>OX457033.1:40446390-40929977 GCA_949752745.1 Protula sp. h YS-2021
CTACACCAGAAACACTGGAGCGAACCAGAGCTCATCTCCCACTTGATCAAGTTGAGGTGAGGGGTGGGCCGGAGTCCGAGGGGGGGGGACGAAGAAAGGAGGAATCGTGGTTAGTGCCATAGTAGCAACACTACAGCGACCCCTGCCCTCAGTATTTCTATAATATGAAAATTGTGAAAAGGCAAACATTTCTTATATTATGAATTTTATAAATTATGAACAATCTTTTATTAAATATAAACCTTTCTTGAAGATTTCGTTGTGAGCGAGGAACGTGATGGAGGATCTGTGCTTGTGTTTGGAACAGGCGAAGGAGACGTTCCTCGGCATCGCGAGGAACATTGGTGAGGTGCAGCGTGACTGCGGACTCAAGATGCCGTGGAGGACTACGTGGAACAGTTCAATTTCGCTTGCTGGAGGTCGTGTTTGAGTGGGCCCGGGGCATGGTAGGTGTTCGTGTATGAGTGGGTCAGGGGTATGGTAGGTGCTCGTGTTTGAGTGGACCCGGGGCATGGTTTATGCTCGTGTATGAGTTGGCCGGGGCATGGTAGGTGCTCGTGTATGAGTGAGCCCGGAGCGTGGTTGGTGCTCGTGTTTGAGTGGGCCGGGGCATGGTAGGTGCTCGTGTATGCGTGGGCCGGGGCATGGTAGGTACTCGTGTTTGAGTGGACCCGGTTCATGGTAGATGCTCGTGTATGAGTGGGCACGACGCATGGTAGGTGCTCGTGTATGTGAGCCCTGGGCATGGTAGGTGCTCGTGTGTGAGTGGACCCGGGGCATGGTAGGTGCCTGTGTTTGAGTGGGCCGGGGCATGGTAGGTGTTCGTGTGTGGCTGGACCCGGGGCATGGTAGGTGCTCGTGTATGAGTTTACCCGGGGCATGGTAGGTGCTCGTGTTTGAGTGGGCCCGGGGCATGGTAGGTGTTCGTGTGTGGCTGGACCCGGGGCATGGTAGGTGCTCGTGTATGAGTTTACCCGGGGCATGGTAGGTACTCGTGTTTGAGTGACCCGGGGCATGGTAGGTTCTCCTGTGTGAGTGGACCCGGGGCATGGTAGGTGCTCGTGTATGAGTGGACCCGAGGCATGTTAGGTGCTCGTGTATGAATGGACCCGGAGCATGGTAGGTGCTCGTGTATGAGTGGACCCGAGGCATGGTAGGTGCTCGTGTATGATTGGACCCGGAGCATGGTACGTTCTCGTGTTTGAGTGGGCCCGGGGCATGGTAGGTGTTCGTGTGTGGCTGGACCCGGGGCATGGTAGGTGCTCGTGTATGAGTTTACCCGGGGCATGGTAGGTGCTCGTGTGTGAGTGGACCCGGGGCATGGTAGGTGCTCGTGTATGAGTGGACCCTGGGTATGGTAGGTGCTCGTGTATGGGTGGACCCGAGGCATGGTAGGTGCTCGTGTATGAGTGGACCCGGGGCATGGTAGGTGCTCGTGTATGAGTGGGCCCTAGGTATGGTAGGTGCTCGTGTATGGGTGGACCCGAGGCATGGTAGGTGCTCGTGAATGATTGGACCCGGGGCATGGTAGGTGCTCGTGTATGAGTGGGCCCTAGGTATGGTAGGT
This sequence comes from Protula sp. h YS-2021, assembly GCA_949752745.1. Classification (NCBI taxonomy): domain Eukaryota; kingdom Metazoa; phylum Annelida; class Polychaeta; order Sabellida; family Serpulidae; genus Protula; species Protula sp. h YS-2021. The sequence continues at coordinate 40,447,958 of OX457033.1, forward strand.
GCTCGTGTATGGGTGGACCCGAGGCATGGTAGGTGCTCGTGAATGATTGGACCCGGGGCATGGCAGGTGCTCGTGTATGAGTGGGCCCTAGGTATGGTAGGTGCTCGTGTATGGGTGGACCCGAGGCATGGTAGGTGCTCGTGAATGATTGGACCCGGGGCATGGCAGGTGCTCGTGTATGAGTGGGCCCTAGGTATGGTAGGTGCTCGTGTATGAGTGGACCCGGGGCATGGTAGGTGCTCGTGTTTGAGTGGACCATGGTAGGTGCTCGTGTATGGGTGGACCCGGGGCATGGTAGGTGCTCGTGAATGATTGGACCCGGGGCATGGCAGGTGCTCGTTTAACCGTTAGTTACGGTTCACACGATCGAGGATAATCCTTCATAAAAGCCTTTTGTACTTAATTTTATAACTCTGAACTCTTCGTGTTTCCAAGTGATATTTCGTATTTCGTGTAAGATATGAAATCTGTTGAGGAGCGAACAAAAGAAAGTTTCGTTAAAACGCGTTTGCCAAATTGCAGATATTGCCTGTGTCTTTTATATAACATGACGTAATCTCCCCGTCATTACGTCGTCACCCCTTCTCCACCTCCCCCCCCCCCCCGCCCTGTGTGACGTTTCTGTCTCTGTGTCTTTTGCAGCCGTTTGCGGAGATCACGTCACTGACGGACGTCCAGGAGGGCATCATTGTGCGCACCATCCAGCGCCTGGACGAGGTGCTGCGCGACATCCGCAACGCGGCGCGGCTTATCGGCGACCCGGTGCTGTACCGCAAGATGGAGGAGGCGTCGGCCATGATCAAGCGCGACATTGTGTTCGCCGCAAGCCTCTACACGCAGTAGGGTGACGCGTGCGCGCTCGCGCGCGCGCGCGCCTGTTAAGGTGGCGCGTATGTGCGCGCCTTCCCGCGTAGACGTCATGTGGCGTCGTCTAGTGATGTTGTGGTTGGTTCCCGCGTTTGCCGCGGTCGTGATCCGTGTGCCGTCATAAAATGACGTCATGGGGGTCATGAAGTGACATCATCAGGTGACACTACAACCGTCATTCAGGCATAAAGTGCTGACGCCAGGTCCGTCATCCCGTGACGTCATCAAGTGGCGCTGTGTCCGTCATCCCGCGACGTCATCTAATGACATTATTACTGGCGGCAGGTCTGCCCACTGTTTTGCACTAAAATTAAGGGGAGATATGGCAAAACAGTCACGTGCTGTGAGCAAAACAGTCACGTGCTGTGAGCAAAACAGTCACGTGCTGTGAGCAAAACAGACACGTGCTTCGAGCAAAAAAGACACGTGCTTCGAGCAAAAAAGGCACGTGCTGTGAGCAAAACAGTCACGTGCTGTGAGCAGAACAGTCACGTGCTGTGAGCAAAAAAGACACGTGCTTCGAGCAAAAAAGGCACGTGCTGTGAGCCTTGAATTATGTTAGCGACATGTGATCAATAAAATCACATCTTATAGAACAAGACACTTGTTAAATTTGTAGCGATAAATAAAGACAATGCTTTCTGCTTGCTGGTCTTTGTTTTTTTGTTCTACTTTTTTTTCGACATAACTTGTTGCCAGTGCATGTAAGTGAGATGTTATACATTGCTTCTTAGACAGAAGGGGATTTGTAACGTTATGGTATTACGTCACATTGTCGTAAAATCGAAATCCTGACCCGCCCCTACGCTGCTGAATTTCGCTGTAGAGGCAAACCTTTTAAACCCATCGCTTTAAGGTTGAACCTGCAGCGAGGATCGACGCGACGCTGAACCCATCCCTCTCCCCCCTCCCCCATTCCCTCTCCCCCTCCTTTCCCTCTCCCTCCCCCGACCCAAACCTCAAACCTCACACTCACCAACCTAACGCTTAAAACTTGAGTCTGCAGTGAGGGTCGACGCCACGCAGTATCCACCCTTCTCCCCCCTCCCCTTGTCCCCTGTCCCCTGTCCCCTCCGCCCCCCCCCCCGCCACCCCAGTCATCCCCTCGCGGCGTCATCCCCATACCATGCTAGCATTTGTCCCGGCCTCCCCTTGTCCCCTGTCCCCTCCGCCCCCCCCCGGCCCCCGCCACCCCAGTCATCCCATCGCGGCGTCATCCCAATACCATGTTAGCATTTGTCCCGGCCTCCCCTTGTCCCCTGTCCCCTCCGCCCCCCCTCCGCCACCCCAGTCATCCCCTCGCGGCGTCATCCCCATAACATGCTAGCATTTGTCCCGGCCTATGATTCCGTTTTTATTTAAATTTATTTATTTAATTTTTGGCCTACACCCTCTCCTACTCTTCTCAAGCCAACATTCGTGAAGCCTCTTAACCACAGAGCGAACAAGACGTTACATAGCAATGTATAAAAAGTTAATAGAAGATCTGGATTCAATCAACATGAAAATATCATGTTCGCAATTTTTTTTAAAGGGATGGTCGAAAGCTTCAGTGGGCATTAATTTTGAATTCCGTGATAGGTGATCTAACCCACTTCATTTCCTTGCCTAAGGCAATTTGAGCGAATATCAATGCCCTCCTTACCACCGCGAGCTGGAATCGAACTCGGGACCTTCGGATTACCAGACTGACCCTCTAACCAACTAAGCTAACCGTCACCCCCACCCCCACCCCCACCACCCTCCCCCGTTCACAAATCGTATTACATCACTACTTCTGCGGTGTTTGTGAGGGCATAAACAAAGGGATAGATACCAGAAAAACGGTATAATATCAACGAGTTGAAACTATCATTTGTCATTTATATGCCACGTATTGGTCCTTCTCTTATATTTGTTATACATGTTGACTTGTGATGCAGAGCTATCTAGATTCATTGCTTATATTTTTTATGTCGGTTTGAGTGTTAACATTTGGTGGCTCTGCTGGGTCATATGTCCTTGGACGTGCTTGTTTATGTTTAATTGTTGACATTTGTGTTATTTTTATCAGATGCTGAAGCAACTCGGTGGATGAAATCTCCTGCCGATGTTTGCCAGAAAGGCAAATAACCGCTAAAGAGAACTTTTATATATATATATATATATATATATATATATATATATATATATATATATATATATATATATATATATATATATATATATATATATATATATATATTGTTGCGCCTGTACGTGTGTCCTTTGTTCTTATGATTTTGCAAAAAGAAAAAAGAAAAAAAGAAAATGCGAATTGCAATGTTTGATAATCATGCTTATTACGTGATTATCAAACATTGCAATTCAAGGGGGCGGGGAGAGGGGGAGGGATGGGGGACATACAGTGTTTGTGCCTTCTTTGTGTGTGTCTGCACGTTAGTTCGTCTCTGCTGTGTTCTTAGATCCTTTGTGTAGTTAAAAAAAGCTTAAGCTCGCTAGGTTGTCAGAGTTTTTTTTCTGTTAATGCAGATCCCAGACTCAGGATCTGTATTCGTCTTCTGATATTTGTGCATAAAGATACGAATTAAGATCCTGACTTTCAGTTGATGTGTTGAATTCATCGAATTGGCGAGAATTCGATTTTTCCGATTTTTTTTTTTTTTTTTTGTATACGCACTTCTCAATAGTGGGCGAACAAACCTGAGCGATTTACACTCACACGCACACGTGTTGTTTAGCCAATAGAATTGCGTTTTTTTAAGCCAATAGGATGGCTTGTTTATGGTGCACGCCCTTCATAGAGATGGCAGATGCTTTCTTAACATTCGCTCCATCTTATGCAATTGTCAAATACAACCTCATGTTATGAAATATGTGTATAAAAATAAAGGAGAATACCTTTTTAGACCGGCCGACTTTGTGGGGCTGGTCTTGTGTCATCAATAAACCTTTACTTAAATGCTTCTTCTCCTTCAGTTTTGATCGGATTCCTCTCAGATTTTGCACCAGTATTTTCTAGGTAGGTCTCTGTTTAAATATATATATTTTTTTGGTGGTCCGTCAAAAATTGAATAAAAGGGGGGTATTTGAAAATTTTCGGTTTGCCAATTTTCAAGATGCTTCTTCTCCCACAATTTTGATAAGATTTTCTTCAAATTGTGTACGAATATCCCCTAGATAGGCCTCTTTTGAAAAATTTCTCATTTTGACGATTCGCCAAAAATTGGCCAAATGTCGGCATTTTTTTAATTTTTTGGTGTCTAATTTTCAAATTGCTTCTTCTTCCACAATTTTGATCGGATTCCTTTTCAATTTTGGACAGTTGTTCTCTAGGTAGGCCTCTCTTGAAAAATTACTTTTTTTTGTGGTCTGCCAAAAATTGGCTAAATAGAGAGCATTTAATTTTTTGTTGCCAATTTTCAAAATGCTTCGTCTCGAACAATTTTGATCAGATTTTCTTCAAATTTTGTACAATGCTCTCAACTTTTTTTGGCGATCCGCCAAAAATTGGCCAAATGGGGGCATTTTTTAATTTTTGTGTCTAATTTTCAAAATGCTTCTTCTCCCACAATTTTGATCTGATTCCTTTTCAATTTTGTCAGATAATTCTCTAGGTAGGACTTCCTTGAAAATTGCCCTTATTGGCAATCCTCCAAAAATTGGCCAAATGGGGGGGGGGGGGGGGTGGCATTTGTAATTTTATGGTTGTCAATTTTCATAATGCTTCTTTTCACACAATTTTGATCAGATTTTCTTCAGCATGCGTTACTTGTGGTATTATTTTATGCATTTCCCATTAAAAGTTTTATCAACGTTAGCAAAAGATGTTATTAGCAGCATAATTTCAAATCTCGCATGCAGGTTCCAGGACATTTAGTTAATGTGTTAATTACATTGCAATAACTCCACCTCATAAAAAAACTCTATTACAAAGAATCAATATTCATATTTGATTTCATGTTTTTTCATAAAGGAATTATTGAAATTGTGTACCATCTATAAAGACAGACAGTACAGCTTTCCATTTGTAAGGTCCGCTGTCACATCCCCTGTACTGAGCCGAAGCCACTCGCTATAGAAAGGCTTCGGCTCAGAACGCAAGGGCGACGCAGCACCCACCCAGACCCACCAAGGCTTGACCACGATCCAAGGCCTGTGCCTACGCTTGGTAGTTGGTGCATACCTGACCAAGTCGTTCCAAGACCCGAACACGAACCAAGGCCTGTGGGTGTGTGCTTGGTACTTGGTTGGTGGTGAGCACGCAGATGTGACTGATCACCAAGCCACCAAGCCAATACTAGGAAACCCAATAGGTATCTTCTACCTAGATCTAATCCAGCAGTGGTGCGTGCTTGGTATCAAATACCGAAAGCAACCAAGACCTGCAATGACTAGGGTAACAAGTAAGGCTTCTGACTGCCAGATATTTAGGCCGGACTATTTGAGTTACTACGAGAAAATATTACTCGTGAATTGCTCGATTCTTAAGAGTTTACGAGGATGCTCATCTTAAAATGGATTAAAGTGAACTCGGAGCTTTAACGAAGTTTACTACCCGTAAAGGAGTAGACTGAAAAATCCAAGTTGGACTTAATCATGCCTACACTACAACCTTTTTGTTAATAGTGTCTGCAGTCAAATATTTGCGAATTGGGCCTAGTTCCTTCAGATAAGCGTAACACACACGTGACAGCGTGAGCATGTGGAATGGTCCGAACCCGCTCCCCCCTCCCCCCTCCCCCCTCCCTGCTACCCCCACCTCACCCTCCCCTTCCACATCAACATTCGTGAACTGTGGCATTGTCTATGGACAATCTTGTTATCATAAAGAGTTCGTTATTCATAAAATTTGAAATTTTTATGCAGTTTGGTTCTACGCCTAATTTAAGCAAACTTAAGTATACAGTAAAACCCCGCTATTTGGGACAAAAAGTGACTGAAGAACTTTGTCCCTAATGGCGGGGTGTCCCTAATTTCGAGGTCCTATTCTATTTGACAACTACAACTAAAATCTTTGGCTATTTTTTTACACTTTTTCCATCACCAGCTTTGATTATTTTAACTTTATCAGATGGCGAAAGTTCGTTCCGTTTTCTTTTCACATCACCAATATTCATACTTAACACCTTATATAAAATCTTAACTGAGTATAAAGACAATGAATTGCTTCTTCTTGTATAGATTTTTAAAGGAAGCACATGTCAATAGGGTTTAGTAGTATAAAGCTTCTGCCTTAAGCACACATCTTTTGTAATAAGCCCTATTGTCTTTACATGCACTGTGTTCAATATAATGTACTCAAAACGCACAGATAACAATAGCGAAAAAAAACAAACACCACCGAGTAAGAAGCTGATAGGGGTTGTTTACACAATGTACAACATATGGACAGCAATTTGACTGTCCACAATAGAGGGGTTGTTTTAAATGTGTAACTGTACTTACGGGGTAAAAAGAGTGTCCCTAATTCTGAATAGAGGGGTGTCCACAATAGAGGGGTCTAGATATAACAGAATTCTATGGCGTTTTAAAACAGACTGAAAAATGCTGTCCATAATTCAGGGGTGTCCATAATAGAGGGGTGTCCATATCCGAGGTTTTACTGTATTTAGAAAACTGATAGATGGCCAGTGTTATACACCGGTAGAAAACATTCCCAATTTATCTACAAACTGCAACACTAAATTAACAAAAAATGGTCTCACAGTGGAACACATTGGACCGGCTTGTCATGTGTACAAATCAAAATAATTTATATTTAAAGCAGAATAATGATGAAAATTGCATTTCAGCAGAAACATCTATGTTTAACTTTCACATCGCTCACTTTATACAAACGATATACCAAACATTTCATATAAGGCAGCTTGTACATAAAGAAACTTAGTGTTGTGGAATAATGCAAATGTTTAGTAAAACCATTCAAAACATGTTTGCATGAAGTTCCGTTCAATAAATACAAATTTATAATTTTTGCTATTGGTATTAGATCCATTTGCTTAATAAATACTAAAGGATCATAAATATATAAGCATGAAGTCTCAGTACAGTCTCAGTACAGGCATTATCTTTAAGGTGTTTATTGTGTTCTAAGATAAGAGAAAGTCGTAATAGAACGACTGATAAAAAATTGTTTTTGCCTAAAATATTATCGTTGTAAAAATAAATGCTTTGTGCCCCATGATGTCATTTTCTGTATTGGATTGTGCTCAAAATTTCTAGTCCAAGAAAAACTGTTTTAGTGATTATCATCACACTTTTGACAGCATTTTACATGTGGATCCTTTTGTAGTTCTTAGATTAGGTTAAGTTGTTTTTTTTAATCAAATGCGATAACAATTGGTGAAATGTCTTTCGTACTCTAAAATATGATCCTCTCTGTATAAAGTGTCCGTTATGTCGTAGGTTCTGTGGTTCACAATTGTAACACATTGGAACGGCTTTATTAACGTGGTATAAGTATATACGCTGCTGAATATTTGGCACATATTATCTACTTAAGCATACCACGGTGTCTCTCACACGGCAAGGCGTTTCAGCTTCGGCTTGATCCTGGTCTTTAATTTATACTTCCTTATATTTTACAAAGTAAAAGCTATTTCCTTAAAAAAACTGTCATTTCGCTGACCAGTTATTTGCATTGCATTTCGTTAATTATGGCTTGGCTTTATGCAAGATTTGGTGGTATTATAGTATTTGACGCTTTGCAAAAAAAAGAGTTAATACTTATCTTAGATCTTATGTTGTGAAGTTGGATTGATACGGACGTGGCTACAGGCTTATATAAACATAGCTGGAATTACGCTTCATTGCAGCTTCATGTATATGTACTGTGCAGAGGCGGTCTGAGAGGAGACAGGAGGCAGGATCCCTTGGTCACCTTTCTTGGAACTAAAATAATACAAAACAATGCAAACTGTATTGGTTACAGCTATGGTTCAATGTCACTGTCAAAATACTGCAGCAGTTTTGTACAATTGTTTTTTAGGTAGGCCTCTCTTGAAAAATTACTTTTTTGCCATTCCACCAAAAATTGGCCCAATGTTGGTTGCCAGTTTTCAAAATACTTCTCCAACAATTTGGTTTCGATTTTCTTCAAAAATTGCACAAATGTCCACTGAGAGGGTGACATATTTCTTCTTTTGGCGATCTATAAAAAATTAGCTAACTGGGTGTCATTTCTTAATTTATTGCTTGCCAGTTTTCAAAACATTTCTTCTCCCACAATTTGGATCGGATTGCTTTTCAATTTTGTTGCGATTGTTCTCTTCATGGTTCTCTCTTAAAAATTATTTTTAATCTGGTGATACGCCAAAAATTAGCCAAATGAGGGATTTATGTTTTTCGGTAACCAATTTTCAAAATTATTTTTCTCCCAGAATTTGGATCAGATTCATTTTCAATTTTCTATGATTGTTTCTAGATGGTTTTCTTTTGAAAAATATCTTTCTGGACGATCCTCCAAAAATTGGCTACATGGGGGTATTTTAAAAATTTTTGTCAGCCAGTTTATTTACTTTCACGACTTAGATCTACTTCCTTTCAGATTTTGCATAAATTTTTCAAAGGCTTTTTCTTCCACAATTTGGATCGAATTGCCTTGAATTTGGATTACAAATTGTCTATTATAATTTTCGAGATATTTGAAATGTTGCAGAATTTCAGATACTGCTTTTTAATATTTTATTGCTTAGAGTAATTGTTCATTGTTCTTTGAGGTAATCAAATGCAGTAGACGCATAACCATCCCGCAAAATGTATATTTGTGTTTACTCTTTTCACTCTAAAAGGGAAAATGAATGGCTATTAAAGCTTTTTTGGCTGCCGCCTTATTACTTTGAACTGGAGATGTGTATTTTATTTTGATTCCCATGTGAAGTCTGACTCATAATGGTTATTCCATTTTCAAGTGCCTAAATTTAATCAGACCAAGTTAGGCCATATCATTTATACTTCTAGTTATGATTTGTCTAGTGTTTTTTTTTTTTTTTTTTTTTTTTTTTTTTTTTTCTTTTGTCTACGCGGTGTAATGTGAAGTTAAGCTCAGCAGTTTTACAGAAGTTTTGTATGCACCAAGACTAACCAAATTAAACAAATAGTATTTAAAATCATAATTAAAACTGAACATTAAATGTAAACATAGCAATCAAGCATAATCTTTACCTTGTTTTGCTGGTTTCAGAGACACCTAAAACGCAATGAATATCTATAACAAGATTTAGTTACCTCGATTACAGCACAGTTATACCTAAACACTTCTACGCCACTCGTTTCATAAATCATGGATAAACTCCTGTTAGCCATTTACAAATAAACCTGTTAATAGCTACATAAAACACTTTGACACCCTCTAACACAGTTCGACGCTCATATTTGATTTAAACTGGATAAGTGCATAAAAGGAATGTGTAATTTTCGAATATATTTAGATCAGAAAATTGAAAAAAATGTGTTGCAATTGTTGCTATAGGAAACCAGTATCAACATTCTGGTTAACATGTTCATTTATTATGTTGCTTTTAACCATTGGTTTGTTAGGAGCCGGACTTGGTACAAGTTGTGGAGTTACAATTATCTGTATTTTAGTCAGTTATTTTATAGTTCCCTTTCTCCTTGTCATAATATACCTCCTGATTCATTGCATATATGCATGCTTTAAAGGCCACTGTGGATCATGCTTCTACTGTTGCGAATCATGCCGATGTCCAGACCGATGTTCAGACAACAATTGTTGTTGCTTTATCGTTCTTATTTGTTTTATTTTCTTCTGGCATTGGGTCATTATCGCTGGTATAATAAAAATCTCTTGGTGTTGTGGACATGAAATGGATGAGCATCTAGAGCCATATGAATGTGAATGCAATAGAAGCTCTCGCGTATCTCCAATAGGTCCACCGCGACCACGTCCACCGCCTCCCCCACCTTTACCTGCACCTCCTTTACCAACAAAACCGGCAGTGGCAACTGTAAACCCATATAATGATATCCGGATTCAGATAGATGATGAGTATAAAGATGCGTCAAATGAAAGGGAGAAAATGATAATTGAAAACTTGGCCAAAAGCACTTGGATATACAAAGACAATAAAGGACGTGACGCCATAGGTCTTAAGCACAACTTTATTGAGAACATTGAGGTTACCAAGGTAAATAATGTAAATTGTTGGATAGAATATGCGCAGTGCTTAAACAATATAAGAGATGTATCTTATCCCGAGGGAGAGAGGCGCGTGTTGACAGAAAACACGAATCAAGAACTGAAAACACTCGACATACAATTTGATGAAACAAAAGAAGTTCTATTGTTCCATGGGACACAAAAATGTAACGTAAACATCATAATTGAAAATGGTCTACTCACTGAGAAGTCAGACTCTGGATTATATGGCAAGGGTATTTATTTTGCTGAAAGCATCCAAAAGTGTGATCAATACGCGGACGATCGGAGGAGCAAGAGACGCGAAACGAAAGGTCTAAATGTTTTGGCCGTTAGAGTGGCTCCAGGGAGAATTGAAAAATATCGTTCAAAAGATCAAACCGCAGATTGCATTCTGGGAGGCGATGGGTTAAAATTTCGCGAGTTTCTTATCAAAAAAAATAATCAATGTTATGTTCAATATGTTATTACCTATGACAGATGTTCTTAGGCGGCAAGATGAATTTGTTTAAAGTAAGGCGATATCGTACAGAAAACCTGAGCTCAAGTGAGCACTACATGAAATTATAAATTATCACGAAACACACTCAATGTATATTTCTTTATAATGTTTCAACGTTTGACGTGCCTCTTAAAGGAGTATTTATTGAAAATGCATGATCGTTCCCGTGTGCTCGATATTCATTTCAGTTAACTATTTATGTCAGAATTTTGTTTTCTTGTTCTGCATTCCATCTCAAGTAATTCCCGTCAATCGAATGTCATTTACACGAAATGCCTGGGAAAAAGCTCGTGCATGCGGATCGACTATGTTAATGCAGAATTCTGTTTTGTTTTGTTATTGAGAAAAATCGTGCAAATTTATTTCTAATTGTTGGGAAAATATTCAACACAAATAATTTGCAAAGCTGCACTATTGATGCGTAAAGGACTATCGTTGTACTTCGGGGGACAGTAGTATATATTGACTATTTCAATGTACTTGACAAGATTCAGTACATTTCTTACAATTAATTTGGATGTCGATTTCTTGTATGTACTTGAATGCTACCGTTTATATATGTGTATTTTGTTTAAAGGTTATTACATATGATTGTTATTAAAGTGTTATCCTCTTTTTATTGTTCTTTTCTTCCTTTTCATATAGCTTTTGTTGTATCATATTTGGTATTAATAACATCTTGTACGTAAGCAATTCTGTCTCAAATAATGTAACAAATAAATTCTGACACGTCTTTATTAAGACATTGTATGTTTGTGTACTTTAGACTTAGTTTATGTTCAATTTTAAAGAGGAATGCGGCTATCTCTGCGCCATCTAGTGAGTGAATTTAGAATCAGGATCAGAATTTTCAAATTGTGTATAAAATGAAATGTTAAATTTTGTACTATAAGTCGTGGGTCGCCAGAATTATACCCTTTGCAAAAATTATTGGGTAATCAGGGTTCGAAAATCATTTTACACGCCACTGGCCACCCAATTTGTTGGACAACATTAAAACTGACTGGATCACAAAGCAGCGCCAATGTCAGTCAACGGTGTGCTTGGTTCAGTAATGCGAAAAAGGGTGGACCAAGGCAACAACTTGTGGACTTTTTCCACCAAATAATGTTTTTTTTTCAAACCCTGTTGCCTACAAGCCTGGAGTACATTAGCTTGAAAGTGTGTATTGATTTTTCTTGAAATTTGGACAGGAAATGGTTGTATATGTCATCAATGAAAAAGTGCAAAAAATGAGTTGGAGGGGGGCAGGTTCGCAAAGAAACCTGTAGTGACAAAAGAAGCGCGGGGACCCCCATATTTTACTATCTCAAATGTTGAATGAATGATCAGTGCGTAATTATGTACAATATGAGAGGAAAAATGTTGCAGGTTTTCGTTCTGTATTGGAATTAGTCCCAAAATTTGTTTATTTGCCATTCTTAGCAATACAAACCGAAATAAATCCTGACTCGTTTTAGTTCTGTTTTATTTCTCATAAAAGCCCGGTGACCATTGCTTTTTATATCCTATTATGATAGCACTGTGTTACATGGTTGCACATGCGAAGTATTAAAACAAAATTGTTGCAGATTAAAATTATGGGAGATAGTCGCATTTCCCTTTAAGGGACAAAAAGTACTCCTCTGTAGGCTTGAAGAATCCTTAATTTTTACACAATCAGTCCAATGATTAAATTACAATCAACTTTAATTTGTCACGCAAGAGCGAGCTAAACCTTAAGAGATATAGTACCTATTTTCTAATATGTATGTTTCCCTTAACGTCCTGTCTTTGTTTTACTGCTGTAGATTTCATGTCATTTTTCAATCTCCTCCAAATTAATGACATTAAATAATAACCGTTTTCCGAAGTTATCTTCAAATAAATGAACTGTTAGATAAATGTAATGCATTAAGTATTATTTACATGGTATGTGGTTTTTTATTCGTTCGCTATTATTGACTCCTAAAGAATAAAGCACAAATATATAAAAAAAACATTAAACATTATGCACCTTCCCGAGTGACATTTATAGCACTACATACATACCGCTAAACACCCTTGCTTTTGAATTACATGTCCACAGATATGAATGTTTTATTTTATGCCTTTTTTATTTTAATTCAATATTCGAGAAAGGACTTTTAACAGATCTATTTTGTCGAATTTACTTGAGAAACAAATGTCAAGGCAATGTCCAGCTTAACCGATCCTCTCACGATGGTGATTCGCAGTCTGCAACTTACCTTCATTTCACTGTTGTCTCAAGATAAAACATATAGCTCTATAGCCTCGGAAATCCCAATAAAAATACAAAACAACAATATTGTAAACGCTCTGGCCGATTGGTTTAGAATAACTTGTATTTGTGTTGTATTTGACTGTTTTTCTAAGCAATAACAGCCTTAGGGAAACGTTCTCGGCTTTTAAAATGCACGGTTCTTGGTGCTCTTATTTTGACAAGGTTTAGTGATAAAGGTCGTTTTCTTTCAAATTAGCAAGTAACGGGGTAAACGAAACATTAGCCAGTTTAGAAACATGCATTATGGTTAAGTTTCATAACATTCGGGTAAAAATCTGTGGAGTTATTAAGTAAAAAGCGTTCGCTCCATTTTAATTGCGCTGTAAAAGGAGCGAATGATTAAGTCAGGTGGTGTGTCAACAGCTAATAGGAGAGCTCCCTCGCTTCGGTTCCTAGTAGGGAGCGAAAGTTTTAAGTATATAGCCCAGATCTTTCGCAGTGTACTCGTGCATTTCCGAAAGCAGCAATAGGACTGCTGAGTATAGAAGAGTACCAGAAGCTATTAAAGAAAAGGTTCATAAAGAGAGGATAAAGGAAGAACAAAAGCGACTATAGTTCGGTTTATTTACTGGAGTATAACAACTTGTAATTAGTGAAGGCTGAGGAGTTAAAGTGTAGTTTATCAATAGTTTACCGTCACGTTATTTTAGAAGTTTTGCAGTGTTTTTGGTGCTATCTAGGGATACTTTTTAAGTGTTTTAGTCTTCTTTTGAGATAGCATTCATGTAATTGCTGATTCTGGTGCTGTATTGATCTTAATGGATGTAAAACCTTTAAAAGCTGCGAGTATGTTTAAGATTTACACTGTTATTGAGCAAAGTAATTGGCCGGTCTTTTTTGTTTGTTTGTTTTTTGTTCTATAATCGTATTATCGACAGTGTAGTGTCAGGGAGCTTGCTGCTCGCGGAAAGTCGGCCACAAACGTGTATTATTCGTCCTCTTGTTGCTCGTTCCTTTGTACGTTGTTCACTTGAAAAGTTTAGACAATTAAAATAAAGGTCAAGTTTCCATTCATTTAAAACTAGAAACGCTCGTTTTCGCTCCTGTTGTCGCGTAAAAGAGTTCTCGCATGGTTGCGGACGAATGAAGTGCAAATAAAGTGTAAACAAGCTGCGTGTTTTTTTTCACTCATTCCTCCTTTAGCCCGGTTGTTAAAAGAGAACAGTATTAAATGAGAAAAATAAATAACCCACGTCGAAAGCCTCTTTCCGTTCATTCACGTCACGTCAGATCAGACAAAACGAACTTTGAGCAAAATTGCGAAATAAGCCAGTCGAAAAAGTTATAATGGATAGACGTGTCAGAATTTCAAGCCGGTATGGGATCGCCATTAACATTTATAGAAGGTAGTGATCTGGCTTTTTATGTATATATTTGCAAAGAAAAAACATTTCTTGGAAGAAGGGTAATAGTTTCGAAGGAAAAATTCCGGCCGGAGAAACTTTTATAGGCAGCCGGAATAGCATAAAGATTTTCTGGAAGATAAACTTTGAAAATTAGATTGTATGAGATTCCATTTGTCAACTCGATAACTTGAGAACAGACTTGAGTCTCACTGAAGTCTACGAACAGAAGCATTCGTCTTATTTTCACTTGACATTTTTTAAGGATTCCTAATTTCCTGATCAGCTTTTATTTTAGTAACAGATTGGTATGTCATAAAATTTGTCACATGAATTTTTATATTTCCTTATTATCGTCCAGAAAATACTTGGCTTAGATAGTTGAAATGTTTGACATTATATTTATATATAAATCTTGTAGGAATAGGCTCAGCATCATGAAATGCTTAGCAATTAAGCAGAATTCAGACTGAACACATAATGTTTAAATAGGGCATTTAACCAATATTTTAACCATATTTAAATACATTATGTTCAATTTCAAGCAATTCTTACTCGGTGAAACATGATTTACCATAGAATAGACGGGCAATTTTTGTTTGGCGATTCATTGCTCCTATAAAACATTTTTGACATTTCAACCACAGCGACCGTAGTAGGGAATAAAGGAGACTTCTGAAGGCGGACCTCCCCTCCTTGTCGTAGATTTTTTTTGGATATTTATCCGTTTCAAACGATTCTGAGCAAGATTTGTTTTTGACCCCCTCTCGAGGGGAAATTTTGTGATTTTTGTGTATTTTTTCGTTGCAGGCAATTGTGAACATTTTGGTTTTACACCCACCCTGTGGAAAATGTTGTGATTTTTGCTTAATTAGACATTTCAGACGATTCTGAGCAACTTTGTTTTTTTTAGCTGATTGCTGTGCAGGCAAGTGATGTTTACTCATTTCAATCATTTCTTATCCCATGATATAACAACTACACCTGATTCCGGCTCACTAGTGTACAGCTGTAATATGTAATATGGATTAGAAAAGGGAAATCCACAAGTTTCAAGAAATTCAATATCATTTGGAAATCCAAGACTTGCATTTACTATCTACTAAAACATTGAACAACATTCATACATCATCAATCATACAACTACGACAGCTGTTTGCATTCATTTCATATCAGAAGGTGGCCCTGTTAGAAGACCGTAGGTTTTTTTTTTAAGTTAAAGATGATTCTGTGTTCGTGGTCAAAACTGCAGTCTGGACAAGTGGAACAGCACTGTCTGTTTTGAGCAGCATGTATGGTGATGTAACAGGCGCATTGTGTACATAGCATGTGCGGACATTGTGTGCTCATGCACCTGCCTTCTTTCAGTCAGCACCCACATTGTTCACATGTGGATCTGAAGGCATTTGCGTAGTATATGACCCAAAACGAATACTGATCTTCTTACCTTGAAGGTTAACCACGCCAAAGGCATAGGTTCAAACGTATAGCTCGCTCAAAGTGCACATGTTCAATCGCCTCCAACCGGCCTAAAAAGACCTTACCCAGGGAAGAGATCCATGCTTAGCGCATAAGTTGTCTCACAGAAATGTAGCACTGCACTGACTCTAGACATGTGTGAACAGTGCATGCAAATGTTAACATGAGACATGTGCCGATGTTGCCAACTGCCGACATGTGATGTTTAGTCATATCAATCATTTTCTAGAAAAACTAGACCTGAATCAAAATCACATGAGTGAAACCGTAATGTGTGATGGTTTTCCACCGACGGACTTGAATCAGGCTCACATGAGTGCAACCGTAATGTGTCATGGTTTTCCACCTACGGACCCGTGGGAAAAGTTGAAACGAGAGAACTGAGTCAAGCATTAAGTATACGATGAGAGAACTGAAACAAGCATAACGGATAGGACGAGAGAACTAGACGCTGAACCCCACCCCCTGTGATTCATGTGTAGGCATATGATGTTAAGTCATGTCAATCATCTCCCATCCCATGATAAAATAACTAGACCGTAATATGCAATATGTATGTGAACAACTTTGGTATAAAAACAGAGGTGCTTCGCTTGTTTGCTTATTATCGGTAATAGAAATTTACGGAGTCTCGTTGTTTGGAAACTTTTGCCACAGGCGTAAATTTCCATAGCCGCTGCATAGACGTTCGTATGTGCCATTGTTGTTGTTGTCATTGTTGTTGTTGCCATTGTTGTTGTCATTGCTGTTGTTGCCATTGTTGTTGTCATTGTTGTTGTTGCCATTTTGGTTGTTGCCATTGTTATTGTTGTCATTGTTGTTGTCATTATTGTTGTTGTCATTGTTGTTGCCATTGTTGTTGTTGCCAGTGTTGTTGTCATTTGTTGTTGTCATTGATGCCATTGCTGTTGCTGTCATCGCTGTTGCCATTGTTATTGTCATTGTTGCCATTGTTGCTGTCACTGTTGTTGTTGTCACTGTTGTTATTGTCATCATATATATTTACATTCAAAGACTTGTTTTTATCATTTGAAAAGTTGATGTGGAATCGAAAGGATGTATGAATGCAACATTTTTTTCGAAATCTTACGATTGGCCACAAAGTCTTAAAAGGCATTTAAAGCATGCGCACATTTCAGAAGTGAATGGAGAATGGGCGATACATGTGGAAAATCCTATAAAACGCCTTTCAGGGAAACTTTAGATGAGTCTTCTATTAAATGTCAAAGAGTCGACATTGCTAAAAATAATACACATGCTTGTGCAGAATGTGGTGCGTTATACAACAGCGAAGAAGCTTTATCCACGCATATGAAGCAGTGTAACGACACCAGTTCTAACAGTGAGTCAGAAATAAATTCTGTATGGCATGATATGGTTCAAGAAGTATATGATGACCATGATGACAAATTTCAAGAAAAGGTTTTAGAATATGAAGATGCGTGTGAAAGAGCAAGTGATAATTTTCGACCCGTTTATAAACGTCGACTAAAACAACTGTTTATGACGCTATCGAAATATACCCACGTCTAGAACAAAGCGAACATTATCAAAACATGTTGAGTATTCAAAGGCACTAAAGGCGGCTAAGAAAAACAATGCATTCTTTGAAGAGCTTCTAGATAAGGAGGATAATGATGATAGCAGCAACGAAAAAAGTGATATGGACAGTGAGGTGGAACAGAGTGAAATATATGAAGAACAATAGACTTATTTGAATAAACTTTGTAATATTGTTATTAATTTAAGAGCTGTCTTCAAAGAGCATCAATATAACCATTAAATATATGTCTAGCTTTTTGATCTGTAAACGCAGTTTCAACGTTCTTCACATATGAAATCGCAAGAAGCTAAGTCCATGGTGCGCTGTTAATTCACCCGTAAACCATTCAAATAGAGCGTCCTGACGAGGTGTTAATTCACCTGTAAACCCACCTTTTCATATTTTTATCACTCTTAAAAAGATTCCCTAGCGCGGTGCTAATTCACCCGTAAACCTTTCATTTTCATTTTTTCCCATTCTTATGAACGGTCCCTGGCGAGATGTTAATTCACCCGTAAACCATATATCATCTATATCATATATCATGTATTATAATTTACAATTAAGTAGTGTATTATTATGTATTATAGACAAATACTGTTTGAGAAAAAATAAAAAGCTGAAAAGCATTTTAGTTTTTATTTTATTCAGAATAAAGGCAAAAAATATTAAAAAAACATACTATGCTAATACTTGTAACATAGTAACCCACTCACAAAAACTTAAATTGATATGAGTATCATAAATATTATCAACCTGTTTGTGAATGTTATGAAACCTGGCATAAGATTGATCCAATCCAATCACTTTCACATCAACAGGGTTTGATAATGCAGTTCATTTAAACCTTTCATAGTTTTTATCATAGTCAACATATTAGGCGTAAAGTCAATTTTATTTGAACTATGTATCAATTGCACATGTTCTTGCCAAGCATAAAAAACTTAACTAGAGTGTTTTGCACTGAGAGTAATGGATTCGATGCATCCGATGAGCTCATCGTACTTATAAAACTGTATACAGCGTTCACCACCACGTTCAAAGACTCTCACATTAATATTTTCTGATCCTTGTGGAAGAAATCCTGGTATTGGTAGGAATTCAAAGTAGCCCTTCACCAAGGCCTGATCTTCAGGAGATAGAATAATGTAAGTTCCACAAAAAGAGATCATCAGTTCATTCAACTGATTCAGAGATAGTTTCACGTTTTAATTCATGATGGTAAGTGAATTCTACTTAACCATATTCTGAATGTCACAGCATTTATACGCATCAGTATGTTGAGGCACGTGATCAACTGACGCTATTTGCTTCTTCAGCATTTACCAATCCTTCGATGACAACAAAATTCCCTTCTTGGTGGGATATAAACTCCCAGATGCATGATCCGTGATATATTCACGAATGTTAACCATCACTTGCTGTTGATATTTCACCAGTTTAATATATTTTTCTCCATTTATGGGTATCATAATCGGTAAATTCTCTACACTCATTTTCTTCATGGACTTTGTTGTAGTATGTTTGCGCTCAGGTTCTCGCTTGACTTTATGCTCTGCCTTAAATTCCATTTTTCGCTTTTTACACGGCTGGTAACTCATCTCTTTTTATCTTTCTAAACTGTGGTCGCCTTTGAAGCTGGTGTATTGGTAGTGACTTTAACTCAGATTTTACCATGGACATTGTCTTAGACTTTACTCTAGGTATTGTTTCAGGCTTTGCTATAGGCTTTTCTGTTGGCATTGTCTCAGGCTTTTCTGCGGACATTGTCGTAGATTGTAGTTGTTGTTCATTCACTGCAGACATATTCACTCGTCAATATTTTGATATAGAATGATTGCTTTGTCTGAGGGTAGGCGCCTTTATGCTCTACAAATTGTGCAATGTCCATGAGCTAACATGTAACCATCATCCAGCACGTAGCGCTTATCATCAAATGGTGATAGACCAACCTTCTGAGTAAGAATTAGAACAAATGTTGCATCCATGCATCCTTTCGACTTCCCATCCACTTTTCAAATGATAAAAAAGTCTTTGAATGTAAATATATATGACGGCAACATCACAAAACCAAAAATGTTCAGAACTGCCTGAAACGGATAAATATGCAAAATTCACAAATTTTCCCACGACGGAGGGATAGGGGGTGGGGGGGATAAAAAACCAAAAATGTTCAGAATTGTCTGAAAAGGATAAATATGCAAAAATAAAAAAATGTTCAAAATTTTTGAACGAGGGGAAGGGGGTCAGAGTCCAAAAGTCTCCTTTATTTCCTATTGACCGTTTTCGTTGTGAGCAACAATATACGTACTTGTACCATTTCACAATAGTCACTACCTTCAACATACATTCACCATACTACAACATATGCAGCGTTTCTTTCGCAGCAGACTAGGTTTCCAGAAGTTGCCCTAGAAAATATGGTTCCGTTCGCTTAGCTGCATAAAAATAAGGTTTCCTACTCTCCCGGGTGCCAAAGACCCGAGATTTGTTCCGATTTTAGGCAATGTTTGTCAGATATCAGACACACACTTAAATTCCACCCAATGTCGAGCACCCCAAGCGACACCGTTTTCGTAACGCCGGTTCTCTGATCGCCAATGTTGCGAGGGTGACGACAGTGGTTACCTTCGCGTTGTTATAAAACAGATGATTTCTCAGAGATCTATCTGTTATGGATAAACAATGAACGGATGGACATTTTATAAAGTAGTTCCTCTCTTTATAAGTGCCTGTGGGTAATAATTTAATTTATGAGTACTATTTTCGTGGAATCCCAGTGGGTCTGCCGAGTAAAAAGGTGTTATACACATCAGTAGAGGATGGCTGTTGGACAACAACGGTTACCTTATTGTCAAATCTCAAACGAAGTCACACAAAAACACACCATACCGGTACGTATAGTCATTTCTACATATAAACAAATGTTTTTTTTTTTAGAGGTTCGGTGTTTTCCTTCGGATACCGTGAATATTGATATAACTCTAGCTACACAGACATTCGAGTTAGTACTCACAAATAAAATCTGATGTGCAATTTTATTGCTAGGAATTTCGGTTCTGTTATTAACTTGTTCAGATTTGAACGATAATACAGGGATTTTGTTTAATCAATAAGCCAATTCGCACTTTTGACTTTCGCCGAAAAGTTTTTGCGTTTCGGCTGAATTGAGGTGGGATACGGATATAAAGAAATGATAGAAAAAACGGCAAAAATCAATAAAAATTCCATTTTGCCAGAAATATAGTGGCATGTCGGCTATTAAAGGGACTGAATAATATGTAAAATAGTTTTTAAAAGATCATATGATGGCTTTATAAGTTCGAAAGTGTGCATGTTGAAAGAAAATTAGAATTTTGATGTTTTACCCTTATCATTTCTGTATAATTTATCCCCCAACATTTTCAGTCGAAACAACATCTCCACCGGAAAAATCCGAAAGTGCGAATTGGCTTATCAATCAAGGTGTTTAATTTCCAAGGATGCACATATTGTACAAAGTAAAAGAAAAAAGTTGTCGCTTTTGATACAAAGTTGAGTTACTGCGAAAAAAAAAACAAAACATTAATTAATACTGTCTATTAAATGAGGTATTCTCGGAAAAGGGTGGATCGAGAAAGTTAAAAACTATTCCCGAGTTAGCTCCGAGCAGCTCTGACTTGTGTATAATATCGTATATCTCTCTGTCAGAGCTACGAAGCCTTCCATTGCTCCACTAATAGGGGTCAGTTTCATATGTTCTGAGGCACGAATCCTGCATACCAGCCCCTGTTATTCAAACATCTACATGAAGTTCATGCCCAGTATGCCCTTTTTGTAAAACAGGCACAGTTTTTGTTGAACTGTATATCTTTTATTTGTTCATAAAAGTGCAAAAACATTAGCTTCCGCATCCACATGTCAAATGTTTGTTTACATTCTGACCTTTAAATGTCACGTGACCAAAGTCAAGGGACCGAAAATTTAAATAAAGGGGTTATATTTTATTTAGAAAATATATATTAAATAGTTGATAGATGCAGAATTACGTATAAATTTATTTTTTACACCCACAATATTAGACTTTTTATGTTTACATTCTTTTTGAAATATCAATTTAAATGTTTTTTTGGTGGATAATTGCAAAAATTATTCTTACTATTTCACGCAATAAAGTATGCTCCCTGTATACAAACAAATGTCAATTATTGCGGGAGATTTGGGGTCATTTCCGTATTATTTTCTTTTAAAGAAAGCGTTACACAGAAGTTGTACATGATTACCGTTGTACTTTGAGGGCCTTTAGCAAATGCCAATAAAAACTTATGGGTCATTGGATCTCGCCCAAAGTAGCCACAGGGGTGCCTCAAAGCGAGCGCAGTTGACTTGCTTATCGTTTATATAGCGAGGCTTTGAAGCGGTGCCTGGAAACTTTTTAGCGCACCACTTCTTGGAGCTAGTCCCGAGTGACCCTAGTCCATCACCACTCTTCTACCCGGACTAGGGTCACGATTCCTTCCATTGAAAAAGTGCATTGGAGTCAATTTTGTGGTGTTCGGCGCACTCTACCTGAAGTGGGCGATATTTAAATTAAGTGTAAAAGCGTTGCTTAGTATGTAATCAACATTGGCGCTACATTTATAAAAACAGTACCCACTTCTAAACGGCTCACGGGCATTTTCTTACGAGCTGTCAAAGCATCCATCATGTTTGTTTACTTCCTAACTACTTGACTACGTAATGTAAAGACTACATTCGTGTGTTAGAGACGCGTTATTATAAAACAGATGACCTCTCAGAGATCTATTTGTTATGTGTAAATACAGGTGTTGTTAGAAATAAATGGATTGATGTCAGAATATACAGGGTATATAATTGTATGTCAGAGCAAAATGATTAAGATTAATGAATAAATGTATATAACAGTATTTGAAATAAATATCAAGCATATTTCTTTCAATAATTAATATAATGAAAAAACTTACATTATAACTTAATAAAAGTATAACAATTTGATGAATATTATAGCGTCAAATAACAACTAAACCAGAATTGGAAAATGATAGTGAAGAAAAACAAGAGGAAATAACAATTTAAGTTATATTAATTGTTGCGCGAAAAGTGAAAAAAAAATTCTTAACACACAAAATGTATTAGAATTTGTATACAAATTTCTTCAAAAATATACAGTTCATATTTGATAAGTCGAAATCCGATAACTCGAAATATTCGATAACTCGCAGATATTTTCTGGTCCCGCGAGTTTTTTCTATATAAGCCTTTATAGCCAGTCAATAACTCGAACTATTGATAACTCGAAGTAGCTTCATCGGGGGGAAACATCCCACATTAGCAAACAAACCCGGCAAAAAAAGTTTCTAGCCACTTACAGATTTGTGAATATTTCAAAATGTAGTTTACTTACGAGGTAACGACTGCTCTAGTCGGCTTCCAGCATCACTTATCCTAAGCTGAGTTGAAACTGTCATTTTCAAAAATTGCACTTTGGAAGTTCCTGTTCAGTAATGGGTGTGGTCACCTCTATTTGTTATGCATTCTGCACAGCGCTTGCGCATGCTATGCACGAGTTTTCTCACGTACTGTTCTGGCATTCTGTCCCATTCGTCCAAAAGATATCTCCTAATGTCGTTGAGATTTTCTCCGCCGTTTACTCGGCGATGTGGTGCCCTTCCTAAGTAATCCCACACCTGCTCTATGGGATTTAAGTCGGGTGAGCAAGACGGCCAGTCCATTCGGTGTACTCCTTCAACCTCGAGGTAATCATCCACGATGTGGTCTAGCATTGTCATCCAAGAACAAATAATCGTCGCCATAGTTGCCCGCAAATGGCACAACAATCGATTCCAAAATCTCGTCAATGTATCTTTGGACCGTCAGGTTACCATCGACAATTTGAAGCTGCGTTTTTCCTTGGTCACTAATGCCGCCCCAGACTATAATGCTTCCTCCTCGTCCTTGCTGAAATTCACGAATACAGTTGTGTTTATACCGTTCGTCCCGACGCCTCCAAGCCCGCAATCTCCCATCGATGTGTTGGAGGCAAAATCTTGATTCATCAGTAAACAACACATGTCTCCACCTTTGACGTGTCCAGCGAGCGCGATGTTGTGCCCACCGGAGCCGGGCAATAATGGCTTTCTTGCTGGCTTTCTGGACCATATCCCGCGCTGATGTAACCGGTTCTGAACCGTTTGGGTAGAAAAAGGCCATGCGCCGAGTCCTCTTCGCCTAATGTAGAGCTGCGAATAGCGGGTGCCATCGTAAATCGATTTCGAAGGGCAATCAGTCGGATATTGCGACCGTCTACTGGTGTAGTCGCTCGTGGCCGCCCACACCTCGGTAGATCTTTTACGTCTCCGGTTTGGCGATATTTTTGCGCTAAGTTCGATATTGTTGTATGATGCACCCCAAGAGATCTTGCTATGGCACGGAAACTCCAGCCCGCCTCCAGTAGCCCGATGGCGCGGGCCCAATCAAGATTAGATAACCTTCCCATTATGGCTGATTTTCAGCATCGCAGGGCGAATCGGATTAAACCTACTGGGCAATCTCAGCACACCAGCACACAAAGCGTACACATGAAACAATAGACACTTTGGCATTGAACCTTCCATAGTGCAATTTTTGAAAGAGACCCCTGCTCTACAAAAACGAATCGTGTTCACTGGAGCATGGCCGAACAATATTGCTAAACACAGTATTCTGTCACACATATACAGGGGTATTTGGAAATGTCTATATATTACACATTTTTAAAAATTAAACCCTTTCTTTTTTCAAAAATATTAGGTGGCTGGAAACTTTTTTTGCCGGGTTTATAAACCTCAAAGTAAACGTTATAGTTTTCATAAGCAACAACTGAAATAACCGCTATCAGGCCTTCATACTCCGTTTTAATTACCCCCCCCCCCTTATCTGTATAATGAGGGTACGGACAAAATGGCAATGGACATAATGGCAAGCGGACATCATGGCAAAGTTGCAAAGCGGACAAAATAGCAACTTAAGAAAAAAAAAGAAAAGAAATAAAACTGAATTAAAAAAATGTTCGATTAACCGCACCATAAAGCAACTAGTTTACGGTGCATCCGCCTCATGTCAAGGCGAGGGGGGCGGCTCGAATCTTGCTGGTTATTTGGGATAAAACAAACAAAGGGGGGGCCCAAAACTACGCTGTTCACCCACTCCTGCTGCACATTTACGGCAGGTTACGGAGTAGTATACCCCTGTCTGGTCGCCGTACGGCCTGGAATTTAGACTAGAACAAACAGACGGTCATCCAGAGTTGTAGGTGCCATGCACCCTGTTATGTTTACTTTTGGTTCAGTTTACGTTCCATCCCGCTATTGTTTCTCTTGTTATTTTTAATCCCTGCCCCCATAAATACTCGAGCGCGTGGCCTGAGTATTATCACTTATTACTTGTCATTAAGATAAGAATAGCAATTTGATACCGTTATTTGAATTATTCATTCGAAAAAAGTAAATTTTGGCTTGCTCCAAACCAAAAAAAGGAAAATTTGTTTGGCATGAAGTAGAAGTAGAATATAGGGCTGTTTTAGAAGTTGAGAAGGGACGAAAATTTTTAGTAAAAACTCATGTCTGAAATATTTTAAATGCATGGTGTTGGTTATCTATGTATTTATTTTAATTTTTCACGTTGAAAAACACAGGCATATTGGATAAGAATGGCCCCGAAATAAAGATATCAAAAATGTATGATAGTATTTATAGTTTGTTTAACACGAGTACTAAAAAATATTAATGGGGGCATTATGGTCGATCCACCATTTTGAAAATTCGATAACTCGAAAACCCGATAACTCGAAATATTTTGCTCGGTCCGCCCTCTTCGACTTATCAAATATGGACTGTACTGATCTTAATTTAATGACAACTTTGATCTTTCTCTATACTTGGACACAGTTTATTTCTTTCACTCTTTACCTTGCACTACAACGTTGTGCTCTTTTCCCCTCCACTCTGTTTGTACGCAACAGATAGATCCCCCAGAGGTTATATGTTTTGTAACAACGGCCAAAATTATTTGTCTGCTAGGTCTTTACTTTCTGCAAAAGCAGTGAAAACAATATGGCAGCGAACAGTAAAAAAAGCATTCTTGTCATTTTGTTTGGTAGAAATAAGCATTAACAGAGGATATTAGCAAGTAAGTGTTGTTCCAAAATATTCAATATAGTTGCTGAATTGATGGGGGATAATCGGAATGATCTGGGGAGAGCCCATTATGTGCGCCGAGCTATCAGATTTTCACTTCAATGGACATTTACACAGAAGGACCTGTGACTCCCACCTCTCTGGAGGTGGAAGTCACCTGGGACTAGTTAATAACTTGTGAAGAGCCGATCTACCTATATGCTGCCTAACTTTACTAATACTATAGAACCACATCAAACACACTTTTATCTAAAAAAAACGCTATGTTTCAGCATGCTATGTATACATGTTTAACAAAATTATTTTCTTATTCTATTTTAGTTCAGACGCTTACATACATAGAATTACGCTATTATGTTTAACTGTTAAAAAAACGTTTTATTCGATTATTTATATGTACTTATCAAACTAGCCCTGTACGCTTTTTTTGAACATTTCAGAAGTAGTTTTATTTTTTAATTTCAAGTCCAGACTATTCCATAAGTTAACACCAACTGATGTTAAACAAAAACTTTTGAGGGTTGTTCTTTTATATTTAACACAGAGTTTTCCATTTTGCCTTGTGCTATGATTATTAATAAGAAACAGATTGTTGATTCTTTCAGGTAATCGGTTTTGTTTTGCTTTGTATATAAAACAGCCAGTTTTTAGCTTTACCACATCTACAAATTTTAGAAGATTAAATTTGACAAGGATTGGATCTGTGTGTGATCTACCTGGGGCCTGGTCAATTATTCTAACTGCTTTCTTTTGTAATTTTATAACACTTTCTAATCTTGATCGATGCGTATTTCCCCAAATCTCACAACAATAGATACGGTAGGATTAGGGCACAGTACAAGGTATATAAAGATGAGCAGTCGAGCAGATATTTCACTTTATACAGTACCGAAACACTTTTTGCTACCTTGTTCTGCACATGTTTTAATTGATTCGACCACGACAATTTACTATCTATAATTATTCCCAAGAATTTCGTCGAAAACACTCTTTCTAATGCAGTATCATTTATATTTAAGTTGAAATCACAATTAGAATGCTTATTTAAAAATACAATAAAACTAGTTTTACCTATATTTAACGATAGTCTATTTGCTTTGAACCATATATTTACCTTTTTCAATTCTAGACAAATTATTTCACATATTTCATCTACTTCTGAACCGGTATTAAACAAATTCGTATCGTCAGCAAATAATATAAATTTCATTAAATCAGGCACGTTGCACAAATCATTAATATATAGCAGGAATAGGGTTGGTCCCAAAATTGAGCCTTGTAGAACTCCACAGACCACTTTTAAAACATCTGAGTCTACGCAATTGTAATGAACATACTGTAGTCTTGAAGACAAATAACTACTCAGCCAAAGCAAACTTGTACCTCGAATGCCATACATTTCTAGTTTTTTTAACAAAATTTCACGATTTATGGTATCAAAAGCCTTACGTAAGTCAATAAAAACTCCAACTGTTGTTTTTTGCTTGTCTAGTTAGTCAGTTATTTTCTCTAAAATTCTATTAATGCCAAAGAAGTAGAATGGTTTTGTCTAAAAACATACTGGCCAGAATACAAGACACTATGTTTATTGATAAAGGATAGAAGACGAACGTTAAAGAGTTTTTCTACGATTTTCGGAAATTGTGGTAGTAAAGCTACCGGACGATAATTGGTAAAAATACTGTTGTCACCAGATTTGAAAAATGGAATTACTTTTGCCTTTTTCATTTTATCAGGAAAAATACCTGTTTCAAATGAGATATTACATATATGTGCTAATGGGTCAGCAATATCTGTGCTGATTTTCTTAGCAATAGACATTGGTATACCGTCGTATCCTGTTGATGTTTTACCTTTAAACTGATTAATTACTTTAATAATTTCCTCCTTACAAGTTGGTTCAAGGAACATAGATTGGTCGTTTTGATAATGAATAAAAGATGAAAAATTAACATTACATTTCGGTATGATTTTAGCCAAATTAGGGCCAACATTTGTGAAGAATTCATTAAAACCATTGGCAATATTTTCACTCTCAGTTAGAATTTTATCATTACGTTTAAAAGATTCTGGAAAAGCCGATACCTTCCGCCCGCTGTTGATACATTCATTTGTGATTCCCCAAGTTTGTTTAATGTCACACTTATGAGTTTGCAATAAGTTACTGTTTCTTAAGACGTTTGTAAGTTTATTTCTTTATGATTTATACCTTTGTTTCGAAACTTCGCTTTTTGTTTTAATCATATCCCCAAAAAGGTGTCGTTTTTTTTCTTGTGGCGTTAATTAAACCAGGTGAGCCATGGTTTCTGATGTGATTTTTCTGTCTTTTTGACCTTTTTAATAGGACATGTGACATCATATGCATTACAGATTTTATTTACAAACACTTCATAATCACTATCATTTATGATTAGCCCTGACATTATATTAATATCACATTCAGATGTAAAAGTATTATCTATGAGCGTTGCTGTATTTTCCGTAATTCTAGAAGGTTTCACAATGAACGAGTGTAGACCGTAACTGTACATCAAATCAAAGAACGAGTTGGTGTGACAATCTTTGTTAGTGTTTAATAGATTAATGTTAAAATCCCCGCATAAATATAGAGTTTTGTTAGACAAATCTTTTAACAAGGTCTCGAAATTGTTGTTAAAACAAGGGATATCGGTGTTAGGAGGTCTGTAACTACACAGACTCTAATTGTTTTCTGATTATTGATTTGAATCTAAACAGATACGCAATCCAGTACGTCATCAATACTGTAGCTAAGATTCTTAATGAATGAGTGATTAAGTGATTTTTAACGTATATTGCCACTCCACCTCACGTGATACACCATATGATAAATATTTATTTAACAGATAGTCATCTAAATTATTAGTTTCAGTCCAAGTTTCGGAAAAACATATAATGTCAAAATCAAAATTTTAACCATATATGTAATTTTTAATGTGACTGAAATTTGCATTTAAACTTCTGGCATTGAAGTGAATTATACTTTTACCAAGAACTGCTCATCAAGGAAGTATTAGGAATAAAAATTCGTTTCTCGATCAATGTTATTGTCAAAGTAAAAATTATTGTCAAACTTTTTGTCTGTATTTACTTGAAAATATTTACATTTTTTATTTTACGAAGGCAGCTCAATATCTATAGCGTTCATATTTAAGCAAAATACATCGTCATCTAACATATAAAAAGGGAAAACAAGTGGCTGACAATTATGGCAAAACCACAGACATTCTGAGCCTTGTAAATCAGTTAAATCTTTTTTAGATACCTTTGGACACTTACTCTGAGTCCAGTTTTTGCACGAGTCGCACTGTACCGAATTAAATTTCACATTTTTTACACTACACGGGTATATATTCATAGTCCACTATTTCGGGATTTTATCAAGATCTTCCATATTTCTTATAGCAAGTACTTTTCGTTGCTCCGGGAAGCTCCGTTGCATTTAACGAAGACCTTACAGTCTGTAGTCCACGGGTTGGCAATACGCCTCTGAAGTCGCATCTTTCTAGCCTCATAAAGGAGAGTCGCCGTTTTTTTTTTTTTTTTTTTTTTTGGATCAGGTGTTCTTTGACGTAGACTGAAGTGGTTCGGCCTTTTAGATGTTTACGGTTTGCCAGGACGGCATTTTTTGCTTTGCGCGATGTAAATCTTACAATTATGTTCTTTTTGTTTCCTGTTGCAGGCAGGTGGTGAACTATCGAGATTTCCGTGCTACTGATATCAGCTTTCATGTCATTACGAAACAGGTTTAGGACCATATGTTCGATTAAGGTAGTTTCCTCTTCAGAAGGAGTATCCTGATTGCTTGCTGGGGCTGCAGCTGTTGAATAAAGATGAGCGTTCAGACCTGAGATGATAACATTATCCATTCTAATAAGCCAATTCGCACTTTCGGGTCTTTCCGGTGGACATGTTGTTTCGACTGCAAAGTTTTTGGGATAAATTATAAAGAAATGATAAGCGAAAAACATCAAAATTCTAATTTTCTTTCAACATGTTCACTTTGAAATTTATAAAGCCGTCATATAAGCCAAATCACACTTTGGGCGTTCCCAAAAAACGCTCGAAAATTCTGCGTTTTGAATAAAAATCACCGGGTAAAAATAAAAGAAATGATAGAAAGATTTCGCCTAGATGTCAAATTTCTCTTGTACCAAAGAGCAATCGGGTTTTTAACAACCCGTATCCTATTTTAAAAATTTATTAAAGGTTTTAACAAATAGTTTCAAGTTTCAATGCCTTCTTGTTCCGAGTATAAGCTGTTTTTTTCGATATTTTTCTGTCATTTCTTTCATTTTTTACCCGGATCCCCCGCAGTCGAAATTCATAATTCTTGGACATTTTATTCGAAACACCCAAAGTGTGGTTCGGTTTATATTTTGTGTTATGTTCCTTAAGTGCGAGAGACGACGTTTTGTCAGTTCATTGTGTTTATCTAAGTGCCACCCTACATAAAGCCAGTTTCGTGTGATGGCACTTGGCGCTAAAAATTATTCGGAAACATGGAACACAAGCGGCAATATCTCCCCCTCCCCCATTTTGGACATGCAAAACTGTTTAACATACCCTCATGTTTTATGAGCAATATCGTTGTTGTCCGACAGCCGACCTCTACTGCGGTTGGGCCTGCTGTCTGTAACATCTGTTTACTTTGTAGATCCACTGGGGATTCCGCGAAAAGAGTACTCATAAAATAAATTTGTGCATTTCTAATACAAATAACCGGATAAAAAATGAAAGAAATGATAGAGGGATTTCGCTTAAATGTCAATTTCTGTTGTACCAAAGAGCAATCCGGGTTTTATGTTATTTTAAAAATTTATTAAAAAGTAGTTGTTTTTGCGATATTTCTTCTATATTTCTCTATCATTTCTTTCATTTTTTACCCGACTCCCTCGCAATCGAAATTCAAAATTCTTGCGCATTTTATTCGAAACATCTAAAGTGTGATTTGGCTTATAAAAGTGAGCAACTGCTTTTTAAAATATCCATCCGTCTTTGTTTATACACAGAGATCTCTGAGAAGTCATCTGTTTTTTTAACAACGGAACAATATTACAGTCTCAGCCATAATTCTTATACCCAATACGTATTTCATTCACAAAACATTTTATGCATAGAGATACTTTTTCGTGTTGTCCCAGCGGATCTTTTCCATATTCCTAGGAGAGGAAGGGTCACAGTTTCTGTAATAGAAATGGCCATTGATCTCTACTTTCAAGGCCCTGGATCTTTTGCACGTTCCAGGACATCAAGGTTTGAACTAGCAGGCTATTTTATTTCATTACATTAAGAAGTAATTTATTTCATTACATTACATTTCATTACATTACATTTATTTCATTATATTACATTAAGAAGTAATTTATTTCATTACATTACATTTCATTACATTACATTTATTTCATCATATTACATTAAGAAGTAATTTATTTCATTACATTAAGAAGTATCCTTGCGCACTATTTCGGACCTCGATGAAACTCCGAAACTTGAGAAAAGAGTGGTTTTGCAATTGTAGATTCATTGTTGTAATTGGGAGATAATGGGGGATTCTGTATCCTGATGTCAAGAAAGCCCATTTTTCTCAGTGCAAAATTGTGTATTTGACCATGAAAATTGTGCGCCATAATTTATGATTGGGCTGTTTATGTGATTCTTTTTTTTTCTATAATAACGCCAGTAGCCCAAGTCGCAGAGATTGGCAAAACTGACATCAATGGCATATTCTATTATAGGAACTCTGCTGTCATAGGAAGACCGCAAGAGTCATCAAGGGCTAACTTTCTTTTTATTATTATCCACCTTGCAAGTAATAGCACGCACTTCTAAGAATAAAAATTATTCCTTCACACTTCATCAGCGTGGTCAGATCATGGCGGTAATGACGAAATGAACCAGACTTCTGAGAAAAAACATTTTTGTGATATATAAATACAAAGGGAATTAAAAACTGTCCAGCTGTGCCACATGTTTTTTTTAAGTGAAGAAAAAATACTTGAAACTCCTTCCGTTTATTTTAAAATAAAGAATAAAAAAGTCAAAGCCGCTACAGCTCTCAGACGTCAATTTACTTTTGTTGTAGAAGCCGCGAAATGACATAAATAGGCAAAGTGGAGTTAAGACCGGAAGCAAAAAAAAAAAAAACCTGACATGGCTAGTAAACGTCCGGCTTCCGCACAAGAACTTAGACGTCAGACGAGCGAGCCCGCGGACAGACAAACATCGAAGGAGCGACCGGCCTCGTCTCGGAGTGTACCAAAGCAGCGGAGTGTCGATACAGAGGTGGTCACTGGGCAGCAGTGTCCCAAGGCTGCTGTCAAATCTGCCCATAAGAGGACAGCCAAAGGTGGTGGGGCTAAAAATAGCCCGGCGCAATCGCCTCGAAATGTCACTGATTTGACAGCAGTTGGTGGAGCCGGGAAGGGTAAAAGCAAAAAGTCACCGAGAGACAAAGTTGTTGGGGAGTCAAGTGAGAGTCTCCAAGCTATTGGTCAGAAGAGGAATTTAGAAAGGAGATGTACGGACAGTGAAAAAGCAGTCAGTCTGAAATCGTCTCCAAGGGATTTGCAGCGTGTGGAGGGAGATTCTTCATGTTCCTTTGCAGTTCCTCCAAATTCTACGCGTTCCTCTCTAAACGCGCCGAATTCTGCGCGTTCCTCTGTAGACACGCCCAAATGTGGACGTCTTTCCGCGGCAGCGGGCCAATCAGAGCTGACGTCACTCGAGACACCTGTGACGTCACACAAGACAGTGGTGACGTCAGGACTGGAAGACTTGGCCTTGAACGTGAGACGAATCGAAGACGACATCTGCCTGGAGAATGAATCGGGTGACGACACGGACGTGACGTCAGAGGAGGATGTAGATTATGCCGCAGTAGTAAGCAACACTTTTAACCCAGCCGACTTTGTCGGACTCGGTTAGTCTATCACTATAGGGGGGCTTGAATGTGTGTGTGCGTATGTGCTTATGTTAAACTTTTTTTTAAAATGCTACTCCTCCTACAGTTTTGCTCCAATCGTTTTGATATTATGCAGGAATGTTTCCTGGGTGGTCCCCCACCTGGCTATTACTTTTTTGACGATTGACGAAAAACTGACAAAATGGTGGCAATTTTTGTGCCCGTTTTGACCCATTTTTAAAATGCTACTCCTCCTACAGTTTTACACCAATCGTTTAGATGTTACGCAAGGATGTTACCCAGGGGTTCGCCTACCAGGCTGTTTTTTTTTTCGCGGTTCGCCAAAAACTGCCGAAATGGTGGAACTTTGAAGTTTGGTAAAACTGGAATAATTGTTAGTAAATAACTGACTTGTCAAACCATTCATTTCTCTCAGTCTTTTTCAAATAGTTATAAAATTTTAATCGAAAGTTTCTTAGGTGCGTCTACACCTGGACTTTGCTTTTGTCGCAAATGACAAAAAAAAGAGAGAATGCTGAAATGGTGGAATTTTAAAACTTTTGTAAAATTGTGTAAATGTCGGTAAATACGCGAATCGTCAAAACCCAACCTTTCCATCACTCCTTTTCGGGTAGCTTCCAAATTCGAATTAAATGCGTTTTACATACTTCATTTTGTGGCCTAACACCATTCGTTTCAGAGTTTTTCTCTCTTTCCTTGTTTGGTAATTTGGCTGGGTCATGTCCTCGGACATGCTTGTTTTTTCTTTTAATATTCAAAGCGAAACTAATTAGTCAGATCACAGTGCCATGTGTGAATGCCCACTATGAAACCCCCTGCAGAATAAAAATAGTAGAGGAGCTAGGATCTTTTATGTGGTATAGGAAAACAAAGTGTGGCATTCGTAAAAATGCTTAGTCAGCTCTTTATACAATACAAAGGGATTTCGTCACGTCTTTTTTCCTCTAACCCGTGAAATCGTTCATCTAGATTTCATTCATGCGACATCGTGGTCATAGATTAAATCAATAAGGAGAGACAGTATGTAAAACATAAACACGTAACTAGAACGCATTCGTTAAATTGCAGCTTTGATAATTTACTTGCTTTTAGAATTTGATCGCCTCTTACAAAGGAAGCCGACTTTATATGTTGAATTCTATGCGTGAAGTCGAACAGTTAATGTTTACATTTTACATTGCGGTACAGTTCAACTGAGGTGATCTACATTTCGGGGTATTATAAGAGTAGATCATGGTGGGGGGGGGGGGGGGGGTGGGGGGTGGGGGCTGGATGCTTTGTATTGGATTAGAGAACGTGAACCGCGACGTTTTAATTAAACCGTATTTTTATCCGGATATGTCTGATTGCGTTATTCAAAGTAGTGAAAAAAATGGTTTTTATTTTCAGCACGGGAGTATCCCGGAGATCGGTAGTGACGTCACGAGTGCGCGCGGCGCGCTGGCGGGCACGGCGTGGGAGATTGACGTCACGGATGTGACAGCCCCGCGCAGGCGGACCAAGACGCCACGGGTGACCTCTGCCAGGGGTACGTCCCAGGCTGTGGTTCGGAGGATCCGTGGACTGGGGAGGGGGGGAGAGGGGGAAGAGGGATGTCAACCCTACTTTTCGTGAAAAATTTCGTGTGAATGCAAAACTTCAAACAAGTGTCGGCCGCATATTTAATATGGCCCCATTCCACGACCACCTCCCCTCCCCTCCCCCCTCCCCCGCCCTTTTTCTGAAATCCTGTACTGGTCCATTTTAGGAGAAGATAATCATATTTTAGAACAGTCGCGATAAGAAGGGCTGCAAAAAAAAAAAAAAAAAAAAATCCGTTTCTTTGTTTAAATCATGATTTTTTATATTTATTTATTTTTTTTAAATCAGATTTTTTTTTTAGATTTTAGAAATTGAACTCGAAACTTGAAAACTGAAAGCAGAAAATAAAGGAAAAAAAATACGAAGCTTTTAACAATTTATTACAGTCTGTAATTTACAGACGCGATAACGCTCTCTTGTGAGACATTCCTAAATACATCTACATTTGACAATACCTCCGGTAACTATCTGCAAATTCAATCGTTGAGCTAACTGTCCACAAGTTCAATTGATCATTTATTGAGCGATCGGTAGCAACTAGCAAGTAGGGAGATTTCCAGCCTTTTCAACTCATGTCACTTTTTTGGGGGGGGGGGGAGGGGGGAATGGATTTAAATACACGTTGCACGACGCGTAACACTAATACTTTTTTTGCAAGCACACGGGGATAGAGACATGTTTAACCAACGCCGGAGTAATTGCAGTTACTGGCACTGGCCCTCTCGTAGCGTCCTGTCCACTGCCCCACCCCCACCCCCCCCCCCCCCACATCCCCCACCCCCTTCCTCCGAGCTCATGTGCACCGATAAGCGTACAATACAAAATACCTTGTTTAAACAAAAGGGGTTGTAAACTATTGCTGAGCGCCTTTACTATGCACAATTTAAAACTAAATAAAATCGAAATTAAAAACTAGAACCTCATTTCGCTGGCGAAATGTTAAACACTTGACAAAAATTAAAGCGCAAAAATACTTCCTTCAGTGGGTTATTTCTTGAATAATATATTGCAAACAACACAGCTTGAATACGTCTTATAAGCCGAGTAGTGTTTGGTTTTTGTTGACTTAAGGTTTTATTGACTGATCAGGCATATGCCGTGTTATCTATTTACGCAGTGAGAGCTCGCACAAAGCTCACTGAGCAACTGTGTGTGATGTGGGTGAAATGCTACGCATTTACTTGCAAAAAATACACTCTTTTCACATGGCGTTTTAAACAAGAAAACGAAATCGAAGGAGAAAATAAAAAGTGTCATGCACACGTTTATATCAAGTTCTACCCAAGTCCCAAGTTTCGTGGCCCTAGGGCCCGTGGTGTCAGCTGAGTAGATGATACAAAAAATCCGTTAACTGTCAAGAAAAAACAACACATACCAACGGCTGCTCGCACAAATTCAGAAACACCTTGCAAGCCAAAGGCTTGTCAATTGTTAAGTATGATTATTCTACGTTGATTTAAAATCATGATTTTTTTTAAATCAATTGATTTAAATCATACCAGTTCTGGTGGCAAGCATCTAAAATTTGGCCATGTTATGTAAAAAAAAAAAAGACAGTCCCTTGTGTTGGATGCTTCAGCTACAGAATCAGTGACTTGTAGCTGTTCGTGGGTCAAGGCTTGTCTCGTGGTCGCTGGGACATTTCTACTGCGTCAGTTAAAACGCCGAGCGTAAAGTAATCTGCAGAAATAATTAAAATAAAATTCTTGATTATTGGCTATTCCCCCTTCCTTAAAATCACTCCCCTCGTCCGCCCCCCCGGCGCCCCAGTAACACCCCCACCCCTCCCCCAGTCACTCCCCGCTCGCCTTCACTTCCCTTACCCCCTCTCCAATAACTCTGCCCCCCCCGCCTCCTCCATCCTCCAAGCTTTGGGAGTAAGCTTCATAAGAACTGCGCAGTGTCACATAAAATGGTTCGGGATTTTCTAATGAGGTGGAGTTATAATTGGCAGAAAAGAGAGAGAGAGAGAGAGAGAGAGAGAGAGAGAGAGAGAGAGAGAGAGAGAGACGCCGAAAGTGTAGATAAAGCGAATGCTGGATTATCCGCGGACGAATAAATGAGTGTCTACTGTGGGTTATTTTGTGGTGTCTATATTTTTGTATTTTTATTCAGGTAAGAAAAAAGAAGATGCAGAACTTTACGTGCCCCCGAGAAACACGGCCACTGGGGAGGCCATGAGCGACCGCAAGGTGCTTGATCTCACACGCTGGTATGTATGTACCCTCTACCCCCTCCTCCACAACCCCCCCCACCCCCAAGAAATAGGGCCACAGGGTGGGCCATGAGGTGCCTCAAGGTGCTTGATCTCACCCGCTGGTATGTATGAGCCCTCTACCCCCTCCCCCCACCCTCCCCCCAGAAACACGGCCACGGGGGAGGCCATGAGGGGCCGCAAGGTGCTCTATCTCACGCGCTGGTATGTATGAACCATCCACCCCCTCCCCCCACCCTCCCCCCAGAAACACGGCCACGGGGGAGGCCATGAGGGGCCGCAAGGTGCTCTATCTCACGCGCTGGTACACCTCCTTCCCCTCCCCCATCGACCCCCTACCCACATAAGGCATTTCGGGAGGGGGGGGTTGGTAGCGGCAAGATTTTTTATTTCACAGATTCTGTGAACTTTTCCGTTGACGCACAAAACGTTCCACAGTTAACAATAAAACTGGTCGTTTTTAACAAGCAGAATCCACATAAAATTTACTACATGAATTGGCTAGATCAGGGTATATTTTCTGGGACTACGCCAAAAATTGGCCACATGCCGGCGTTATAAACATTTTCATTAGGCGGCAATCCATAGAGTAAGAACGCAAAATTTTAAATTTTGGACAACCCACCCCCCCTTCCCCCCTATACACACGTACGCAATATGTTGTGCTATATTGAATTAAAACTATGATGCCAATTAATCAGTGACAAAATTGAAAGTGTACATGCCAACATACACTAAAATGTGAATAAAATAGCCATTGCACTAAAAAGATGTAATATTTGGTTTGTAAATCGATGTATTAGGTTATTTAATTACATAAAAATATGAGATATGTTTAAAAAATGTGTACGTACGCAGCACCCCGGACCCCCTCCCCCTGTAAGCAGTGCGTACGGACCGACCGTGACCCCCCTCCTCCACCCTCTGTGTGTATGTACTTAATGAATGACCCCTTTAACCAATTTCCAGAATGCTTCCACCACGGATTGGTCAAATTGCTTTCAGATTTTGTATGAGTCATTCTTGGTTGGTCTTTCCTAAAAAAAAAAAAAGAGAAAGAGAGAGAAAAATTCCTTCCTGGCAATCCTGCAGAGCCTTTGATACTAGATTAACTAAAACCTGGGCATTCTTGTTATAACAGCATCCTTGATTTAAAGTCATAGATGTCAGTCAAAAAAAAAAAAAAAACAATTCGGAAGTGGCGAATCGTCTTTTGCGAAGGGTCGAAGTGTTTCAAAATGGACCGCAGCACGTGACTGAATCACGTGACTTGTATCCATGGTAACCGAGCGAGTATTGATTGTTGCAGGTACCGCATGGGCCGACTCCAGTACTGAATCACGTGACTTGTATCCATGGTAACCGAGCGAGTATTGATTGTTGCAGGTACTGCATGAGCCGACCACAGTACTGAATCGCGTGACTTGTAGCCATGGTAACCGAGCGAGTATTGATTTTTGCAGGTACTGCATGAACCGACCCCAGTACTGAATCACGTGACTTGTATCCATGGTAACCGTGCGAGTATTGATTGTTGCAGGTACTGCATGAGCCGACCACAGTACTGAATCGCGTGACTTGTAGCCATGGTAACCGAGCGAGTATTGATTTTTGCAGGTACTGCATGAGCCGACCGCAGGACTGAATCACGTGACTTGTATCCATGGTAACCGTGCGAGTATTGATTGTTGCAGGTACTGCATGAGCCGACCCCACTACTGAATCACGTGACTTGTATCCATGGTAACCGTGCGAGTATTGATTGTTGCAGGTACTGCATGAGCCGACCACAGTACTGAATCACGTGACTTGTATCCATGGTAACCGTGCGAGTATTGATTGTTGCAGGTACTGCATGAGCCGACCACAGTACTGAATCACGTGACTTGTATCCATGGTAACCGTGCGAGTATTGATTGTTGCAGGTACTGCATGAGCCGACCCCACTACTGAATCACGTGACTTGTATCCATGGTAACCGTGCGGGTATTGATTGTTGTAGGTACTGCATGAGCCGATCACAGTACTGGATCACGTGACTTGTAACCATGGTAACCGTGCGAGTATTGATTGTTGCAGGTACTGCATGGGCCGATCCCAGCACTGAATCACGTGACTTATATCCATGGTAACCGTGCGAGTATTGATTGTTGTAGGTACTGCATGAGCCGACCACAGTACAAAACCTCGTGCGGAATCTCGTCGCTGGTCTCGTGCTGGAATTACCTTTTCAGTACTTTAGGAAAAGGCTCGTGAGTCTGAGAAATTTTTTTTATTTTTATTTATTATTTTTTATTATTAATTTTTTTGGAAATATTTCATAATTCAACAGGACCGATTGCTTTGAAATTCGGTAGCAATGTTTCCCCAGGACGTCGTCTTCCAAAGTAATATCTTGCTAAAATTTCTCTTGCCGATTTTGTATTATCGTCACGTTTACGGCTGGACACAATGTCCACGGACATTCTTGTTTCAATGTTTCTGATCACACATGCTGCTCTCTCAGCCTGTACCAACCGATCACACACTGCTCTTTCAGCCTGTACAACCCGATCATACACTGCTCTCATCCTGTACCATCTGATCACATTCTGCTCTTTCGACCTGTACCACCCGATCACATGCTGCTCTTTCAGCCTGTACCACCCGATCACACACTGCTCTTTCATCCTGTGCCACCCGCTCACACACTGCTCTTTCAGCCTGTACCACCCGATGACACTCTGCCGTTTCAGCCTGTACCACCCGATCACACTCTGCCGTTTCAGCCTGTACCACCCGATCACACTCTGCCGTTTCAGCCTGTACCACCCGATCACATGCTGCTCTCTCAGCCTGTACCACCCAATCACACTCTGCTCTTTCAGCCTGTACCACCCGATCACAAATACTGCTCTTTCAGCCTGTACCACCCGATGACACTCTGCCGTTTCAGCCTGTACCACCCGATTACACTCTGCCGTTTCAGCCTGTACCACCCGATCACACTCTGCCGTTTCAGCCTGTACCACCCGATCACATGCTGCTCTCTCAGCCTGTACCACCCTATCACACTCTGCTCTTTCAGCCTGTGCCACCCGCTCACACACTGCTCTTTCAGCCTGTACCACCCGATGACACTCTGCCGTTTCAGCCTGTACCACCCGATCACACTCTGCCGTTTCAGCCTGTACCAACCGATCACACTCTGCCGTTTCAGCCTGTACCACCCGATCACATGCTGCTCTCTCAGCCTGTACCACCCTATCACACTCTGCTCTTTCAGCCTGTACCACCCGATCACAAATACTGCTCTTTCAGCTGTCCTGCCTGGACCATCCGATCACATGTTGCTCTTTCAACGCACCACGCGATCACATGCTGCTTTTTTTTCAGCCTCTGCCCGATCACGCAGGAGGAGGCGTTGACGGTGCTGGGATACAAGCCGCCCTTCTCCGACATCCGCTTCGGTCCTTTCACTGGAAATGCGACGCTCATGAGATGGTTCACGGCACTCAACGACCATTTCAACGTCCGGGGAAGGTGACGGCTTCTGACACTCAGATTTTTTATTTGAAGAATAAAGTTTTTAGTTGATAAACATTTGGCTGTGTTTATAATATGTGGGTTTTTTACGATTTGCGTCACAGTTGTGACTGTTTATGACGTCACAGAGAATGCGCCACACAGAGATGAGAGTTTGTGTGTATGACGTCATAATCAATAAGAAAAAATCGATCTCGGAGTTGTTGTTCATTAATCACCTACAGGAGAAATCGATCAATGGCACAGCGGTCAATCGCATCAACCCGGATAAATACTCACCGTTTGTAAAATCTCGCGTTAAAAAAAACCGGATAATCGCACAAAAACCGGATGTACACTTTTTGCAAAACGAGTATCAGTAATTACTCGGTTTCAACAGTATTTAAAACAAATATACATCGATATATTGTATAATTCATAGAATATTTATGTAGTTTTTGGTGATTTGCTGTCAGGAGTTTCTTCGTGTATAAGCCGCAGGGCAAGAACAGGACGTACGGGGTGACCTCTGGTGACGCCATGCGTGTCCTCAAGGCCGGATTACGGACGGACGACACGACGTACGTCTACCACTGCCAGAACCACTACTTCTGTCCCATTGGCTACGAGGAGGTGCCAATCAAAGCTGAGCATGCGTACAGGTGATTCTCACAGCGTATTGGCGGGTTTTTAGGAGAAGGGGGAGGAGGGGCGGTGGTGGTGGGGTAGGGTTGGGGAAGGATGTGATGTTGGTTCACGTAAGGATTGTATGAGCGTCTCACAGTGTTGACACTTCATCCTTTTTTTAAGGGTTATCCCTTTTTCTCTCTCTCTTTTTTTTTTTTTGAAAATACCAAAATCATCCTTATTTTATCCTTAAATCCTCTTTTTTATCCCTTTTTCTCTACCAAAGTAGAAATTGCTTTTTTGGTCCTTTTTACTACTGTTTATTTATTTATTTATTTATTTATTTGACTTGATTCTTTGATTTTGATATTTTTCAGTTCGAGCGCCTAATGCGCGAGCCGAAAAATTTTGACTTCAAAATTTACAATTTTATCCTTTTTTTCAGTCTTTTTTTTCCCTAAAAACTTAAAAATCTTTTTTTTTTATCCCTTTTTTTTCCTCCTCGGGCTGTGACAACACTGGTGTCAACTTATGTCCGAAATTAAAAAAATTAAGATTTTTTATGTAAAAAGGTCTGTCGTGCCATCCCTCAACCCCCCCCCCCCAACCACCCAAACCTTATACTAACTCCCTTGTCTCTTCGAAATCCGATAAAATCGCGTGCCGTATCGTAGAGGCCTTTACGCGATTCCCATAGTTAATCTCTAGTCGCTTAGATTTACTTAAGTACCAGTGTCAAGGCGCTGCTCTTTTCAGGTCAAGTTAAAGTACTTTGTCTCAGTGTACTTAACATTTTGGCGGAAATTTCAGAATCCAAAATCTTCTTCTCTTTTTTAGAATTTATTTATTTATTTATTTTTTTTTTTTTGCTGATGGCCAAAGGTTTTGTTTATTATTATTATTATTATTATTTGATGATGGCCGCCGAAAGACTGCTCGGGCTTTCGTTTGAATTCCGTGACAGGCGATCTAAGCTGCTGCTTTAATTCGATTGGCTGAGACATTTGGAGCCAAAGTCAACCCCATGCTCAGTGCAGCGAGCCGGATTCGAAACCGGGACCTTAGGATTACTAGGCCGTCGTTCGAACCAGTTGAGCTAAGCGTTTTCCTGGAGAGTGTTGCTCCAGTCTGGATCTTTGTCGCTGATTTTTTGGCCAGGTGTTCAGCTGGTCACAGTTCCCTAGACAGTGTTGATCCGGATGTTTGATTGCTTTGGTTGACAGCACGGGCTTGCGTGAGGACGAGGTGGAGACGTGGATCCTGATCGGAGAGCCGAGCAGACAGCACCCGACCATCCACTGCAAGAGGTACAAGCCCTCACCCCCCCCTCCACCACCTCTACTCACCCCTCTACCTCCCTCTCCCTTATCCTCCACAATCCTCCGCTCCCCCTCTACGTCCCTTCTCATCCTCTACTATTCCCCCCCCCCCCAACCCTTCACCCTCCCCCTTTCTCATCGCCTGCCTCACAAACCATGGGCGAATGCTACCCGTCTTGAGATTCAACCCCATGTCACTTCCCTTTTACAACTCCATCCCCCCTCCACCCTCTCTACTACGATTCCTGCCTAGTCCCTCGTGTTAGAACGTTAGAGCAGTCGGGCATCCATTGCGAACGGTACAAATCAGCTGTCCCCGGTTACCTGCCATATTAAACCCCTATCCCCTTCCCTCCCCCGGCCCTTCTCATTGTACAGCCATGACTCCGCCCACCCCCAACCCCCCATCTCCCCCCCCTTCCCGCGCCCTCCGTGCATCACGTGGTCTCGTGTTTGTTTCCACTGACCGTTTATATACAGGAATCTCACCTTTTGAAATCTGACCTTTTAGAATATTTTGAGAAATGATCAATCTTTCATTGGAATTCCAGCGCGGTTTTCTTCTTTTCTCTTCAAGCAAAAAAAAAAAAAAAAAAACTTCTGTAATATGAAGCCCCGAGAGGTCGTTCTAAATATGACGTCATTTCTGATTTCAGGTGGGAGGATATCGCCACGGATCTGAACTGCCAGAATCCGGATTTCCTCGATATCCGTCGCTTGTGGAAGGGCCTGCAGAAACGCAAGACGAAAAAGGTGGGCGGCAACCTTCACTGTATCATGGCCTTCAAGCGCTGCAAGGATTACGGCCTCGCCAGGCCGAAATCGGCGCCGAGGTCAAAGGTCAGCCGCAAGGTCACGTCGCTGGAGTCGAAGAGACCGGATGCTGCGGAGACGCGGGAAGGGAAAGAGGCTGGCGAATTGGATGACGTGGCGATGGATCTGCTGTCAGGCGGCGACGCGGATCGTGCGATGATGTGTGCTGAGGCTCTGACCCGACGCCAAGGTCAAAGGTCATCTGGTGGGGAGTCACGTGGCCTGGGGAATGGGGCGGAGCGATGTGACTCGACCGAAAATGTTAACACAGGCGCTGTCAAGAGAATAGCCAATCAGAACGAACTGTTTACCCCAGATTCAAAAGACGATGAGAGCTCCCGTTATACTGAACTAAATGAACTGGAAGAGGGAAAGAAACCGGAAGTAGGTATTGTTGTTGTCTCGCGGGACGAGAAAACGAGAGATGTGACCGTCAGGGGCGAAGCGATGGGCGGGGCCAGCGCGATCCAAGTCTGTGATGTGAAAATAACGGACATGGAAGTGTTAAATATAGACGAGGGGGGAGGAGGAGAAGGCGGACAGGTGGAGGATCCGGGTGCGGGATCCGAGCTTCCGGGGGGTTCAGTGCCCGCCGGGGATAGGGCCCTCCCTGTGGGGGGCGAGAGCTCGTGGTCTAACGAAGAGAGCCAACAGGAAGTGAAAGGAACCCTGGGTGTTGGCACTGGGGGCGAAGACGGCGGACGGATCCAGTTTGCGCTCCGTGCCCGCCACTTTGATTACTCTGCCGAGCTGAAAAGTAGTGCGGTGGCTGAACTGAAAAGTAGTGCGTCTGATTCCGTTGGATTGCATGGCGGGAGCGCTGCTCAAACGTTTGTGGTCAACCACGAAGGTTGTACAGTCGGTC
Source organism: Protula sp. h YS-2021 (assembly GCA_949752745.1). Classification (NCBI taxonomy): domain Eukaryota; kingdom Metazoa; phylum Annelida; class Polychaeta; order Sabellida; family Serpulidae; genus Protula; species Protula sp. h YS-2021. The sequence goes on from OX457033.1 coordinate 40,491,156, forward strand.
CCGATAGCAGCTCAGTGACGTCACAAAGTACAGCTGTACTTGGCGAAAACGTAAACAGTGACGTGTGTGAACCGGGCGCACTAATTACTGCATACGAGCAGGAGAAAAGTCCAGAAAATAAAGCAAATTCACTTGAAGAAAAGGGAAATATGGCGAATATACAGATAAGCTCAGAGGCAGGAATAGGCAGTGACGTCATAAAATCTAGTCCGCCTTTATCTGACCAATCAGGGAGCTTGGATAAAGCTATCGATCCGCTAGCGGTGCGTGTGCAAAAATTCGATTTCCGATCTCTGTTACGAGCCAGTACGGAAGTGAACGAATCCAGTGGCAGTGACGTCATCATGCCGGACTGCTTGCTGGCTTCTCCGGACCCAAGCACCGCCCCGCCGCCTCTGACAGAAGACGCGGAAGTGACACCCAGCGGCGGCGAGATTTCTGGGTGGGCGGTGGGGGCAGACGAAGAAGAATCATACGCAGAGAGTGGCGACATTTCCGTGGAGCTCCTGGATCCGCTGTGCCGTGCGCAGAAGCTGGATCTGGCCGGCTTGCTGGGAAACGGAACGACAGAGGGCGAAGGAAGTGCGGAGGAAAGCCCGTCTCGCTCCCAAGAGGTATTTTCGTTTCGATTGACTCACGATTTTTTTTTCACCTTGATTTACTTAATTGATTTTGAGTGTGTATTAGAGTGTGTTGACAGCATTGGAAAATGTTGACCTTTGTGTCAACATTTCTCAAAACCAGATGAGGGAGAGAAATCCAAGCCCTGCCTTGCGTAAATATATGAGTTGTGAGTGTGGAGGGGGGGTGTGGGGGGGAGGGTAGGAGAGGGGGTAGATTTCAGTGATTGTACCAGGTTTGAAAATTCTCCATCCGATCGCAATAGTACATCCAGTTTTCACATGGCTGTGAAAATAAATAATTTTTGAATGGCAAAAATTGACAGCATTTATCCATATTTTGTGAGTCTTGTTGGTAATCATAGCTTTCAAATATCTAGGTGTATTTTGAAAAGCCTGCGGAGGTGAGGCAGGGGTAAGTTGAGCATAGGGGTAAGTTGAGCGTAGGGGTAAGTTGAACAGAAGGGTAAATGGAACGTAGGAGAAAGCTGAGCATAGGGGTAAGTTTGAGCAGAGGGGTAAGTTGAGCGTGGGGGGTAAGTTGAACAGAGGGGTTACTAGAACATAGGCATAAGTTGAACATAGGGGGTAGCTGAGCATAGGGGAAGTTGAGCACAGGGGAAAGTTTGAGCATAGGGGTAAGTTGAGCATAGGTGTAAATTGAGCATAGTGGGAAGTTGAGTAAATGGGCAAGTTGTGCATAGAGGGAAGTTGAAAATTGGGGTAAATTGAGCATAGGGGGAAGTTGAGCATAGGGGGAAGTTGAGCATGGGGGAAGTTGACCCACCCTGTCTGCCGACACAGCTTAACAGTTAGGATTCCAAGTCAGCGCCTAGCGGATGAAGCGTGATGTGTCACCATCATTGTGTTTACATGTTGTTCTGCAGAAGTACGAGACAATTATTCATTTTTTTAATCTCCAGAGTAAATTTTTTCCGGAAAATTCTGTACTTCCGTCGTTCTCGTAATTGATGTTTAATTGCCTAGTGTCGGGTAGGAGGGTCAAGGTCAGCTTTACACACAAATAACATTTAATTACTTCCCAGAACCTTTGCTGCTCTGTTTTTTTTTGACCGACTTCTGCCATGGCGATGCCGGTGGGGGGGGGGAGGAGAGGGGGAGGGGAGGGGGTAGTTGATCCCCGTACTGCAGTCTAAAGCTATAGCACCAAACACATTGTCCATATATCTGAAACCAGCGATGCATTTTGTCATGGCACAACGCACATCCCAGTTACTCGCTAAACTTCGCAAAGATTCTTGCTCTCAACAACTTCAGGTTTTGTAACATGATAAACAATATGGCTCAGCTTACCCCAGCCACTGGATCAACTCACCCTATCACTGGGGTAAGTTGTGCAAATTTACCATTTGAAATTGAAGAGCTGCATCTCCTGCTATGTAAGCTAGGGGGGGGGGGAGGGGGCACCAAATGATAGCACACAAATGTGGCTGGCGTAATGTAGTTTGTCGCATAACACATCCCCATTGTCCACACGTTTTTTTTTTTTTGTTTTTTTTTTACCATAAAAAGGGTAAAACATGGATCAGCATGCACCTGGCGTATCATATTTCGCCTTGTCACACGTGAGCCGGATTTAAATAATGGGGCCGTAATTTTTTTTTTTTTTTTTTTTTTTTTTTTTTGTTATTGTAAAAAACGGCGGTTTCGGTAAATAATCGTTCTTAGGAAGTGTGACTTAGATTTTAAATGATTTTTTTTTGTTGTGGGTTGTTTGGGTGGGGAGATTTTTTTTCTTTTGGGGGGGGGGGCGGCAGAGGGGGAAGGGGAGGGGCGAAAGGAAGTGTCAACTCCAGTGAGAAAAACACAACTGATTTTGTTTAAAAAAAAAAGATTTTGATTGGTCGACTCCCAAACCAATAGCTTTCCAGTGTTTGACGTGAACGTAAGTGTCGATAGATATTATAGTTATTTTTAATAAAATCCCAAGTTAAGTCATTAGAAAAGCATTATTAGTCTATTTCGAGTCAACATGACCATATTATCCACCAGTAAAAAATGTTGACCTTCTTGTTGACTCAGAAGAGGTCAACTTCTGTTAATTGTTGATTTGTGTGGTTTGTTTTAGGCGGAGTTTTCTGACACGGAGACGAGAATCGTTGACAGCAGAACCTACAACATAGACAGCCGTCAACATCCAAGTGATGCCGGTCAACATCCAAATGATGCCCGTCAACATCCAAATGATGCCGGTCAACATCCGAGTGATGCCCGTCAACATCCAAGTGATGCCGGTATCGAAAGGCCGGAGAGCTCGCAATGCGCCAGTCCTGGGGCCACTTCCACCGACTGTACTGATTCTTGAAATTAGCTGTTTGGGAGGGGGGGAGGAGGGGTGGGGGTGAGGGAGGGGGTTATGGGGTAGACTGCTGCCTTGTCCAAATTTATACATTTACTCTGATGTCAAATTGAATGTTCAGATGCCAAATGGCTGTTTACATTTTTCTCATATCTAATTCCAGATTCGCAGTGCCCCCCCTCCCCCCCCCTCCCCCTCCCCCTCCCCCTCCCCCTGGGCTGTACACTTCGCCTTTACGATTCAAGTCCGAGTTACCAGAAGTTATTTTTAGTCAACGCTAAGTGGCAGGCGTTGTTGTGCAACAGCCAACCTCTACGGCGCTTCGGTCTGTTGTGTATAAAACCTTTATAACTCTGCAGCCCACTGGGCATTCTGCGAAAATAGTACCTCTAAAAGTCAGGAACTATTTTTTAAATTATCCATCCGCCCAGGATTTCTACACAACATATAGATTCTATCAGAGGTCAGCCGGTATATTACAACGAGTGGAAAGAGCTTATTGTAAACAGGTTTCTGAGTTTCATCAGTCACTCACTGACATTGTATAAGGATGACGCGTGACATTGTATAAGGGTGACACGTGACATTGTATAAGGACGACACGTGACCCGAATCCCCCTTTCAGCGATCCGCGACGTCGGCTAAGTGTAAGAGAATGGCACGTGACCGGATCACGTTTTCAACGACGGGTGAGGTCGGCTGAGTGTCTGAGGAAGGCACGTGACCTTATCAGTCTTTGGACACTTTCCAGAGTTCTGGAAAAAAAATACTGTCTGAAAGCATTTATTGTCTGTTTTTATCTATTACAAGCATTTGTCTGTCACTTAAAATTGGACGTCGCTGTGGTTGAATATCAATATCTTTTCCTGCATAAAAAATTACCCAGTCGATCCAGGTTATTTAGGGAATTCGTGACCTGACCTGACCTGATCTGACCTGACCTGACCTGACCTTGAACTGACCGCCGTTAATTCGTGCTTCGATTGGTTCACACCAACAAGATGAAACAATCTTATTTTATTTTGTTGACATTAAAGTTCAACTTATAATTAGCCTCGATTCATTTTTAGAGTTACACCCAAGCTGTAACCGTTTCTCACACAGAATTTTATACACAGGTTTAACCCATTTTAGTGACCAAAATATGCTTAAAATTGATTGCTTGCTTTGGGAAATCAATTGATCTTAGCGAAATCAGCTTGTCATAACCAGAACAGCTGGGTCTAGCTAGACCAGCTTGTCATAACCAGAACAGCTGGGTCTAGCTAGACCAGCTTGTCATAACCAGAACAGCTGGTTCTATCCAGACCAGCTTGGATTTGCTAGGCCAGCTCATTTTTTGTGCAAGTAGAAAGCTTGTGACTTGTGGATACAACTGTTTTGTGGTAAAACTTAAAGAAAACACATTGTTTTGTGTGTGTGTGTGTTTTTTTTTATTATTGTGCGATGTCCTTCAGCGCATACACCAGTGGTGTCGTATGACGTCATTACGTCATAAATGTCTGGACATTGATTCTGTCCGCTCAGTTCTTCACTGCAACTTGATAGAAACTACGCCAAGAATTATTCGAGTCAGTGAAGCAAAAAAAAAAAAAATAACTAAAAAAAAGTCTCCAGAGCGCTGTGCGCGGTTTCGATTGAAAACCTGACGGTATAAGTAAAACCTGTGAGGGTGTAAGTAAGGCTGTATGTAAGGCTGTAAGGGTGTATGTAAAGGTAGAGGTAAGGCTGTATGTGATATGTAAGGCTGTGAGGGGTATGTAAGGGTGGATGTAAGGGTGGAAGTAAGGCTGTATGTACAGATACGCTTGCGACAAACGCAAAAATAAGTCGCAATAAATTTCAAAAAATAAATGCATTTTGTTGCAGAAAAATGAAACAAAACGCGTCCTTCGTGTCGCAAAATGCATTTGGCAGACCGCAGTAAGTCGCAACAAATTTTACCTACATTGTCACTTGCCTGAGTGTTATGCAACACATTGTCTTTTGATGTTTTCCATTGTGTATTGTGGTTATGGCATCAACTAATCCCCAGTAATGCGCATTTTGTTTGCATCCAAATAGTATTGTGTGCGATGGCATGATGCTAGCAGTGTTTAAATATTACATGTTGTTTTACAGTGTGCATGGCCACTTATTTTCATGCTGAGGATTGCAACTTTTTTCTGAAAGGGTGTAAAATGTTAATTTAAGAATGCTGTGTTAACTCACATGTGAATATGTGTTCAGTTCTTTTATTATGAAATTACTCTGTTATAACTGTATCGCTTTTTAAGTAAAATAGCGAATCCGGGACACCTCGTAACCGGACATCTCGTAACCGGACATCTCGTAACCGACATCTCGTAACCGGACATCTCGTAACGGGACATCTCGTAACTTTTGGAAAAATGAGACATCTCGTAACCAACAAAAAAAAGCATGAAATCTTACAGCTGAGAAACTGGTTATTTCTACAATTAAAAGAACACAATCTTTTCACAATATTCACTTTATTTACCAAAGCCTGTACAACCTAAACAAGTGAAAAAAAAACAAGCAAGTAAACCGAACATAAGTTATAGACAATTCAACAGCAATAAACCAACATTATATAGATCATTCACTAAATTTAAATCTTAATCCGACGGGTTGATCCTAATCCTTACTTGCCGCAATTTGGCGATGATGTGGATTCAGCTCACAAGCTTTCATCTTACTACATCTATAGATTTTCTTATCCTAATTTGTTGTTAAATTTTAATCTGAATTAATTGTCCTAATCTTGCCGTGATTTGCAAATGATGTGGATTCATTTGGTTATCTTTTATCTCAACAGATCTGTAGTTTAACTGATGATAATCCAAATGTAAATCATGCTCGAAATTAATCAAATAACTCCAGTCTGATATACTCATGAAAAGTGGTACTCGCAATAAAGTTAAATTTATAAAAAAAAATATAAAAAAAGTCATTGAAATTTTCTGGTTACGAGATGTCCCATTTCTCCAAAAGTTACGAGATGTCCGGTTATGAGATGTCCGGCTACGAGATGTCGGTTACGAGATGTCCGGTTACGAGATGTCCGGTTACGAGGTGTCTGGATACCCTAAATTGCAACTAAATTTTTTCAACCTTTTCTACCACCCCTGCCGTCATGTTATCCTCAGTTCAAGACTAAAATCACCCCCACAGGCCTGAATAAAAATTGTATATATTTTTCCCATTTGTAATTCCATTTCTATTTTACACCCCCCCTTCTCCGGTCAGAAGGCTAACTTTTTGATGTGTTTTTTTTTAACACTATTCATGTAAATCTATTCGCTTTTCACTTAATATGGCAAACAAAAACAGATGAGAAAAAAAGGAACAAAAATTCAAATTAAAAGCTTTTTCTTTAATATGAGTTAACACTGGCATTCCATTTTTAATTTTATTTCAAGTCGCCCGAGAACATGTACTTATACAATAATTTTAAACACATACCGCTGAAACATTGACTTGTTTACACAGAGTACGTGCAATTGGAGTGAATGCGCAGGGGGATTAAATCGCTTGCGTGAATGTTTGCTCAAGGTGTAATCTTATCATCAGTATGAAATAAGTCGCAACATATAGCATGCTCAGGACGCGTCCTCTGAAATATTAGATCGCGGCTAGATGCAATAAAATGCAATAAGTCGCAATAAAAAATTGCGACTTATTGTGTTTTATTCCAACATAATTTTGCGTTTGTCGCAAGCGTATCTGTAAGGCTGTATGTGGTGTGTAAGGCTGTGAGGGGGTACGTATGGGTTAATGCAAGAATGTGTTTAAGGAAACGGAGCGATTGGCATAGCAACCAACATAGCATGGTATTGTGGGATTCCGTCCGGTGACATTAACCCAGGTGACCATATTTTCTGACATCCAGTTGGCTGGCAGAGGTCGCAAATTTCCGCGTTTATTTTGAAATTTCCGCGCGCTTCGCCATACGTGTACTTGGCTACCCGATCTCTTGTCCATGTGCCATCAGCTTATTGATATTTTTATGTTGCATTTTATATTTTAATTACACTTTTTAGAAACATCTGTATGTGGTTTTATAAGAGAATGAGTTTGTGATTATTTTTTAACCAGGAGACTGGCGTGGCAATGTTTTCTATTTTTCCACTTCGACTAAAACGAAATCAGCGAATGTGAAAGATCTGAGGGTTAGACCACCCACTCTTTTGTATAGTTGGTACATATAGGTTCTGATTTCATTCCAATTGTGGTGTGCAAAAAATATAACATCTGTCTTCGCTAAAATAGGTGAAGGGACGAATAGATGATATTGCCTGGAGTTAACACTCCTTATTCCCATAACAGGTTTTTTTATGTACCAGTGTACCAGGAGACTAGCGTTGCTGTTTCCTGAGTCTTGTGTGATACATAGCAACTGTGGTATGTTCCTCTCTCTCCCTCTCTGTCTCTCTGTCTGTCTGTCTGTCTGTCTGTCTCTCTCTCTCTCTCTCTCTCTCTCTCTCTCTCTCTCTCTCTCTCTCTCGTTTTTTTTGCGGTAGAACGTAGCCAATGATATCTCTCGAAGATCATTTGAATGTGATCTGTCAATATATCGATCTGGATATCGTTTGTGTCCCCTCCCCCCCTTTCAAAAAAAAAAAAAAAGAAGAAGAAAAAGAAAAGAAAAAAAGAAGAAAAGAAAAAACAGGGGAGGGATGGGGGAGGGTGCTCAACATAATGTATGTAACGTAATTTTATTTTGGTTGTTCTGAGATTTCAATAAAAAAAGTTTAAGTGATTTTCTTATTTCACTTTTTTATTTTAAATTTTTTCCGTGTTGTGCGATATTCACACTATACACACTATACACATTATACATCTATAAGTCTCGGATGGTAATATCACACTAAAAAAAACAAAACAAAACAAAACAAAAACGAAAAAAAAAAAACAAAAAAACCTACACCATTTATCGCCTTTAACATCACACAAAAAATAACCCGGTATGTGTGGTTGTGTTATGATAGCGATAGCTGGCGTGCTTTATATACTGGATTCGGACACTTGTGGAAGACCAATGAACTCGCACTTCGTGATTCGTTCAAATCCATTCCACTCGTGAAAGAATCCAATACAAAATCACCCAACCCAAGGATCTATCCCTGTATAATGGGGTCCAATACAAAAACACCAACCCCAGGATCTGTCCCTATAATGGAGTCCAATGCAAAAACACCTAATCCCAGGACCTATCCCTCTAATGGAATTCCAATGCAAAACACCCAACCCCAAGATCTATCCCTATAATGAAGTCCAATACAAAAACACCCAACCCCAGGATCTATGGAGTCCAACACAAAAACACCCAACCCCAGGATCTATGGAGTCCAATACAAAAACACCCAACCCCGGATCTATCGCTATAATGGAGTCCAAAGCAAAAACACCCAACCCCAGGATCTATCCCTATAATGGAGTGCAATACAAAATCACCCAACCCCAGGATCTATCCCTATAGTGGAGTCCAATGCAAAACACCAAATCCAAGGATCTAACCCTATAATGCAAGGCTTTATTTTTTCATGATCTCCATTTAAAATATATTTAATATGATTCACTTTTTAGCTCAAACTACTTGACTTTAGTTGGTGGTCTGCTGCCAGCACTTGTGTGCTATCCGTCTTCCCGTATTTGTCAGTGTGTAAGCATTTTTCTAGAACGTTATTGCTACATTTTTGGTCCATTTTTTTTAAACTTGGCAGGAATACTCCTGTAGTCCTCCTCCTATTTTTTTTGGGCGATATCTCCAAAATGTTAGCCAAATTTCAGAAAACACAAATATACTACTCATGCAATTCCGATCTGATCGCTTTGAAAATTTATAGAAATTTTCCGTGAAGTTCCTACATCAGGCTTGCATTTTGTTCGTCCAAATTGCAAGATTCCAGAAATCACATTCTTTACTCTTTGATTAGTTTACGCACCATAATTATCCAGAACAGCCGACATTATCAGAATATATTTATGAGTACATTATGAATCTCGATTAATTTTAGAACCCATTGGCGGGCTAATAAATATTTGTATATTGTGGCATGTGTCCAAACATTGTTGGTTATCTGTAAAGTTTAGAAATAAACTCATCCTAAGCAATTCTGGTTGAATCGTGTCTAACATTTAACAAGAATGATTCCAGGTAGCTCTTCAATGGGATTGTGATATTTTATTTTATTTATTTATTTATATGTTTTTTTTTTATTTATTTTTTGTTTTTTATATCGGAACATGTATTCTTTTTTCATAAATTGAAAGTTCCCTTTATTCTCTTTCTTAATATACAATATGCAATACATAACCAAGCATGCATACATTAATTACGTACAGACATATCATAATGCTAAGTTTAAATTACTGCTAATTTTGTCCATTTAGAAAATTTTTTAATTGAATGATAGAAAATGCCGAAATGAACAGAGAACCCTCTCTAATGCCCCTTTATGTTTCCAGGCTCTCACCAACATCTATAAAATTTCTCAGAAATACTGCTGAATAAAACGTTCACTTTTATGGCATAGTGTTGCATAATTTCTCCATTTTTATTGAAATTTTCCACCGAAAGCGATTGCTTATCAACATGTGCTTATTCTTTTGTATATTTCATTCAGAATGACGAAGGGCGACAGAAATTTGTTGTAACCGCGCATTATGCAAATGCAATTTTTTATTACCATATGCATTAGATTCAGAGCTGAGTTCTGGACGCCAAAGATAAATTCCATGGGTGATATAAGCATTTTCTGTAGGGTCTATTGTATTAAAAATTTCTCGAGTCCACTCTTTCGTTGTGGCACAACCAATTAATGCATGCATTAATGTATCTGTTGTTAACTTACAGAAATGTATGGAATGCCCGTTTCACATTTATTAGGGAATTATTGATATCAAGAACTAATTTTTGATCTCAAAAACTGATTTTTTGATATCAAGAATTAATTTTTGATCTCAAAAAAATCCAAATTTTGACATCAAGAATTAATTTTTCCTACCTGTAATTGCATTTTTGATATCTCTAAATGTATTCTTGATCTCAAAAAATAATTTTTGATATCAATAAATATTTATTGATATCAAAAATAATTTAATGATATCTAAAAATGATTTGTTGAGAGCACAAATTCAATTCTTGATAGCGAATATTAAATATTTGAGAGCAAAATATCAATTTTGAGCTCAATACTTTATTTTCTTTTATTGATATCAAGAATTTATTTTAGATATCATTATTTCAGAATGAGACTTTTTAATTTGTATTTTGGAATCTGGAAATGATTGTTGATATCAAAAATTGATTTTTGATGTCAAAATATCAGTCTATTTTTAATAAGAAATTCAGAAGTACACATCTATAAATTAATAATAACTGGTCCTTGTATACAGAATCTTTCTTTAATTTTTTTACTGTACAAAAAGAAGCAATTCTTGAGATCAAAATTTGTGTTGCTATTGTTGATCTTAATCAAGTTTTCATCTCCAAAATTTAATTGACGATTCGTTAAATTTTATGTAAATGTGTGTCTTCTTTAAGATTTTTTAAGTTTGTAAATTTGATTTTTTTGATCTCAAAAATAAATTTTTGCCATCTAAAATTCAAATATTGATAGCAAAATATAAATTACTGAGATCTACATTGATTTCTTGATATCTTTAAATATATTTTGATATCAAAAACAAGCATTATATGTTAAAACGCCATTCCATAGAAATGACATGCATCGACTTTCTTGTTTTTCCACTTTGCTAAATTTGAGCCGCAATTGATTCCATTGTGTATAATTTTAAATTGTAACGCGAGCAATTTTGGTTCTTTTACGGATCTTTTAGTGAGTGTTAAACTTCTATATACAACATCTTCTTGTGCATTTAATTCATCACACCATTCTATGATGGTTGAGGGTGGAGATTTAATAAGGTTGATGAAACCCCAATAGAAGTCCCTGCTTTTCGCGTTAGACAAGTTAACTCTTTTCCTACTTTTAAGCCTAAAATTGTAGCTGTTGAAGTTGATACTGGGTCTTGGAGTGGTTACGCCATGGCTCATCAATGGCTGTATTTATCGCATTTCTGACAGCACTGACCACTCCTATGTATCTTAGAAAGTTTACTCGTATATTGAATTTAGATGAAAAGGCTTCAAAAGACAACCAGGATCCGTCATCTTTTAATAGATCTTGTATGAACGTTACCCCTTTTTCATACCGCTCTTTAATAAATAGACTTTGTGATATTTTCTTACGGGTTAGGGCAAAAGTGATCAAAATGTTGAAAAAACAAATCAGGACAAATTTTAGAACAAGAACATTCGTGAATAGTGTACCCAGCCGTAAAAGCAAAGCCACTGCAATTTTGACAAAATATAAATTTGACAGCCGGCCTGCTGTAGGAAACATTGCTATGAAATTTCAAAGCAATCGGTAGTGGGGATTTTTTGGGCTGGCGAATGTGGGTTATTCTTTCAATTTATCCGTTGTGCCACAATTTAATAGATTTAGTCCCTTTTTGGCCGATTTTGCTCAAATCACCAAACAAATAAAAAGCCAAGTGGAGAAACTTGGGGGGAACATTCCTTTCAAATTTCAAAACGATGAGGCAGGTTATGTAGGAAGCGTGACATTTGTTTATACTTTGGACCAAATACTAAAGAGATTTTAAGCTATGTGCAGATACACCCTGGAACATTCTTGTCAAATATCAAACAGATGGGCCAGATATATAAGAACAATAGTATTTTTGCGTTTTTTCTAAGAGTTGACCCTTTTTTACCAATTTGGCTCCTGCAAAGTAAGATGGTATCTTGACCATCCAGCAAGTACTTGTTTTAAAGTTTGCTAGTTGTCTGTAAGATTAATTTAATGTCACCATTTGACCATTTCAATTTCCTTCAGATTTGCTTTCCAAATACTAACCGTGACTTTTCTTATTTACAGCCCTCCTAGTTTCTTAATATTTACCTTCAAAACATGTCTACAAACATACAATATTAACATTCAATGCAGTTTAATGAGAAAGTGTATTATTGACCAACATTTATATCATCAGGTAGTTTTATTTCGTAGTTTTGAATATTAATACCTTTGGGGCCTTTTTCCTCACGTTTTCCAGTTGCTATCATCAATTGCTATTATCGATTGCTATCATCAATAGCTATAGCCAATAACAGTTTGTTTTGCCTTACGCCGTTAAATATTTTAAATATTTAATTTTTTGACAGTTATATTTCGAGAAACTTTCTATGTTTTCATGAATTACTTTTGCCCAACTTTTTTCTTTCTGACAAAAATCACATGTTTCAAAACATAATTGATAAAATTCCAATTTAATTTATTAAAAGCCTTCTTAAAATTTGTGGAGGCAAAAGGCCTTTATGTTTATCCTATTGAGACGATCAATGGCGTCAACAATAGTCCAAAAGCTCAAGCAGTTTAAGCTGTAAGTAAAGGGAATTGAATTTGGAATCAAATCATACATCAGATTACCTGAACTTGAAATTATGCGTGTTCAAATTAAACGTAACAGATTGTAGATACTTATATACGTATGTAACGACCTACCCCTTTCAACTACTTATCGTCAATTTCAACTGTGTCAGCTTGCACGGGTGACATGTAACGTAGTAACAAGTTGTCAAGAGAATTTTACAACCTTGTTAGCATGCAATGCTAACCTAAACATTTGTTAAAACGCATCCTTTTCAGAAAACTAATTAAATTAATCTTGGTATATTTTTATCAATGTAGCTTTTTTTGAATTTGGGGCACACTAAAATGTTACAGAATTCAGTTCTGGTTTCATTCGGGTTACATGGCCAGCATTTCCTGCCACTCACGCACCAATTGGCTAATACACGTATCCAAGACTTTTGAAAACCACCCTTACACGCGGAATGCAAATACACTGTTTTTAACTACACGCGGAGTATTCTTGCATAATAAGCAGTGCCCTTTTTTCTGGAATACTGAATATGGCGCACTGAATATAAGCACCATTTTTATTTACTGAATAAAAAGTACTTAATAAAACTGGCACCTTGGTGGAACCGCCATCCCAAGTCCAACCATCCCTGGGGGATTTCCTGTCACACGCTGTATCATTGGTCTTACGTATCGTAATTTTTCTACTTCTAACTTGCGGTCTGATGTCCGTAACTTGCAACGGCTTATCATAAGGCCGGAGTAGAGTAAGTAAACTTTTTTAAATGTAAGTTTAAACAATTCATATATGTCATATCCTATTGCCTTAGGCTCGAGGTGCCTGTCTTTTACTAAGAAATAAAGCCACTGAAGTTTATACTTCAGCGCTTTGCTAGTAGTTATTTCATTCAATTCAAGTTTGTTATTAAGAATTCAGTTATGTGTAATAAATATAATGATTTATAAATAGCTACTGGAAGAGTTGAAAAATGAAGAGAATATTTATCCGTCAAACACACTGTATAAATATCCCTGTTTTAATATGTACACGCACTAGCAAAAATAAAATAAACATGATTGCATTAAAGTTCATTCAGAAGAGCTTCCCATGACCTTTTATGATTGGGAGAGTAGATTTAGAAGCAAGGGATGTGGTTGGGTTCGAAGAAAGCTATCTACATCAAACTATTTAGTTAATATGATGACCATTAAGTATAATCGGTACAAGGAGAGCTTAGGACTTTGTATACCTTGAATATTTAAGAACATCCTTTTCTTCTCAACACACTAAGTGATAAATGATAAAAGCTGACACCCACTATTTACAGTTACAAACTATGTGCTCTTTGTAGTTTAAGAATCAAATGTTCATATTGTTTGCTTGAACACACTTGAAGTACAGTACGAACTGCCTCCGTTTTTTGAACTGAATATAATATTTCTTGAATTTGATTGTGAATTACTGTTACATATTTATACGGATCTTGTGATATACGACGATCACAGAAAAGCATATTCTCGGCAGAGATATATTTAACTTTTTGTTTTCGGCTCTCTCTCTCTCTCTCCCTCTCTTTTTTTTCTTTCTCTCTCTCTCTCTCTCTCTTTTTCTCTTTCTCGCTCTCTCTCTCTCTCTTCCCGTTGCGGTAGCGGTAGCACCCTCGGTTAAGAAGAAAGAGAACTCAGATTCAATCTCCCCCGCGAGTCCATTTTTAGTGTCTCGCTCCTCGCAATTCAACTCTAGAACGGTTAGAGTTTTTGAGCTCATTTTCAACCTTTCGGCCTAGAAATCGTCAAATAAGAGAGAGAGAGAGAGAGAGAGAGAGAGAATGGGAGAGAGAGAGAAGAGAGAGAGAGACAGAGAGACAGAGAGAGAGAGAGAGAGAGAGAGAGAGAGAGAGAGAGAGAGAGAGAGAGAGAGAGCGATTATGAGCTCATCTACTAGCCTCTAGGCCTAAACAACGTTACATAAAAAATACCTTTGTTGACCTTGACCTCCTCGTTCATGGTGAAGTTTCAAAACCAGAAGTTGACTAATATCTCGAAAACAATTAGAGACTTTCGACTCCTTTCGTCTAAATAACGTCACTTAAGGGGTGCCTCGGTGACCTTGACCTTCTCGTTTACGGTCAAGATCCAAAACCGAAAGTTCACTATTGTCTCGATAGGGGACTTAACATTAAAGTTTACTCGGTGACCCTGACCTTCTTGGTCTCGGTCAAGCTCAAAAACGGGCGGTTGACTATTATCTCGAAAGCGGTTAGAGAGAGTGAGAGTGAGAGAGCGATTTTGAGCTCATTTTGCTCTCTTATGGCCTAAAAATAGTTACATAGAAGGTATCACGCTGACCTTGTCCTTCTCGGTCACGATCAAGGTCAAAAATGAGAGGTTGGCTGTTATCTCGATAATGGTTAGAGAGCGATTGTGAGATCATTTTCGACCTTTTGGGCCTAAACCACGTTACATAAGAGGTACTGTGGTGATCTTGGCCTCCTCGGTTACGGTCGAGGTGAAAAACCGGATGTTGACTATTATCTCGAAAACGGTTAGAGATCGGGCGATTTCGGGTTCATTCGTTACCCGCTGGGCCAAAACGATGACAAGGTATTGGTACTGTATGACTTTGAGCTTCACGGTCATAATTTAACGCAAATATTTTCTTAAGTGCTTTCTGCAAGTTTGTCATTCTGCTATCTAGCACAATTCTGCCTAGTTTGATCTACATTATTTTTTATCATGTTTTTGATTAATTGCCCCCTCCCCTCCCCCTTGAAGCCAAGGACATCCTTCGTATGTCGAACACCGTGTTGTTTGTCTTGCGCCATTAAATTGAAAATCACATATACAATGCACTCTGTGGGCCGAAACATTATCTTTTTGACAACATTGAAATGATTCTTTTCATTGAAATAGATGTCGGCAGAGATATGTTTATGAGTTGCGGCTGTGCAATTAAAACGCTTCAGAACTTTTTTAGTCAGGTGAGCCTGCACTGAGATAGACAGTCAACAGACACTTATTAAGAAAGGATAATAATACTAAACAAATATGTTGATGTCAAAGTAATATTGTGTTAATAAATAAAAATTTTACTAAATGACTTTGATGACTTTAGTTATGTTAAGATTTACAGACGCATATGTGTGTTATCATTTATCTAAAACATGATATTTGAAATGGAAGAAATGGAGAAGTTGTTTACATGATATCACCATAAGAACGTAACATTGTAACAGGTCATGGAAAGATTTTTGTTTTCGTATTAATCCACCTGGTAGAGTGTTTTTATCATTGTGTTCTGCCATCTATATGATGCACATTATGTAATATAACCCTTCACTCTTCACATTTTGTCGAACTCAAACGTTTCGGTAAGGTGTTTCCTTATGATTTCTTTTTTTTCGCCATAACTTTGTCGCGCGAATGCAACTGAGATGGCCACGATGCGCACGATGCAGTTTGGGCAGGGACAAAATGTAACACATCTAGTTGGTTCTACTCATTTTTATAGAAATTCATTAACATGTTATATGCAAAACTGGACATTGAAATACTGCCATTGAAGCCCGTATATATATATATATATATATATATATATATATATATATATATATATATACCGCGACAAAATGTGCATTTAGTTTTTTTCCTCCTCGAAAAGTTTACAGAAAACCAATCCTACGCAATTTGAAGCGAGAACATGAAATTTGGTACACAGATAGAGGAAGCCGTGAAATCCGCAATATTTTTCTAACTTGGCTTTCAAGGTCAAGGTTAAATTGAGTTCAAAGAAGTATTTTTACCTCAAAGTGGTTTCCAAAAAAATTCCTTTCGAGTTTTATGTGGGTAGTTGGCAAAGGTATAGAGGATAATGAGTCCTCGAATAATCCACATTTTTCACCTTGACCTCCAAGGTTTAGGTCAAACTGAAAACAAAGTATTTTCAAACCCTTATTTATCACAAATAACGGCTAGACAAAGCAGGATAATGAGTCCTCGTTAGGGTCAAGGTCAAAGGCGATGTGACCATTGTATATAGAAAAGTAGAGAAAGATTTATCATTATCTAAGAAGCTAGAGATTCTTTGGGCCTAAAAGACGTTACATAAGAGATACCACTGTGAACTTGACCTCCTCGGTCATGGTCAAGAAAAAAATCTGGAAGTTGATCATTATCTCAAAAACCGATCGAGGTAAAGCCATTTTGAGCTTATTTTCTGGTAACTTTCGACATGAAAAAGATGCTGGTAACATGGCATGAACAAAGAGTTTTGAAGAATTATGAATTTTTAATACTTTCGAATCGTATTTTTGTGACTACTGTGTCGCGAAAACGGTCTAGTTATAAAAAGTTTGAAACAGCCAAACTTTAGCCGTAATTATTCTGTCTTATTAGCGAGGCTAAAAGTGAAGAGGTTATTAAAATAAGTGTTTATCAAATAGAATAAGACTTGACAAAATAAGTTTGCACCAAGTCTTCAAGTTGTTGCTGTGTTCTAATTTTAGCTTATAGAGGGGGCAGATAATGTAACCCCTTACGTGCATTTCTCTGCATTGTTAAGTACCACACACGGCGTTCATATTAAAAATTTTTATATGTATGTGATAAAGATGCGCTGGCACGATATAGGATGACGTCATGAAGAACATGTAAGACACTAAGGACACGGAACATGTCGTCCATATCTGTAATGTCGTCCGTGTCTTCCATGTCATGTATGTCGTACGTATCATCTAAACCTTCCAGGATGTCCGTGTCGTCCATGCTATTGGCATTGCCCGTGCCATCCATGTTGCCAGTGTCTTCCATACCATCCGTGCTGTACATATGATCCATCTCTTTCATGCCAGCGATGTCTCCTAATTCGTCAGTGTCGCCCATGTTGTCCGTATCGCCATGCCATCCATCTAAATCGTGTCGTATCCGTCGT
The DNA here is from genome assembly GCA_949752745.1 of Protula sp. h YS-2021. Lineage (NCBI taxonomy): Eukaryota > Metazoa > Annelida > Polychaeta > Sabellida > Serpulidae > Protula > Protula sp. h YS-2021. Next base: position 40,508,457 of record OX457033.1, read on the forward strand.
TCGAGTCGTCAATGCCACCCGTGTCTTCCGCGTGTATAGTGCCTATACATTGCTCGTGTCATCCATGCCGTCCATGTTTTCCTCACAGTATGGGTCATCCGTGGCGTCCATCCTATCTATGTCGTCTATGCCGACCGTGTCAGAGTGTTATCTGTGCCATGAGTGTCGTCCATTTGGTATTTCGAATGTTATTTCTTATGCTCTCCTTGTCTTTCCTGTGGTCCGTGTCAGCCGTGTGGTCCGAATCTACATCTTCGGTGCAGTCGTATCGTAGACGTCGTTCGTGTCTTCAATATTGTCCATGCCGTCAATGTCGAAGTGTCTTCCTTGTTGCCCATGTCTTCTATGTCGTCTATGTTGCCCATATATTGCCGTGTCTTCCATGTCGTCAGTGTCGCCCATGCCGTCCGTAGCGCCAGTGTCACGTATGTCTTTCATGTCGCCCATATAGTCCGTGTCGAACATGTCGTTCGTGTCGGCCATATTCTGAGTGTCATTCATGTAGTCAGTGCCATTCTCGTCACCCATGTTTTCTATGACATCTGCTTCGTCAGTGTCGTCCATAGCGTCCTTCTCGTCTATATTGTGAGTGTCGTTCATGTCTTCCATGATGCCCATATCTTTAATGTGTCGTATTCCATGTCGTATTCCATGCCGTCTTATGCCAGATTAAGGACCCTGGAATTGGATCAGGAGAAGATTAGTTCGCATGTCTGCCATGTGGACTATGTCCTCCATGTCGTTCGTGTGTGACGTCATGGACATTGGCTGTCGTTGACTTACTGACTCATTCACTAAAACAGAACTATGTAAATTACATATCTTTAAACACTGCACATTGTGGTTTGTAGTCAGGGAAGGAAAGGGGGTGGGGGTGGGATACGAGGGAGAGAAGAGACAGGAGGGAGCAATCGGACAAAAAAAAACGCGGAGAAATGGGATGGAGGTATTTTTAAGCCAGACGCGGTCCGCGTGAAAGTTACAGGCGAAAAATCCGCATTTGGTTACAAAAGTGGGGGTATTTTCAAACCTTGGCACTTTCATGTTTTAAAAAGACACACATGGATAGGACTGGCCGTTTGTGACAGATAACTGTACCTAGCAAACATTAAGACGTCAGAATGACGTCGGGTCGACGTCGTGACCCGACGTTTCCGACGTCGGACTGACGTGCCGGTTTCGGTTGTATGTGAAATGGAACCGTCGGGTTTTCAACGTCAGAATGACGTCGGGTTCCGACCTAAATCCGACGTCGGAATTAAGTCGGTTTTAGGTTGTATAAATTGGAACCGACGTCGGATTCTGACTAGAGTTATATAATTATTAGATAATTAATTATTCAACTGCTTGTTGTGAAATACATACGAAAGCATTTTCCATGTAAATTTTTACAATCTAGGAAGAAAAATACCGAAGCGCCATCAAAATTCTAAAATTTTCATGTAAAAATTACGTTTTTTCTTCCTCTTTTTCAAAATGACTTCCATTTCCGGTGAGAGATAATAATGTTCATCGATTTATGGTCGTTTTTGCAACGTCGGAATGACGTCAGCAAACCGACGTCGCCTCGACGTCGGAATAAAGTCGGGTTTTAGGGTAATAGGTCAGAATATGGTCGTCGCGACCAAAATACAACCTTTTCTTTCAACCAAAAAAAAAACGTCGGTTGTTTGCTGGGTAATGCCCACGTGACATTACGACGTCGATTTAACGTCTGTTTTAGGTAGCGACGTTGATCCAACGTTGATGCGAAGCTGCGAAGCCAACCAGTCCAAATTGTCACACTGATAGTGGTTATAATTTGTTTGTGATTTCAGGGGTAGACGTTGTTTGGACTTCCATATGCAATCTTTACACAACGTGTTGATCAGATGTCTGATGAACGACGTCTATCCAACCTCGACAGGTAGATGTTGTTTCAATTTCTATAAACAACCAAAATCCGACGTTGATCCTACATCGGGTGAGTCGTCTATCGGGTGAGTCGTCTATCTGGTGAGTCGTCTATCGGGTAAATCGTCTATCCAACGCTGATCGGATCTCACAATGTTTACTTGGGCTGGGGGCGGGGGGGGGGGGGTGGGTGCTATTTCTTTAAAACTGAATCACTCGCCTGTTCCAGCATGCGACACAGTAATTTCAAAAAGGTTTTGCACACGCTTGAATGAGGTGCGGGGAATGGGGGGGGGGGAGGGGGAGGGGGGAGGGGCGAAATTAGCGAAATTGTCACTGCACGATGACCGTGTCTGGGGTCAAAATTAACCCACTTTCTTCATGTTGTTTTTTTTTATAATTTTTGGACACGTATAATAGCCTCTATTGTCCCCGGCTTACAGGTCGTTGCCCATTGGCTCTCTTTGAAAACTTTCCCCAGGGTCATGACCGGTCACACATGTGCTGTTGATCAGTTGTTGATACTAATACAACACTAGAAAAATAACTACCTTGTAAGGCAAATAAGGAGGGTCCTCAAGGTTATTCTGAGGTATTTGTAAGCCCTTATATGCCATATTTTAAGGCGACACACAGTGAATTTCTTTTAACTCCCGTGGTGTGAATTTCCAAAAATGGTTGATTAAGGGTCGACGCCATTTTTATGTTAAATATATTATATTCTTGTGTGTTTTAAATTTATCAACAAAGACTGGTTTAAATGAGGATATAAATTAATCACATTGGTTAATGTTAATTGATTGTCATGTTAAAATCCTGAATATAAATAAAAAAACAATTCCTTTGTTAACATAAAATGCTACTGAAAGGTACATGGTGGAGGGGGAGGGGGAGGTTGAGAAGGGAGGGAGAGAGGGAGGGGAAGGGGAAGGGGAAGGGGAGGGGAGAAGGGGAGGGGAGAGGGAGGGTAGGAAGAAGGAGGGAGGGAGGGGGAGGGTAGAGGGGTAGAAGGGACGGGAGGGGAAGGGAGGGGAAGAGGGAGAGGGACTCAAGTGACCACTCAAGTGTTTCAATTTCCATAAACAACCAAAATCCGACGTTGATCCTACATCGGGAGAGTCGTCTATCGGGTAAGTCATGTCTATTCAACGCTGATCGGACGTCACAATGTTTACTTGGGCTGGGGGCGGGTGGAGGTGGGGGCTATTTCTTTAAAATTGAATCACTCGCCTGTTCCAGCATGCGACACAGTAATTTCAGAAAGGTTTTGCACACGCTTGAATGAGGTGCGGGGAATGGGGGGGGGGGAGGGGCGAAATTAGCGAAATTGTCAATGCACGAGGACCGTGTCTGGGGTAAGAAATAACCCACTTTCTATCGTATTTTTTTTTTTTTTAATTTTTGGACACGTATAATAGCCTCCATTGTCCCCCGGCTTACAGGTCGTTACCCATTGGCTTTCTTTGAAAACTTTCCCCAGGGTCATGACAGGTCACACATGTGCAGTCGATCAGTTGTTGATAGTAATACAATACTAGAAAAATAACTACCTTGTAAGGCAAATAACGAGGGTCCTCAAAGTTATTCTGAGGTATTTATATGCCCTTATATGTCATATTTTAAGGCGGCACACAGTGAATTTTTTTTAACTGCCGTGGTGTGAATTTCCAAAAATGGTTGATTAAGGGTCGACGCCATTTTTATGTTAAATATATTATATTCTTGTGTGTTTTAAATTTATCAACAAAGACTGGTTTAAATGAGGATATAAATTAATCACATTGGTTAATGTTAATTGATTGTCATGTTAAAATCCTGAATATAAATAAAAAACAATTCCTTTGTTAACATAAAATGCTACTGAAAGGTACATGGAGGAGGGGAAGGGGAAGGGGAGGGGAGAAGGGGAGGGGAGAGGGAGGGTAGGGAGAAGGAGGGAGGGAGGGGAAGGGTAGAGGGGTAGAAGGGACGGGAGGGGAATTGGAGGGAGGGGAGGGAAGGGAGAGGGGATTGTCAGGGAAGGGTGAGTGGAGGGGGAAGAGGGAGAAAGGAAAGATGGAGGGAGGGGGAGGGAAGGGGAGGGGAGAGGAGGGGCGGGTGGGGGAGGGGGAGAAGGGATGGGGAGAGGGAGGGGGCGGCGAGGGGATGAGGGAGTTGGAGGGGAAGGAAAGAGGGGCTCAAGTGACCACCGACCAACTGACTACCAATAACACAGAAACGGAAAACCAGCCACCAAATACTTCATTTAATAACTCATATGTTATTAAAAATGATTTCACTGGCAGGCAGCCATAGTCCCTTTAATTGTTACTGAGATTTTAATTTAAATGAACAATTTAAAAATTGTTTATTCAAATTGTATCTGACCGTTACGTGTATCTTTTGAGTACACCAGAAATAAAACAATGTTATTCTGTTAGAATTATCAGCTTGGGTGGGGGGGGGGTGGAGCAGGCGGTGGAGGGGGGGCACTCTGTATTATAATTGCTACCATTCCTACTGAAAAAAAAATGCGGAGAAAGGATGTAGTTTTAATATCAGAAGTGGTCCGAACTGAGTGCCAGTTTTGTTAAAAAGGGGGCAATTTTCCGTCGGTATTAGTTTTCCACGAAGGAGGGGGGCGGGGGGGAGGTGTTTTTTTCTTTTGAACTTCACTAGGCGTTTAGTAATAAAGAAAGTTTATTTCAAACTTAGCACGCCGTGATTAGGCATCGTTTTACAGAGTCATAGACACACATGGTAACCAGTTTATACATGAGTGACCCCTAGCTCCCCCCTTCCCCACTCCCCCCCCCCCCCACCCGGGATCATGAGCGCAGAGGCTAGAGGCATCACCTCCTCTCACTGAACAACAGAAACAAAGTTTCGAAGGAAAATTATATATGTAGCCGAATACCACCAACTATCCACGATACAAAATTGCACTAAAACTAGTAGTGCATTGTAATACCACAGATAGCTGGCATGCCTCCCACCACTCCCCACCTGTCGGATACCGAACCAAATGCCATCCGGAATAAATGCCACACTTAATAAGTTGGATTTTATCATTTTATTTGCTTCTTATTTTATTCTTTTTTGTTCTATTTTTATCCTTTTATTTTGGGTAAAGAACTGCCCAACTGTCACATGTTCTTTCCTGTATCAGAACTGGACTTGAAATACGCTTGTGATCCGGAGATCTGTGAGGAGTTTGTATTTAGGAAATTTAAAACGGAGACGAGATTTCGAACGTTGCGAGTGAGCTGACTTGATTAACTGTGACATTTATTCCGGGTGGGGTTTTTTCCGGGTGGATTTTGATCCTGTAATGCAAACAAGAGTAGCATTTATAGTGGCATTGGATCCGGTTATAGCATTTCATCAGAAAACCCACCCTAGACCCATTATGGGTCTCGTACTATTATATTTACGTCAGCACATATAAAACAACAAACCGTGCATATATTTAAAAAAAGCTTTGTTTCCACGGGTGTAGCCAGCTTTTTGAAAGGGGATGGGGGGAGTGCGTTTTTTAACGTTCAAGAATTAGTTTCAGTAAATTTTTTTTCTAAAAAAAAAAAAACTAAAGTTTTCCAGTTTTTGAAATTTTCCTAACATATACGAAGTTTTCCAGTCTTTATTTTTCTTTTGCCCGAAACATGGGGGTGAGGGGGGAGGGAGGGGAGGGAGGGGGGAGGTGCCATATCCCATCCACTGCATCCCCCCCCCGGTTACGCCTATGGTTTCCCATCCAATTTTTTTAAAATGACTCGGTGGATGGGAGACCGAACCAGGATTCTAAAATTGCATTTGTTTAAATTCCTGTCTCGTTTTTCTTCACCAAAAAAAAAATCGTTAAAATATCAATAAGTTGTTTCTTACAAAGCGTTTATGTGACGTAACACTCACAGTATTAATTGATGTGCTGCTGCTGGGAATCGTGTGAAATGTCTGCTGTTGTGAAAATTCTTCTCTGAAAGGCCATTTTCAGTGTTTTAATGAATCTTTTTTCTTTCTTTTTACTTAATTTTTCTAGACCTGGCCTGGGCTCATTTTTTATTAAGTTTTTTAAGACCCAGCCTGGTGACATTTTTATAGTTATTTTTTAGACCCGGCCTGGTCTCTCTCTCTCTCTCTCTCTCTCTCTCTCTCTCTCTCTCTCTCTCTCTCTCTCTCTCTCTCTCTCTCTCTCTCTTTTTATTATCGGCGATTTAAGTGACCCTGTATATAGGCGGATTCGACACTAGTTGTAAAAGTTTCTGAGAGTTGTTTGTTCCGTGCACACACAAGAGGATAAAAAACGGAGGTAAGTGGTGAGCTTGATGTAACTGCCGGGATATAAACAAAAACAAGAAAAAAAAAGGTTACTTTTCTCCCCTCGCCTACGTTTAGCTAAGCATGTCTGTTGATAAGCTCGTTTCTTCTTGGCTACATAAAAGTCGGTCAAGGACACGTGAAGTTATTCACAACTAGACCGATGTCGCTGAAGAGTAACGAAATATTACACTTGAGATCGCAAAAACCTTTTAAACCTTCAGGTTTAAAAACAAATTGTTTCATATAGATCGTGTTCAAATAGGCTAGGGCTGTTTCTCATTTTCAATCTGTAAAGCCTTGTGTGCACACTCTGTTGAAAACTCGCATTAAAACCGTCCAGAAATAAATAAAAAAAACTCATATAAATGACGTCATTCTGACGCTACAGGTAGATTTTCCAAGTGTTCCTTGCAAAAAAAGTAGTCTCGTGACATATTTTTTTATCCAATGCTGTAGCTGTCAATGTTTTCAAGATAATACATTTTAAAACTTTGATGACGTCATAAGACGCTGATGCTGACGTCATAGGTTAACAAGTTTTCACGTGGGTCGTCTTTTTACGGTCTACTATGTGTGTGAAAATTTAATTTTCCTAGCCCTAGCTCTTTCTGGTTGGTCGAGTGAAACCGCAAAAAAAAAAAAAACAAAAAAACAAAGAACAAAAAAAAAAAAAAAAAAAAAGTGACGAAGAAAAAAAAAGGAGAAACTTTTACAGTTTCTAGTAAGACAGTAACTTGCAGTTTCTGGTCAGACAATAAGGTGTAAAATATCAAAACCTGTTCTGGCGAAGCTGTGCAACTGCTTAAATAACGCCGCTGAAGGGAGACGGTCTTATTAGACGGCAAAAGTTCAACACGACAGACTGAAAAAAGCATCGGCTTAAAAATGTAGATTTGAAAGAAAGGATGTGCGATGTAGACTTGTAAAAGCTGTATTGAATGAAATGAACGAACTGCCGAATGGTGGAAGCACATAAATAGTCGCGTTTTTCGTCACCGTAATTCGTCACATAATTCGTCACGTTTTCAACAGAGACATGAAGGTCTGGCTGAACCACCAAGCGACTGCCAATCAAAGGGTAAAGTCTGTTTATGGATTTGAGATCAAATGAGTCGGGGAGGGGGGTTGGGGGTGGCAGGGGGGCAGGTGGGGTGGAAGGATTGGTTTTGATGTGGTATAGATATTTAGTGATTTTCAAAATAATGATAAAACATTTTACAGCTGTTCAACGGACGCTAGATTTCGCATGTCATAACTTGTCCATGAAAGTTACATTTTTTTCAATTACATTTTCAGCTTAAGAATAGTATGGCACGCCACTTTCACATTCATTAGGGAATTATTGATATCAAAAATTAATTTTGATCTCAAAATTGATTTTTGGATATCAAGAATTAATTTTTGATCTCGAAAAATTCATATTTTGAGATCAAGAATTAATTTTTGCTATTTGTATGGAATGCCGTTTTCACATTTATTAGTGAATTATTGATATCAATAATTAATTTTTGATCTCAAAAATTGATTTTTTTGATATCAAGAATTAATTTTTGATCTCAATAAATCCATATTTTGATATCAAGAATTCATTTTTGCTATCTGTAATTGTATTTTTGATATCTCTAAATGTATTCTTGATCTCAAAAAATAATTTTTGATGTCAATAAATATTTAGAGATATCAAGAAATATTTATTGATATCAAAAATGATTTAATGATATCTAAAATTGATTTTTTAATATCAAAAATTTAATTCTTGATAGCAAAAATGAAATATTTGAGAGCAAAATATCAATTTTGAGCTCAATAATTGATTTTCTATATATTGATATCAAGAATTTATTTCAGATATCATTATTTCAGACTGATACTTTTTTGATTTGTATTTTGAAATCTGTCAACTGATTCTTGATATCAAAATATCAGTCTATTTTTTAAAATAAAAAATTCAGAAACACGCATCTGTAAATAAATACTGGCTGTCCTTGTATACAGAATCTTTATTTTAATTTTTTTACTGTACAAAAAAGAAGCAATTCTTGACATCAAAAATTGTGTTGTTATTATTGATCTCAATAATTCAAATTTTCATCTCCAAATTTTAATTGACGATTCGTTATGTTTAATGTGAATGTGTGTCTCCCGTAAGATTTTTTAGGTATGTAAAATTGATTTTTTGATCTCAAAAATAATTTTTTGCCATCTAAAATTCAATTATTGATAGCAAGATATAAATTAATGAGATCTACATCGATTTTTTGATATCTCTAAATATATTTTGATATCAAAAATAAACATTATTTGTTAAAACGGCATTCCATATATTTGTAATTATGTTTTTTAATATCTCTAAATGTATTCTTGATCTAAAAATAATTTTTGATAACAATAAATATTGAGAGATATCAAGAAATATTTTTAATATCAAAAATGATTTAATGATATCTAAAATTGATTTTTTTTAGATAAAGAATTCAATTCTTGATAGAAAAAACAAATATTTGATAGCAAAATATCAATTTCGAGCTCAGTAATTCATTTTCCTTTTATTGGTATCAAGAATTTATTTCAGACCTCATTATTTCAAACTGAGACTTTTTCATTTTGTATTTTAAAATCTGCAAATGATTTTATGACCTCAAAAATTAATTTTTGATATCAAAATTCAGAAACACAAATCCGTGAATAAAATATTAACTGGTCCGGAATCTTTCTTTTTAATTTTTTACTATTCAAAACAGCAGCGATTCTTGAGATCAAAAATTGTTTTTTTATTATTGATATTAATGATTCAAGTTTTCATCTCCAAAACTTGATTCGTTAAATTTTATTTAAATGCGTATCTCCCTTAAGATTGTGTGTCTCAATTTTAAGTTTGCAAAATTGATTATTCGATCTCAAAAATAAATTTTTGCCATCTAAAATTCAATTACTGAGAGAGAAAATATAAACTAACGAAATCTGCATTGGTTTATTGATATCTTTAATTGTATTTTGATATAAAAAAATAAGTATGAAATTTTAAAACATCGATTCCATAGAATAGAAGAGTTGCAAAAATCACGAGGCTGATACAAAGTCTGGTCTCAGTCAGTATGTGCGTTTACTGGGAATTTTAGCAACAACTGCCCACTGCCCACCCGCCCACCACCCCCACCCCCTCAAACAAAAAAGAAAAAGGTTTAAATTTTGGCAAATCTGTCTGGAACCTATCTATTAACATCCACATTTTAAAGAAGAAAAGTGGTCTTGGCGTAGTAATTGGACTGTCGGGCAAATTTGTAAAATCTATGCAATCTGTGCAGCTTGTTCAATCTGTACAATGTTTGAAGCCTGTGCAATCTGTGCAAACTGTGCAGCTAAGAAAGAGCTGTTATTCCAAATTCACCACTAGGCGTCGTTTAAAAAAATCATGGACACGCATGGTAACCAATTTGTACGTCAGTGCCCTCCCCGGGGGAGATAGTGTATGGTTACTGTACGATTAACGGATAAAATTCTTCATGGCTTAGCCCCCCCCCCCCACCCCCTGTCTCTCTATTGCATGCTCCCCACCCTACAAAAACCACAAAGAAAAAACTGGAGGCGGGGGATATTTAGGGAAGAAGGGAACAAGGTTACTTTAGTATAAGTCTTCAAGCGGTTTTCATGTTATTCATAAATAAAAGAGAGAAAGAAAGTTAATTATGTTAATTGTGCTAATTATATAAACCTAAAGCATGGAGTTAGATTAAAAGTGGTGACATTCTGGTAAGAGTTTGTGAAGTAAACAAATCAAGAAAGAAACCCGTAATTTTAGTAAGAAAAACAACTGGGAACAGTTTCTGAAATGTCGGAAATATCGCTGAATAGATTTCTGTCAATTAGAAGCAAATCGCTGACTGTATGTGATAAGGGGGGGAGACATCTCCCCTCCCCTCCCCTCCCCTCCCCTTCCCCTCCCCTTCCCCCTCCCCTCCCCCTCCCATCCCCTTCCCCCTCCCCTTCTCTTTGTCCTACCCCCTTCTCCCTCCACCTCCCCTTCATCTATACCTCCCTCCCCCGATCACTCCCCTCTCCTTCCCCCCGTCACTTCCCTCCCCTATCCCCACTCTTCCTCTGCCGTCCCACTGTCACACCCTCCCTACCTCCCCCCCCAATCCCCACTTCCAGGTTAAAAGAATCTTCAAGCAACTGAATGTTTGCTTGCACTGATTTTAAGACTGTTATACCCACACGCTCTTTTATGATACAGATCAAATAAAACAGTGTCTAAGTGTACCCAAAGACCAGTAATCAAACGCGAGTTTAATTCACCTTGAAATATGACATACCCATAGGTATATCTTTCATTTATTTAGAGAAAAAAAACGTGGTAAAATTTAGCACAAACAAATATTAGGCCTTCCACTTGGAATTTTGAAATCGCGTTTTTTTCTTTCTCTCTTAAAACAATCCATAAACCCGTAATTTTGAAATAACGTCTTCCGTTTTTTAACCTAACGCGGAATACATTTCCTAAAAAAAAACCTCCCGTTTTTTGACACACGTGGGGTACTAAACGAAAATTATCTCCTGTCTTTTTTTCTAACAAAATTCTCACTAAACGCAGAATGCGTTTGATCCAATGGCGTGAATGTTATTTGGTCCACTTATGACGTGACTGTTCTTTATGACACTAAAAAGCGAAAGAGGCAAATTTGAACAGAAGACGATCCCGAAATTAGGGCACTTTTTAAAGGTTATTATTATTATTATTATTATTATTATTATTATTATTATTGTTATTATTATTATTATTATTATTATTTTCACATTTATTTGCTATTTACTCCTATTGCCCAGAACTTGGAAAATATGATAAATATCCGTAATTATAGGTGTATACATAACCACATATTTTATCTTTTAAAAATAATGTGTATTTTGAAAGGCTTTCAGAGTCACCGTTCATTGGTACGCTGCATTTTAAAACATTATAAAGGGCTTGCCATGGATTATAAAACTGCACTGTTTGCAAGATATTCTATAGAAGAAATTGCTATGTGGCCCTTCGCACAGTTGGTTCCTGGTAATTTGAAGCGGTCTGGCCAAGAAAATCCCCCGACCCCCGACCCCCCCCCGCCCCCCCCCCCGCAGCTTCGGCATTGTCTTCGTTTTACATGAATCAAAGTAACCATCAAGAATACCCTCCCCGAGATTATAATAGTACTTAATATAATCTCAATTGAATTCAAATTAAGCGTGTTCAAAAAAAAAAAAAAAAAAAAAAAAAAAAAAGAAAGAAAGAAAGTAAGAAAGAAAAAAAAGTCTGCTGCATTTCAAGCAGAGAAACAACCTCTTAAAAGTCTGAATATCCATTATCATTTGACACAATTATGGGGCATTTAGCTCACCAGACTTCAAAGCCATAAAAAGCGAAAAGACTGATGGTTAAAAGTGGGTTATTGATAAGGCAGTGGCAACTGAAGCACGTTTTTTGTCTGTTTTATTGTGACAGGTTCAAGACAGATCCGGTTCAAATTTAGACAATATATTTGTGTTTCGTGTGAATGGGATCTTAGTTTTTTTTGTGATTTGTGTTTTTTTGGAATATTTCTTAAAAAAAGAGCTTTTTTCTTACACGAGTCACGCCAGTGTACAATGGGAGCTTAGATACGGTTTTGGCATTCAAGGGCGGTCCGAATGCGATTTATGAGCTTTTCGTGTAAATAGAATGTTGGCTCCAAGTTGCTGCCTCTAACTCTGTCTCTCTCTCTCTCTCTCTCTGTTTATTTCGTCCTTTCTCTCGCTCTCCCCCACTCTCTCTCCCCCCTCTCTCTCTCTAACTCTAAATCTCTCTCTCTCCCTCTCCCTCGCACTCTCTTTCCCCTCCTCTCTCTCTCTCTCTCTCTCTCTCTCTCTCTCTCTATTTCCCTGTCTCTTTCTCTGTCTGTCTGTCGGTCTCTGTCTCTCTTTTATTTTTGGTTAAATATTTCTTGAAGTATAAAAAACATTTTGTTACTGGAGTCGGGTTAACGCCATAATCTGATTGGTCAATATCCAAGGTAAGTTTTTTCAATGTTGACCAGAGCGCAAAGGTCGAGAGATACTGCAGTTATTTGTAATAAAATCAAAACTTAAACCGCTAAACATAAGAACGTTTTTGTTTGGTTCTAAAAAGGTTATAACATTTTCCTAACCAAAAACGAACCTTTTTCGGTTGTAAAAACGTTATATTCAGCAACCAAATGAAAACGTTATTTTACAAGCCAAAATCAGACCTAATTTGGTTGTAAAAACGTTACATTTACCAAACAAATAAAAACGTTTTTTTTTCCAAACCAAAAACAAACGCATGATATTAGAACGTTATTGAAATTGATTTTTAAAGAACCCAAAACAAACCAAAGACAAACGTTTTGTGTAAGAATGTTATTATATCAGTTTTAAAGAATGTCATATATTGAAGCGTCAAGGAAATGTTATAGGCATTTTAATACTTTGTAAAGTAATTGTAGATATGAATAATATAATCACAATAGCAAGAATTACTGAATCAAATAGAATTTGTTTCTTTCTGGCTCTTCGTTTGCTATTTTTAGTATTTCTTTCATTTCGTCTGCTTGTTCCTTAAGCAAGTATAACCTTTACAATCGGTGAATGTGATGTTAAACTCTTCGTCTCAAAATAGCTGAACGGGATGCGTCTCAAAATAGCTGAACGGGACGCGTCTCAAAATAGCTGAACGGGATGCGTCTCAAAATAGCTGAACGGGACGCGTCTCAAAATAGCTGAACAGGACGCGTCTCAAAATAGCTGAACGGGACGCGTCTCAAAATAGCTGAACGGGACGCGTCTCAAAATAGCTGAACGGGACGCGTCTCAAAATAGCTGAACGGGATGCGTCTCAAAATAGCTGAACGGGACGCGTCTCAAAATAGCTGAACGGGACGCGTCTCAAAATAGCTGAACGGGACGCGTCTCAAAATAGCTGAACGGGACGCGTCTCAAATAGCTGAACGGGACGCTAAAAGTCTTCACAGTCAGTGAACCGGACCTTAACACCAAACAAACAATCAAACAAAAAAAAAAACAAAAAAAAAAACAAAAACAAACAAAAAAAAAACAAAAAATAAAAAAAAAATAAAAAACAAACAAATAAATAGGGTTTTAATACCCTGAAACGTGAAGAAAGTGAATGTGAATTTTTAATTATCTTTGGTCCACTAAACCAGTAATTATTTCCCCATTTAACCACGATCCTTCCATGCACATGGAACAGACTAGTATCACTAGATAACAGCACTTTCGTGAAATATCCTAAATAAAAGATAATAGATGAAAAGAGTTCATTATATTTCTTCAAGAAGCCAATAATAAATTTGCAGTATCCTGTTCTACATGTGTGGGCGTAAAGATCACGTTACCGGAACTAAAAAGATACGACTATTTTAATGTGTTACTGATTAGATAAGAATAGTTCAAAAAGTTCTACCCAGATAGCAGTCCCACATGGAGACTATGCATAATATATGTGGGTATTCCCACGTACCCACGCATAAATAATGTGTATTTTGTTGGGGAATTCCCACGCAGTTACGTGGGATTTAGGAGAATTTGAGACTCTTTCCGATGTGTATTATGCGCATGTGAACCCATGCATTTTATACGCATATATTTCCATGCATTTTATATGTGGGAATTCCCACGCATATTAAGCATGGAAATTTAAAGGGACGACCCACCCTGGGCATACACGATAACTCCATCGAATACACAGACATGAACCTTTATAACTATAGTGCAGTTATAAAGTACTCCTTAAAAGAATTTCAAGCATAAAAATTTTAGTGAAATTGGTATTTCCATGTCTAACTTTCTATTATACTTAGAAAAAAGGCAGCCCTCCACCAAAATATGCAGAATGTAGCTAAATTTAAATATATTATCGCTCAATGGCGGCTGTTTCCGGTCTGCGATAATAAGCCCACATTGCCAGACTGCACATAATATACGTGTATTTTACATGGGAATGCCCATATGGGAAATCCCACGTAAAATATACGTGTAATATACAAATGACTTCTAATGAAATTTTACGTGGGAATTTAAAAGTATAATATACATATAATATGCGTTAATTACCCATGCATTTTAGAAGTGGGCAATTCTACGTATATTATACAGTGGAATGCCCACGGTGGGCATTACGCGGGAAAAACCATGCAGTTTACGCGTGTATCTACCCGTGCATTTTATACGTGGGAAAGCCTATGCATATTATATGTAGAGTTTATACGGAAATCACACCGTGGGAATGTCCACGTCTATTACACATGTTTTCTATGTGGCCATGCCAACGTCCCACATTCCCACGTAAATCCCACCTAAAAACAACGCGCTTTATACGTTGGACGAAAAATTATGCTAACTGGGTATCTGTTTATATTTTTCACTTGACTTCATGGTGACAAGTGTCAATTAATACATTTAGCAGGTCCGGGTTCAAAGTAAAAAAAAAAAAAAAAAAAAAACACTTCAGATTCACATAAAATCGTGAGAGGTAACTCTCATAAAAATCTCACTGTTGTACAAGATTAGACAGTGCAAATTTAGCGCTTTGTTGTATTTTTTTCATGACGTTTTTCACAGAAACACTTCACAGATAGGAATGTTGAAGAAGAAAGCATTCGGTCAGATATACAGAGGAATCCTGGTATAGGACCACCTTGCAAATAGGATCAACATATAAATAGGACCACCTTGCAAATAGGACCAACACATAAATAGGACCACCTTGCAAATAGTACCAACACATAAATAGAACCACCTTGCAAATAGGATCAACACATAAATACGACCACCATGCAGATAGGATCGAAGATAACTATTGCTTTTGTAAAAACATATTTTTTTTGTTGATTCATTCTGAAGAACAGATAATTGGTGCGGACGCAGGTCCTTGTCACCTATGACCCATTTAGCCCTTACCCCCCCCCCAGCGGCTCCTTTACTATCCCGGCCCTAACCCCTACCGGCCCTGACCCTCGGCCCTTATCCTTCCTCAACCCTATCCCCCAACGGCCCGTACCCCCACCCCCCCGGTTCTTACCTCTTTACCCACAACCGGCCGCCCCTCGTCCTTATCCCCGACCATATCCTCCCTCGGCCCTTACCCACCAGCACCCCTGACCTTCCCCGGCCTTTACCCCTTTGCCTTCATCCTCCCCATTTATTATAATCCTCCCCCAGCCCCCCCCCCAGCCCCCTAACCCCATACCCCACTAGCCCTCCCCCAGCCCTTTCCTACCGAGCCTTAGCCTCCTCAAGCGCCTGTTATCCTCCTTCTGGACCTTAACCCTCATCTTTATCCTACCCCACGGACTCTTAGCCTCCCAACCTTTTTCTACCGGCGCCTATCCTGCTGCCCTTATTCTCCCTCCATTGTCCTCCCATATGGGCCCTTATGTCCCCCTGGCTCTTTCTTCCAGGCCTTTATACTCCTGATCCTTATCCTCCTGGCCTTTATTGTTCCCATGGCCTTTATCCCCCCCGGGGCTTAACCCCAAACGGCTTTCATCCTATCCCGGCCCTTATCCCCCATCTCTTATCCTCGTACTCCAGAGGTGATTTCCTCCAGACCCTTATTCCAACACGGCCCTTCCCCACCCCTTGCCCTTACCAGGCCCTTATCGAACGCTGGTCCTTTTGGCCCTATCATTTTCCCCCTGGCCCTTATCACCCTGTCCCTTACTCCCACCCTCCGGCCTTACACCCCCCCCCCGGTCTTTATCCCTCCAGCTCCTACCCCACCGCTGGCCCTTTCCTCCTCTTGCCTCCCTAATTTCCTCACCGTTTCCGCTTGGTACTTTCACCCAGGTTCTTTGCCCCCTCCTCAATCCACCCCGTAAAATATAACTATATGTTGAATTAAGATTCAGAAGTCCATTTCAAAGACTGCCTGGTATGTTAGTGGTTTGGGGTTTGGCGTGGTTCAGAAAAGCTTTGCTAGATTTTCCATCACAGTGTATTCCTTTACTTTTGATTTGCATTTTTTTTATTTGATTTTTTTGTTGTTTTATTTTCGCCTCACTGCAATTGTCATTCACTGCAATTGCTCATTTATTTCAAATAAATTATCCAAGCTGGTTAGAGCGTTGGTCTACTAATCGCAAGGTTCCGAGTTCGTTCCCAGCTGAGGGTGGTGAGCACGGGATTGACGTTCGCTCCAATTGTCTAAGTTCATCGAATGCTGTGAGTTAGATCACAGGTCACGGAATCCCAAATTAATGCCCACTGAGGCTTTCAGGCCATCCGTTTAAAACATTCTGTGATGGAATTCAATGACGAACTTGTTAATTCTATGAAACTGAGGAGTTAAAAAAATAATTACGGCGTGTGTAAAATTGAGGGGCCACATTGCCAACACTGATTTATTTGCTAGGCAATTTTTGCGTGACCTGAGTAATACGCAGAGCTTGTGAATCCGGACAGGCTTTGTCAGTCCCAACGCTGTCCGGATTAACCAGGCTTTACTGTTATTTTAAGTGATAATCTAAACGTTGTATGTTTTAAACGAAAATTATTGACTTGGAAATAAGCCAATCATATTAAGACATTTACCCAAGTCATTGACCTCAGATATTTTGGTTAAATCTTAAACTATAAAACATTTGATATAATACTGAAGAGGGACTTTTATCATATAGTGAAATGCTGTGAAAACACATGGAAAAAACATGGCAAAAAACATGGAGAAAAAGAAGTATATATGGAAAGTTTCAATAAATTTGGAATCTCAGGAATATTCCGTTGTGTGCCTGAAATAACATAGAAAATTGGAATGGTATATATAAAGTGATCATGTCAATCACTAATGTTAATTCAGTAAATCTGAAATCTCAGGAAAGATATGAAATGCACCAATGCTGCAATTATTTAGAGAAATAGTAAGGCATGGGAACAAATAAAACGATAAATAAACACCTAAAAAGGCAAAGTAAACAATGACCTGCGTTGGAGAATGCTGAAGTGCCAGTTCACAGCTATTTTAAAGAAGAAGAATGGAGACAGTTATTATCCCCAGGTGAGAATTCCTTATCATTTTAACCTTAAAATAGGCATTTTACGTCATTTAATGTAAAAATAAATGAACCCAACTATTGTTTGTTTTCAAAATCATACTTTACAATCAAGGCAAATAAAATTGCTTTTAGCAAACCTTTCTATCTGTGACCCGGGGGAAGTCTTAAGAATAGATATACTGTCTTTTATTCTGTGCATGTCGTAGAAGGCGACCAGGTGGAATTTCCTTCTTTCTCTCCAGCCGTACTTTTACGATTACGCCATTCTTCCTCATTTCACAATTTCACATTCGTTTCTTTGGCAAGTGCGTCCATCTATATCCATCGTAGTTGCTGAAATGGACAGTAAATACCAAATAAACAAGAAAAAAAAACAATATAATAACTTAATACATATCTTTCTTGTATTTTAGGAGTATTGACAGATAATGAAAGATGCTTAAAAGCCGACAGAAATCCTTTTGTCGCAAAAAAGACAAGAACTAAAATCATGTCATCTACGGCTCAAACTCAAACTCAACCAGACGAAAATCCGACAATAGATGTACAGCTCAAACTCGACTAGGAGAAGAAAATTCGGTCATAAATGTAAGGCTCAAACTCGATCAGAAGAAGAAAGCCCCGCTATAGAAGATGGTTGGTATTTTCTATTTCATTTTAAGCTTTCACTATTTTTTATTACACACTTCACATTTTTAGAGCTGCAAGTGTGACAGTTATTGAATATATCACTGCAATTGTAATTGCTTCATGACTTTGTTAAATGCTACAATCTGATTTGACGTTTTTTAAGTCATTATTTTTTCTCAAAATGCCAAAACCAATAGAAATTATTTCTCGTTATAACTAACACGCCAGGTAAGCCATATATGGTCTGCATTAGTCGACACGAAGATTCTGTTGACCATTTACGAAATGTTGACCTAAAAGTCATCATTTTTGACCTAAAAGTCATAATCATTTTATTGGTCAATAATACTCATAATACTCATAATACTCATAACACTCATAATACTCAGAGTGCTGAACGAAAATCGTGCCAATTTACACCGACCGCATGTTGGCTCAAAATTAATCCGATTTTGCTACCCTTTTCGGGACATATATGGTAACACGTGTGACACAAACTGTCACATGTGCATAGCACAAGATATTTGCAGATTCTCGGCAGTATGATTAATATCATATTATATAAATAATTAAATCTACAGAAATTTCTAAAATTTTTCGAGAGTTCGAAATCGCATGTTCTTAGAATGACGTGGAAAATTGCTTTATTAAATTATAAATAGACATTTTAAAGCCAACAATATCTCCTTAGAAATTCAATTTGAATTTTCAATTGAATCCCATACATTTTCATACACATAATTTGATGTCGTGTTTTCTGGTTGTTGATGCATACACAGAAACGGCAGCTCGCTTAGTAATTCGATATTTCTATGTTTGATGTATAAATTGCTGACTAATAGCATGGTAATATTGTAGTAATACTTATATTTCTCTTCACAAGGCTGCAGGAAAGTCATGACGTCATACCACGGTAGAACGAGAATCGACCAGACGTATGGACATAAAATCTGAACCGGTCCTAAAATGGTTTCCGACTCATCCAGCCGAAGTCAGTCAGCCGATCTAACAAGCCGAAAACAAGTGACGATTTAACCAGTCGAAGTGCAAATACACGACAGTATCATCCGAAGGTATCATCCGACATTTGGCGTCAGCTGACGACAAAAAAGAGATGACATGCTGAATCAAACGTAACCCACAAAAGACACACGAATTTATCATCTCAAGGTTGGCTTCAACAAAAGACAAAAAATCAGAAGACAGGCTGAACCAAAGGTAACCAGACCAAGGAATTATAAAAATGCTAATCTTTCTGAGTTTACTGCACAGCATTGCTGCTAGTCACACTTTTCTTTTCTTGAATACTTTGAACTCATTTTTTGATAGCCTTCAGGATTTCTGAAACTATATCAATAGGTAACTTTTATTTTTGTTGCTATTGCGGATATTTTTGTGACAATTACAACGCATGACGCATTGATAAGATTTAAAACAGTCTTAGAGTAGCGTCTTTTTTATCTGTCTAGTTTTCTAACCAATTTTGTATCATGCTGTAACCTGTTTGGACTATTTTAATTTGATGCAATTTGTCCTGAATCCTCCCATCATTAAAAGTAAGCTTATTATGTCTATATGTTTTTTTTTACTCTTTATGCATGCACTCAGGAGCAGACATATGCCAGACACATCATTCAACATACATAGGAAACATTTAAAAAAATCAGAGATTTCATTTGTGCGAATGAGCAGCTATGAAGTGTTTGCTTATAAAGGTGAGCAGAAGGTTGATACATGCTCTACCTAGCTGAATACGGACATGCGGCCTAATGAAGACAGTGATAAGCCTAGCTGGCAGAAGGCAGACATCCGAACGAGCCTAACGAAGACAGATACACACGATCTGACCATCCAACGATCAATTAATTGCCTAACAGGCCAGAGAGAGAATCAGGACCTATCAAGTGGAAACCATGCGCATCAACGGGATATTTGAAGACAAGCGCTGTCCCAGCAAGCCAAAAACATATGTATGATCTAATGAACCAGAAAGTACGCATTACCTAGCCCGAAGAAGAAAACAAACACATGAAGTGGGCAGTAGAGATCAGCAAGCAACTTTTTCAGTCGAAAGCAACAAATGAGTAATTCTCACACGAACTGATGCAAATACAATATACATGACCTGGCCTTCTGCCAACAGATGCACGTTTTATTCAACGAAGAGATAAGTAAGACTGATACATTACCTAACCACCTGACAAAAGATACATAACCTTGCACAACTGAGACAGACAAAATCCATTACCATGCTATCAGGCAAAATATATACAAAATATGTAATACGTACTACCCAGGCAAACAAATGTCTTATGCAGCTATCTGAGAGCAGATGGCTAGAGTAGCACCAACATCAAGTGATACCACTTATTACCACAGATAAAGTATATATCAGAGTAAGAGAAACCACAATTTACCACAGACAAAATAGCAGGAATATCAAAACAACAGGAACGACGTTTACTACACAGCCAATAGCAGAATATCAATTCAAGAGAAGCTACTTTTACCTAAGAGCAAGTAGCAAAAAAAAAAAAAAAGAGAGAGAGAGAGAGAGAGAGATTTTTCCCCAAAAAAGAGAAACTTTTTTAACAAACAGCAATTGTCGTGGAATAACAAAGGACAACCAGTGGGAACACCAAATGATTCCGCTGTTGCTGAATCCAACAAAAACAGCCTTTCAAAGATTTCTTAGAGCTGCAAATTGTTACACATTATAAACACTGTTTTGGTAATATTTGCATAGAAAACTTAGCTACTTTAATGCTCAGGTTCCGGCTGGCTGACTGGAGGGAGTGAAATTAAAGAATATCTTCTGTCTACAAATAGAATGCCAGCTAGATTCTATTTTGTATTTTAAGTGTCGCAGAAAATATTTACACAGAATAAACACAAAAGGAATTCTTCAAAAGTGTTTTATTTCAAAGATTGCTGACATGGTTAGAACAAGTAAGAACACGTAGGGTACTGAATATTGCTCGTTGCTTACTATTTGCTCATCGAAATATTCAAAGAGGAGAAATTTAGGTTAGGAGCATCCCACAAATAGGGCCATTTAGCAAAGAGCACAGCATGAGAGGACGCTACAAAGACAAGCAGCCACATATGGAGGCATTTCGTAAAAAAGGACACAAATGACTTATCAAAGAGAGACACCCAAGAAATGGGGATATCTCACAAACAGGACCTCATGTCATTAATCTCGTTTCAAACATTTCCATTATGAAGAACCCCACAAATAGTGCCACCGGACTATCACGCGAATCCCATTGGTGGTCTTAGTCCCCAAGTTCCACTGCATGTCATTTCTCTAGAGCACCTGATCATGTACTAGAAAATTCAAGCTGCTAGTGCTGATTCCAAAAATGTCCAATTTATATATGTAGAAGAACCGAAATTGATTAAAATTTCTAATTTGAAAACTCCAAAACCGATTATTTTTCTTCAGAACCAAAATAGCAACTATAAAGTAAGACCGTTTAATCAATGTGGATCTACTGTTCAATTCAATCTCGATACTCCACTTAGCCCTCAAATGCCCAAACTCCCTCACCTGATTCATCATGCCAAACCTCTTCTTTTCAATTATGTCCCCACAACGAACTTCATGAAATCCTTGGCATCCAGTCTGTACAGAAGTGCAAAATGTCTTCCACCTTGCGCTTGTATGCCTGTTCTCTCTCTTTCCATCGCAGTGTAGACTCGGTAAGGACGCTTATTCACGTATATCTATAAAGAATTGTCAGGTTGACAATCGATGGTAATATCTTCGGAGTTTATGTGTATGTCATGTATAAAACAGTAGCTGAAAGTCATTTTTTAAGGATACATCTTGCCGGAGTTCGCTCCTTCTGGTTTTTTGGTCGCTTATGGCCGTAACTTTCACAAAAAATCCGGGCCCTTCTTGTGGATTTTAAAAGGAATTGCCGATAGACTCAGTGGGCAGCTATTCTGAAATTTCGTGCTAGCTGATCCAACCCACGGCATTGGCCTAGCTGAGGCTCTCGGAACAAGGGTTAATCCCATGCTTATCATCTCTGCTTTCATTCATTTCTAGTACCTTGAGATTACCAGAGCCACATCACCGGCTCTAGCTATCATCCCTTTTCTTCTACATTTCTTTCGTCGAGCTTTTTGTAAACCCCCTTCTATCGCTTGGAGTTCTTGTTAGTATCACAATCTGTATCTCTCGGCCCCCACCCTCCTCGCCATTTGATGGAGGAGCTCAGAATGTGTTCTACCGTCACTTTTCTCCCTCAGAGCGCGCAAGCTAGAACACAACTCATCTTTTGGGTCAAGATTACTACTTTACTGAAAGTGCGTCATTGCGACAATTCAAAACTTTAAGCGACGGATCGCTCAAAGTCACATCCAGGTTCCCAACGCCCTCGAGGTGTACACCTTTGTTTTTTCAAGATTCGTTTTCCCGGTTACGAGATTGGGAAGCCTGTTAAAAATTAAAAAAAAAATAGATCTTGATAGGTGAGTGGTCATGTAGTCACCAACAGAGATACCAACTATTCTCATCCTTCAGCATTGTTTGTATTTTCTTTGAGACCCGATACCTTTCAAATGCTAATTCTACTAGCTTGCGGTTCTGTGAACATTTCGGTGGACTAATGCCAGCGTTAGCTCCCCCATGCTTTGTGCCTTTCATCAACATCAACAACTTTTCCTCTCTAAACCCCAGTATCCACACAAGTAGCGTTTCCTTCTTCAACACAAACAACAACATAAATATTCTCTTTTCTAAACGCCAGCATTAACATAAACGACTCTTCTTTCATCAGCATTAGCGTCAGCACAAGCAATTTTTACCTCAACGCCATTATCAACACAAGCAATTTTCTTTCCTCTTCGCCAGCATCAACATAAACAACCTTCCCCTCCTTTAAGTATCAGGAGCGAAATGGTTCTGAGTTGAGAGGCACTGAAAGTGGCTGAAAGGGTCTGAATTACTTGTGCAACATCACTAAAAGGTTTTAAACCCAGAAAGATACTATATTCTGAAACAATCATCTGCAGTTCTTCAGGGCACCGCAGGTGTTTGCTTAGTTTTAGTTCATGTATACATTTCAGATAGTTATTACTTTTATTTAACTTTTCTCCAGTTTGTCATCAAGAACACTCATTACTAACTACTAGCCGCTGTCAAATTGATCAATATTCTGCCAGTTTCCACTTGTCGCTGTCATTGCAAAACTAGTTACTGACCACTACCCAGATAGCAGTCCCACATGGGGACTATGCATAATATATGTGGGTATTCCCACGTACCCACGCATAAATAATGTGTATTTTGTTGGGGAATTCCCACGTAGTTACGTTGGATTTAGGAGAGTTTGAGACTCTTTCCGATGTGTATTATGCGCATGTGAACCAATGCATTTTATACGCATATATTTCCATGCATTTTATATGAGGGAATTCCCACGCATATTAAGCATGGGACTTTGAAGGAACGACCCACTCTGAACTTTATAACTATAGTGCAGTTATAAAGTACTCCTTAAAAGAATTTTAAGCATAAAAAATTTAGTGAAATTGGTATTTCCATGTCTAACTTTCTGTTATACTTAGAAAAAAGGTAGCCCTCCACCAAAATATGCAGAATTTAGCAAAATTTAAATTTTTTATCACTCAATGACGGCTGTCTCCGGTCTGCGATAATAAGCCCACATTGCCAGACTATAATATGCCTATAATTTTCATATGCATTTACTACGTGGAATTTTCACGCAGCATATACGTGTATTTTACATGGGAATGCCCATGTGGGAAACCCCACATAAAATATGAGTGTAATATACAAATGACCTTTAGTGAAATTTTACGTGGGAATTCAAAAGTGTAATATAAATTTAATATGCGTTTACTTACCCGTGCATTTTAAAAGTGGGAAATTCTACGTATATTATACAGGGAAATGCCCACGGTGGGCATTACGCGGGAAAAACCATGCAGTTTACGCGTGTGTCAGTTTACACGTGTATATTATACATGGGAAAGCCTATGTATATTATATGTAGCGTTTATACGGAATATAATGTCCACATATATTACACATGTTTCCTATGTGGCCATGCCAACGTCCCACGTTCCCACGTAAATCCCACCTAAAACAACGCGTTTACTACGGGGGACGAAAAATATGCTAACTGGGTAGTAGCGGATTGTAGCTATCATTTATGTCAGATGGTAGTTAATCTTACAGTGGAGCTGTGCTGCCTTTCCCTCCATAATATCATTTAGTCCACTACAGAATGAGCATCAGAGCAGCTTAAGTGACCGTGGTTGGTGTGTGGTGCCATGGCAATTCTGTATCATGATTCCAGTAGATAATCATTGTTTTTTTCTTGTCCCTGGCTATGTGCACTTCTTTGCTTTTACAGGTATATATTTAAAAAGATGGACGAGGTGTGCAAAGTGAACACCACGAGGAGATCATTGGTCGCCTTAGAGCAATGTGGTGCAGTCATATACGACACCTTTAAAATACCAGATGCACTTTCAACAGTGTATTGTAGAATACAGACGGCCACCATTGTGGACCTACAAACATCCACTTTCCAGAGGTTCGTGGTCCCAGAGAACGACACAGTGAAGGTAACCAAGCTGTTGCCAAACAAAGACGTCTCTTTGTTGGCCGCGGCTGTAGAAAAGGAAGGCAAGAGCTGGGTATTAGCATATGACCCAAACAAGAGCTTAGCTTGGATAGCACGCGTTGGTTTGCCCATCGATGGACAGATAAAATGTATAACATGGGTCAATGATGAGGAGTTACTGGTAATTTCTGACAAAGAGCTCGTTGTCTGGAATGTTGAAAAAGCTAAGGGCTTGAGCGGTGAAGATGAACCAAGCAATTGTACACAACGCGTAACTATCAAAGATGAGGTGTTAACCCACGTCAAGACAGCTGTAGAAGATGAAGATAAGGAATATGTTCTGCTAGACACGGGGCAAGAGTTTATCTTAATTCAGCTATACGATGGAGTATTGCGCGTTCTAAAAACCAGTTGCGCTACTTTTGGAATGTCGAGGAATGGATATACAACGCTGGTGACAATTGTTAATTCCGGAGGACGCTGCCAAATAGTTGAAGAAAACTTAATAACTAAGGAAGAGATTTTTAGAAAGGACGTTAACGTTCAAGATTTATGTCCGCTGAAACTGCTCATGGAGGACAAAGAAAAAGAATCAAATATCTTGTTTTACCTACACCATACAAAGGGGGTATTAGCTATTACCAACGATCACTCCATTATCACAGTCAGAGAAGACCAGTTTGATGACTTTGTAATCTGCGAAAATGGTACAACAGCAGCAATTAGACGTAGCGAGCAAGAGGTTTCAATTTTATCTGAAGGTAAAAAGCAACCGATTTCTGTTGGAGATGGATCCAAGAAAACTTATCATGACGTGCGTTTTATCCCATTTCTTGACTACAACCGCAATTCAGAAACATTGGCCTTGGCTAATGTGGTACTTAGCCACACACAACTAGCAGGTCATATACAGATAGGGAGCACTATAGTTCCTGTAAACAACTTCATCCGGGAGACTTTCCTTGAAATTGATTCGAACAGATGTATAAACGAATTAGATCGCTGCACCGTCGGCAAGTACTTTCTTCCAGTACAAGATTTGACAAATGCCACGGGCATGACGAGATACGTACCAAAAAACCAGAAGCTTATAATAACGCCAAATACTGAGAGAAACCTGAAGAGTATTGCCCGTGCGGTAAATATGAATTATCCAATCGTGATAGAGGGAGCGACTGCAGGCGGTAAAACAGCATCGGTAAAGTACTGCGCCTCATTGGCTAATGCGCCATTGTTGCGCATGAATCTGACTCCGCACACCAGTATCGCTGATTTTGTTGGCCAGCTCGACTTCAGTGAAAATCAAACCTGCAAAAAAACCCAAAATGATAACATTGTAGCCAAGATGAATATCGTGTTTAGGCCAGGGGTGTTTACGCGTGCAGTGACAGAAGGATATTGGTTACTACTTGATGAGGCAAACTTGGCAACAGACGAGATTATACGAGTCATAGAAGATGTCGCTAGCACGGGATATCTGCAGATACGGAACAGTATGATTTCAGGTCAACCAAATGCTGTCAATGGCTGTGTCACCTTCAGACAACATCCCAATTTCCGCTTATTTATGTGTCAGAACCCAGCTGAGGATAGAAACTACGTGGGAACAAGAAATGTATTTTCCCAGTCATTGCTCAGTCATTTTGTGCCGATCGTCTTCCCTCCAATTCCGTTGAAGCCGGATCTGTTTGATATCATGTGCAGTATCCTTGGTGACAAAAAGAACGCAGCTTACAGAATACTTGAGCTAGTCGAGGAAATTAAATGTTACAGGAAGAACAATGTACCTATCACAGCTAGGGATATTTTGCAGGCATGCGAGATAGTCAAAAACTCTGCGGCTAATTCAGTAAGCATCAGTCTATACTACTTATTGACACAACATGTTTCAAAGAAAGACAAATCGACAATCAGAGCAAGAGTAGAGCAGCAATTTGGTACTGTATTCTTAGAAGATGGAGGCGGCATGAATCAAAATATCACAAGCGGTGTTTATATGAAACATTACGGACAGCTCTTTAAGTACTTTGATCTTTGTAAGCAAACCAAGAGACCAGGACTTCTGGCGGGATCGCACCTGAGTGGAAAGGTAAAGGCACTAGAAATCTGGAGCGAAGTTAAGGATGTCAAGATGTTGGTGTACCACACTAATCCAGAGACGTCATCTGAGGATCTGTTTGGTAGAGTGATGCCTAAGGTCAGTAGCAAAATAATTTTACATTTTTTTATAGAAGAGCGAAATAAAAAAATGAAAAGTGAAATAAAGATTGTTTCACCGAATTGAACTAAAGATACCTGGAATGCCACCAACTTTTCTTGCATATAGGTTTGGCACTAAGGTACTGGCATGTGGAAGTGGCAAAGTGAGAAAGTGGAAAAGTGCGAAAGTGGCAAAGTGAGAAAGTGGCAAAGTGGCAAAGTGAGAAAGTGGCAAAGTGAGAAAGTGGCAAAGTGAGAAAGTGTACATGATACATTCTTTCCAAAACTTTCTGTTATCTCAACAAAACACCCTTTTTCAATATCTCAGGGATTATAAAATAACATTCTGGATATAAAAAATCAATAAACAAAGCATTGTCCATAAGTGTTTTGTATCTAGTTTTGCCTTGACAATGCGATTTTGTAGTATTTCATGTTTTCCATGTTATGTATTCCGATTTCAGAAGGATGGCGACATACCATTTGGCTGGGAAGATGGTCCTGTGGTCAAAGCGATTAAGGAAGGGTTATGTTTGGTTCTAGCGGGCATCAATCGACCTGAAGACGCCGTCATCGAATCACTGAATGCTGTGCTTGAAACCGGTTTAAATAGAAAACTTGAGATCAACAACAAACTGATAGATGTCAGCGACGATTTCTTTGTTGTTGCCACATATTCGAAAGCCAACGCCAAAGCACCTGTGGAACTGACACCAGCCTTGTTAAACCGCTTCCTGTGCTTCGAGATTGAGGAACTTCTGTCTGAGGACGACACCAGATTCCTTTTAGAGCATTACATCAGTAACACTAAACAAAGAAGTGTTATAGAAAAACAGCTCAAGAAGAAAGACGACTTTAAATTCAATGTTGGTACATTAAGCCAGGTCCTTTCAGTGCTTGATGGGCTTTTGAAGAAAACACCAGATATGACAGAAGGCGAGATCCAAATTTGCATTGATTCTTTACTCAGTGCAGGAAGGGACTTTGATAAATTTCTGCGGAAGGATATCCTGCCTGTAGATATAAATATCAACTATTTCGAAAACCAAGGCTACAAACTGTGTGATTCCAGACAACAACTGGCAGTTTTTATGATGGTGTGCATCCAAAACAGCATACCAATGCTTCTTGAAGGAGCACCAGGAGTTGGAAAGACATCTCTTGTGAAACACTTGGGGAACTACATGGGTTTTGATAACAGTATCATAGTATTCAGCTTCAACAAGGAATTGAGCATCTCCGATCTGATGGGTTGGTACATTCCTTCAGGAAATAACGTTGAATTTGTGAAAGGCAAGTTAGCCATTGCAATAGAAAAGGGATATATATTTGTTGCTGATGAACTGAACTTGGCACCGCCAGAGATAGTTTCATATTTGATACCACTTTTGTCAGGAAATACTACTTTCTTGAACAGCGTAAGTGGCGAAAATTTGCAAGTTCATCAAAAGTTCTCCTTTTTAGCGACACAGAACCCACCATCCTATGCTGGCCGTAACAGTCTCCCACCAAGTGTAGAAAGGAGGTTAACTAAAGTTACCGTACCCAATTACAAAGCGAAAGAAGTAGCTGAGATATTGGTGACTATCGAGGCATCATTTGCCAAAGACATGGGCATTGAAAGGGAAAAGAAGAAACTGAAAGAAAAGATGAAAGCTGTCACCGAATTGATCGATAAATCCGTATCTCGAAGCAAAGAACTGACTCTAAGACATTACATCAAGTATTTACGACGGATGATGGTTTTGCGCGATCTTTATTCAGAAAATTGGAAAGATCTCCTCAAGTTTCATGCTGCTGTTCTGTTCAACGCTACTGACTTACTGTATGGAGCTGATACAGTGTGTTTATGTAGCATTGACAGAGACGATACCGAGTGGGTGTTCAGCATGTTTCCTAGCAGCGCCCCTGACGTAAAGATTCGTACTAAATGGCCGGCGAAAAAGGGATCAAGTTATGAAAAAGAACTAATGATGCCAGGAGAAGAAGAATTGTTGTGCAAGTTAGCTCTTGCACTGCACTGTAAGGAACCAGTCGTTTTGGAAGGTGTGAGTTGCTTTAAAACAACTGCTGATGTGGAGACGATCATCAAGAAAGCGTACGCAGATACGTTTACCGACTGCCTAGACAAGGTATTGCATGTGTTCTTCAACGTGTATGACACAATAAAATCTGACCCCAGCTACGAGAACTCAGTCAAGACAATACCCAATCTAAGAGATGTTCAAAAAGTGGGATCAATTTATCATGCTCTGAAAGAATATGCCGGCAAATGCGAAAAGGGCGAACAACAAGCTCTGCTTTCCGCGTTGAATATGGTGTTTGCAAGTCCTCTCCAGTCATCAGTTGACCGATCACTTACAATCAAGTACAATGTAGGTGTAGTTACTGGAATTCAAGATGGCAATTCCGTTGATAATGCACAATGCAGAATCATTGAAAGTACAGCAGAATTCGTCTCAGCTTCAAACATTGCCACCAGTAAAAGCACAGAGGCATTCAAATTAAACATCGATATTGAAAGAGGGAATAAAATTCACCCACAAAATCTCATGAAACTTAACAAAGAAATTGAACAAAAGCTTCAGCTTTTAATTGCTGCCGTACAAAGCGGTCACGTTATAATATTGTCTGGTCCAGCAGTTTCCGGTAAAACACATTTAGTTCAAGAACTGACGAGGATTCTAAATCGTAAAATACATCACGTGGCCGTGAACTTAGACATGGAAACAAGCGATTTAGTTGGTGGCTTTACGCCTGTGAACCCAAACTTTCTTGGCTACAAAAAGCGATATGAGGTGCAGAAATTAGCAACTGAACTAATAACGCTCATACCAGTGACAGCAATACCACTGTTTGTAGAGGGCTTGGAAAAATCAAACTACTCCGCTATAGAGGGGATAATTCAGCAAAATCCTACCGCCAATGAGGTATGGACGGGATTGAAAACAAAGCTTATTCTGGAAAGTCAGTTGACAGATAGCGAATTTGCTACTTCTTTTAAATTTGTCTTGGGTCCAGTTGTAAATGCAATGATTAATGGAGAGATACTTCTTCTCGATAATGCTGATTTAGCCAGACCAGAGGTTTTAGAACGACTCAATTCTATTGGTGAAAAAGATTCATGCTTGCACACTCTAGAAGTTGGTGACAGCGGTGGCGGAATGAAAACGTATAAACCAAGTCCTGGTTTCAGCATGATCTGTACGGTAAATGAAAACCGCAAGGGAGCATTCCCTCTCTCTTCGGCTTTTAAAAACCGCTGCATCCAGATTCACATGGACTCACTGGATAATTCAACGACTGGCAATGCAGACATCATTGGCTCTTCCGAAAACGACAGAAATATATGGGAATTACACCAGAAAATGAAAAAGCTTCACTCAGATCTGAAAAAAGAAGGAAGTGTGTGCGGATACAAGAGTACATATCGTAATGCACAAAAGATGTCGACATGTATGCAAATTACACACAATGTAGAAGAAGCCATCTACACAGCTTATGGACAAGAGGCTATTCTTTACGCTCCTGAGATTCCTCTACAAGATTATCAATGGATTTCTCCAACTGATAACGTGTCCTTAACAACTGTTGCTGGTGTAGTAGATGTAATTCCAGAACTAGCTTCGGAATTTACAGACGTGTTGCAAAGGTTGACAAATGAAATAGAACGGCAATCACTAGAAAAGTTGATTTTGAAAGATCCTATCAAGAGGCACGCACTAAGTAGGATTTTACGAACAGAAAAAGCATTGAGTCTTGAAACAGCTGGGTACGTAAATGATGTTGTTGCAAATGACCTCACAAGCAAACACTTTGCAGGAAAGAAGTTTGAAGTTAGAGCAGAGGAGTCCAAAGTCAAAGTTCAGTTGTCTGGTACTGTAAAAGCGTGTTCTTCAGATACAAATCAGTTGCAATGGCGGTATCAGGTGGAGTCTAACGGAGATAAAGCCACAAGTGAAATCGTTATAGAGAAACCTGAAGATGGAATACAAGCTTTGCAGTTGTGTGCATCAAAATTGGATGAAAGAGAAGGCTGGATCTTTAAAAATGCAGATATTCTCGCACTGTCATTCAACG
The DNA here is from genome assembly GCA_949752745.1 of Protula sp. h YS-2021. Lineage (NCBI taxonomy): Eukaryota > Metazoa > Annelida > Polychaeta > Sabellida > Serpulidae > Protula > Protula sp. h YS-2021. Next base: position 40,539,208 of record OX457033.1, read on the forward strand.
AAGTGACATTGCGCTATAACTTTGACAAAGATACGTTCGAATTGCATGTGAAAACAAGCACGTCACTGAAAATCTTTGATCAAATAAATTCAATTGAGATGTCAGATATCAGTATTGACATGACCTATACCGGAAGCAAAATCCAGACATGGTTCATTGAAGGTTATATACACTTGTCAATGGGGGCGAAATTAAAATTCGTCTTTGATGATTCGTCGTCACAGTCGTATGAATCGTCTAAAGAAGTTGCGTCTGCACCACTGAAAGATTTCCTACAACATTTTCTCCCTTGGTCCGAAGCTGAACTTCTACCAAGTTCACTTCTTGTAGACACACTCTGCTGGAAAATAGTGACAGGAAAAGATGCAATCCATGAGCTCACCATTGATATTGGGGGAACTGAAAACATATGGAATGCAGTATTTGGCTTCGACTTTGTAAACATGAAAGATATCTCTGCCTCGCTGGTATTTAAACAACCTGGTGAGCAGTCGTGTGCCGTTAAAGGAACCTTGGTAATCGGAGAAGCTGCTGTCAAAGTACAATCAAACCTGCCCAAAGTAGACGACAAGGGCCTGTTCAGGATGGCAAAAGGCCAAGACGTTCAGACAGCAATAGCTTATCATATATTTAATGCAATCAGTGGGAATCCACTTTGGATGAAGAGTCAAGGCCGTTTGATGAATCTTGCATTAACACAAACCGCATGCGTAGCTACTTTAGAAACAGAAGATACTGTTTCCTGGAGTGTACTTGAAATTGTGGATATGAAAACAATGAAAGCAGCAGTGACAAAAGATAAAAATGGTAAAATAGTGGTTGAAACAAACGGAGTACTGTCGTTATTTGGAGAAAGCGATAATAAATATTCAGGAACATACAAAGATAATAGACTCATTATCAATGTGGATCCATTTCCGGGACACGGAACGGTTGTGGATTGGTATAAGAAGCTGAATATGTTGGATTTTGCACAGGCCTTGGCCAATGCAGAATGGTTTAACAAGCAATTAACTTACCAGGTGGTTATTGACACATTTGAAAGCACGACATCGTGCACATCGATTGTTTTGGCTATTGATTTGCCCAACTACACAATTACAAGTAAAGCTCTAGAAATAGAAGAAGTAAAAGCAAAGGCAAGGTACACAGAAGTTGAACAAAGACTAGATGTTGGCGGAAAGTGTGTGTTCTTGAAAGTACCGCTGCCTGTAGTGTTCCTCACATTGGAAGACAACGGTATGTTATTCAAAATGAAAGAGAAAACGGCAGGAAACGTAGATGTTGGTCGATTAATTCAAATGATATTAGGTGGCTCACTGCCATCAACACTTGCAAATTTGACATGCAATTCTACACAAGTGCTCTGGGTACGACCAGAAGATCAGGGCATATGTTTGACGGTAGCAATGGCAGACACGGGTTTTTTTGGATTCGTTGACGTTGTGAACAACAGCTTGTCGTTCGAAGGCACAGCAAATGAAGTAGAGAGCATTGTCCCAAAGATAACCGGAACTATGCATGTCTTTGGCATTACGGTTGGCTATGAAGCTACCTTTGTTCGTGGTGAAGACACTTTGCAATTAAAAGCTTCTGCTCATGCTGAAAATGTATCTGTTGCTGATATCGTGACGTACTATGCTAAAAAGGTGTCGATGCCTGAATCTGCAGTGGAAACTATCAGAGCCCTGCTATCATGCACTCTCAGTGCAAAGAAAATCGACATAGATTTACTGCTGAAGCAAAAAGGTATGCACGTGGAGGCACTCGTTGTTGTACAAGACATAGCTGTGCCGTTCGCTGACGTTCTCAAGCTAGTTGATGTCCAACTGAAGTTGTGTTTGGACGTATCTACTGACGAGAAAGGTCAACAGAAGATTTCGTTTTGTGGCAGTTACATCGGAGGTCATGTTCAGATGGGTGCTCATCACTTCCCCCCGTTTTTCATTCCCGTGTGTCTGCACAGCACAAACAACTCCGAGTGTACTTTTGCTCCTGAGGCTAGCTTTACAGGAAAATCACTTCAGATAATGAGTCCACTTAAGTGGAAATCAGAAGATGATGTGCTGGATCAAACTCTTGATTATCCGATAAACCTTGGAGCACTAATTCATGACGTCATGGGTTTGGATTTGGCCAACATTGGTCTTATGATCACACACTTTGGCCTGAGATTAGAGTTTGCAAATATGTCAACACCGGTACTGATGGCACTAGGCTTTGGAATGGGAGAATTGCAATTAACGGAAAATCCAATTGCAATGAAGTTGAAGCATGCAACCATGCTGCTTAAATACGACAAAGATGTGGACTCAGATAACGCGAATATTGTGAAAAGGGCCTGTGGAGAAGCAAAGCTGGGTCTTACTGTATGTATTGGAAAGGGTGACAAGCTGCAGTTCACTTCCAGTCTACTTGTTCCATATGGAACCGATGCACCGTGGCAGCTCTCCGTTAGACAAGATGTTGACATATCTCTGTCAGACTTCCTCAAAGTTGGTTTTGGCATGTTGGGTTGTGATGTTGATTTCAGTTCAATAGGCATTACCTCGGAAATAATATTCAAAGACGGAAAATTTACAGTAGAATGGAATTCACAAAGAGAAGTCAAGAAATTTGATCTACATCTGAAAGCTTGCTTTCGTACTCCAATTGGATGGTTCGAAGTTTTACAGCTAGTTGGAGTATTGTTTACTGTCAAACTAGACCCAGCAACCGGAAAACTGAAGTTTGATTACTACATCATTATCAACATATTAAAACAGGAAATACTTCTTCAGATCGACTTTAAGAGAAAAACACTGATTTTGACTGGGGACGTGGAGACAGAACTCACTGTACCAACAAAAGGAAATGTACGCATGACTGACATATACAATGGGTGTTCTAGTACTGTGAAACAGCTCGTTTCCACCATAGACGCCGGTGTGGGTGTCTCGTTTGGAGATCTAAAGACGTATTTGGAGCTTGGCGAATCTTTACCGAGTCACAGACATTTCTTCATAAAGGCGGAAATTCAAGGCTTTCATTTGGGATTTATTTATAGGAAGAAAATGCAAGGAAAGAACAAAGGTATTGTTCTTGCTGCAAGATACGTCAATAAACTTCGATGGGGTAAGCTCTGGGATGTCCTCAGCTTTATTGATGACTATGGAGTGTTGCCAAGCTTAAGAGATATCACGGCAGCAGTGTTTTCGGGTCAGAATTCGGAAATCCTAAAAGCAAATTTTGCTGATCTCTTAACCAATAAGCTGGTCCCTGAAAAAGCGTTGGACCTACTAAAGCACCACACAAAATCGGAAGAGCACGCCATGGTCTTGATATCAGCAAAGGCTAACTTAGCAGACATGTTCCCATTTACAGTTCTTGGGGTTAAAACAATTGAAGTAGAGCCAATTATATTGTATAAAAACAGACAATTTTCACTGGATGTGCCCTTCAAATTTGGAGATTTGGATCGATGTTCAATTCAACTACATACAAAAGAGTTTGAACTGGCGCTGGACTTGGGACTTACCTTACATTTACCAGTTTCTTTGGATGGTTCAAAGAAGCATGACACTTTTTTTGGCGGTTCTGCGGCTATTGCTAAGGACTCTTTCACAATAACTATGGAGTTTACTGACCTTTCAGGTGGACATAAAGCATGGCCTACACCCTTTGGAATCAAGGAAATCGATATATATGACATTAAAGTTGGACTCGAGATATCCAAAACAGCTACAAGCCTGTTATTAGAGGCAGGTGGAAGATTCCGAGAATGTTCAATAGAATGCAAACTGTCGTTGATAGAAGTGGAGCCATTTGTAAAAGCAGCTTACGTGGGTAGTATAAATCCGATGACTTTCATCACTTTCTTGCGTATGTTCACCAATGTTGGCATTGTGAAGTGGATTTCAAAGCTATTTCCGACGGTAAAGAAGAGTTTTGTTCTTTTCGTGATGCCTGGCTATAGTGTGGAAGATGTCAAATGGCCTGACAGAGAAACTCAGATGAAGGAAAAGACGCAAGGAATTTTAGACAGCAATGCAGACTTGGATGTACTGTCATTCACAGGACCTTGTGCAAAATTTGACGTGACGATCGAATGGATGGGTGTCGCAGCCACTGTATTTGGCGGAGTAGGAGTAGGTGGTGAGGTGAACTTTCTAGAAATGGGTGGTTATTTAGACAAACCAGTGAGTATATTAGGAGAATGCATATCAATAACTAATGTGAATGGTGATGGCGGACCGTACATGTATATCAAAGCAGAACTGTCCATGCTACCAAAATTTATATTTCTTATGGATTCCAAAGTCAAGTTTTTCTTCATGACTACAACAAGCAAGATAGAAATTGACACAACTAAAGGAATGTTTAAGGTCTCAGTAAAGTATGAAATATTTGGGGTAGAACTTGGAGGTTACCTTGCCTTTGGTATAAGAAGAAATCCATTTATTGCCTTTGGAGCTTCGCTAAAAGGAATTGGTATTGGAAGCTTCGTGGACGCAGTCAACAAAGAAGCAAACAAGTTTCTCAGCAGTTTGAAATCAAAACTAGATGACGCAGATAGGGAACTTAAGCGAAAAGAGGATGAGTCTGGTTGTTTCATAGCAAGGTGGTTTTGGAAAGCTTGTAGATTTTTACTCAAAGGATTGAAGGCACTTATTGTGGGAATAAAAAAGGCTATAAATTTTGTTTCAAACGCTATAAGCAAAATAGTGAAAGACCTGTTTGAAATTAAGAAATTAGCCGCAGCAGGTACAACACAGACTGAAAGCCAATTTAAATTGGGTTTTGAATACGACATCAGAATAGCTGGACAGAAAGTCGCGGGACAGTTCTCTCTTGAATTAGGTTCGAAGTCTAAAGATCAGTGCTCTGATAACAATACGCCATACGAACAAGCTGGTCGTGCAGTGTCTACAGAATATCTGTCTGAAGATGCAAATAAATTTATTGAAACCCACAGCAACAGCGGAGGCGGAAGTGGAGGTGGAATCTCACAAGAAGATCTACCTTCGCAAGAAGAGTTAGATGCATTCAACGAACAATATGGGACTGATTTCACAGTCGACGACATAGAGCAGATTTCAAACACACTTGATGAAGTGGATAAAAAATTAGATTCCATAGAGAAAGGCGGCCACATAGATGAAACTAATCAAACCGAACACCATGCATTGAATGACATGAAATACGACGACACACTGCCTGAAGATTTAAAAGGAGGAATACCAGGAGATGGGAACGGCTATATAATTGTCGAAACCCTTGTCGATGGATGTGGTGACGCTGATGATGATGTGGATGAACCTGAGCCTGATCCAGAACCGAAGCCTGAACCTGGTTCAGATACAGAGTCCGAACCAGAACCTGAACCAGAACCAAAACCTCAACCAGGTTCAGATACAGAGTCCGAACCAGAACCCGAACCAGAACCAGAGCCTGGACCTGGTTCAGATACAGAGTCCGAACCAGATCCAAAACCGAAACCTGGCTCAGATACAGAATCCGAACCAGAACCTGAACCAGAACCAAAACCTAAACCTGGCTCAGATACAGAATCCGAACCAGAACCTGAACCAGAACCAAAACCTGGTTCGGATACAGAGCCTGAAACAGGTTCCGGTTCTGATCAAGGTTCAGAGCCTGGAGAGGATTCCGAATCAGATGGTGAGTCCGATTCTGATTACAATTCAGACATCCATTTTAGTTCCGGTAGCTCTTCAGACGGAGAGGGTTGGGATAGCGAAGATGATCATGGCAAATCCGATGACGAGGTTGATCCTGAAAACAAATCCTGGTATGTCAGAAATCGATGTGACGTTTATCGTTATCTAAAACAATCAAGTACTGTTCTTGAACTTTCTGAAATGCTGAATACCAACGATGAACTTGACGAAGGTGCCAAGGACTTTGAATACAAAGTGACAGACAGAAAAGAAGGTATTATCGTAATAGATATGGACGCGGTGGCAATGCCTAGACGACTCTTTAACATGTTGTTTTCAGTTTGTGAATATGCAGATACACACAATATGGCTCCCTACATTGTTTTGACTGGAGAGAAACGATCAGTCAGACCCGTCCTGCTCAAAAGTCCCAGTGATGAATGGGACATAGACACGATATACTCAATTATTTGTGCGCTCTATCTCAAAAAGCTCACAGAACATGTTAAGTTCACTTACTCCACGGAATTCAAGGACAAACTCTTCTCATTTGTGGTGTTAATACGCTACGAAACAAGCACACAAAAGATGTCAGAGCTATCAAAAGAAGTTATTTACACTCATATCAATAGAGACGGTGCAGAGAAGAACGTACTCGCCATAACCTTACCAAAATCAGAAGACCAACATGTTCTCTGTGAACAAATCAATGTTTCTCTAGAGTCAACACAAGTGAAATTAAGAGATCTACTTAGGCTAATGAATCCAAATAATCAAACAGAACCTAGCGAATATGGAAGAAAACGTGGTTGGAATGTGATGCTCAGATCTATGCGCATGCGCTGTTTAGAGTTTTCAGCAGAAAAGACTCTGCCTTTAAACAAAGACGCTTTAAAAGCCCTTACTACAGAATGGCCCAAAACGCAGTGTGATTCTTTTAGCTTAGGCGAAACTACCATATACGGATGTGACGAGTCACACATCAAGCTTCCGAAGATTGTCCCTCCGATAGATACAATAAGTACAGATTACAAGCCATTACCAGTTAGTGATAGTGCTGGTGTTCAAGAAGCTGTTGATGCAATTGATACGATGGAGGCTAAAATGACAGATTTGCAATATGGGATTGTTAATCAATTTAAAGCAGTCCCAAAGAATGTTTGGACTCGTTATTCAACTTCCTCAAAGGGTAAGAAACTCAGTATCAAGGGTTTGATTAACTGGTACATAACAAATGGAACAAGCACTGACATATGGCTTAGGCAAAATCTTGGAGGAAAACTTAAAATTGGAGTGAGCCTTGTCTTTGCACTTACATCACGAACGCTGACCTTCAGAGCACATTATCTACATGCCGCGATTGCACTACTGACATCATTTGAGAAACTAGGTTTGTCAACAACTTGTGTGACCTTTTCGGACACTGTACGCATTGTGAAAGAGGCAGGACTGAAATGGGACGACTCATCCAAATATCTTTTTTTGTCAGAGTTTACAAACTATTCCAGGACTTCTTCCCTACAGCTCAGCCAAGATATTCCTGCGCTTGCAACAGCCCTGCGCTTGACGTTAAATGACAGCCAGTTATCCTATCAACATCCCAGATATATACTGTTTTTCAACGATGAAGGTATGGGTGTATACGATCGAGCTGACTTGCAATCTTTCTGGGGAGTCGCACAGAATGCAGGGGTCGACTGTTGGGCTATAGGTATTGGACCTTTCGGTCGACGTGTCGAGCGATGTGGTATTCCTTACTATCTCTATACACCCACTCTGGGAGGTCTGCAAAATGTAGTGCACCACATATTTTCTCCGGATAAGCAACCTCTTCCGCTACTAAGCAACGCGCCGGCTGAGGATGTACCGACCTGTGACGTCAAGGCAATAGTTGAAAGTGAAGAACTCGCAGAACTTACAGTGTGGGATGTGTCTCTGAGAGGTCATAAGCATGCGAGAGAACAATACATCTCCATCCTCTTCAATTACGTCAGCGGTAAGATTTCTTTCAGTTAAGCTATCATTGCCATCGCAATTATTATTATTATTGTCGGAAGGTTATTGTCCATATCTTGTCAAATTTCTAGTAGCAACCCGATAGATTTAAGGCCCACATGCGCTCATCGAATACCCCTTCATATAAAAAATACCACATTAACGGGGTTTTAAAAATAACTCTTTCAACATTCGGTGAGATCAACTGGAATAAAGGACGAAATGTTATGCATAACTCTTTGCACACTTGATGGAGCTTTGTCAAAATACTATCTAAACCACGCATTACCACTTTTTGCGCCCTACCAAGCAAACTTATTTCTTTCCTTAAAGAAATACACATGTACAGCAAGTTTCAAATTGAATTCAGTTAATTTTTAGTTTTATAATCATTGTTTCTGTCTATTTTAATTGATTTTAGTTTCAACCAAGTCTTACTCTTACAGACCCGACACAATATGACCCTATCGGGTTGCTGGTGTCGTTAAACCAATCAACCGATCAATCACTCAATCAGTCATTTAATGATATTCATTTGTTTCATGGTTGAATGTGAGTAGTCTTCCTATGCAAATTGCGCGTAGGTGACATGGACTACTTTGTTGACCTACATTGTTTTGCTAGCGACGAGCCAATTTAATTTTAATTCTTGCTGTGATTGGTTGAGACCGACGCTATTTTGTCTAGTGTATTTAAACTTTTGGTTACAGTATTATATTCCTGAACAACTTTTGCAATTGCCTAGACTGCGCAATAACTTTTAAAAATTTACAATAAAACATCCATTTTTACTACCAGTACCAGTAATTTTGTGACTAATGCCATAGGTGGGTGAGGGGGTGTGTGGAATCGACGACTTCACTGTTATTTGAAAATCCTGTTTAATTGCAATTCAAAGCAGTTGCATTTGTAATATAAGGACATGGTGAACTATTTAAATTATTTAATCGGTAGGTTCCTTCAGTGACGTTCTTCTTCAAGATGTACCAACGCATTGCACATTTGTGAAAAATTGCACACCTGGCACCATAGTACTGGCCGAGGATTCTTTCGCTGACGTCGTTATGAAAGGCAAGACGGACGCAGATGTCGTCGCTGTGGCACTCAAGTTAGGCCGTGGCCGTATCGTCTGCGCGTCGCACAGTTGCTTCTTGGACAATTTTCTTACATCTAAGGAGAACCATCCATTTCCAGAGGACCAGTATATCATGCAAAGAAATATCCGGAGATGGGTGGGTCTTTCCGAGACTTATGCTGAAGGAGAAATTAAGTTCACCTCCAAGGTTCGTACGCAATTTTTTTGTTGTACACATTATCTTTTAATTATATACGACGCCCTGTAGAAGGCGGCTAGAAGGTTTTATTTTGACAATATATTGGTTGTGCATTTATAGAAATTTCGGATCAAACTTTCTGTGAAACAAAAATCGCTACTTTACGGGTATGAAAATACCATTTCTTAATAACTTATGGAAATTGTAATGCTACTTACAGTATACTGAGTTGGTGCAATAAGCCAATTCATACTTTCGACCCTTTCAGATAAAGCTTTCGTTTCTACAGGAACTTTATTAAATGGGAAAACGTGAACACTCTAATTTGCTTTCAATGCATTCATATTAGGGAGTGATAGAAGGCAATTATTACAGGGATAGATTACACGTACTTTGTTTTTTTTCGGATACGTAAGGAAGGCCTATGAACAAACGTACTGTCTACTAAAGGTTTGACACCTTATAGATCGCTCATGACAGAGAAAAACAACTTGTAGTACATTTTCTTATTTGCATTTTTATGTTTTGACAATTTCTTCAACTGAGCATGCGGAGTCGAAATCATGAACTGGTATATGTTTTCATTGTTTTATAGGTATCTGGTGTGGAAGAGCTGAATAACATGAAGTTATTACTGACATATGCCGATCCGGCTCCGCATATCACAGAAGAACAAGTGATAAGTTATATCAAGCAAGGAGGTGGTTTGTTTTACAGTGTGTGTCCCTGGGGATATTTACAGCTACGTCCAGGGAAGAAAATGGCCGATATGCCTCTATATGGAGTTCTGCAGCAAGTCGGCATTTCTTTTACTGAAGCATATGCCCATTTTTCCTAACAATGATACTTATACTGATCTTACGTTTGATTCGTAAAATTCAATTTCAATTGGGGAAACCACAGCACAGAACATTTGTAAAACTGCAAAAGTTCAAATTATTTGTAAAAAGTGTACATAATTACTAAAATAGAACGAACGTATGCTGAGGCATATATATAATTTTCCTAATTCACGCGGAGGTATAAGCATTTCAGCCGCACAACGAATGTGCATTGAGTAAAACAATATGCGTTGCTATCTAAATTGAAAAGGTGTATAGTACTGTGTGACTGATCATTTACAAATATCGGTGATCAATTAATTCTACCAATTACTATGTTTCGTGTAAAAAACAAGTGACTATTAAAATCAAATATGTTAATCAGTAGTGTAACCAGTGGTGTAGCGTTTTAATAAAATGCAATTTTCATGGAATATAAATAGGCATTTGGATATTGCAGCTACTGCTAAAAGTGAAGATGTGTCACATAGGTTGATCAAATACGCGTCACCTATTGTAATAAAACACACATTCTGTAGGTTTGTATCCATGTGAACTAAAATTGATCTGTGTGAACAAATATATAGAACTATGCATATAAATGTAACAAGAATATGTATTGGGAATGATTAAGTTTTCATGCTTTGTGTTAATAAAGATGTGGCAATAACCAACAGTGTAGTGTATCAATAAAATGTAATTTTGATTTATATTCATACATTATGGCTATATATTTGAATGATGTGAGTAACTCACTAATGAGTATACGAACTCTTACAAGTATAGATGGCCTTGTGGTAGTAGAATAAACACGCATTACACATTATGATAAACATGCGTTACCTAGTATGATAAACATGCGTCACAGATTGTGATCAGACACACGACATATAGAATGATAAAACACGTGCCATATAGCTTGGAAACCAAGGACATAAAAATGAACTGTATGAAGAAACATACTGAACTATGGATGTTTAATATTACAAAATTATGTGGCTTGAAAGAATGCAAAATATACAAAACTGTTTGTTAATGTTAGTGCTGTTAATATTGTAAACAGTTTTGTAACAAATGTGCATATAGTATGCATATTTGGATTTGGATTTTTATATTCTATAAAATTTTTGTAGCTAAATGTCTGTAAAAGGCTATAAAAAGAATGTCTAAGTAGGAATTCTATTACAACAGGTTCATTCATCATGCAAAAGTGTAATTGATCATGTGACAGTGTATGCGTAAAGTAACTGTGAACAAGCATCCAGAGGTGCAACAGCACACGGTACAACAGTACACAATACAACAGTGCCCGGTACAGAAGCACATATAATCACGCAACCGTTTATCAAATCATGAGTGGCAGGAATAATTTTGTAACACTATAAATAGGTAGAGTTGTAAATATTTTCATAGAAATGTAGAAAATAATGTAAAAGTTGTAATAGTCATGTAATGGTAATAGTCATGTAACAAAGTGATTTGGTTGGCAGGCAAGGATGTGAGTCAAAACTCCGTAACAGCTGCTAGAACTGGAAGGATATGCAATAGACTAATGTTAAGGATCGAATATGAATGCAAAACGCATACAAAACGCGAGTATGCATGCAAAACGCATACAAGAATGCAAAATGAGAACATGCATACAAAATGCACATAAGCATTTAAATCGTGAATATTCATGCGAATGTGAATATGCTTGTAACATGCAAAACGAAGTGTACTTTGAACTCATGTATATATTGACATTTAATCTTTGAGGTTGTGAGCAGAGTAATTGTTTTTTTACAAAGAAATATCGTGAAGGGTTGAGAAGCATACTCTCTGGGCACTGGCCAAAGGTGGGGAAATTAGTTGAAAGATTCAAAGTAGTGAGCAGAGAAAGTATACTAAAGGCAAGAAAGAATAATGCTCCTCAAATGTCATGTGAATAATCAGTCGATATTTTTGGCTATTTGATAGCGGGAATGATATTTAAAAAAAACTATTCAATGTTGATAGGAGCCCAGACCTCAATAGATAATTCTTTACTTTTGTTTTGTTTTATGTTATTATCAAATTACCTTTATGTCATCCAATAAATCGTATTTGATTTATTTGGACTCAACATACAGATGTTATTGTACCAAGTACTGTTGATAAAATAAGTCAATATCCGAGAAATATTAATCATAATTGTAGTGTAAATAGGCCGTAGCATTAAAAAGTGGCATTAATGAGAATTTTTCAAATGTCAGTATAATAAGAACATGGTCTCCTAAGGACCATTTATGGGGTTTTCTAATCCTTAGAATGATCGGTTCAAGAGGTATTCCTCACCGTGATTACTTGGCTGTGGTTATTGCGGCGTGCCGTAGTATAATCATTGTAGAATACCTTGGAAAATCCTTGGGGAGTACCTTTTGGTCAACAAGCACATCTCTATGCCCCATAAATAGTCTTTACCCACCATGCTTTTACTATTTATAGGATTATTGCTTGCTAATTCAGTAATAAAGCAAATGGTTACTAAACAAGTGGCGTAGGATTCTGATGTTGTTTGACTTTTGGGTTCAAAGCTTTAGATAAAAAGGGTGTGTAAAGTTATTTACGATGAGCACTAAATATCACCTATTGAGCATTGTAGCTGTAGGATTTTCCAGAATACAAGTGAATGGCTACACGACTACAGTTCACGATCACAGTTTTATGATTTTCCTTGAACCCATGTCAATTATCTCGGGAGGGTGGGGGTTGATAGCTTCCCCAGTTTATGGCTTTGGTCTAGTAATTCTAGGTTCCCTGGTTCGAATTCAACCAGAGGCAGTAAGCAGGCGAATTGACTTTCTATCCGATTACCTGAGATAGATGAATACAATGGGTAAGATTATTCAACAAGGACTTCAACCCCCCCCCCCGATTTTTTAATTGCTGTTGAAAAATAATATGAACGTTGAGACAAAAGATTATCAATTTAGCCCAATGGCGATATTTTTGTTACATGATTGATTGGGTTAAGTAGAGTAGACAATATATAAGCTTTTGGGTAATGATACATTGCGTACTAATTATATTGCACTATATTTGCAATGCTGATAATCTTTGATGCCTTTGTGGCTGTTGTATTGCATCTATTTTAAATATAATCATGTAGAGAGTTGTAATGTAGGTACTTTTCGATTGTCAAATATTGAGTTGGAGTTCTATTTAACGGTTTAACGCATCATGCAAAAGTGTGATGGGTCGTGTGATATTATGTGCGCATAATAACTGAATAAGTATACAGAAATTCACAAGTACATGGTACAGCAGTACACAATACAACAGTACACGTCAGAGTAGCACATATAATCACGCAACCGTTTGTAAAATCATGGATAGTTGGAATAATTTTATAACATTGTAAATAGGTAGAATTGTATATATTTTCATAGAAGTGTAAATCATAATGTAATAGCTACGTAATTGTAATAGTCATATGGCAAAGCGATTTGATCAGCAGGCAAGGATGTGAGTCGAAACTCCGTAGAAGCTGGTAGAGCCGCAAAACTAAAGCGGAAGCATGTGCAACCGATTCAGTGATACTAAGTATCGAATACGAATGCAAAATGCATGCAGAACGTGAGTATGCATGCAAAACGCACACAAGCATGCAAAATGGGAACATGCAAGCAAAATGCACATAAGCATGTAAATTGTGAATATTCATGCGAATGTGACAAAGCTTGCAACATGCAAAACGAAGTACAATTTGAGCTCTCGTATATTATGACATTTGATCTTTGAAGTTTGCTAGCGGAGTGACGCGGGTTTTCTTAAAGAAATCTCTTGAAGAGCTGACAGGCATTCTCTTTGTTCACTGGCCAAAGGTTTGAAAATAACTGAAAGACTCAAAATGGTGAGCAGAGAAAGTATAACAAACAAGAAAGCGAGAATAGTGCTCCTCAAATGTCATGTAAATAATTAGTTGATATTTCTGGTTAAGTCAATGCTGTCACCCATAGCAGGAAATACATTTAAAGAACTATTCAATGCTGATAGGAGCCCAAACCTCGATAGATAATTCTTTAGTTTTGTTTTGCTTTGTGTTATTATCAAATTACCATTTATGTCATCTAATAAATGGTATTTCATTTATTTTGACTCAACATACAGATGTTATTGTACCAAGTACTGTTGACAAAATAAGTGAATATTAAGAGAAATATTAACCATTATTGTAGTGTAAATAGACCGTAGCATGAAACAGTGGCGTTAATGAGAATTTTCCAAATGTCAGTATAATAAGAACATGGTCTCCTAAGGATCATTTATGGGGTTTTCTCATCTTTTCCATCGTGATTACTTGGTTGTGGTTCTTGTGGCTTGCAATAAACGAGCGTAATCATTGTAGAATTCCTTGGGAAATTCTTGGGAAGTACCTTTGTAAATAGGCACATCCCAATCCCCCATAAGTAGTTTTTACCCACCATGCTTTTACTATTTGTAGGATTATTGCTTGTTAATTCAGAGGTAGCAAATGGTTACTAAACAAGTGGCGTAGCATTCTGGTGTTGCTTGGCTTTTAGGTTTAAAGCTTGAGATAAAAAGGATGTGTAAAGTTATTTACGATGAGCACTTAACATCACCTATTGCATATTGTAGCTATAGAATTTTGCAGAACATAAGTGAGTTGCTACAAGACAGCAGTTCACGATAACAGAAGTGTTTTACAATTTTACTTGAACCCATGTCAGTTGGCTAGGAACTGTGCGGTTGACATTTAACCCAGTTGTACATGGCATCGGTCTGGTAATTATAAATTCCCTGGTTCGAATCCAGCTAGAGGTAGTAAGCAAACGAATTGATTTTCTATCCGATTACCTGAACTGGATGCATGCAATGGGCAAGATCATTTAACAAGGACTTCAAACCCCCCCCCCCCATTTTTTGAATTGTTGTAGAACCATAACACTCTAACATTGAGACAGTATATTATCAATTTAGTCCAATGCAATATTTTTTATGACAGGAGTGATTTAGTTAAGTAGAGTAGACTATATAGCCTTTGGGATTATCATACATTGCATAAAATATTCCCTAACGATATGTTATTTATTGCACTATATTTGTAATACTGATCATCTTTGATGACTTTTAGGATGCTGTATTGCACAGATTTGAAATATAGACATGTAGACATGTCAACGAAGTTAATTCTCGATTTCCAATTATTGCACATGTGCGATATATGAACACAACTAAACAATGGAAAACAACATCGAGGAGTGCAAAGATATATAAAATATAAGACATTATAATTCTATAAAAGTCGTGACATGAAGTTAGCAATTTTGTGTAGAGTCCCTTATAATGACTGCATACATTTATGTTTATAATCGCAAAAATAGTTCTCATGATGCATATTGATGATAATGTTTTTAGTCAGCGCTGTATAAAACGGTTAAGGGACACGCTTTAGCTTTAGAAGGAAAATTGTATTCTGTAATTGTTTTTATTTCTTTGTAAATATTATTGTAATAATAATCATTACTATTATTAATTTCGAATTAAAAAATTTGATCGGAAAGTTTACAGTGATGGTGATTCTTAAGGTAGCTCCGTTGTGATTTTGAATCTTCCAAAATAAGGTTAGCAACTGGACGCAGATAAAAAACTAGGAGTAAGTTACTATATGTGCTGATACTAAATTTTAAACACACAATCTACAGACAAGTTCTCCATATTGTTCTTATGCATGGAGAGGTTGCAAACGTTCTGCATGTTTGTCTGGAGACCCCAAAGAATATATATGTCCCATCCCAAAAATATATATCAGCGTATTTTCAAGAGGAACAATATTTAGAATACTGTTTAGAGGTGATATAACTGTGTACTATTTTTGTGTTTTTTTTCTGATTTTGTGTGTTTTACAGCTAATAATCTTACTTTTATTTGCTTTTTCGATGTTTTCTAGTAGGTATGCATTAGGGATTTTACGTTGTGTTAAAGTGTTTGTTTTATGTATCTATAAAATAGCTTATTTTGCATATTATAATGTGCTGATCATGCTAATTCAATTCTTATCAAGACATGATTAGTGTATTGAAGTCTAATTAATCAAAAACATATTATGATGATTCATCTTTGCTTACAATACCGCAAAATATTCCACTATCTTTGCACAGGATGCCATAAAAATATCCTATTTGCAATCGTGCGCAGACATCATGACATGTGACCAAATCCAAAATGTCAAGAAGATGGCATTTTGACTGGGATTAATTAAATACTGTTGCCCTAACATGCAAATATTAAAATAGACTGCAGTTACAGACCAGCTGTTCCTGCTCTTGTATAATGTTAGACAGGTTATTGAATAAAAATTCATTGAGGAGGAAATATGTGCTTTGAGATGATGTCGTATTGCTGTCTGACATCCAGAACACATTTAAGCATGTATCATGTAGCGTCTGCAATCACATTACTCTTAAGTATATATCAGAGGATTTCTTGCTTTTGTATCTGTCAAATAAGCGTACACAGAATTGATAGCAATAATCTATAAATAACTGTTGAGCATAACAATGAATACTTGTGCATTACTGAAATATTCTGTATAACTACTCGGGAAAGCTATTGTGCCTTATAATCCAAAGGTAGATTGGTACCAAAACGAGTTACTTTGGTACGGATACTTGAATGAAGTTCAATTCAAAATTGGTAAGTATGCTGCTTCAGAGCCGGTATGTCAAAACTGGTATTTCAAATTCGGTATTTCGAAACCAGTTATGTTTCATATTCAACGTTTTCTTTTTACATATCAGTTGCAATGCATCAACTGGTTCCGATGCATATTCTATTTGTTCCAGCTTAAACTATTTTAATATGCTTAAATATATTTGATAGTTTACAACATAGAAGTGGCTTCTACAGCTTAATTTTGTAAGCTTACTTTACATATGCTAGGTTACCGAGTGTTATATGCGTATGTGATACCATATGCTGTATCAGCTAAACATATGTGACACTTATATTCAGGCAGTCATATGTTATGCCTTTACCAGGCAGTCATATGCTACACCCGCCAACCATATATGAAATCTATATTCAGGCAGCCATATGCTATGCCTTTACCAGGCAGTCATATGCTACACCCGCCAACCATATATGAAATCTATATTCAGGCAGTCATATGGTATGCCTTTACCAGGCAGTCATATGTTACACCAGCCAACCATATATGAAATCTATATTTAGGCAGTCATATGTTATGCCTTTACCAGGCAATCATATGCTACACCCGCCAACCATATATGAAATGTATATTCAGGCAGTCATATGTTATGCCTTTACCAGGCAGTCATATGCTACACCCGCCATCCATATATGAAATCTATATTCAGGCAGCCATATGTTTTGTCTTCTCCAGGTAACCAAATGATAAGCCAGTTGTCTTTGTACCTGATGCATGAACATGCTCTTTTTTGATTGTTTAACATATAACTGTATCAATGATGTGCTTGTATCTTGATTCTAGTTGTGCTGGTTTAATAAACGTGGTAGTGTTAGTGGCTGTTGTTGTTGTTTCATTGCATTTGTGTCGTTATTTACTACACCTATAGTGGTTAAATCTACAACAGATTTAAGAACAATATAGCTCAGACTAAAACAAAGATGTAAAAATGTCAAAAAATTAATTAAAAACTAAGAATTTTTTAAACCGTTGTAACTTGATTAGGGCTCCAGTGGCACGACGATTAACAGACAGATTGTTCTACACACATGGGGCCGCTATCTGAAATACTAGGTTAAGAAAAGAACACTCCTTCCCCTCAAAACAGATTGTGCTGTTACCAGACTTTGCATTACTCAAAACATGACACTCGCATTGTTCTAAACGGAATAATTTGCAATTGGCAAATTCCTAACAGTTAACAACAAAGTGCAGCAATTTTTAGGGAAGCTCGATGTGTTTTTCCTATTAACTCTCAATTAATTATCAACTGTCAGATGGTAGGAACAAATTTAACAGACAAGCGATTGGCTGGTTTGGTGGTTTTCTTCCCTTTCTAGAAACGACTTTGGAAGTAACTTCCGATCTTGCTGTTGGCTTGGGTTCCGACTACAGTGCCGGCGCTGGTGCGGGGTTGAATGTTGGTTTTAATGGTTTGGGTTAAGACCGGAGGGCGGGTTCTGATGGTTTGTGTTTGGATTGGAGTTCGGGTGCAGGTTGGTTTGAGTGGGGATGCTGAAATTCTCTATATCAGGCCTGTAAAACCTATAAAGCAACAAATTATGGCATTTACATACTGCCCCAACACCGGAATGATTGATTGACTAACTACAGATCTCGCTTTAATGTGACTGCGAAAAATGCATCCCCCACGTGTAAGACTAATCACAGGAACTGCACCTTTCTCCTCATCACCTGCACATGAAAAATGAACTAAGAAACTGAGACTTGACCATGTGTGAGTTACGGAGAGATCGTGAGATCGACTGAAATAAACATTGACAACTAATTAACAAATATAACAACACACGATACATATTAAATGAGAACACCTAATTAAGTTTAACTTTTAATTTTCACTCAAAGTTTACCTTTTCCAAATTAACAGTTTTTGATCTTAATCAAAACATTAAGCACTAATTAAAGACAGTATTAATAGCTTAGCTGATTGCAATAACCATGACTATTAACATGAATAATCTTTACTGTGTTTATGTTGGTTTTATCCCCTTAAAACAAGACTCAAAACCTTGTTATGACAAAATACTCTTTGACTTGTGAGTTTATAACTGAGAAATTAATAAATTTCTAGACCTTTTATAGATGAACGGATTAATCACAAGAAACCAAGAAGCCTACACATTATCTATTTATATGAAAAGTGGATGCAATACAATCCGGATTTCACAATATCGCGCAAAGAATAAAGAAATATACAACATTACTCAGGTGTGAGATTTGAGGACCAACGTAATAATAGTCCTGACAAATTGAGTTTTAATTGAAACAGAATAGAAAATGATGTTTCACTGTAACCACTAAGTGCGTTTCGGAAGCTTTCTTAGAAAAAACAGACAATACTCATATCAACCCACATCTCTGAAGAACTTTAGCCTTGTAATGTGACACTTATCCAGAGGAAGAGAAATAGCTAAACACTGGCCCAATTCAGGGCATAACGTGGAGATGGAGAAATTCAAAAAGCACAATGTCTCCACAGGATGTGCTGAAAATCAAACTATTGCGGTCATCAAAGACTTTAAACATCTTACAAATGGCTTTCCAAAACTAAAATCATCGTGCCTGTTTAATTAAAAATAATTAGTTAAACAGGTTATGTAGAAATGCATTTTGAAATGTCTTTGTCCACACAACGAGCTGAAAAATTCAGTTCTTGATAAAAAAAGTAAAATATTTGATAGCAAAATCTCAATTTTGAGCTCAAAAATTTTTGGTCTTTCTATTGATATCAAGAATTTATTTTCGATAACATTATTTCAGAATGAGACTTGCTATATTGATATTTTGATTTTTGGATCTCAATAGTTAATTTTTGATATTAAAGTACCAGTCTGTTGTTACATCTAAAATTCAGAAGCAAATATCTTTGAGTAAAATAATAACTGGTCTCTTTACACAGAATCAGAATAATTTTTTCTGCCCAAAAAGGAAGCAATTTTTGAGCTCCAAAGTTGTGTTGCTATTATTGATTTTAACAATTGGTTTTTATTTTGCATCTCTAAATTTCATTGACGACTCGTTAATTTTATATAAATGTGTCCCTTTCTTAACCAGCTTGTAAAATTGATTATTTATCAAAGAAACAAATTTTTGCCATTAAAATACAATTGTTGATAGCAAAATATAAATTAATGAGAACTATTTCTATTTACTGATATCTTAAATTATATTTTGGTATAACAAATTGGCACTAAATGTTAAAATGACATTCCATTCTAGCATAAATTGTTCACTATTTCTCTCATAGTTATGTTTTTTTTTCTTTCAGTTTAGTGTTTACTTAGTGAACAGAACTGCCTTATGCACTGTTTGCTTAGGTAATTGAGAATCAAGTGAATTAAACTAACCCGAACTGAAGTTGGTATTAAACAATGCAAAACTGAACACTGGGGTCGACACATGTACTTCAGAGTTACAAAATTGCAAATTATCTGAATTCCCATTATATAAACAGCTTCATGCATATATGAATGGAATTGAATTTGGAATCAAATTATACTTCAAATTAACCGAACTTGAAATTATACGTGTTGAGGTTAAACGAACTTATACTTATGTGCATATGTAACGATCTACCCCTTTCAACTGGGTCGCGTCAATTTCAACTGCGTCTGCCTTCTCACTAACTCGACGTTTCGGCGATGGTCAATATCAAAGGTCAATTCCTTTTTCGATATGCAAACAATACGACCATATTACCTAAATGTTGAAAACAAAGCTGCCAACTTTGTTGAGAACATGAATAAAGGATGAAGAATATATAGAAATAAAGATGACATAACCATGGCATGTAATGACAACAACCCAGGCGACTGGAAGCGTGTAGAGTGTGTGTGAGCTGATCCCTGAGCCTGTATCACTCGTAGCACGAGACTGAACCACGCGAGTAAGTAGGCTCATATCCTATTTTCTTAGGCACGAGGTATCGTTTTGTCGCTACGAAATAAAGCTGCTGAAATTTATACTTCAGTGCTTTGTAAGCAATTATTTCATTCAATTCTAGTTAATTATGAAGCATCCAGTTGAGCGTAATATATTTTTATACCAAGAATAAAGTCACAATGATCAGAAAGATAGGCAATATTGGGCCTTAAGTGAGATCACTGCAATTATAACTAGAAACACTAAACATACTTTAATACTAAGCTAGTCGGTTGGACTTTTTCTCTCGCCACCATCTTTCGAACGTATTTTCAGGCCACAAGTTTTCTTCTATCAACTGCGATTGTTTCTGACACTCACGTAAGATGTGTAACGTACATGAGTATCGTACATGAATTTAATCCGGGTAACTTCTTGTCAAGATGTGATTTTATTTCATCTTCTGTTGTCGAAGGACCAAATCGGTTTGGGAAGGCGTTTGCAGTACCGGGGCGGCGTATTTTCGGAAAACATTTTTAAAATTGGGAAACTTTAGAGCTACTAATTACCAGTTTGTTTCGTTTTCGTTCGTTTCTTTTGTTAGCCATAACAGTTCACTCGTTACTAGCAGAAAGCTTCAGGGGCGGAATATTCACAACAGGTGTGCTAATGCCGTCCGCATCAACCAAGCTTTTGGGATCAGTAGATTGGGATGTGTTTCAGATAGTTGCTCTAGTGAGATATTGTTCTGTTTTTTCATGGCTCCTTTCAACATGTCAACTTCAATTTTCATATTTGACAGAGAGTTTAGTAACACAATTACATCTATATTATCTATACATCTATACATATTGTCTATATTATCTATACATATGGCGTAGTGGAACTACACAACGCAAACAGCCCCCAATTTTTTTCACTCAAATGTGGGCTTCGTTAGCTTTTTGATCTTAAAATCTAATTGCGAGATCTTTGATGTTTATGCTTCTTATACGCCGAAAAATTTGCGGTCTTTCTGCTTTTATTTTATCTATATTTTTCCTTGCAGGACGCCGCTATCACGTTTCAGACCAAATACCCCCATTTTTAGCCGAGAACATCCTTAATCTGGTGTTGTTTTTCTTAAGCCATTGAATTAAAATCACATGTAAAATGGACTCCGAAGACAGAGACACTCTCCTCCTGGCACGAAAACACCTTAATTGACACTCATGCTGGCAGAAATTATGTTTACGAGTTGTCGCTGCGGAAATTAAATGCTTCAGAGCTCTCTACTCAGTTTTGCATTGATATAGAAGTCAATAGACTATAGTTTAAAAAAATAATTATAAAAAGTTTTATCCATGTATTCCGTGACAACGTCGTTCGAATCATCAACGCTATCGAGCCTTCCGTGGCGTTCATGTCGTCCATGTCGTCTACGTTGCCCATATGTCGCCCGCTTGTAATGCATGTCGAGAATGTCATAATGTAGTTCGTATCATCCATGTTGTGCTGATTTCCCTCATAGTCTGGATCTCCGTCCGTGCCGTCAGTGTTGTCAGTGCCGTGAATTTGGCATTCCGGTTGTTATTCTGTGTGGTATGGAGGCTCGTGTTACGTGTATCTTTCTGTGTCGTGTTCTTTGTCCTCCTTGTGTATCTGTCGTCCATGCCGTCTTTGTCCGTGTCGTCCATGTGGTGCGGGTCGTCCATGTCGCCACAGTCGTTAGTGTGCATCATGTTGTGGGTGTCGTAAGTATCGTTCATTTCGCTCGCTGACGTTATTTCCGTCCATGTCGCCCAGTGCGTCAGCATCATCCATTTTCACCAGTGTCGCTCATGTTTTCAATATCACCCGTATGGTCCATATCACCCATGCCGTTGGTGTCTTTCGTATTGTCCCGTTGTCCATGTCGTCAATGTCGACGGTGTCTTGTTGTTCGTGTCTTCCATGCCGTCGATGTGGTCAATATCGTCTGTAGCGACAGTGTCGTCCAAGTCGTCCATGTCGTCCATGCTGTTCGTGTCTTCCATACCGTCCGGTTGTCCATGTTGTCCATGTCGCCCATATCGTCCACATCGAGGGTGTCGTTCGTGTCGTCGCCGTGTCATCCATGTATTCCGTGCCGTTCTTGTCATCCATGTTTTCTGCTTCGTCAGTGTCGTCCATGACATCCTTCTACTCTATACTGTCAGTGTCGTCCATGTTTTGCATGATATCAGTGTCTTCAATGTCGTATGTTTCATATTCCATGTCGTCGTATGCCAAAATAAGAACCCATGGAATGGATGAGAAGACTTGTTCGTGTGTCTACCATGTCGTGTCATCCATGTCGTCCATGTCGTTCGTTTCTGACGTCATGGATACTGACTCTAATTGGTTCGTTCTTATCGACGTAAAGCGGAACGTCATATCCTCAAACACTTACACAGCGCTTGGTAGTCCGGGGGGGGAGGGAGGGGGATGGGAGATGAGGGGAGGGGTAATCGGTATCGCGCGTGACCATGCGTGTTAAAAAAACAAATGGGAGGGTTTTTTTAAGCCAAACGAGGTCAACGTGAAAGTTACAAGCTAATGTCGACTATTTCCTCCATGCCATGTCGCTCATGTCGACTATGACCTTTATGTTGTGTCGCTCATGATGACTATGTCCTCCATGTCGTGTCGCTCATGATGACTATGTCCTCCATGTCGTGTCGCTCATGATGACTATGTCCTCCATGTCGTGTCGCTCATGTCGACTATGTCCGTCATGTCGTTCATGTGTGACGTCATGGACATTGGTTGTCACTGACTACATATAATCAAACACTGCATATTGCTGTCTGTAGCTCGGTGTAGGGAGAGGGGCAAAAGAGGGTAGAGGGGGCAATTGGACAAAAACGCGGAGAAATGGGAGGCATTGGTAAGCCATACCAGGTTCGCGTGAACGTTTCACGTGTGTCCGCATTTGGTTACAAAAAGGGAGTATTTTTAGAACTTGGTACTCCGCGTTTAGGGGTTATTTCAAAAAGACATATGATTAGCAATTTTGATGTGAGTGGCCGCTTGGGCTCAATACCTAATGCCCAGTAAATATTGTGACATCTATGCAACGTACATTTGAGGTTATGACGTCGATCCAACGCCGATTTGAATATCCATCCAGACCAAATCACAACGTTGACGTTGATTGGATGTAATTTGATTGTGATTGGTCGCAACCATAGATCAACGTCTAATCAACGCATTTTAACACAACGTTGAATAGGCATTGGATAAGCAACGTTCTTTAGACGTTGCGCTTGACCTCAACCAAAATCCTAGGTTCTTCAAAGTTTAATCAACGTCTTTGATGCAACGTTGGATAGACGTCAGAAACTGGTGTTAAAAATTGAGTCCAAAAATCGACGTTGTGCAGACGCCCGATACACAACCAGATAACAGCCTCATCATGTTATCGCTCAACGGGAAATAGCAGCCATGACAGGTCAACAAGAGGAGTAAATATGAAGATGTCAGGAGCACCTAAGTTTTTCTCTATTTTTGAGGATACATGGAACTCGATTTGATACAGAACTCCCGTTTTCCCCCTACTAACGTGGAACTCGATTTGATACAGATCCTGCGTTACCGGATGATCCCAGGGTGGGTGTAACTGTAATTGAGGGTGACCACACTTTGATTGTTGTTGTTGTTGTTGTTGTTGTTGTTGTTGTTTAGATGCCGATTTTAGATCAATATTCCCTTGACGTATTTCCAACGTCGTTTTCCCTTTGCTTTCTATACAACCTTGAATAGTAGACGTAGTTTTAACTTCCATTTCCAATCTTTACTTATCTTTGATTAGACGTTCTGAAAAACGACGTCTATGCAACGTCTTAAGGGGGTTTTTGTTTCAACTTCCATAAAATCTAACGTTACTCCTACGTCGGGTGAGTCTTATGTTTCTTTTTTTTTTCGGGGGGGGGGGGTAGGGGCACTGGCACCTTGGGCTCGTTAGCGATAACATCCATTAAATAGTACGACGCCGATTCAACGTCGATCTAAGCTTGCGACGGGGGTTCACAACATTGAGGCTGGAGGTAATTTGATTATGATTGGTCTCGACCAAAGATCAAAGTGCAATCGACCAAAAATCCGACCTTGATCCGACGAGGGGTGCGTTGTTTATCCAACATTGATCAAATATTTTAATGGGGGAGGGGTTTATATATTTTAAGAAAGAATTACCAGCAGCACAGTCATTTAAGAAAGTTTTGCACTAACTCACACTCACCACCCCGCCCCCACCCCTCCTCCCATCCCCTCGCCCCCCTCCCCCAGCTCCCATCAACGGTGTTATAATGCCGCAATTGACCGGGAGTTTAGAGAGAAAACAATGTGGGGACTCGGCTTACAAATACTTAGAAATTTGCCCAGGTTCGTGAAAGGCCAAACATATGCTGAAAAGATTCTGATACGACGCCAATAACAATCAACACAGTCAGAAAAGCAAGAAGGGTCCTTGAGAATAATCTGTGCTGCAAAGGGGTGGGATTGGGGGAAGGGTGGTGGTGGTGGCGGCGGCGGCGGTAGTTTTATGTTAACTGTGATTGTCACAGGAGGGAGGCCAGGAGTTGGGCTGAGAGGGGGGGGGGCTGGGAGAGGGGTGGAAAGAGAGCACGCATAGTGCCATATGTGTCACCATGCGGAGAAAGGGTGGCGGGGGCGGGGGGGGGGTGGGAGGGGAGTAGCTTTGAGACCAGGCGAGACCAGAGCGAATTGCCAATTTCGTTAAAATGGGGTCGGGGGTAATAATTTTCATTTAGTGCTCGTTTCGGACAAAGTAGGGGTTAGGATTCCTTTGGAACTTCACTGCACGTTTTGCAAAAAGAAGTATTATTGTTTCAAGCTTAGCACTACGTGTTTAGGAATCGTTTTAAATAATTATGGACAAGCACGGCAACCAGTTTGCATATAAGTGCATATAATTCCCCAACCCCCCTCTCCCCTTTCCCCTCCCCCCACACCCGGATCACATTCTCGTGTTAGAGCGAGAGCGCAGCAGTGCCAAATCTTTGAGGCTGTAGCAGCCTGTAGATATCGCCCATTTCATTGAGTTCCAGAAACAAACTTTCAAGGGAGGATTAGAGGGGAGTTGGCTTAGTTGATTAAATGTGCCATTTATTCCGGTGGCTTTTTTGCCGGGTGGCATTCATACCGGGTGGCATTTGTAGCGGGTGGCATTTGTTCCGGGTGGCATTTGTAGGGGGTGGCATTCATACCGGGTGTCATTTGTTCCGGGTGGCGTTTCACCAAAAAAAGCCACCCCAGACCCATTAAGGGCCTTTTAAATATACTTTTTTTTCGAATACTAATCAAGTGAAATTTCACCATTTTAACACACTTTTCAGGCGTTTACTTTGTGCCACCAAACATCGTCAACTTAAAACGTGTACACACTCGTTAGAGCCTAAAGCTCTGTGAACATCGGAACGACTTATATCTCATGAAAAAAAAACGTTTTTTTTTTCAAGCTTTCATTTTCAGTAGAATTGCTTTTAGCACTCATTTTCCTTCGGCTGTTTTATTATTTTTTCAGTAAATTACTATTTTAAACTTTTGTTTTCACTGAAGGTACTTGCCGAAATATTTACACGTAGTTTAATAGGTTTAAATTATTTGAATAAATGAAATTATAGAATTACAAATAAGGGGGAAGGGGAGGTAGGAGAGAGAGAGAGAGTGAGAGAGAGAGAGAGAGAGAGAGAGAGAGAGTTAGTGCGAGGGAGAGGGAGAGAGAGAAGAGAGAGAGAGAGAGAGAGAGAGAGTTAGTGCGAGGGAGAGGGAGAGAGAGAAGAGAGAGAGAGAGAGAGTTAGTGCGAGGGAGAGGGAGAGAAGAGAAGAGAGAGAGAGAGAGAGAGAGAGAGAGAGAGAGAGAGAGAGAGAGAGACGGGGGGCCGTATTTTATGTTTGGATTTTCCCCTAAAATACGTCATTATAAGCAGCATAAAAACTTGTCGACGTCACTACAATGCCGATATATATTTATGTAAAAAAACTATTTTTTGAAGAATATTGTCTTGTGCACACAATTTTCAAAATAATAAAGTAATAAAATGTAACATTATCAGTTAAAGTAGAAAAAATCTGACATTTCGATAAACGCATATAAGAAAAACAAACAATGCGTGTATTTGTGAGGACAGGAAGAAAATTAGCCTTGTTTCTCATCCCATTTTTTTTAAAATAACTCGGTTGGCTGTCGATCTCTCTCTCTTTCTCTCTCTCTCTCTCTCTCTCTCTCTCTCTCTCTCTCTCTCTCTCTCTTTTTGAAAAAAATAGACAAGGCCGAAGCAGAATTTTAAAATTTGGATGAGATGAGATCGATTGATCTGTTGCTAGTCTGTATCGTGTGAAATGTTTGTTGTGTGAAAATTCAAGCTCCGATGGCGCTATCGAAAAAAAGTTTAGTGCGAATCCGTCTCTAAACGGCCATTTTCAGTGCTGTCAGTGAATCTTTTTTTCTTTATTGTTTTACTTAGCTTTTTTAGACCCGGCCTGGTAACTTTTTTACTGAGTTTTTTAGAACCGGACTAGTCTCTTTTTTATATAGTTTTTATTTTAGACCCGGCCTGGTAATTTTTTACTTAGTTTTTTTTTCACACCCGACCTGGTCACTTTTTGTACTTAGTTTCTTATAAGACCCGACCTGGTCACTTTTTTTATTACAGTATTTGTATTTGCGATTTAAGCGACCCGACCAGGGGATTCGAAACTGGCTGTAACAGTACACTAGGAGTTATCTGTGGCGTGCATAAACACGTGCATTAAAAACGGAGGTAAGTGGTGAGCACCCACATAGACCATCGTGTAACTGCCGAGACATAAAAAACGAGGTTACTTTTTCCCCCTCACCTGCCTTCTGCTAAGTATCTTTATTGATCATAAAATAAACAACTCATTTCGGCAAAGCGTTCTTCTTGGCTAGGTATAAGTCGATCAAGGACATCTACACACCTTCTCACAACTAGACCGATTTCATTACGAATAGAAAAATCTTACACTTAGCAGTGCAAAATCTTTAAGCGTCCAGGCGTAAAACATAAAGTATTCGATATAGAACTTTGTTGAAATTACTATCACAAAAACCTGTTTGCATGAACAATTTTCGAGATAAACTAGACCGAATTTCGCTACACGTAGCGAAATGACACCCAAATGCAATGGTACAGTCTATTTGGTCAAAGACACATTTTTCAGTCATAATTGCCTGCTTCCGAATTATTATCATGAACAAGGACATCGAAGTAAATATAATGTAATCTCTAATAATCAAATTCAGTTTACTAACCGTTATTGAGATAATTGTCAACTTCCGGTTTTTGACCTTGACCATGACGGAGGAGGTCAAGGTCACCGAGGCACCTCTAATATAACATTTTTTAGGGCCAAAGGGTCTAAAATAAACTCAAAATCGCTCTATCTCTAACCGTTTTCGTGAGAATGGTCTACTTCCGGTTTTTGACCTTGACCACGACGGAGGAGGTCAAGGTCTCCGAGGCACCCCTTATATAACGTCTTTTAGGCCCAAAGGGTCGAAAATAAGCTCAAAATCGCTCTATCTCTAACCGTGTTCGAGATAATCGTCAACTTTCGGTTTTTGACCTTGACCATGACGGAGGAGGTCAAGGTCATGACCATAACGGAGGAGGTCAAGGCCAACGAGGTACCTCTTATATAACATCTTTTAACGCCTCTTATATGACGTCAGTTAGGCCCAAAGGGTCGAAAATAAGATCAAAATCGCTATATCTCTAATCGTTTTCGAGATAATGGTCAACTTCCGGTTTTTTGACCTTGACCATGACGGAGGAGGTCAAGGTCACCGAGGTCCTCTTATATAACGTCTCTTAGGCCCAAAGGGTCGAAAATAAGCTCAAAATCGCTCTATCTCTAACCGTTTTCGAGATAATGGTCAACTTCCGGTTTTTGACTTTGACCATGACGGAGCAGGTCAAGGTCACCGAGGTACCTCTTATATATCGTTTTTTAGGCCCAAAGGGTCGAAAATAAGCTTAAAATCGCTCTATCTCTAACCGTTTTCGAGAGAATGGTCAATTTCCGGTTTTTTACCTTGACCATGACGGAGGAGGTCAAGGTCATGACCATGACCGAGGAGGTCAAGGTCGCCGAGGTACCTCTTATATTACGTCTTTTAGGGACAAAGGGTCGAAAATAAGCTCAAAATCACTCTATCTCTAACCTTTTTCGAGAAAATGGATAATTTTTCTCTAACGGAATTCAATATACAAAAGTCACATGACCTTGACCTTGACACTGAATGTCGAGATTCTGGCCATGATGTTACTGCTTACTGACACCGTGCACGTGTTGAAACAAGGATTTGAGCGCTATTTCCAGCAATTTTTCGTGATGGAAGACGTTTTTGAAAAAATATTTTGACCTCAATTTGACCTTGACCTTCAAGGTCATGGTTAAAAAATTTTTGCGGATTTCACGCCATTTCATCACTCTCTATCTGTGTGTCAAATTTCATCGTCCTACGTTAAATAGCCTAGGAGGAGTTTTCTGGATACCACTTTGAGGTAAAAAAACTTTGACCTCAATTTGACCTTGACCTTGAAGGTCAAGGTAAAAAAAATGCGGATTTCACGACATCTTATCACCCTCTATCTCTGCGCCAAATTTCATTTTCCTACGTCAAATAGCGTAGGAGGAGTTTTCTGGAAACCTCCGTGACGGAAAAAAAGGAAGGAATAAACGCCGGAATTCTTAGCAAAGCATACCCATTTGCAAACTATGTTTGCAAGTGGGAATTATCCTTTTGGAACAAGATCATTCTAAATGCGAATTAAAAAAACTGGAAATTTTAGGGGTTTTTAATTTTAATTTGGGCTAAGTGTTTACCGATTTGACTTTCGTCAAATCGTGCTCCTCGTTTGCTACATGACTTAACTTTTGATTACAAGCAACTGCAATATCAATCGGCTTTAAGTCAACTTTGAACAGCTATTGGCTTGGAGAATCAACCACCAGATTGCGTGTGAGAGGAGACCTCTAAAAGCAGGATCAATAGAATTTATATAGAACCCAGAATACATCGAACCTCTTAGTTACTATTTGGTATTTAAAGTCGACTTTTAAAATGGCCTCTAAACAGTAGCTGAAACAAATTTAAATACCATTTCTGTACCTTTAACGAAATTCTGTGTTTATAAGATTTTAGCCTTTTTGTTCTTGGTGGAATTCCTAATGCCAGCTGGTTTAACAACTTTGTACAGATTTCCCAGAAAATTAAACCATATTATGTCACCTATTGTCTTTGCATGAAGATTATCAGCCACGAAACCCCCTTCTGATGACGTCAGTTTTCGAATGAAAAAAGAGACAGCACATAACAGGAACTCGGAAACGTCGTTCAATTCGCTCAGTCACATGTCGGTTTTGTTTATCCAGCCTTTTTCAGAAAAAAATTTAAAAAAGCCTTTCGGAGTAAAAGTAAACGACGGTTGTACCGGCGTACGGCGAGACTCCTGTGCCCTGTCATTTCCCGGGTTACTTGTTCACCGACACCATGAGCATACAGTCTAGTGGCTTTAGTTTCTAAACCTCATTCTAGAGTTTGATTCAGCGGAGCTTCATCTTAAGTACATTGATAATTAATCATAAGTTCGATCGTCAGGTTTCCTTTAGGCCGCAAATATTTTAAACCTTGATGCTAAAGGTGAAGGTCAAAGTAAGATCAAAAAAATTTTCAAAAAGCCTATCTATAACGAAAAGTGGCTAGAAAAAGCACTCAGATCCTAGTATGAATGCTTAAACGTATTCATTATGGATAATCCTGAATTCTGAATCTTGACCTGGAAGGTCAAGGTCAAAACTAGCGCGTTTTTGTGTACCGTTAGTGATAGGCCGACTTACCTTGAAAACGGTTAGCGGGCCTAAAGGACGTTACATATAGGTACATCGGTGACCTTGGTCAAGGTAAAAAAACCAGAAGTTAGCTATAATCTCGAAAACGGAACTCATTTTCGACCCTTTCGGCCTAAACAACGCGACACAAGGGGTACCGGAAGCTAAGTATGATCTCGTAAACAATCAGAGATGGAGCCCTTTTGGCTCATTTTCATCCTTTTGAGCCTAAAAACCGTTACATAAAAGGTACTCCGGTGACCTTGACATTCTCGGTCACGATAAAAACCGGAATAACACCATTATCTCAAAAATGGTTACAGATAGAACGATTTGAGGTCATTTTCGATCCTTTTTTACCTTGACCTCGGTCACAGTCAAAGTCAAAAACTGGAAGTTGACCATTATCTCAAAAACGGTTAGAGATGTAACAATTTTGGGCTCATTGTCTATCCCTTTAGCCACGACAAAACTGGGTAGTAGTGGGTGACTGACCTTCAGGGTCATAATATAATGCAAACATTTTCTGCAAGTGGTTCATTCAGCTTTCTAGCGCCCTGACACATTTGTATTAAATCTTTATCCTTCAGACATCCTTGATTACACTTAGACACGTCTTCGTTGTGTTCAAGATATTCTGATTGTGATTGTGAGATATGCATTGTGATTTGCTGTTTCCCCCACCTCTCGGTGCAAAATTGAGACCCACAACACACAATTCGAAGAACCCATCTTGCCTAGGTATCTATGCCTTTACTCGTGCAATCTTTTATAAGTTATCTAATGTATTTAGCAACGAAAGGAAATCTGGCTCTCCTAGGAATTTCCACGGCTTGCCTTATTCGCTTAACAATAGCTGAATCTTTAAAATATAGTCACATGGTGTTCTTCTGGGGGTATTCTTCACCATATTTCGTCCTTATTTTTTAAATGGAACAGGAAAGCCAGAGATGAGAATAGTCCTTTCATTTTTTTGAGGTCGATCATATGTGGACTCAGTTTTATGGCTGGATTGCTGAGGCACTCGGTTTTTCCTTGTCACACGCCACTCATTGAAGAGATAAAGTGCCCAGTAGATTTTCTTTGTAGTGTTATCAACCAGTCTGAACAATAAATAAATATATATAAATAAATATATGTATATATAAATATAAATATATGTATATTTCATATATCTTGGTGTTAATTACTGGTTTCTTAAAAACAAGGATGGAAGAAAAATTAAGATAACGGTTTGCAAAGAAGACAAAAATAAAATAAAAACATGTGGACTTAGAAATTTTACTTTTTAACCGAACTAATGGGCCATATTCGGCCACCCTTACCTCACAGTGCACTGCAGTGAAGTCATCACTAATAACATGAAATGGTTTTTTTTCTATAGAATGTTGATTGCCTCCTTTGTTTTCATCTTCAATATATGCATGCGGCTTGCAGATATCTGTCCCCCCTTTATTATTTCGCTCTCTCTATTGGTTGTGACGAACGGATATGTCAGTACTCTTAAACCAATCATTTCCATTGTCATATTCACCAATCACCGCAGGTTTATCCATGCATGTTTGTTATTTCGGTCTTACGTGGTTGTAACGAACGGATATGTCGGTATTCTCAAACCAATCATTTCCATTGTCAGGTTCACTCATTATCACAGGTTTATTCATGTTGTAGTGATAAATATGATTGAAATTTATATTTATCATCAGAATTATCCAGTTAAAAATCATCCGTGCTGTGTACATTTTTAGTTTCACCGAATTTGTAACTTTCAAATATATCCTTCACAACAACCTGTGACAAGAATGCATCATTAAAATCATCCTCTATAGTTTCTCCAAAAATCTCTGTCAAGTTGCCCTTAAACATCATTCGAATTCATTTTCCTCCAGAGCCTGAGTATTGTTCAAGAACTCTGGAAAATGAGTCTCAAATATTTCTATAATCAAATCGCCATGTTTCCCATCTGTTCTGATTTTTAACGCAAACTTTGAACATATGTTCGCCAGAAGCGTCATCAAAAGGGACTGCTCACAAAGGTACATGGCGACCACTAGTCGCTCAATCGAGACATTAGATACCGTGAAATTAGGCATGTTTTACACAGATTCTGTATTTTAGTGGAACTTCGATCTAAAAGTGACAAACTTCTCCCACAGGTTCTTCTCCTTACGAGAGACAAACTTGTTGTGTAGTCGCTCGTGGTTTCTTAGCTAGGAATCATCCGTGTCTGTATTTTGTCTGTTATAGGATATCAAAAGGCCTTTGTAAAGATAAAAAAGAGAGAAACTTCGATCACATGCGGTTTCCTGTCTGAGAGACTGACTATGTCATGAGTTTGTTGCTCGTCAGGAAACCTCTTGTGCAAGAAGTGTGTCAGCTTCAAACCACAGCTTCACTTAAATATAAAATCGGTGTAAAATAAACCTAATTTCGGAAACTGCAATGCTATGCGTCATTAACAAGCTTAGTTCAAGAGCCCTTGTGCTTTGATTATTGAAATAAGATGTGTAAAAATTAGGAACTCCTTCTGATGACGTAAAAGAACCCTGCTATACAGACTTTCAGTTGAAGAATTCAGAATAAAAAAAATGCGATAATTGGACAAACCTCAACGAAAACCAGTTCGAGAACCCAGTGATGAACTCAACTAGATAAAATACCGGTATTTTTGCATATTAACGGATACTAATCAGATCCTGTTGAAATTTCGGGATTGGCAGATCCTAGGTAGATTGTACGTGTAACTAATTTAATAAAAATGTTAGCAAAAAATTAAAATGGAAATTATGTAAATCTCTTTCAACGACTTATTAGGTGACTATGATGAATGGGGCATCCATTCGTTCGTTTTTAGCAGTTATCTGCCCTTTATTTCTTAACTTTTAGTGGCGGGATATTTGCGTCCAGTATTCGTTCGAGATATAAAGTGTCCTTCTCTTGTTTTGATTTCGTGCATTGTCTTTAAATTCAAATAAATTTAGCAAACGTAATTTTCGTATTGCAGGATAGTTCCCTGTTTTCCAGTGCCACTCACGGCAGTTGGGCATTTAGTTCAATTAACCTTTGAAACATTCTATGATGGGATTAAATGATGACGTCGCAGAATATTTGGAAACTGAACGGTTGGCAATCTTTACCGACGGTTCAGTTTGCAAATTATGGAGAAGGAGGAATGATTGAGGATGGGAGGGATTGGGCATTGGAGCAGAATGCTTGGAAAGTGCGTTGTCAGGGATATTTACCTCCTGAAATAATGGAGGAAGCATTCTTGATGGAAGGAGGGTAGGGTTAGGGGCAGATTGTTGACGTCTCAGAATGCTTGGAGACTGAATGGTCGTAGATTTTTACTACTTCTCATTGCTGAAGAAGCATTATTTTGAGAGGGCAGATTGTCTGCATTACAAACAATATTTTACTTAGTAACCTAATCAAACCATTATTGGATAACCTGAGTAACCCGGACCTCTTGCTAATGTGGATGAATTTTGTCAGTCCCAATGCTGTCCGGAATAGCCAGGTTTTAATACAAATCTAAGTGGATTCTATAAATGTGATTAAATGCCATATTTCAGTGCATTGTTGTGCACATTTTACATAGCCGGTGTTGAGAAACAGATTGCATCGAGGGCCAAGACACACACACAATTTGGTCCCCACCGAATTGAGTATCTGGCCAAAACCAAGTGATCCACAGAGGTTTCATACTTCAGATACAAGTGCATCCCAGGTCGACTAGCATCCCTCCTCATTTTGCGAAACTTGCTCGCGTATAAAGAAATGTTTAATACGTCGGCACGTTCTAACATGGAATTTCTTAATCTGTATGTTGTTTCACAGAAATCGTCTTTCTTAGCTTTAAAGGAACAAAATTATGGCTAAATATCTGTGTTATTCTAAAATTAAACGAACAGTAATCAAACCATACCTTTTAGAAATGCTGCCAGAGGTTGCTTTGTTACAGATGTATACCAGTGATTATCGCCTCATTGTTTCCGGTTATGGGCAGATAATATATGTTTGATAATAAAGCAGTTAAAATTCTGTGGACAGTGAATGTAAAAAAACCAGAAGTTCTTTAAAATATTACGAGAAAAATGGAAATCACAAAGACACAAGGTGATCCAATAAATTAATGCTGAAAGTGAATACTTAAAAAATATTCTGCCTGAGCAAGTATTCCTTTTCTTTAGAGGTTGGAACAAAATAAGTCTTTAGGCAAAGCAGTCCATTTGTTTCCAAATCTAAGGATATACTCTAAAAGGCACTAATTGTAGGGTTGCACTTTTTGACTTAAGGTAAGAAAAAGATGCAGTTTTAACCAATATTTTTTCTCATTACAATACACAGCGATAAAAGTTAATACAAAGCAACACGATCCTGTATGCCTTAAAATGATTGCCCTTTCCAAAAATAAGTAAAAACATACAAAGTGTAATTCTATGTGGGTCTATAGCTGACGCACATTTAATGTCATGATGTAAACATTTAGTACATTCGCCAGTATCTCTACATATCAGCCCATTTAAGTTCTTATTTTTTATTAAGGTTGAAAGGAGATCTGCCATGTATCTTGGTATTTCATTTAAATTCTTTGCGACAGTTGTCCCTATTACATGGTGGAATGGGGTTCTTTAGCTGTAGTAAAACTGACGGAGCAGACTATGTAGATAGCTCTGGCGGAAGAAAATTGCGAGAGAGTGCCGGATGGGGTGCTTCCTTAATTCTTTAATCTTTAGCTACCGCCATGTTCTGTAATTGTTGCAGTTAATTCAAGTTTGAGATTTTCAATTCCAGTAGTTTATTAAATTCGTACGATTCGATAGGTTGTTTCCGTATGATTCGTTTCTCCCTAATCTTCTTATGCAAACTTCTCTGAGGCGGTTAGGGCTGGGAGGACCAAGTTATGGCAGATACATAATGTAGCATGTCCAGTTGGTACACCTCAAACTCATTAATATTTTTATGCAAAAATGGATATTGAATGTTACCATAGAAGCCTACATATAAGACTACATTATACGAGACTATGATAGCTAGCTATGAGTCCAGTATAGTGACCTCTCCACATTAAGTCATCAAATAAGACTACATTATAAGAGACTATGATAGCTAGCTATGAGTACAGTATAGTGAGGTCTCCACAATAAGTCACCAAATATTGAGTGTACGCTACATGTTGCATCTTGCCGTTAATTGCACAACAAATATCTCCCATATATATATAGTGGGTGCTCATTTCTGCACGCACTTTCAACTTTTATTCACATTAAAAATGAGTGAAAGTTTAAAAAATTATTTAGTTTGCCATCTGTTTCCCTCTTGTCGTTTATTAATTAGTTGTTATTATTATCAACGAGTCGAGAAGGAGCAATTTAGAAAGAAAAGAGAACGATTGAAACATAGTTCTTTAATATTTAAGATAAGCAACCTTACATATTATACTGCGAGTAACTGAATGGCATATCCAGGTCCACGGTGGCAACTAAATATTTCTGTGGATAAGACTTTTACCAGTGAAAAGGAGAACGGCTTTATCATAAATACGTCTAGGCCCACGGTAGGATATAAACGGTAGTTTTCATTGATTATCGAACATTAAGATTAAAAGATATATCAAAGACTCGCCTCAGGTGGCTTTTGAAGGTCTCTCATGGTCTTTTGACACATAGAACTATCACGGTGCGCAACATACAACTGTGACATAGTTAGGATGGGGACATGCAGCTGCATTCACAAGAGGGTATGGGGGGTGTTACCAAGGGATGCCACTCTCGTACCAACCGGGTTACAATGCGTGTCCATGATATTTAAGACCGACCACTTAACGCGTTGTAATTTTGAACTAATGCCTCATTTTTAACCAAACAACGGAATCAAATCCCGAAAATCCCCCTTTTTTCTGCTAATTGAAAATTGCTCAACCCGTTAACGCAATTGTAACTCCTCTCGGACTGCTTGTGGGCTCAAAATTACAGCGGAACCTCGACATCGGACCACCTCCCTATTGGGGCCACCTCTGAAATGGGGCACAGTTTTTCCTGTCCCAAGGGTGGTCCGATTTCAGAGGTTCCGCTGTACTTGTCTTTCGCAGCATGTTTTGGTTTTGCACTTTTTATACCAAATGAAGCACGTTATTTTTGTACACTATCCAGTATTTTATAAACCCGTCAAGTATGTGAACCAGTATATCAAATACAGTTGCAAAATTTAGCCTGAGGTCCAACAGGTCCATGAACAATTCATGGTCATACTGGTGCACAAATCGTAAAACCGAAGCTATAAAAGGGCTTTTAGCAATCAGATACAGCGCAAACTATGTAATGAAATTGGCTGGACTGAATAGGTGCAGCATTGCGAAGCTGGAGACTACTCAGTGAACAGTGTTCGCGATAACGACGTAATATCACGATAAAGCCAAAAACGCAAGGTTTTAAAAATGACGCAAAATCTGAAAGCCTGTGAGTCCCCGGAACACAACAATCTTCAGTGTTTTTTTTTTTTTTTAAATTTTTTTGTTTATATTTTTAACTACAGCTGCGGTTTCACTCAAGATGAATTTCCAGGAAAGTAGACTTAAAAAACGAAATTGAAACTGCAATATAGTTTTTTTGTTAATAGTTAATGTCCCAGAACGCATGCTATGTATCACGCAAATATAAAGGAAGGTGTTATTTAAATTTGCAGAAAAAATTAACTGAAGAAATTCAAATGCCCTAGCAAAAATGGCGTCGGAGTTTAGCTGAAAGAAGAAAGCTCATTAATGGTGCACGTGCACTGTTTTGCACGTAGACTGACGTTAGCTGTATCTGAAGCTGCAGGTAATCTTGCTACTATAAAGACCTATCAAGAAACTGTGAAACATAATTACAACCATTTCAGCGACTACACCATTCGATACAATAATTTGCAGTCTATATATAAAATGTTGGGCAGAGATATGTCCGTAAAATACGCGAACAAAAGATGGACCTTTGTAAATTTTAAGAATTCGTTTATAGAAGATTCCTAGAGAATATAGAACAGCGATTTCCGAAAGAAATTGAGCATGTTGTTTAGGCATTTTATGCAGTTTTAAACCCACAGAATGAATCCGCCAACGAAAATGACACGCTAAAGCCGAGCATCAGTCTCTGATAGAACATTACGTGCCACAGAACGGTGAACAAAATAGCGATATGCGTATCCTCTGCAAAGAAAATTCAATTCTGGGAGATATCGAAGAAATTTTTCTTACTGTTCAAACATTTTATGTGCCAACAGAGAGACGAAGTGGGGTGAAATTACAATACAGTGAAAATCACAACAAATGGGCTACACTTCAGAGCTATGCAAGAAAGGAGGGGATGAACTAAAAATTCAATTTCATGCAATTGGCGTAATGAATTAAATTTGGCTTAGTTTTAAATCATGAAAATTAGACCTTATAATCTTCTAGTTTTAAAAATAACTTGCTACAGATGATACAGCAGGGAATTTTGTTGAGTTGATTTCTCTGAATTACATAGCTATTTTGTCTAGTCTTTTATTCCGGTGCCAGATACCTCGGACTTCAAAGCAATATAAATTGTATTTTATGACTATAGCAATATAAATTTTATATTATGATTGTAGAAATTCTGACATGGTTGTGAATGCAAAATCAGCATTATTTATTTTCACAACAAATTTCCATCAAGTTATGAAATTGTCTTTTTCTTTCTTTTTATTATTATGGGAGGGACGCAAAAGCAAAAGTTTTAGAAAAGACGCATAATCTGAGATGGCTTGCGCCCCAGTGACGCAGATTGTCAAATCCCACCGCGATCACTGCTGGTGAGTACCATCTTTCCTTTTGTGAACGGAGAAGTGATTGCCTTGTGATGTTGGAGGGACATCAAGATCTTGCAGCATGAATAGGCAGTAGTAAGGTAAGGTTGAATTAGACGTTGAACAGAAGTTGGGGAAGGTGGAGTTTGCGTTGCAACCAAAAGCAATGTTTAAACAATGTTGATTATCAAACGCCCAATTTCAAGGTCGCGATTGCCGCTGTCTTGGATTTTCACTCGAAATGTCATGCTTATATGATAAACAAAACACTACTTTACTGTTCATCTCCAAACTTATGACAAGGCTTAACCGGTTTGAAAGCACGGTCAGGGTTAATATCTTGAAATCTTCCCCAAGTTCCTGCAAAGCATTAGAACTCATACATAACTTTGCGCATCATCCCCAAATTTAACGGATCTGTCTCCCCGTCACCCAATCAGTCACGCCAAAAAATCGAAAAAATCGCCAAAAATGCATTTTTTACAGAAAATAAAAAAAATTTGCAGTAAACATTTGCACTATATGTGAGTTCTTTTTGCCACGTTTCAGTCTAATCGCAACAATATGGCCCAAACAAGTTAAAAATCAAAAATTAAAAAAAATCGCTAAAAATACATTTTCATTGGAAATGAAGAAAAACTTCGCGGTAAATATTTGCGCTATAAGTGTGTTCTTCTTGCCACGTTTCAGTTTAATCCAACAAACTGTTGCGGAGATATCGCAACAATATGGCCCAAAAAAGTTAAAAATCAAAAATTAAAAAATTCGCCATAGATACATTTTTAGCGAAAATGAAGAAACACTTTGCACTATATATTTGCGCTGTATGTGTGTTCTTGCAACGTGTGAGCCTTATCCAACGAACTGTTCTGGAGATAAATCCTGCCAAAGTGAAAAAAATGCACGAACTCCCCCCCCCCCCATGTTCAAAAATTTGTCAAAAATGGAATTTTTGAAGGAACGAAAAAATGACATCATTTAGACATGCACCCAAATATGTATGTATGCTTTGAGAACAGGCGACTCAATAATTTCATAAGAACTGACTGCGGACAGACGGACGGGGGACATATATGTCTCCCTTAGGGGGAGACATATAATAACACACGGAGAGTCTTCTAAGATGAATGGAAAACTTGGATATTTGCACCAGCTGCAGTCTTGGATTATCAGCTTTAGTTTTTTGGTAACACGTTAACACAAAAAGTTCTTGAACAATCGTCATCAAAATTTAAACAAGGATTAACCATTAAAATAAACAATCGGACTACAGGCCACAAGAATACTGTGTGCTAACAGTTGTATCACCGAGAGATGCCGTATATTACCTGGCTTGGGGATCAGTTCTCTATTATGGCTTTTATTGTAAGGGAAGGATCACTTCTTTTTTTAGATGCTGCCATAACTGTGAAACGCCCATCTTAATTTCGTAGCATATAGAATTATAGGGATTTTAAACATTCTATTTTAAATATATACATTGCTGACTTTAAAGATTTGTCAGTTGTACATAAGGACTTACCAGTATCATAGAAAGATTGGTGAAAGCTTTTAATATTCACTATTCAAAATATTAAACTGCGCATGAATTACCTATTTTCCATCTTGAAGAAAAACTTGAACTTTTTGTTTGTCGTTCAACATTCTATTAATAGCAATGTAGAAAGCAATGGATGTAAAATATTTAACATATTTGTTTTTTTCTTTCTTTCTTTCCTTTATGTTTTAAATCAGAGTCAAAATGTTTAAATTATTTATCATTAAACGAATTCGAGAGGGATTTCACAAATCCCTGATAACACAGATTACTTGTGGCGTATATATACAGTGAACTCTTGTGAAATCGGGAGCTCCGGGATCAGAACAGCGTCTTGCATTAAACGATGCCTCAGATTATCTACTTATCTAATTATCTTGACTCTTGGGAAAAGAAAAGTCGGTTTGTGGAAGTGTTTTAAAGTGTCCTTTATTATATCGCCGGAACACAAACCGTAATTGTTGAGTTTTGTGGTTTGTTGGTTCCATTTCCAGTAAAATTTAAAAATTGAAAGCTCATTAATAGTTTCATATCTGAATTAAATATACAGAAATATTATTGCCACTTCTGAAATAACGCGTTCCATCTTTTGCGTTTCATCGTCTAAAGATCTAAAAACTCAATGTTTTATCAACATATTGCAAATAAACTGCTTTTCCAATAAAAAAGTCATCAAAAAGGATATTTCCTTTTAATTTCTAGTCGTCTTTGGGCTTGTCGGGGTCTTGAATTGAAGCAAAGAAAGTTGCTTCTCCATCCATGCACCTGCTAAACACCTGCAAGGCTTCTTCTTTCGTTATAAGACCCAGTTCGTAAGCGTCATCGATGATTTCATCGAACTCTTTGTATCCGTCATAGGTAGGGTCAAGGTTGTCATCGACCCATTTAGTGTACACTCCATGATTCCACTATTACAACAAATTAAAAACAGCGAATAAGTAACAGTCCAGTGTAACAACATGTCGTAAGAAGTAGAGTGAATTAAAATATGTAATTACCGAACGAACTTTATATTTTACTCAAATAATATTTTCTTTATATGTAAGATGATTTGATTTAAACTTATAATGGCAAGCTTTAACCAATAATTAAGTAATATCACAAAGAACTCTTTTGATTGGACAAGCTGTATATCTTTTGATTGGATAAGTAGAGTGAACAAAAAATGTACATACGCCTGATATTCTTTTGCCAAGCCATGGCCAAAGCTTTAAGCACGGAATCATTGACAGTAGGAAGTAGTACTCCGATTTTGTTGATGCCACGTATTTCTCGTAATTCATATAAGCTAGTGATGCCTCTCCAAGAACTATGCCATCCCAATTGCTGATGTGCCAGTCATCAAACATAGCTTTGTAGTATCTGCAGCATGACAAAGTAGATTCTTTTATACACAGATAATGTTACAAAACCAGAAATAATCACACAAAGAACTGAAATAACATAATAGAAACGCAAAACAGTA
Organism: Protula sp. h YS-2021; assembly: GCA_949752745.1. NCBI lineage: Eukaryota > Metazoa > Annelida > Polychaeta > Sabellida > Serpulidae > Protula > Protula sp. h YS-2021. The sequence continues at coordinate 40,580,215 of OX457033.1, forward strand.
TTACTATAACAGAAAAAAAATCATTAGAAAACTAAAAACTTATATTAAAAGAAAAGAAGCTAGAACCATCTTGCTGGTTAGAAATGAGACAGAGTTTCTTCCTTTCCAACTAGATTAGTTTTCGTATAGCGCTGTCAACAAGTAGATAAAATAAAAATTTTACCCTAAATAACTAACAGCTTTTTCTGCAAAAATGCCGATCAGTTGTCTGTCAGTAGCCCTTGTCAGTGCCACATCGATTGCAGTCTTCGCTTTGTACAGATACACCGCATCCTGTACCTGATACTGGCCTGTCAGAATAAGCTGCCATTTATTTCTTGTTTATTCAGCAAGCATTCATGTCACTCTTTAGTTGTAATGTATGAACTTGGAAAGAAAATTTATTAATCTATTATAAGTTACTATATGCAGCATGTAAATGACAATTACTTGTGATTGCTGCAACCATGCAAACGATACTGACTATACATTATTGGCAAGTGACAAGTAACTTCACATACTCTATTTTTATGAAAACAAATACCTTATCAGAGTGACAAATTTGGGGATTTTGATAGTTATAGCCGATTGTATATTAGATCCCAATAAATTTACATGGTAAGTCCTTTCGGTGTCCATTATAATATTATTACCGAAGGAGGTAGGATCCAACTCTCCAGTCTTGATGCTCTGAATAAAGTAACTGTTTAAAGCCATGTTCTGTTGTTCTGTTGTTTGTTCCCACAAATAGACTGACAACTTCTGTTCTTCTTCTAGCTTCTAATAAAGGTAAAGAAAGATGTACTTTGGTCCCTATCGGAATAAAGTGAATCCCACAATTAGGGAAATTTTAATTGATAGTCTTATTTCATACAGGATGCAAATATACACACTCTTGCTTTATTCAACAGTTGTGTAATTCCTAGCACATCTATAAAAGCAAAGTATTGTGGCACGTTTCTTTGTTCATATTCAATTATAGAAAATTATTACAATTGTAAAAAAAACTACGACACGTTTATTTCCTTGCTGTGGGAGCTACCTTGCCCCCGTTCCGACATACCCACTTCGATATGTAAACAATATTTGAATCACATTTTGTAAAGAGAATAAATACCTTAATGGCAGGTTTTATCAACGATCTCCAATGGTTTAAAATTGTCTCTTCCAGTCGGTGAGCGATTAATCCCGCTCTTCGTGGATTCTCTCGTCTTGCCATTTTCTATGTAAGATATTCCTGGTATTCAGTTTGTGTTGTTATCCAATGAATTGTTCGCGCAAAGACTGCAATCATATCTAACTCCGGTTCCCATAAATACGCAAAGTGTACCAAAAAAAAGGAACTAAACATTTATTTTTAACCGTCAAAACATGACGGCATATATTTGCCACTTGTAATTTGGTTCTAGAAACGTTTCTTTCATTTGGTCACAATTGCCCATGTTTGGCATTCTTGTCTTGTGAGTCGAAGTGGCAGGCTGCAGTTGCCGCTGAAAATAATGTACAAATTAGGCCGAAATATTTGAGAATAGCAAAACATGCCAAGAAGAATATTGCGTGTGCGAATTTTCAAATGTAGACCATAAGGGTATTATTCAGACAATAATAAGATATTCTAACAATACACTCTATCACGTACAGTTGTATTATATCGATGGAATATAATTTAATTTAAAAGCAGTAACAAACGCTTTGAAATATTGGTCACGTTTTAACATTGTTTGAGTGACTACCAAAGGGTTGATCTTTTTTCAAACAATGTTGTTAAAATATTATTCAATAAAATTTGAATAGGCCCAAGAAGCAATATCAGATGTTACATAGACTCCACCAATAAGGACATAATAACTATATTCTGCAATGTTTGTATGCGGCTTGCGTAAATGTGTGAGACATGGTTGACCAGGACAGAAGCATATTTCTTAGAGCTGAAGGCGGATCTTCATGAACACGATACCGTGTCGATTCCTATAACTACATGGATCCACGTGGGCATGATACCGTGCCGATTCCTGTAACTACATGGATCCACGTGGGTACGATACCGTGTCGATTCCTATCATCACACATCCACGTGAACACGATACCGTGTCGATTTCTATAACTACATGGATCCACGTGGGCACGATACCGTGTCGATTCCTGTAACTACATGGATCCACGTGGGCACGATACCGTGTCGATTCCTATCATCAGTTACCCACGTAAACACGATACCGTGTCGATTCCTATAACTACATGGATCCACGTGGGCACGATAACGTGTCGATTCCTGTAACTACATGGCTCCATGTGGGCACGATACCGTGTCAATTCCTACCATTTCACGGATCTGAAACCGTTACACGACGCATGAAATGCATGAGCTAAGCTAAATTTATATACAATGGGACCAAAAGAGTGGAGACACTCTAAGTTTTTTTTAATATCAATGGTACTGATGTGCGGCATCATCTGAAATACAGTCAGTTTTGTTGATAATTTTAGTGAAATTTCTCAATATTGCCAGTTACGTTTTGTTGTATTTTAGCTGTGATCTCAGTCAAGACGTTAATGTAGCGTCGTGTGATCTAAACGACATCATCCAGATACTTTTTCTGGTCTTTCAGCAAAATACCCATTTACCAATGGCCAGTGATAGATATTTTGAACGCCTTTGTTTTGGTCAAACGTTTTATTATAAGATATTAGAATAACCATAAAATCTCGGAAATCAATCGGGCTACTTCAGTTCACCCTCCTTTTTTCCTGCAAATACAGAACACAGAATATGTTGCATTCATGTCCTTATATAGGGGATTTTTTTTTTATTGCCTTTTTTTATTGCCAGTCAGGGCGCTATAATCACAAATACCAAGAAAAAAATTAAACTACTAGAAGTCGGCCTGTCGGGTGTAAACAAAAAATGTCGGACCCACTGGTTCTGTTTTTTTTTGACAAATGAGAGAGATGATAAACAGAGCTGTGTTTTTCGTAGCCTTGGCATTTCAAGAGCTAAGGGAAAAACTTCATTTGAAAAAGCGCATTTGTCTTAAGAGTTATTAGTGTCGTAAAAACTACATTTCTTGGAAATCAATGTCTGAATGTAGAACATCCTTCTAAATACTACCAAATATACCGGTAAGGTTAAGGTAAAAAAAGTTGTGTCAGGTGCACCACTTCAGATAACCCTCCATAATGTGCCAAATTTGGTTGGTCTAGCTTCAGCGGTCTTGCAGGAGATGTCTGGAAACCGATTCGTCGGAAGAAGAAAAAAATTAAAAAGCGAGGTGAAAAAAGGGTGAATAATTCGAGGCAATCCATCCCCATTTTATATTTTCAATACAAAGCTTAAATAAAGCGAAACATAAACATTTGAATAAAAGTACCGCAGCACTTATATAGAGCACACTTTTATATAACCCACACTTTTGAACTGTGAAAAACCAAATATGGCTGGCGATTAGATATCAACGTCTGAAAAATAAACAACTTATTCACAAAAAATGGTCTCTTTCTTAGAGTTTGATAATTATTGATACGCTGTCAGGAAACAATATTGAATCATTGGCCTTGCCTATGACAGTGCAAAATGGACATTTAAAACACTTTAGATTTGTTTGTGGCACAACAATGGAACTCGCCACGCAGGTCCGATTCCATACGTTTAAGATCTTCCGTGGTGGCTCAGTCAATACGGGAGCGTCCTTTTTCCTCAAGGTCATTCAATTGAGTCACAGAGAAGAATGTGTGTGACATCCTGGTGGCGCATGGTGTGCCTATTGAAATGACGTCAGCATCATGTCTGACACGGAACTTCATGCATTGGTCGTCTTAAATGACACCTTTTTTGGGGGGTTGGGAGCTACCCGAGATGATCAGGGAATCTATTGACTTTTACGCTTTGTCATAATATGCTCCATAGAGGGGTAATTAAAAATTAATATTTTATAGTCTCTGATTATTATTATTTTTTTTTTGTCTTTTGTAATTTTATTCTAATAAAGTAAATCACACTTTACATGGATAGCTTTTCTGTTCCGAGGCGTCGTCCTTTTTCTTTTTCGTTGTTGTTTGTTTGTTTTTTTGTTTTTTGATGAGATAAATGACAGCAAAAGAAAAAAGACCGACTTTAAAATCTTCACGCGCCCACCCTCGCAAACTGCACACACAAGACAGTAAACTACTTTAGTGTATTATGACATTTTAGTCGGTTTTTTCAATGAAATTCTGATGTCCACACCCAAGACACAAATTAAATCCTATTCTAAATATCTGAAATAAAAAAAAATAACAGGAAACATTTAAAATATTCTTTCAAAAGTCAAACTAAAGACCAAAGAAGTAAAAGAAAAAAGTAAGCATTATATCAGTAGGTTTGTGTTAGTCCTCTACAACCGAGTGAGAGACAAAACATTTATCTGTCCCAGCGAACAATGCCAGTTGTCGGGCTTTGGCTGTTTTTTAGTCTCTCGCTCTCTCTCTCTCTCTCTCTCTCTCCCTCTCTGTCTCTGTCCTCCTCTGTCTCTCTGTCCCTCTTATTCTTCACTCTCTCTGTCTCTGCCTCTACCTTTGTCCTTTCTCTCTCTCTTCTCTCTCTCTTTCTCTCTCGGAGTCTCTCTTTCTCTGTCTGTCTGTCCATCTCATTCTTCTCTTCTTCCTTCTCTCTCCCCCTCCTTCCTTCCTCCCTTCTCTCTCTCTCTCTCTCTCTCTCTCTCTCTCTCTCTCTCTCTCTCTCTCTCTCTCTCTCTCCCCCTCTGTTTGTTGTGTAAGCGTTGTATAAAAAAACTTCTTCCTTACTGTCGCTCACCGGAAATGGCAGCCATGACAGGTGAGCGCAGACGGGAACAAGGACGTAAAGTGCCCCGGTAGATCCCACTAGGCCTATGCCCCACTAAAACTAATCCCCAGTAGACCTGACTAGACTTACTCCTCACTAGGCTTACGCCCAACTAGGCCTACACTCAACTAGACCTACGCCACACTAAGCCTACGCCCAACTAGGCCTACGCCTAACTAGGCCTATGCCCTACTAGACCTAAGCACCACTAAGCCTACGCCCCACTCCGCTAGGTCTATGCCCCACTATAGACACAATGCTAACTGTACAAACGTTTCAAACCTACATGCTGTAAATTTTGTTTGTTTGTTTGTTTGGTTTTTACTCGCGATCATTAAAATGGCGGCGCGACAATATCTACTGTCGCGCAACATATATACTTCACACATTTTAGTTAATATTTTAAAAACGTCTGTGAACATGCAGTTTATCACGGGTTTGATTGTTGAATATCACATCTCTTCGAATAGATTTCTTAATTTTGGAATGAGAAAAAAATATCAGGGGCGAGTAAAATTAATGCATGTCAATGCAAATTCTGCACTTTTTTTCAAAATAATAAAAAATCACGTGCAGAAAATGGTGGCTGGACAACATAAATAGTGGTTCGAGAAAGAATTAATTGTTTTTTGGTCTATTGATTGGTGCCATAAATATCACAGCGATACGAAACAACATGTTGGAGCACGAATGTCGTGACAAATACCGCCATAATTAGGCGTATTGCAATCGGAGTATAAAAGCAGACGTTCTGACTTCCATAAACAATAAAACCCGATGTTGATTGGACGTCGGTGCCACGTATATTAATTCAGCGTTGTGGAACGTCACAATGCTTACTGGGCGGGGGGGGGGGCGGTGTTCCCTTCCTTTTATTATACGTTCATTAATTTGCTCTGTTTTTAACATCCGGTGCAGTCAACATTGTGCAGCGGGGGAATCTCATGGTTCAGCTCATTTGTTTGAAAATTTATCCTTGACCTTTCAGTGCAATTGTTTAAGATGATTTTATCAATGAGCTGCTTAGCAAGTATTGATATTTTATTGTATAAAAAGTTAAGTATAAAGAGCAAAAAGAGGAAAAACAGAAGAAGAAGAAGAAGAAGAAGAAGAAGAAGAAAACTTCCGGTTTTTGACATTAACCACGACGGAGGAGGTCAAGGTCAAAATCGCTCTATCTATAACCGTTTTCCAACTTCCGGGTTTTGACCTTGAAAATGACGGAGGAGGTCAAGGTTACCGAGATAACCCTTATATAGCGTCTTTTAGGCACAAAGGGTCGAAAACGAGGTACCTCTTATATAACATCTTTTAACGCCTCTTATATGACGTCAGTTAGGCCCAAAGGGTCGAAAATAAGATCAAAATCGCTATATCTCTAATCGTTTTCGAGATAATGGTCAACTTCCGGTTTTTTGACCTTGACCATGACGGAGGAGGTCAAGGTCACCGAGGTCCTCTTATATAACGTCTCTTAGGCCCAAAGGGTCGAAAATAAGCTCAAAATCGCTCTATCTCTAACCGTTTTCGAGATAATGGTCAACTTCCGGTTTTTGACCTTGACCACGACGGAGGAGGTCAAGGTCACCGAGGTCCCTCTTACGCAAAGTCTTTTAGGCCCAAAGGGTCGAAAATAAGCTCAAAATCGCTCTATCTCTAACCGTTTTCGAGATAATGGTCAAATACCGGTTTTTGACCTTAACCACGACGGAGGAGGTCAAGGTCACCGAGGTACCTCTTACGCAAAGTCTTTTAGGCCCAAAGGGTCGAAAATAAGCTCAAAATCTCTAACCGTTTTCGAGATAATGGACAATTTTTCTCTAACGGAATTCAATGTGCAAGAGTCACATGACCTTGACCTTGACATTGAATGTCGAGATTCCATCCATGATGTTACTGCCTACTGACACCGTACACGTGTTGAAACAAGGATTTGAGCGCTCTTTCCAGCAATTTTTCGTGATGGAAGAGGTTTTTGAAAAAATATTTTGACCTCAATTTGACCTCGACCTTGAAATTCGCAGATTTCACTACGTCTCATCACCCTCTATCTCTGTGCCAAATTTCATCGTCCTACGTCAAATAGCCTAGGAGGAGTTTTCTAGAAACCACTTTGAGGTAAAAAAAACTTTGACCTCAATTTGACCTTGACCTTGAAAGTCAAGGTCAAAAGCATTTGCGGATTTCATGACATCTCATCATTCTCTATCTCTGTGCCAAATTTCATCGTCCTACGTCAAATAGCGTAGGAGGAGTTTTCTGGAAACCTCCGTGACGGAAAAAAAGGAAGGAATAAACGCCGGAATTCTTAGCAAAGCATACCCATTTGCAAACTATGTTTGCAAGTGGGAATAAATCAAACGAACAAGTTTCAACTCTCCTCCTGCACAACTTCACGAATTACTAAAAAGATAAGTATTTAGCACAAGAAATTTTTGGTTGCTGTCGAAAACTTGAAATTCGCAAAAATATAATAATATCATTCCTCAACCCCCCCCCCTCCCTCCAAACTTGAGTATGTCATTTATACAGGAGGTTTTATTGCGGTCAAATCAATACTGAAGAAGGAAAAGCATTTATTCAAAGCTCACAGACGGTCAGACGACAGAGACTGCTTATAGTCCATGTGACTGAAGATTTGTTTGCTTTGTTTTTAACGTTCCGTTCAGAGTCTATGATCCTCATATTAGGATGCAGAGTGAGGGAAAAGGGGGAAGAATGAGAAAATAGTAAAAGTGATCTCCCCCTTACTCACCATCCACCCGATTAGTCGCCCCCCCTACGATATGCACGCAACAGACAACAGTACCCTCCCCCACCTATACCGATTGGTCACGTCCTACGACATATGCGCGGAATAGAAAACGCTGGGTATATTCTCAAAATTCTCCCAACCCACAGAGGCGGGTGGGGGGGGGGGGGGGTTGGGGTTGGTTGGAGTGGCGAAGACCACCTGTGCTGGCAAGTAGCGGGAATTCTTTGCAAACACAACCGCATTAATTTTAGGTCATATTGATTGGATCAGTTTTGTTCAAGCTTGAAGTAAACATAATTATTTTATATTCTCATTCAAATCCGTTTCAACAGCGAACCACCAACAAGTTAAATACAAGCATTTTGTGCTGATGTGTGCTAACTGGGTTTGATGTGGGCGGGTGGGGATGAGGGCGTGGGGTGGGGGGGGGGGGTTCCTGGTTGAAGAGGGGAGAGCGGGGGAGGGGGCGTGATCAAATTGGCTAGGGCTATTTTATTTCTCATTTTCAATCTTCAAAAGCTTTTGTGTACATCCTGTTGAAATCCCGCATTAAAACCGTTCAGAAATAAAAAAAAAATAATACCAATAAAAATGACGTTATTCTGACGGTACATGTTACCCAAATATTTCATGCAAAAAAAAGTAGTCTCATGACGTATTTTTTATCCAAAACTGTAGATATATCACCGTTTTCGAGATATCTCACTTTAAAACATTCATGACGTCATAAGACGTTGACGATGACGCCATAGGTCAACAATTTTTTACGTGGATCCTCTTCCAACAATCCACGAAATGCTTGCCTAATTTTATTTTCCTATCCCTAGCCGTTTCGGAGGAGACGCGTGAAAACGAGAAAAAAAAAAAAAACATTTTCCACAGAGAAATGAAGGTCTGGCTCAAGCTTCAAGCGACCGCCAATCAAACGGTAAAGTCTGTTTATGCATTTGAAATGTTTTCAGTTTTGAGATCAAAAATGGGTGTTGGGGGATGGTGGGGCTCGTTTTAATAATAATAATAATAATAATAATAATAATAATAATAATAATTATAATAATAATAATAATAATAATAAACAGACAAAATAAACACCCGTGGTAAAATTTCCACAAACAAATATTAGGCCTTCAACCCGGAATTACTAAATCGTTTTTTTTTCTGTTCATTGTCTTTGAGACCAAAAAGGAACGTCTGTAAACATGTTTGCGGCAAATGTAATTAAATGTGTAATATAAGAGCACACTACACAACGTTGCCTGAACGCCGCTCTAAATACAAAAGGTTTTTTTGACTCGTATCTTTTTTATAGGGGAGGGAGGGGGAGAGCACTCACGTACCAATTGGTTACCCTGGTGCACATGACCGAGGGGGGGGGGTTGGGGTTGGGGCGCAGACATTCTCGTACCAACTGGTTACTATGCTGCCAGTGACGGGGGGGGCACTCATATACCAACTGGTAATCATACTGTCCATGACCCACGGGGACACGCGCGTATCAATTGGTAACCATGCTGTCCATGACCGTGGTGGTGGGGGGGACACACATGTACCAACTGGTAACCACGCTGTCCATGGCCTTTTAAAACAACCCCAAACGTTAAAATTTTGAAATACTCCTTCCTTATAACTAAACACGGAGTACATTTCAGAATGAAAACCCCTTTTGTGGAAAACACGGAGTAGTGAAAAAAAATTACCCAACCCCCAACCCTCGCTTTTTTTAACGAAATCGGCACTCCGATACGCGGTAACACATATGACACAGAATGACCGCGACCCCTCGCCCCCCCCCCTCCCCTGGAGATAAAGCGCTTTGGTTTCACTGGAACAGAGTGTTGGTTACCTTGCTTTTCCCTAGAGGGGGCGGGGGACACTTGACACTTTATGTGTTACCATTTGTGCTTAAAAAATAAAACAGGAGAAAGGGAGTAATTTTGAGGTCATACGAGGTTTGCGCGGAGTGGCAGTTTCGTTAGAAAATGAGATTTTTCTTCTTTCACGTTTCTCACAAAAGGAGATGACGGATCTCAGTTTAGTGTTCTACGTGTTTGGTTAAAAAAGAGGTATTTTTTTCAAATTATGCACTTCACGTTTAGTAGTCGTTTAAAGAAATCCTGGGCACGTCTGTACTTGACTTGCCCCAACCCACCTCACTCGGAACCCCCCCCGCCCGACCCCAACCCCCGACACGAATGGTAATCTACCTGATTCTACCCCCACCCATCTCCGACTACCCCGACCCCCTAGACTCCACCCCTCGACATGACTAGTAATCAATATATGTGTCGAGTGAATGCCCCACCCCCTCTCCCTCTCTCGGTTTTATTTTATACTTTTGATGCTGAACTAGATTTCTCTCTCTCTCTCTCTCTCTCTCTCTCTCTCTCTCTATTTTGATCTTCTGTTTACGCCTTTTTACCAGAAAAATATGATAAATATCCATAATTATAGGTAACTATATTAACTAAAAATAGCTTAAGTTGAAACTATGGGGGTTTATCCCTGACGTTGAACAGATATTTCAGTGTGCCCCCCCCCGTACACCCATTTAGCGACAGTAAGTGTTTTATTTTCATTTTTTATTGAATTAGGGGGGAGGGGAGAGGGGCAGGGGCCTATGCACTAACCCTATTGTTGTACCTATTTATTTGCTGGATTGTCTTAATGTTATTCCAGGGGGAGGGGTTGGAGAGGGGGGCGGTTGTCAAGTTACTCAGGAGGGTTGGGGGGAGGGTTGCCGTATCATGAGTAGTTGGCTTATCCTGGAGTTGGGGAGGAGGGGGTGGCATAATTTTAGCATCTCTGTTATCAAAGCATCCGTTCATTGGTGCACTGTATTTTAAAACATTATAAAGGGTTTGCCATGGATTATAAAACTGCATTGCTTACAAGAGATTCTATATAGAATAAATTGCTATGTGGCCCATCGCACAGTTTTTTTTTTATTGAAAAAGGAAGACATTGTACGTCACATCAATTACTCGCGCATTTACACCAAAAACATTTCAGAAACCTTTTGCAGACACACAGTTTACACATCGCTAGGTGTCGCAGCACCCAGACAATACTGCAGTACTTTTAACAATTGTCTATAAATTTACTCGCATCTATGATATAGTAAACGTTTGTACGAAAAAGCAGACATGAAACACAAGGAGTGTGCAGAAGTGCCGTGGGGTTTTTTGGGACGTCCATATAGTTTGACCAATGTAGGTATGCATTAACGAGGTAATAAGAAAAAAAAAAGAAAAGAAAGCAATATCCGTTTTTCAATTGTCCTTGATGGACCACGATCCCCATTTCCTATGGTATTTATCGTCGTCTAAGATAATCTTATCTACTTGCATGTACATGCTTACTTCATGCTTGAAGGTCGAATAATTGAATGCTAAATTACGGAATCGGGTATCCCATATTCGGTATTTTAAAAGAATAAAAATAAGGTTTTCAGCGTTGTTACAAGATCCTAACAGAAACTCAGTAGCGTGAAAGCCTTTAAGACCAAGGAGTTGCCACGCTTTTCTTATTATTGCCACTGTTTTAGGACAATTTATGAACAGGTGGAAATTATCTTCTACTACATTACATTCAGAGCAATTTTTGTCTAATTTAATTCCCCATTTTTCCAGATTTTTGTTGTTGGCTACTATGTCGTTTAATATCTTGAACTGGAAGGAAAGTAGTTTGTTATCGCGACATGAATCTCTTGACATTTTGATACTTTTGTTTACTAGGGTAAGATCTATCCCCTTATTCTTCCACATTTTTAAGCTAGTCGGGGGTTGACTTATTTGTTTCACTAGTTCTTTATAAAAATCCCTTGACTTACAATTTGTTACATTTAAACGCTGACCACTTCTAGTTCTAAATATGCAACTTCCTAAAGCACAGGATTGATTAGGTAAAATTTGTTGCTTAATTGCTTGTTGAATGCTAGTTAATGTTAGGTAATTAACTTTGATGTTGTATTTCCTCGTTAGTTCATCGCATGTCAGCCATCTATTATTTTTATTCATTAGATCTTGTATAAAAACAATTCCGTTTTGGAACCAGTTCTTAAAGAATATGGGTTTATTATCTATAAGTATATCTTGATTGTTCCAGAGTAATTGCTTAGACATTGTCGAGGTTTGAAATATTGTTTTAAAAGCTTGTAAGATATCTTGATAAAAGGGAGGAATATGAGGGAGTTTTTTTACGTCAAAGTTGCAATGCATTAACAAACTTAGGCCACCAACCTTATCTAAGTAATAATTTACTACTTTTGACCACTTTTGTCGTTGCATTAATTTTGGTAACCAAGCAAGTTTGAGAGCCATATTCTGTGATTGGATGTCAATTGCTTTTAGTCCACCCTCATCATAGTTCCTTATTATAGTGGTATGTTTAACTTTTGGTGTAGAATAACCCCATAAAAAAGATGAAGTTTCTTTTTGTGCTTGCTTTATGTAGCCTGCGTCACAGCTAGTGTTAGAAAGGGAGTAAATTAAGTTAGATATTCCAAGTGACTTAGTTATTAGAATTTTTCCTAACAGGCTGAGTCCTCTACAAGACCAAAATAGGTACTTTTCTCTCATTTTTGTAATTTTATCGATAATGTTCTTTTCGTTGCATTTTTTAAGGTCATATCCAAGGGAGATTCCAAGCATGTTGAAACAGTTTCGGGACACTTCTAAATCATAAGCGCCTTTCCTTTTTTTCCAAGGTCCCAGCCATATAAGTAAAGTTTTATCTTTGTTGATTTTAAGACCTGACTGGCTTGCAAAATTTTCTAGCGTTTGAAAAAATTCTGGAATTGATTCAACACTACCCAAAATACCTGTTGTGTCATCGGCAAACTGAGTTAACTTAAATTCCCCTTTTCCGACCTTCAAGCCTATGATTTTGTCGTTGTCTCGTATCATTTGGGCCATGAACTCGACTGCGAGAACAAAGAGTATGCAGGAGAGACCGCAACCCTGTCTCACACCCCTTCGTATATCGAACCATCCGGTGCTATAGCCGTTATTCATTACTGTACTAGAAATATCTGTGTAGCATAGCTTAATCCAAGATATGAGTTCCGGTCCAAAGTTAAATTTTTTTAACATGTTCAGCATAAAGTTCCATTCCAAACTGTCAAAGGCCTTTTCAAAATCTATTTGAAGGAGCAAACCAGGTATTCCTTCATTATCAGTAAAGTCTAATAGGTCTGAAATCAATCGAATATTTTCACCAATGTATCTTCCTTTTATAAATCCAGTTTGATCTTCATTTATTAGTTTATTTAAGTATGGGGAGATTCTATTAGCTAGACTTTTAGATAATATCTTGTAATCTGTATTTAATAGGGAGATAGGTCTCCAGTTTTTAATAATCTCAGGGTCTTTACCCCTTTTATGCAGCAATGTTATAGCCGCTCTTCGAAGTGAGGGTGGTAGTGCTCCTTCTGAATGTGATGTATTTATGACGTCAGTAAGTATGGGACCAATGTTATTCCAAAATTTGATATAAAATTCAGAAGACAGGCCATCGACGCCGGGGCTTTTGTTTGGTTTCATAGCTTTTAGGGCACTATAGAGTTCATCTATTTTTATCTTGTCTTCAATGCTTTGTTGTTCAAAAACACTAAGCTTGGGCATTTGTTTAAATTGTTCAAAAAATGATGGGTCTGCGGACTTGAGGCCCTGTGAGCTATATAGTTTGCTATAGAAGTCTTTAATATGAAACTGAATTTCTTTGCTTGACATGGTAATGGATCCATCAATTGTTTTCAACTTTGTGATTGTTTTTTTCTCGTATATTTGTTTTGCCATGTTAAAAAAATACGATGTATTTTTTTCATTTTTTTCTATAAATTCAAGTCTAGATCGGATGCATTCTCCTTTGGTCTTATGTTCGATTAGAGTATCTAACTGCTGCTTGCAAAGTTCGTATTCGATGAGTTCGTCCTTACTAATTTCGTCATCAATTACTTTTTTGTCCAAAATTTCTATTTTTGATTTGAGCGACTGTTCCTCTTCCCGTCTTTCTCTGGCCCTTTTTTTGCCGTAAATTAAACTATACTGCCTTATTTCCAGTTTTAGGAGATCGTATCTGACTCTTATATCTCGGATATATGATAAATCGTCCCATTTAGCGGTTATTAACCTTTCAACGGTTTGTACGTAAGTTGCTTCTTGAAGAAAACTGTTGTTTAGTTTCCAAAAATTTGGACCCCTTTTATCCAGACAGAGGTCAACTATTAAGCTAATACTTTTATGGTCAGTAAATGGACAGTATGAAATGTTCGTTTTCTTTGTGGCTTTTACGATACCCTGTGTGACCAAAAAGTAATCGAGTCGACAGAGGACTCTCGGTGACTTTTGAGACCATATATACTGTTTTTTTATTTGGGTTGTAGTAACGCCATATATCTGTTAAACTGAACGATTCTATAATGTTTTCCAGAATTGAAAGACTTTTTTTGGATGGGGAACGGCCGCCAAATTTATCAATGGGCGAAAGCACCAAATTAAAGTCACCGCCTATAATAAATTCATCACACCTGATGTCAGACAATATTGCCATAAAGTTCTGATAAAATTTTACTTGGTCAGCATCTTTGTTTGGGGAATAGATATTGAAAATACCCAGTTGGATTGAGTTGACTTTAAGGATTATATATTGAATATTGCCACCATCATAATTTTTTTCACCAATGGTAGTCAAATTATTAGATGTCAGGAACAGCACACCTGCGCTTCTGTTTGTCCCGTGGCTACAAAATATTTTTCCACCCCACTCGCCTTCCCAGACATTTAGGTCATCACTTGTTGAGTGGCTCTCCTGTAGCATTATAATATCATATTTTGTGTTTTTAAATTCTTTGAAGAGAGCTAACCGTTTGCTTTTCTGGCGAATACCCCGTACATTAGTACTTAATAATGATAACGTCATTTATGTGTGGTGTAAAACGCTCAACAAAAATTTGATCCTTATGTTTACATTTGAATCTAATTTTATCTGGAATAGACTCCCATGACACTTCCGACACTTTCGTACAGGCATAGAATACAACATATACAACATATAGAAAAAAAATAAGAACATATATATGAATCACACAGAGAACCGAAATTAAGTTTGGCAAGTAATCTATTTATTGATGTGCCAACCGCTTGTTCTGTTAAATATTCACACAGAATCCCCTATATGCTTAGGATGGCATATATTAACTAGCGTAGTGATAATCTTTGACAACGCACTTTGTTAAGTACCCAAGAGGGGAATAGATATGCAAGGTTATTGGTACGACAGCAATGAGGGTGTATGAGGATTCGAAACAGAGCCGCCAAAGCAAATTCCTTTTTTTTTAAATCTTGACCTGCGCCCGGACTAACCCGTCCCTACAGTCACCGCAAATTCCATTTATTTTAAATATCGTACCCTGCGCCTGCACTAACCCATCCCTCATAGTATACACCACGAAACCTGTGCGCCAAAACGTCCTCTTCTAGCTCCCCCTTCATACAGTTACATTATCTCATCTGCCATGCCACCCCACGCCAGCCATTTACACACACACACACACACACACAATATTATGCATGATCTGGGAACACTATTGATTGCCTTATTTGGGTCTGACTTCTTGCCACAGATCTACCCAACACGTACCTATCACAATGCACACCATAAAATGTATCTATTCATTATTGGCCTTCAATATTATTCAGTATCTTTAGTACGGCCTGACCCGTAAACTGAAACGCCTATGTTCAGCTCTTCTTTCCGCATATGTTCAATATTTAACAAATTAGCCACTGTGCCAGATCTGTGACAGATTTCATTACATTTTAGTTGGAGAGGGCTAGGTTTTATATCATTTCATTTACGGGTTCGGCCCTATTAAAAATTAAGAGATATATTTACTTAAAATGGAAAATGATCGTTTAAATACGACACAGAATGGAGAAATAAACTGATATCGTGGATAATTCACAAAATATTGTTCATTCCAAAATAAAATACATTACTTAAGTGATACGTGTGACGAATTGACCAGAGAGAATTCTTTGATTATTTACGATCAGAGTATGGCGAACTTTTTAGGAGACATTTTAGGAAAGATATCACGTAGTCGCTTTATTTTAAATACTCGGTTAACGTGAGGGATAGTTTACAGACCGGGGATCTTGGATATCAAAATGTGTTCTGATTTTATGGTGGTACACCTAAAGTGTATTATCATGCAGTCATCTCGTATTGAAACTTAAGATTCTTCTGTGTGTGTATAAGGTAAGAATTTAGAGCTAATCATTGTGCTGTAGTAATGGGGGTATATTTATCTTGCGGTTTCTATTGTTAGACATAAAGAGTATACCGTTACATGAGGGCGTTTCATCGCGTATAATTAGGCGTAGTAGTTAGTGCCCCATCTTTTTCAGCGTTTCTCGAGCTATCTCACGAAGTTCCATCAACAGTTCGCCCAACTTGTTTGTGTTAAGCCTGGGACTCGGGGGGACGGCACACTGCTTAGCGTCCTTTAGCGACAGGCCTATGCCGTAGAAGCTGTCGTACGGAGAACATTCGATAATTTCGCGTTCTTCGGTTGATAGCAGGTAATCGAGAATTTCAGGGTGTTGTTCAAACTTGCGTTTTAGTACTTCGCGCATGATACCCACTCCGTGCTCATGCAACCATATGGATGGGGGTTTCAACTGTTTAGATAGGTTCTTCGCCTCACGCGGATCGCTCGCAATTATTATTTCTGCTGCTACATCTGGTCTTCCCAGACTTTCTGCCTTCCGGTACTGATAAAGATGCTCAGCGGTGGGGAAGTATTTGCCTCCATAGGAGATCGTCGCTGGGTAAAAGTTGCTTAGAGGGTTGAAGCGCCCTTGAAACAGCATTTTATCCCCCTTAAGAGCACAGGATAGTTCGTCGAGAAAGTCCAGTTGGTACACCTGTTTGAGTGTATACGGACTGCCTTTGAAAATAATCCTACTTCTCGCAAATTTTGCATGTTTGTCGTATCTTTTGGCGGCATTTAGGACGGGTCTTAGTATCTGTTGGGCGGTTAAAATGGATTGTGGCAGGTCTTGATTTTAGAAGATATGCTCGCCTTTTAAGTTTTTAGCACATTCGAGAAGTTTGGGCTTATCCGCTTGGTGTTTCAAGGAGAGTACAATTGGTCTCGTGCTTGTATCGTTTTTCTTTTGCCCTCTGCGGAAAATATCGGTCGTCTCTACTTGGCTTGGGTATTTTAATTTGTTTTTGATAACACTGTCTACTTTATCCTTTAACTTTTCACCATTTGTTTCCGGAATTCCCAGCAGTATCAAATTGTTTTTCCTTTGGTTGATGTATTCCGATTCGATAGCATGTTGCATGGCTTGCTGCTCTTTGAATATTTTTTTCTGTGTTGCAGCTATTCCTAGATATTTATCCTGATTTTGTTCAAGGACTAGAATTTTCTCGTTCAGACTTTGGATTTCTTTATTTTGCTTATCCACAGTGGCTTTAAGTGCTTTCACTTCTTCTAACGATGATCCTATTTCTGCTACATTTTTACTTAGTTCTTGGATGGCATTGTAAAGAATCTTAGAATCGTCATTTGTAAACTTTATGTTTGCGCTAGATAGTACACTTATAGTGTCCATTTCACAAGCCATTCTCTTGGATTTCTTGGATTATTTTGGAGTGTTTACTTGTATTGCCTGTTCATATTTCAAGATGGCGGTTGGCACATTTCGATCCGGTGTCAATTTAACATTTTTTTATCCAATTCTACTTCAGAGTTGAAAATTTCTAAATTTTTTTCGTGTCCAAAATATCTGTATATATTAACAATACTCACGCAACGTAAAACTAGTTATTATTCTACTTTAGTCTAGAGGGATAAGCGAAATTTATATAAATATTTTCAAAAGACTTCTGGCATGGTTGTTTACTTCCGGTGCCCATCGTACAGTTGGTTCCTGATAATTTGAAGCGGTCTGGCCAAGAAAATCCCCCCCAGAGGAGTCTGCTGCATTTCAAGCAGAGAAACAACCTCTTAAAACTCTAAATATCCATTATCATTTGACACAATTATGGGGCATTTAGTTCATCAGACTTCAAAGCTATAAAAAGCGAAAAGACTGATGGTTAACAGTGGGTTATTGATAAGGCAGTGGCAACTGAAGCACGTTTTTTTGTCTGTTTTGTTGTGACAGGTTCAAGACAGATCCGGTTCAAATTTAGACAATATATTTGTGTTTCGTGTGAATGGGATCTTAGTTTTTTGTGGTTTTTGTTTGTTTGGAATATTTCTTTAAAAAAAGAGCTTTTTTCTTACAAGAGTCACGCCAGTGTACAACGGGAGCTTAGATACGGTTTTGGCGTTCAAGGCCGGTCCGAATGCAATTTATGAGCTTTTCGTGTCAATAGGATGTTGGCTCCAAGTTGCTGCCCGCCCTCTCTCTCTCTCTCTCTCTCTCTCTCTCTCTCTCTCTCTCTCTCTCTCTCTCTCTCTTTCTCTCTCCCTCTCTCTCTCTTTCTCTCTCCCTCTCTATCTCCTTCTTTCTCTCTCTCTCTCTCTCTGTTTATTTCTCCCTCTCTCTCGCTCTCCCCCACTCTCTCTCCCCCTCTCTCTCTAACTCTAAATCTCTCTCTCTCTTCTCTCTCTCTCCCTCTCCCTCGCGCTCTCTCCCCTCCTCTCTCTCTTTCTCTCTATCTCTCTCTATTTCCTCTGTCTCTTTCCCTGCCTGTCTGTATGTCTGTCTGCCTGCCTGTCTGTCTGTCTGTCTGTCTGTCTGTCTGTCTGTCTCTCTCTCTTTTATTTTTAGTTAAATATTTCTTGAAATATAAGAAACATTTTGTTACTGGAGTCGGGTTAATGTCATAGTCTGATTGGTCAATATCGAAGGCATTTTTTTTCAATGTTGACCAGAGCGCAAAGGTCAAGAGATACTGCAGTTATTTGTAATAAAATCAAATTTAAGTGATGTAATAAAATATACTTGACTTGTTCTGATCTAACATGAACATATTATTCACCAGGTATGAAAAAGTTGACCTTATGGTCAATATTCCATGTTGACTCGAAATATGTCAACAATGCTAATAATAGAGCAGTGCTAGGATAAGGGTTAGATAAATATTAGATAAGGTTTAGATAAGGGCAACTTTAAACTGGATAAGGGATATCTAAACTGAATCAAATAGAATTTGATTCTTCCTGGCTCTTCGTTTGCAATTTTTAGTATTTCTTTCATTTTGTCTGCTTGTTCCTTAAGCAATTATAAGCTTTACAATCGGTGAATGTGACGTTTAACTCTTCGTCTCAAAATAGCTGAACGGGATGCGTCTCAAAATAGCTGAACGGGACGCTAAAAGTCTTCACAGTCACTGAACCGGACCTTAACACCAAACAAACAATCAAACAAAAAAAACCAAAAAAAAAAACAAAAAACAAAAAATAAAATAAAAATAAAAATAAACAAACAAATAAATAGGGTTTTAAAACCCTGAAACGTGAAGAAAGTGAATGTGAATTTTTAATTATCTTTGGTCCACTAAACCAGTAATTATTTCGCCATTTTACCACGATCCTTCCATGCGCATAGAACAGACTAGTATCACTAGATAGCGGCACTTTCGTGAAATATTCTGAATAACAGATAAAAGATGAAGAGCTCATTATATTTCTCCAAGTAGCCAATTATAAGCTAATTTGTAGTATCCTGTTCTACATGTGTGGGCGTAAAGGTTATGCTACCGGAACTAAAAAGATACGACTATTTTAATGTGTTACTGATCAGATAAGAATAGTTCAAAAAGTTCTATCTGTTTATATTTTTCACTTGTCTTTATGGTGACAAGTGTCAATTAATACATTTAGCAGGTCCGGGTTCTAAGTTAAAAAAAATAAAAAACACTTCAAATTCACATAAAATCGTGAGAGGTAACTCTCATAACAATCTCATTGTTGTACAAGATTAGACAGTGCAAATTTAGCGCTTTGTTGTATTTTTTTCATGACGTTTTTCACAGAAACACTTCACAGATAGGAATGTTGAAGAAGAAAGCATTCGGTCAGATATACAGAGGAATCCTGGTATAGGACCACCTTGCAAATAGGATCAACACATAAATAGGACCACCTTGCAAATAGGACCAACACATAAATAGGGCCACCTTGCAAATAGTACCAACACATAAATAGAACCACCTTGCAAATAGGATCAACACATAAATACGACCACCATGCAGATAGGATCGAAGATACCTATTGCTTTTGTAAAAACATAATTTTTTGTTGATTCATTCTGAAGAACAGATAATTGGTGCGGACGCAGGCCCTTACCACCCATGACCCATTTAGCCCCCGACCCTTATCCTCCCCCTGCGGCTCCTTTTCTATCCCGGCCCTTACCCCCTACCGGCCCGTACCCCCACTCCCCCCCCCGCTCTTACCTCTTTACCCACAACCGGCCGCCCCTCGTCCTTATCCCCGACCATATCCTCCCTCGGCCCTTACCCACCAGCACCCCTGACCTTCCCCGGCCTTTACCCCTTTGCCTTCATCCTCCCCATTTATTATGATCCTCCCAAGCCCCCCCCCCCAGCCCCCTAACCCCATACCCCACTAGCCCTCCCCCAGCCCTTTTCCTACCGAGCCTTAGCCTCCTCAAGCGCCTGTTATCCTCCTTCGGGACCTTAACCCTCATCTTTATCCTACCCCACGGACTCTTATCCTCCCAACCTTTTTCTACCGGCGCCTATCCTGCCGCCCTTATTCTCCCTCTATTGTCCTCCCATGTGGGCCCTTATGTCCCCCTGGCCCTTTCTTCCGGGTCTTTATACTCCCGATCCTTATTCTCAAGCCCTTTATTGTTCCCCTGGCCTTTATTCCCCCGGGGCTTAACCCCAAACGGCTTTCATCCTATCCCGGTCTTTATTTCCCGGCCCTCATCCACCGGCTCTTTGCCGCCTGTCCTTATCCTCCAGCTCTTATCCCCGTACTCCAGAGGTGATTTCCTCCAGACCCTTATTCCAACCCGGCCCTTCCCCATCCCTTGCCCTTACCAGGCCCTTATCCCACGCTGGTCCTTTTTGCCCTATCATTTTCCCCCTGGCCCTTATCACCCTGTCCCTTACTCCCACCCTCCGCCCTCACCCCCTGTCTTTATCCCTCCAGCTCCTACTCCACCGCTGGCCCTTTCCTCCTCTTGCCTCCCTAATTTCCTCACCGTTTCCGCTTGGTACTTTCACCCAGGTTCTTTGCCCCCTCCTCAATCAACCCCGTAAAATATAACTATATGTTGAATTAAGATTCAGAAGTCCATTTCAAAGACTGCCTGGTATGTTAGTAGTTTGGGGTTTGGCGTGGTTCAGAAAAGCTTTGCTAGATTTTCCATCACAGTGTATTCCTTTAATTTTGATTTGCATTTTTTTTATTTTATTTGATTTTTTTTTGTTTTATTTTCGCCTCACTGCAATTGTCATTCACTGCAATTGCTCATTCATTTCAAAAAAATTATCCAAGCTGGTTAGAGCATTGGAGTAGTGTGAAAACACCGTTTTTGCGCCACTTACAAGTAGTTAAGAAAAATGATAGTAGTTAAAAAAAAGAGAGTTCCGAAACACCCTGAGTAGTATGAAAAGAAGAGTTTCACCACACTTTGTGACGTCATACTGTCTGGAAGTGACGTCATAGCGTCTGGACCGGAAGTGTTGTCTGGACCGGAAGTGTTGTCTGGACCGGAAGTGTTGTCTGGACCGGAAGTGACGTCATGATAAGCGTTAGGATAGGCGCGGCCATCCATGACGTCATAATGAGGTCATAATGAGGTCATAATGAGGTCCTAATGAGGTCCTAATGAGGTCATAATGAGGTCATAATGAGGTCATGCTGTGTGATGGCTTCCTAGGATTTGCATGAGAGTTTTGGCGCAGTCGATGATCGTGACGTCATAGGCGTAACCAAGGCGTAACCATGGTGATAATGACGTCATCAGTCACGTGACCAATGAAAAGCCAATGAAATCAATGAAGCCAATGAAGCCCCGCCCACTTTCTGTCTATCATACTGTCTGGACCGGAAGTGACGTCATAGGCGTGGTCATGGTAACGAATTGAAACTTTGTAAACAAACGTGAACTTTGTAAACAAACTGTGTAAACAAACTTTGTAAACAAACTTTATAAACAAAATTTGTAAACAAACCTTGCAAACAAACTTTGTAAACAAACTTTGTAAACAAACTTTGTAAACAAACTTTGGTTATTTACATAATTGAAACTCATTGAAACTTTGTAGACAAACTTTGTAAACAAACTTTGTAAACAAACTTTGTAAACAAAATTTGTAAAACAAAATTTGTAACAAACTTTGGTTATTTGCATAATTAAAACTCATTAAAACTTTGTAAACAAACTTTGTAAACAAACTTTGTAAACACAATTTGTAAACAAACTTTGTAAACACAATTTGTAAACAAACTTTATAAACAAACTTTGTAAACAAACTTTTTTCCCCCACACTCTCTCTCCACACACCACGACTGAGCATTTCATAAGCCACATAGGTAGTTCAACCTTCTGATGGCAACTTTTTTCCCCCACACTCTCTCTCCACACACACACACACACACACACACACACACACACACACCACGACTGAGCGTTTCATTTCATAAGCCACATAGGTATTTGAACCTTCTAATGGTAACTTTTTCCCTCCACACTCTCATGCATACATACCAACACCATGATAAAATGTTTTGTTTATGTTGCTCTTTATACTCCATTATTTGTTTGTTTTTTTTTTTGTTTGAAATGCAGTGTTTACTTAGAGAAAAAATGGCGTCTTACAATCTGCAATCATCAGCAGCAGCATTTCGTCATCAGTGTAATCAGACTGCGTCATCTATAGCCAGCGTAATCAGACTTCGTCATAAACAACGTAGACAGCGGTGTCTGACTTTATTGTTTTTCTGAGGCAGCAGTGTCTAGCTGCTTGGAGTTGCAGTGTGACCCTAAGTGTTATACTTGACCGATTTGTCTGAAAATTTCACTGTTTGATTCAGTTTTATATCTAGTTTTCACATAGTCATGGACTGGTTGCGTAGTTAGCTGTATGCATCATGAATTCACCTTAAAAATGACAAGTTAAAAGTGGAATAACTTTTGTTATGATTGACCGATTTACATGAAACTTTCACTGTTTAATTCAGTTTTATATCTAGTTTTAACATTAAGTGGTTATAGGCTATTTGCGCAGCTGGCTGTGTGCATATTTACCACCATTTTAATTTTGTAAAAAGTGAAAAATTGTGATAACTTTCGCTATAGTTGACGGATTTGCATGAAAATTTCACCGTTGGATTCAGTTTACAGTAGTTTGCATAGGTGGGTTGTTTGAATGGCGCGCGCCCACCATTCAAACATGTGTTTGAATTATTTTTACGTCAAACTATTATTCAACAATTGTTCAACAAGCTGTTGTTCAACATGTTGAACATGTTGTTGAACATGTTCAACATGTTCAACATCTTCATCAACATGTTCAACAAGTTGAACATGTTCAACATGTTCAACATGTTCAACAACATGTTCAACCAGTTGAATATGTTCAACATGTTCAACAACATGTTCAACAAGTTGAACATGTTCAACATGTTCAACATGTTGTTGAACATGTTCAACATGTTCAACATGTTCAACAAGATGTTCCACCAGTTGAACATGTTCAACATGTTCAACAACATGTTCAACAAGTTGAACATGTTCAACATGTTCAACATGTTGTTGCACAAGTTGAACATGTTCAACATGTTCAACTTGTTCAACAACATGCTGTTTAACAAGTTGTTCAACAAGTTGTAGTTCAAGCAAAGAAAAAACAAGACATATGTTGAATAGGTTTATTAATACATTTAAATACACTTAAATATACTTAAATACACTTAAACACACTTAAACATATACAGCTTAAATCTACAACAATATTATAACATTTATTGATTTACAAAGTCTTTATTATAATGTTTAGTCAAATAAGTCTATTTTTCTTCATCTGCTTTACTCTGTTCACTGGTATCCATATCACTTTCATCGTCACTGCTTTCATCTTCCTCCTCCTCATCTAGAAGCTCTTCAAAGAATGCATCGTTTCTTCTTATAGCCGCCTTTAGTGCCTTTGAATACTCGTAATGTTTTTCATCAACAAAGTAATTAAAGTCTTCTAAAATGGTTTCATAATGTTCGTTTTGTTGTAGACGTTGGGTATATTTGAATAGTCTCATAAACAGTTGTTTAAGTCGACGCTTATAAATGGGTCGAAAGTCATCACTTGCTATTTCACGCGCATCTTCAAGTCCTTGTTCTTCATATTCTGAAACCTTTTCTTGAAATTTCTTATCATATCCATCGTAGACTTCTTGAACCATATCATACCAAACAGAGTCTGTTTCTGACTCACTTTCAGAGTCTGTTTCTGACTCACTTTGAAGAGCTGCTGTCATCATCAACCTCACCACAATGTTCCATATGTTTGAACAAAGCTTCTTGACTGTTGTACAACGCACCACATTCTGTACAAGCATGTGCATTCTTTTCAGTCATGTTGACGCTTTGAGTTTCCATAGAAGACTCATCTAAAGTTTCAGTGATAGGTGGTTTTACAGGGTTTACCATATCTATCTCCAATTCTTCTACTTCTGAAGTGTGAGCATTCTTTAAGTGTCTTTTAAGACTTTGTGGCCAATTGTAAGATTTCAAACAAATGTTGCATTTATACATCTTTTCGGTTCAACATACACTTTTCAAATGATAAAAAAGCCTTTAAACATAGCCTTATATACAACTTGTTGAACAACATGTTGAACAACATGTTCAACTTGTTGAACAACATGTTCAAGAACATGTTGAACAACATGTTCAACATGTTCAACATGTTGTTGAACATGTTGTGTACGCCTAGGGTTAGGGTTATGCCCCTTAGGGGAGTCTAACGTCATGGCGTCTTTATGACGTCATCAAGACGTCTTTATGACGTCATCATGACGTCATCAAGACGTCTTTATGACGTCATCATGACGTCATTATGCTGAGTCAGCAATTATAACAAGTTTGAATTTTTGAGCAAGTTACACACCATATTTTTATTACATCAAAGTAACATAAAAGGCAGAGTGAGACATGCATTTCATGCATATCAAACAGAAACAAGTTCTGCTGAGTGACAAGTTCTGCATTATGACGTCATCATTATGACGTCATAATAACGTCATTCGAACAGGCGTGCGCTTTACCAAAAAAAAACAACATGTTGAACATGTTGAACATGTTCAACTTGTGCAACAACATGTTGAACATGTTAAACATGTTCAACTTGTTGAACATGTTGTTGAACATGTTGAACATATTCAACTGGTTGAACATGTTGTTGAACATGTTGAACATGTTCAACATGTTCAACTTGTTGAACATGTTGATGAAGATGTTGAATATGTTGAACATGTTCAACAACATGTTCAACATGTTGAACAACAGCTTGTTGAACAATTGTTGAATAATAGTTTGACGTAAAAATAATTCAAACACATGTTTGAATGGTGGGCGCGCGCCATTCAAACAACCCACCTATGCAAACTACTGTAAACTGAATCCAACGGTGAAATTTTCATGCAAATCCGTCAACTATAGCGAAAGTTATCACAATTTTTCACTTTTTACAAAATTAAAATGGTGGTAAATATGCACACAGCCAGCTGCGCAAATAGCCTATAACCACTTAATGTTAAAACTAGATATAAAACTGAATTAAACAGTGAAAGTTTCATGTAAATCGGTCAATCAAAACAAAAGTTATTCCACTTTTAACTTGTCATTTTTAAGGTGAATTCATGATGCATACAGCTAGCTACGCAACCAGTCCATGACTATGTGAAAACTAGATATAAAACTGAATCAAACAGTGAAATTTTCAGACACACTGCAACTCCAAGCAGCTAGACACTGCTGCCTCAGAAAAACAATAAAGTCAGACACCGCTGTCTACGTTGTTTATGACGAAGTCTGATTACGCTGGCTATAGATGACGCAGTCTGATTACACTGATGACGAAATGCTGCTGCTGATGATTGCAGATTGTAGGACGCCATTTTTTCTCTAAGTAAACACTGCATTTCAAACAAAAAAAACAAAAAAACAAACAAATAATGGAGTATAAAGAGCAACATAAACAAAACATTTTATCATGGTGTTGGTATGTATGCATGAGAGTGTGGAGGAAAAAAGTTACCATTAGAAGGTTCAAATACCTATGTGGCTTATGAAATGAAACGCTCAGTCGTGGTGTGTGTGTGTGTGTGTGTGTGTGTGTGTGTGTGTGTGTGTGTGTGTGTGTGTGTGTGTGTGTGTGTGTGTGTGTGGAGAGAGAGTGTGGGGGAAAAAGTTGCCATCAGAAGGTTGAACTACCTATGTGGCTTATGAAATGCTCAGTCGTGGTGTGTGGAGAGAGAGTGTGGGGGAAAAAAGTTTGTTTACTAAGTTTGTTTACAAAGTTTCAATGAGTTTCAATTATGTAAATAACCAAAGTTTGTTTACAAATTTTGTTTACAAAGTTTGTTTATAAAGTTTGTTTACGAATTGTGTTTACAAAGTTTGTTTACAAAGTTTGTTTACAAAGTTTTAATGAGTTTTAATTATGCAAATAACCAAAGTTTGTTACAAATTTTGTTTACAAATTTTGTTTACAAAGTTTGTTTACAAAGTTTGTTTACAAAGTTTGTTTACAAAGTTTGTCTACAAAGTTTCAATGAGTTTCAATTATGTAAATAACCAAAGTTTGTTTACAAAGTTTGTTTACAAAGTTTGTTTACAAAGTTTGTTTACAAAGTTTGTTTACAAATTTTGTTTATAAAGTTTGTTTACAAAGTTTGTTTACACAGTTTGTTTACAAAGTTCACTTTTGTTTACAAAGTTTCAATTCGTTACCATGAACACGCCTATGACGTCACTTCCGGTCCAGACAGTATGATAGACAGAAAGTGGGCGGGGCTTCATTGGCTTCATTGATTTCATTGGCTTTTCATTGGTCACGTGACTGATGACGTCATTATCACCATGGTTACGCCTATGACGTCACGATCATCGACTGCGCCAAAACTCTCATGCAAATCCTAGGAAGCCATCACACAGCATGACCTCATTATGACCTCATTATGACCTCATTATGACCTCATTAGGACCTCATTATGACCTCATTATGACGTCATGGATGGCCGCGCCTATCCTAACGCTTATCATGACGTCACTTCCGGTCCAGACAACACTTCCGGTCCAGACAACACTTCCGGTCCAGACAACACTTCCGGTCCAGACGCTATGACGCCACTTCCAGACAGTATGACGTCACAAAGTGTGGTGAAACTCTTCTTTTCATACTACTCAGGGTGTTTCGGAACTCTCTTTTTTTAACTACTATCATTTTTCTTAACTACTTGTAAGTGGCGCAAAAACGGTGTTTTCACACTACTCATTGGTCTACTAATCGCAAGGTTCCGAGTTCGTTCCCAGCTGAGGGTGGTGAGCAGGGGATTAACGTTCGCTCCAATTGTCTTAGCTCATCGAATGCAGTGAGTTAGATCATCAGTCACGGAATTCAAAATTAATGCCCACTGAGGCTTTCGGCAATCCCTTTAAAACATTATGTTATTGAATTCAATGACGATCTTGTTAATTCTATGAAACTGAGGAGTTAAAAAAATAATTACGGCGTGTGCTACATTGAGGGACCACATTGCCAACGCTGATTGACTTGCTAGGCATTTTTTGCGTAACCTGAGTAATACGCAAAGCTTTGTCAGTCCCAACGCTGTCCGAATTAAACAGGCTTTACAGTTATTTTAAGTGATAACCTAGACGTTGTATGTTTTAAACGAAAATTATTGACTTGGAAATAAGCCAATCATGTTAAGACATTTACCCAAGTCATTGACCTCAGATATTATGGTTAAATCTTAAACGATAAAAGATTTGATATAATACTGAAGCGGGACTTTTATCATATAGTGAAATGCTGTGAAATTTTATCATCGCAAAAAACATGGAGAAAAAGAAGTATATATGGAAAGTTTCAATAAATTTGGAATCTCAGTAATATTCCGTTGTGTGCATGAAATAACACAGAAGATTGGAATGGTATATATTAAGTGATCATGTCAATCACTAATGTTAATTCAGTAAATCTGAAATCTCAGGAAAGATATGAAATGCACCAATGCTGCAATTATTTAGAGAAAAAGTAAATAAAATGATAAATAAACACCCAAAAAGGCGAAGTAAACAATGACCTGCGTTGGAGAATGCTGAAGTGGCAGTTCACAGTTATTTTAAAGAAGAATGGAGACAGTATTTATCCACAGGTGAGAATTCCTTATCATTTTAACCTTAAAATAGGTAATTTACGTCATTTAATGCAAAAATAAATGAACCCAACTATTGTTTGTTTTCAAAATCATACTTTACAATCAAGGCAAATAAAATTGATTTTAGCAAACTTTTCTGTCTGTGACCCGGGGGAATCTTAAGAATAGACATACTGTCTTTTGTTCTGTGCATGTCGTAGGAGGCGCCTGGGTGGACTTTCCTTCTTTCTCTCCAGCCCTACTTTTACGATTACGCCATTCTTCCTTATTTCACATTCGTTTCTTTGGCAAGTGCGTCCATCTATATCCATCATAGTTGCTGAAATGGACAATAAATACCAAATAAATAAATAAAACATTATAATAACTTAACACATATCTTTCTTGTATTTCAGGAGTATTGACAAATGATGAAAGAAGCTTAAAAGCCGACAGAAATCCTTTTGTGGCAAAAAAGACAAGAACTAAAAGCATGTCATCTACGGCTCTAAATCATACCGGAAAAAGAAAGTCTGGCTATAGATGTACGGCTCAAACTCGACCAGAAGAAGAAAATCCGGCCATAAATGTACGGCTCAAACTCGACCAGAAGAAGAAAGAAAATCCGGATATAAATGTACGGCTCAAACTCGACCAGAAGAAGAAAGTCCGGCTATTGAAGATGGTTGGTATTTTCTATTTCTTTTTAAGCTTTCACTATTTTTTATTAAACACTTCATATTTTTAGAGCTGCAAGTGTGACAGTTATTGAATATATCACTACCATTGTAATTGCTTGATGACTTTGTTAAATGCTACAATCTGATTTGACGTTTTTTCAGCCAATGTTTTTTCAGTCTTTCTCAAAATGCCAAAAACCAATAGAAATTGTATCTCGTTATAACTAACACGCCAAGTAAGCCATAAATGGTCTACATTAGTCGACATGAAGATTCTGTTGACCATTTACGAAAATTGTTGACCTAAAGGCTTTATTTTTGACCTAAAAGTCATAATCTTTTTATTGGTCAATAATACTCATAATACTCAGAGTGTTGAACGAAAATCGTACCAGTTTACACAGACAGCATCTGGTCTCAAAATTAATCCGGTTTCTCTACCCTTTTCGTAACATATATGGTAATACGTATGAGACAAACAGTCAAATGTGCATAGCACAAGACATTTCTCTGCGGCATGATTAACCTCAAATGATATATAAATATAATTCTACAGAAATGTCGAAAAGATTTCGATATTTTGACACCGCTATAAAAGTAGCATGGAAAATTGCTTTATTAAGTTATATAAAGGCATTTTAAAGCTAAGACTATCTCCTTAGAAATTCAATTTGAATTCTCATTTGAATCCCGTACATTTTCACACACATAATTTGATGTCGTACTTTATGGTTGTTGATAGATAGACAGAAACAGCAGCTGTCGATTTTTTCGATATTTCGCTATTTTTATGTTAGATGTATAAATTGTTGAGTAATAATATGGTAATTTTGTAGTAATACTTATATTTCTTTTCACAAGGATGCAGGAAAGTCATGACATCATACCACGGTAGAACGAGAATCGACCAGACGTATCGACATAAAGTCTGAACCGGTCTAAAAATGCTTTCCGACTCAACCAGTAGAAGTCAACCAGCTGATCTAACAAGCCGAAAACAAGTGACGATTTAACCAGTCGAAGGGCAAATACACGACAGTATCATCCGACGGTAGACATTTGCCTTCAGCTGACGACAAAAAGAGATGACATGCTGAATCAAACGCAACTCACAAAAGACAAATACACGAATTTATCATCGCAAGGTAGACATATGGCTTCAGCAAAGGAGCTGACTGGCTGAATCAAAGGTGACCAGATTATAAAAACGAGTTTAATTCATAGCATTGTTTCCAGCCACACTTCAAGATCTACATTTTCTACTAGTAACTATTCTTGAATATTTTCATATCAAATTTGTTTTATTATATGACAATCTCTTGTATTTCTAATAGTTAATGTTATAGATTGATATTATCATCTCTATGGCAAAAATTGTTATTTGTTTCGAAGTCTAAAAGATACGCTCAAGTATTGCCGAAATACCATAAATTTACTATCAGTAAACTTATTTGTGGTAATTTGTATTATCTGTCTTTTTTCTTCATTAGAAACCATATTGGATATACTGGAAAATATTGAAAAAGAGGGCTACTAGGGATTATCCACATGCCACCCGGGTCTCTGGAAGAAGCAGAGACCAGATCTCTGAAGGAAGCGCAGAGAAGAGAAATAAACAAAGGTTCAACTCTAAATGTAGAAAGACGACTTGCTTTGAACTCATTTTTGATAGCATTCAGGATTTCAGCGACTATATCAACAGGTAATTCCCACTTGCAAACATAGTTTCCAAATGGGTATGGTTTGCTAAGAATTCCGGCGTTTATTCCTTCCTTTTTTTTTGTTTTTGTTTTTTTTTTCCGTCACGGAGGTTTCCAGAAAACTCCTCCTACGCTATTTGACGTAGGACGATGAAATTTGGCACAGAGATAGAGGGTGATGAGATGTCGTGAAATCCGCAAATTTTTTTTACCTTGACTTTCAAGGTCAAGGTCAAATTGAGGTCAAAGTGTTTTGACCTCAAAGTGGTTTCCAGAAAACTCCTCCTAGGCTATTTGACGTAGGACGATGAAATTTGGCACAGAGATAGAGGGTGATAAGATGTCGTGAAATCCGCAAAATTTTTTGATCTTGACCTTCAAGGTCAAGGTCAAATTGAGGTCAAAATATTTTTTCAAAAACCTATTCCATCACGAAAAATTGTTGGAAATAGCGCTAAAATCCTTGTTTCAACACGTGTACGGTGTCAGTAGGCAGTAACATCATGGATGGAATCTCGACATTCAGTGTCAAGATCAAGGTCATGTGACTTTCGTATATTGAATTCCTTTAGAGCAAAATTGTCCATTATCTCGGAAACGGTTAGAGATAGAGCGATTTTGAGCTTATTTTCGACCCTATGGGCCTAAAAGATGATATAGGAGGAACCTCGGTGACCTTGACCTCCTCCGTCATGGTCAAGGTCAAAAACCGGAAGTTGACCATTATCTCGAAAACGGTTAGAGATAGAGCGATTTTGAGCTTATTTTCGACCCTTTGGGCCTGAAAGACGTTATATAAGAGGTACCTCGGTGACCTTGACCTTCTCCATCATGGTCAAGGTCCAAAACCGGAAGTTGACCATTATCTCAAAAACGGTTAGAGATAGAGCGATTTTGAGCTTATTTTCGACCTTTTGTGCTTAAAATACTTTATTTAAGAGGTACCTCGGTGATCTTGACCTCCTCCGTCATGGTCAAGGTCCAAAACCGGAAGTTGACCATTATCTCAAAAACGGTTAGAGATAGAGCGATTTTGAGCTTATTTTCGACCCTATGGGCCTAAAAGACGTTATATAAGAGGTACCTCGGTGACCTTGACCTACCCCGTCATGGTCAAGGTCAAAAACCGGAAGTTGACCATTATCTCGAAAACGGTTAGAGATAGAGCGATTTTGAGCTTATTTTCGACCCTTTGGGCCTTAAAGACGTTATAGAAGAGGTACCTCGGTGACCTTGACCTCCTCCGTCATGGTCAAGGTCAAAAACCGGAAGTTGACCATTATCTCGAAAACGGTTAGAGATAGAGCGATTTTGAGCTTATTTTCGACCTTTTGGGCTTAAAATACTTTATTTAAGAGGTACCTCGGTGATCTTGACCTCCTCCGTCATGGTCAAGGTCCAAAACCGGAAGTTGACCATTATCTCAAAAACGGTTAGAGATAGAGCGATTTTGAGCTTATTTTCGACCCTATGGGCCTAAAAGACGTTATATAAGAGGTACCTCGGTGACCTTGACCTCCCCCGTCATGGTGAAGGTCAAAAACCGGAAGTTGACCATTATCTCGAAAACGGTTAGAGATAGAGCGATTTTGAGCTTATTTTCGACCCTTTGGGCCTAAAAGACGTTATATAAGAGGTTCCTCGGTGACCTTGACCTTCTCCATCATGGTCAAGGTCAAAAACCGGAAGTTGACCATTATCTCGAAAACGGTTAGAGATAGAGCGATTTTGAGCTTATTTTCGACCCTTTGGGCCTAAAAGACGTTATATAAGAGGTTCCTCGGTGACCTTGACCTTCTCCATCATGGTCAAGGTCAAAAACCGGAAGTTGACCATTATCTCGAAAACGGTTAGAGATAGAGCGATTTTGAGCTTATTTTCGACCCTTTGGCCCTAAAAGACGTTAGGTAAGAGGTACCTCGATGACCTTGACCTTCTCCATCATGCTCAAATTCAAAAACCGGAAGTTGACCATTATCTCGAAAACGGTTAGAGATAGAGCGATTTTGAGCTTATTTTCGACCCTTTGGGCCTAAACGACGTTATATAAGAGGTACCTCGGTGACCTTGACCTTCTCCATCATACTCAAGTTCAAAAACCGGAAGTTGACCATTATCTCGAAAACGGTTAGAGATAGAGCGATTTTGAGCTTATTTTCGACCCTTTTGGCCTAAAAGACGTTATATAATGGGTACCTCGGTGACCTTGACCTCCTCCGTCATGGTCAAGGTCAAAAACCGGAAGTTGACCATTATCTCGAAAACGGTTAGAGATAGAGCGATTTTGAGCTTATTTTCGACCCTTTGGGCCTAAAAGACGCTATATAAGAGGTACCTCGGTGACCTTGACCTTCTCCGTCATGGTCAAGGTCAAAAACCGGAAGTTGACCATTATCTCGAAAACGGTTAGAGACAGAGCGATTTTGAGCTTATTTTCGACCCTTTGGGCCTAACAGACGTTATATAAGGAGTACCTCGGTGGCCTTGACCTCCGCCATGGTCAAGGTCCAAAACCGGAAGTTGACCATTATCTCGAAAACGGTTCGAAAACTGAATTTGATTATTTGAGATTACATTATATTTACTTCGATATCCTTGTTCATGATAATAATTCGGAAGCTGACAATTATGTGGAAAGAGTAAAAAATGTGTCTTTGACCAGATAGATTGTACCATTGCAAGTGGGTGTCATTTCGCTACGTGTAGCGAAATTCGGTCTAGTTTTTGTTGATATTGCGGATATTTTGTGACAATTACAACATCTGACGCATTGATTTAAAACAGTCTTACATTATCGCCTATTTCTATCTGTCTAGTTTTCCAAACAATTTTGCACCATGCTGTAACCTGCTGTAACTATTTTAATTCGATACAATCTTTCTATAATCTACTTTTCTTTAAAAGTAAACTTATTTTGTCTATGTATGTTTATCTTACTCTTTATGCAAACAGGAGCAGACATGTGCCAGATGCATCATTCAACATGCCTAGGAAACACTTGAAAATAAGATATGTCGTTTCTGAGATTGACCAGCTATGAAATGTTTGCTTATAAAAGATGAACAGAAGGCTGATGCATACCCTATCTAGCTGAATGCAGACATGCGGCCTAATACAGACAATGATTGGCCTAGCTGGCTGAAAGCAGACGTCCGAACGAGCCTACCGAAGACAGACACACACCATCTGACCATCCAAAGATACATTATTGCCTAACAGGCCAGAGCGAGAAGCAGGACATATCAAGTGGAAACCATACGTATCAACTGGATAGTTCAAGACATTAGCTGTCCCAGCCAGCCAAAAACAGACTGTGACCTAATGAAGCAGAGAGTACGCAGACCTAGCCCGAAGAAGAAAACAAATACATGAACTAATCAGTAGATATCAACAAACAACTTTTTCAGTCGAAAACAACAAATGAGTAATTCCCACACGAACTGATGCAAATACGATATAAATGATCTGGCCTTCAGCCAACAGATGCACGTTCTATGCAGTCAAGATATCAGTAAAACTGATACATTACCTAACCACCTGACAAAAGATACACAACCTTGTACAGCTGCGACAGACAAAATCCATTACCAAGCTACCCGGCAAAATATTAACACGACTTAATACGTACTACCCAGGCGAAGAGATGAGCACGGCAAATGCCTTGTGCAGCTATCTGAGAGCAGATGGCTAGAGTAGAACCAACATCAAGTAATACCACTTATTACCACAGATTAAGTATATATCAGAGTAAGAGAAACCACAATTTACTACAGGCAAAATAGCAGGAATATCAAAACAACAGGAACGACATTTACTACAGAGCCAATAGCAGAATATCAATCCAAGAGAAGCTACTGTTACCTAGGAGCAAGTAGCAATAAAGAGATGGAGAGAGAGAGAGAGAGAGAGAGAGAGAGAGAGAGAGAGAGAGAGAGAGAGAGAGAGCGAGAGAGAGAGAGAGAGAGAGATAGACAGAGAAAAAAGAGAGAGAAAGATTTTTACCGAAAAGAAGAGAAACGTTTTTAGCAAACAGCAATTGTCATGAAATAGCAAAGGACACCAGAGAGCAAGTGGCAACACAAAAACTAGAGGAACAGCTTTTTTACCAAAATAAAAAACAAAAGAGAAACAAACAGGAACTGCCGTGGAAGAGCAAAGAGCAACCAGTGGGAACACCAAATGATTCCGTTTTCGCTGGATCCAAACAAAGGAATAACAAAGGACACACCAGTGGAAACGCCAAATGATTGCGTTGTCGCTGCATCCAAACAGCCTTTCAAAGATTTTTACAGATGGAAATTTTCACAAATTATGCACACTATTCTGGTAATATTTGCATGGACAACTTACCTATTTTTAATGCTCAGGTTCGTGCTGGCTGACTGGAGGGGATGAAATTAAAGAATATCCCCTGTCTACAAATAGAATTCCAGCTAGATTCTATTTTGTACCCTAAATGTCACAGAAAATATTTACACATAATAAACACAAAAGGAATTCCTCGAAAGTGTTTTATTTGAAACATTGCAGACATGGTTAGCAATTGTAAGAACAAATTGCGTACTGAATATTCCTCATTTGCTTACTATATGCACATCGAAATATTCAAAGAGGAGAAATTCAGGTTATGAACATCCCACAAATGCGACCATTTAGCAAAGAGCACATAATCAGATGGCGCTACTTCGTAAAGACAGACAGCCACAAATGGAGCCATTTCGTAAAAATGTCACCCACAAATGGGGAAACTTAGTGAATAGGCTTACCCACAAATGGAGCCATTTCGTAAAAATGACACCCACAAATGGGGCCACTTAGTGAATAGGCTTACCACTTCAAAAAGAGAACCACCCACAAAATTGGCCACTTTGTAAAGAGGCCATCATCGCAATTGATATAATTTTACAGAGAGAACCCCCACAAATGGGGCCACTTCGCAAAGAGAAACACCCCCAAAAATAGGCCACTTATCAAAGAGAGACACCCAAGAAATGGGGATATCTCACAAACAGGACCTTATGTCATTAATCTTGTTTCAAACATTTCCATTATGAAGAACCCTACAAATAGTACCACCGGACTATTGCGCGAGTCCCATTGGTGGTCATATTCCCTAAGTTCCACTGTATTTCATTTCTTTAGAGCAGCTGATCATGTACCAGAAAATTCAAGCTGCTAGTGCTGAAGTAACTGCCCAAAATCACTTATAGATCGATTCCAAAAATGCCTAATTCATATATGTAGAAAGAACCGAAATTGATTCAAATTTCTAATCTGTAAACTCCAAAAGCGATTTTTTCAGAACCCAAACAGCAACTATAAAGTAAGACCGTTTCCATACGATAGAAATTTTAAATTTTAATCAATGTGGATCTACTGTTCAATTCAATCTAGATACTCCACTTAGCCCTTAAATGCCCAAACTCCCTCACCTTATTCATCATGCCAAACCTCTTCTTTTCAGTTGTGTTGATGTCCCCACAACGAACTTCCATGAAATTCTTGGCATCCAGTCTGTACAGAAGTGCAACTTATCTTTCACTCTGCCCTTGTATGCCTGTTCTCTCTCTCTTTCTATGGCATTGTCAACACAAACAACGACATAAATACTTCTCTTTTTAAACGCCAGCATAAACATAAACGACTCTTCTTTCATCAGCATTAGCGTAAACAATCAACTTTTTTCCTCAACACCATTAGCAACGCAAGCAGCTTTTTTTCCTCTACGCCAGCATCAACATAAACAACCTTCTCCTCCTTTAAGTATCAGCAGCGAAATGGTTCTGAGTTGAGAGGCACTACAAATGGCTGAAAGGTTCTGATTTACTTGTATAGCATCACTAAAAGGTTCTAAACCCCGAAAGGTACAATATTTTGAAACAATCATCTGCAGTTCTTCAGGGCACCGCAGGTGTTTATTTAGTTTTAGTTCATGTATGCATCTCAGATAGTTATTACTTTTATTTAAATCTTATCCATTTTATCATAAAGAACACTCTTTTCTAACTACCAACTGTCAAATTGACCAATGTTCTAACAATTTCCACTTGTCACTCTCATTGCAAAACTAGTGATTGGCCACTAGTAGCCGATTTTGGCTCTCATTTATGTCAGATGGTAGTTAATCTCACAGTGGAGCTGTGTTTCCATTTCCTACATAATATCATTTAATCCTGTTTTAATTTCAGCGAGTAGTTTGTCTATTGTGGACATTGTGAGTAATAATCAGACCGAAATTGCTCCCTTTTACTTTGATTCAGCAATACGTTGTTGCATAGCTGACCATAGGAAAGATTTGTCTTGAAGGATCACAGCAAATGAATGAATTTTATTTTAAAGAGTGTTTTTTCTTTCAACGAGTAATATTTTCAGGGAATCCTGAATAGTAGGCGGCGTAAAGAGGCATGATACACAGAGCACCGAACCGCCTAACAGGCTGTCTGTTTGTGTACAATGGTCGGCAATATTCCTCATCTGCTCACTAGAGAATGAGCATCAGAGCAGCTAAAATGACCGTGGTTGGTGTGTAGTGCCATGTCAATTCTGTATCATGATTCCAGTAGATAATTATTTCTTTCTTGTCTCTTGCTGTGTACACTTCTTTGCTTTTACAGGTATATATTTAAAAAGATGGACGAGGTGTGCAAAGTTAACACCACGAATGGATCATTGGTCGACTTAGAGCAATGTGGTGCAGTCATATACGACACCTTTCAAATACCAGAGGCACTTTCAACAGTGTATTCTAGAATACAGACAGCCACCATTGTGGACCTACAAACATCCACTTTCCAGAGGTTCGTGGTCCCAGAGAATGACACAGTGAAGGTAACCAAACTGTTGCCAAACAAAGGCGTCTCTGTGTTGGCCGTGGCTGTAGAAAAGGAAGGCAAGAGCTGGGTATTAGCATATGACCCAGACAAGAGCTTAGCTTGGATAGCACGCGTTGGTTTACCCATCGATGGACAGATAAAATGTATAACATGGGTCAATGATGAGGAGTTACTAGTAATGTCTGACAAAGAGCTCGTTGTCTGGAATGTTGAAAAAGCCAAGGGCTTGAGCGGTGAAGATGAGCCAAGCAATTGTACACAACGTGTGACTATCAAAGATGAGGTGTTAACCCACGTCAAGACAGCTGTAGAAGACGAAGATAAGGAATATGTTCTGCTAGACACGGGGCAAGAGTTTATCTTAGTTCAGCTATACGATGGAGTATTGCGCGTTCTAACAACCAATTGCGCTACTTTTGGAATGTCGAGGAATGGATATACAACGCTGGTGACAATTGTTAATTCCGGAGGATGCTGCCAAATAGTTGAAGAAAACTTAATAACGAAGGAAGAGATTTTTCGAAAGGACGTTAACGTTCAAGATTTATGTCCGCTGAAACTGCTTATGGAGGACAAAGAAAAAGAATCAAATATCTTGTTTTACCTACATCATGCAAAGGGGGCATTAGCTATTACCAACGATCACTCCATTATCACAGTCAGAGAAGACCAGTTTGATGACTTTGTAATCTGCAAAAATGGTACAACAGCAGCACTTCGAAGTAGCGCGCAAGAGGTTTCAATTTTATCTGAAGGTAAAAAGCAACCGATTTCTATTGGCGATGGATCCAAGAAAACTTATCATGACGTGCGTTTTATCCCATTTCTTGACTACAACCGCAATTCAGAAACATTGGCCTTGGCTAATGTGGTACTTAGCCACACACAACTAGCAGGTAATGTACAGATAGGGAGCACTATAGTTCCTGTAAACAACTTCATCCGGGAGACTTTCCTTGAAATTGATTCGAACAGATGTATAAACGAATTAGATCGCTGCACCGTCGGCAAGTACTTTCTTCCAGTACAAGACTTGACAAATGCCACGGGCATGACGAGATACGTACCAAAAAACCAGAAGCTTATAATAACGCCAAATACTGAGAGAAACCTGAAGAGTATTGCCCGTGCGGTAAATATGAATTATCCAATCGTGATAGAGGGAGCGACTGCAGGCGGTAAAACGGCATCGGTAAAGTACTGCGCCTCACTGGCTAATGCGCCATTGTTGCGCATGAATCTGACTCCGCACACCAGTATCGCTGATTTTGTTGGCCAGCTTGACTTCAGTGAAAATCAAACCTGCAAAAAAACTCAAAATGACAACATTGTAGCCAAGATGAATATCGTGTTTAGGCCAGGGGTGTTTACGCGTGCAGTGACAGAAGGATATTGGTTACTACTTGATGAGGCAAACTTGGCAACAGACGAGATTATACGAGTCATAGAAGACATAGCTAGCACGGGATATCTGCAGATACGGAACAGTATGATTTCAGGTCAACCAAATGCTGTCAATGGCTGCGTCTCCTTCAGACAGCATCCCAATTTCCGCTTATTTATGTGTCAGAACCCAGCTGAGGATAGAAACTACGTGGGAACAAGAAATGTATTTTCCCAGTCATTGCTCAGTCATTTTGTGCCGATCGTCTTCCCTCCAATTCCGTTGAAGCCGGATCTGTTTGATATCATGTGCAGTATCCTTGGTGACAAGAAGAACGCAGCTTGAGCTAGTCGAGGAAATTAAATGTTACAGGAAGAACAATGTACCTATCAAAGCTAGGGATATCTTGCAGGCATGCGAGATAGTCAAAAACTCTGCGGCTAATTCAGTAAGCATCAGTCTATACTACTTATTGACACAACATGTTTCAAAGAAAGACAAATCGGCAATCCGAGCAAGAGTAGAGCAGCAATTTGGTACTGTATTCCCAGAAGATGGAGGCGGAATGAATCCAAATGCCACAAGCGGTGTTTATATGAAACATTACGGACAGCTCTTTAAGTACTTTGACCTCTGCAAGCAAACCAAGAGACCAGGACTTCTGGCGGGATCGCACCTGAGTGGAAAGGTAAAGGCACTAGAAATCTGGAGCGAAGTTAAGGATGTCAAGATGTTGGTATACCACACTAATCCAGAGACGTCATCTGAGGATCTATTTGGTAGAGTGATGCCTAAGGTCAGTAGCAAAAATAATTTTACATTTTTTATAGAAGAGCCTTTTTTCAGAAAGGTGAAATAAAGATTGTTTCACCGAATTGAACTTAATATACCTGGAATGTCACCAACTTTTCTGGCATATAGTTTTGGCATTAAGATGCTGGCATGTGGAAGTGGCGAAGTAAGAAAGTGGCAAAGTGGCAAAGTGAGAAAGTGGCAAAGTGAGGAAGTAGCAAAGTGAGAAAGTGGCAAAGTGAGAAAGTGGCAAAGTGAAAAAGTGGCAAAGTGAGAAAGTGGCAAAGCGAGAAAGTGGCAAAGTGGCAAAGTGAGAAAGTGTACATGATACATTCGTTCCAAAACTTTCTGTTATCTTAACGCTTTGTTATCTTTTTCACAACAAAGCACCCTTTTTCAATATCTCAGGGATTATAAAATA
This sequence comes from Protula sp. h YS-2021, assembly GCA_949752745.1. NCBI lineage: Eukaryota > Metazoa > Annelida > Polychaeta > Sabellida > Serpulidae > Protula > Protula sp. h YS-2021. The sequence goes on from OX457033.1 coordinate 40,619,937, forward strand.
ACATTCTGGATATAAAAAATCAATAAACAATGCATTGTCCATAAGTGTTTTGTATCTAGTTTTGCCTTGACAATACGATTTTGTAGTATTTCATGTTTCCCATGTATTCCGATTTCAGAAGGATGGCGACATACCATTTGGTTTGGAAGATGGTCCTGTGGTCAAAGCGATTAAGGAAGGGTTATGTTTGGTTCTAGCGGGCATCAATCGACCTGAAGACGCCGTCATCGAATCACTAAATGCTGTGCTTGAAACCGGTTTAAATAGAAAACTCGAAATCAACAACAAACTGATAGATATCAGCGAGGATTTATTTGTTGTTGCCACATATTCGAAAGCCAACGCCAAAGCACCTGTGGAACTGACACCAGCCTTGTTAAACCGCTTCCTGTGCTTCGAGATTGAGGAACTTCTGTCTAAAGACGACACCAGATTCCTTTTAGAGTATTACATCAGTAACACTAAACAAAGAAGTGATATAGAAAAACAGCTTAAGAAGAAAGACGACTTTAAATTCAATGTTGGTACATTGAGCCAGGTCCTTTCAGTGCTGGATGGGCTTTTGAAGAAAACACCAGATATGACAGAAGGCGAGATCCAAATCTGCATTGATTCTTTACTCAGTGCAGGAAGGGACTTTGATAAATTTCTGCGGAAGGATATCCTGCCTGTAGATATAAATATCAACTATTTTGAAAACCAAGGCTACAAACTGTGTGATTCCAGACAACAACTGGCAGTTTTTATGATGGTGTGCATCCAAAACAGCATACCAATGCTTCTTGAAGGCGCACCAGGAGTTGGAAAGACATCTCTTGTAAAGCACTTGGGGAACTACATGGGTTTTGATAACAGTATCATAGTATTCAGCTTCAACAAGGAATTGAGCATCTCCGATCTGATGGGTTGGTACATTCCTTCAGGAAATAACGTTGAATTTGTGAAAGGCAAGTTAGCCATTGCAATAGAAAAGGGATATATATTTGTTGCTGATGAACTGAACTTAGCACCGCCAGAGATAGTTTCATATTTGATACCACTTTTGTCAGGAAATACTACTTTCTTGAACAGCGTAAGTGGCGAAAATTTGAAAGTTCATCAAAAGTTCTCCTTTTTAGCGACACAGAACCCACCATCCTATGCTGGTCGTAACAGTCTCCCACCAAGTGTAGAAAGGAGGTTACCTAAAGTTACTGTACCCAATTACAAAGCGAAAGAAGTAGCTGAGATATTGGTGACCATCGAGGCATCATTTGCCAAAGACATGGGCATTGAAAGGGAAAAGAAGAAACTGAAAGAACAGATGAAAGCTGTCACCGAATTGATCGATAAATCCGTATCTCGAAGCAAAGAGCTGACTCTAAGACATTACATCAAGTATTTACGACGGATGATGGTTTTGCGCGATCTTTATTCAGAAAATTGGAAGGATCTCCTCAAGTTTCATGCTGCTGTTCTGTTCAACGCTACTGACTTACTGTATGGAGCTGATACAGTGTGTTTATGTAGCATTGACAGAAACGATACCGAGTGGGTGTTCAGCATGTTTCCTAGCAGCGACCCTGACGTAAAGATTCGTACTAAATGGCCGGCGAAAAAGGGATCAAGATATGAAAAAGAACTAATGATGCCGGGAGAAGAAGAATTGTTGTGCAAGTTAGCTCTTGCACTGCACTGCAAGGAACCAGTCGTTTTGGAAGGTGTGAGTTGCTTTAAAACAACTGCTGTCTACTTACGTTCTGTACCTTTCAAATGTGTCTACTATGAGTAATTTGTACGGCGGAATTGAACCCCACTCCCCAGACACGTTTGTGAAAACGTATGCATATCAAATGTGTAGCTACATCCACGCTGCCTGTTCCGAGGAAGTGCCCTTCCCAATTGCTATGGAAAGCAAACCATTGTGTGAGTTCCTGGTGACTTTGTGTAAGACTGTGCGACAAAGCATAGACAAAAGTGATGCTGACAGTAAGCCAGATGCTGATTTCTTTATAAAGTACATACAAAACACTGCAAACCCAATCGATGAAGCATTCCATTGCCTCTTAGCTTTAGATATTCTGGATTGCCTTCAAAACAAGGTAAATAACAGACAAGGATTTCCAGTTTGTGAAAGGGGTATCATGGCAAACATTAGGTTTGGTGGAATCATTCTTCTCAAAGATATTAACCTGCCTGATCAAGCGGTGGTAGAGTCTATGAACATCCTGGCGGAGCTGAATCCAGAGTTTTCTCATCCTTTCTCATCCACAATGCCAATGAAAGTAAACAAAGACATGCACATTATTGCAACGATGCGGTTACCAGCGACAAAGCCCGTTTCAGCCGCACTGAGATCCAGATACACCTTTATTCAGGCGTCCCCACCAAAGATTGATTCTGACGAATGTCGGAAATTCCTCAGACAAATCATGACTTCAAGGGGTGTGGTAAATGTGGAGCAGAGGGAAGCTTGTCTGTACTCCTTCCTGAATGAATACAAAGAGAAGTACCCCATACCCTATTTGCAAGTTTCTGTTCCAACCCTTTTGAAATGGATAGGATTTGAGAATTTGCACCTGAAAGGAAATGCAGAGAAATTTGATTCTTTGAAAGAATTTTGGGCAAACCAAGTGGTATTCTTGGATTCCGTTGGTTCATCGGAGCTAGATGTTGTCATTGATGCAGAAGAAAAACTGCTTGCGATTGGAGAGGAGAAGTCCGGTATAGAAGTAACTGGAGATCTTGCATACCTACAGAAGGAGCTTGTTCTGACGCATAACCTAGCAAACATCATAGGAAGACTATTGATTGGGCATTACACTGGGGAGATCATCAATTTAGTAGGTCCACCAGGAACAGGCAAAAGTAAGGTTACGGAAGTATTCGCCCACATGGTGGGACAAAGTTTTCTTAGGATTTCATGCTCAACTAATCTCACAAGCGAAGACCTATTTGGAACATTTACCCCATCATTTGATGGGAAGAATATGACCTTTATTTATGAAAAAGGCGTCTTATTGAATGCAATGGAAATGAAGGAGGGTTGTGTGGTTTTATTTGATGAAATAAATCTGACGTCTTCAGATGTGCTCAGTACATTACTGGGTCTCTTCAAACATCCTCGGAACATGCCCTATGAAGTTCACGGGGAGGAGTATGATTTGAGTAAAGTACAGTTTGTTGGAGCAATGAATCCTGTGTCTGTTGGTGGTGGACGTAAAGCGTTGCCTTCAGCTTTATCCAGGACGTTGTTAACTGCAGAAATTAAAGCACTGAGCAATGAAGATGTGGAGACGATTATCAAGAAAGCGTACGCAGATACGTTTGCCGACTGCCTAGACAAGGTATTGCATGTGTTCTTCAACGTGTATGACACAATAAAATCGGACCCCAGCTACGAGAACTCAGTCAAGACAATACCCAATCTAAGAGATGTCCAAAAAGTGGGATCAATTTATCATGCTCTGAAAGAATATGCCGGCAAATGCGAAAAGGGCGAACAACAAGCTCTGCTTTCCGCGTTGAATATGGTGTTTGCAAGTCCTCTCCAGTCATCAGTTGACCGATCACTTACAATCAAGTACAATGTAGGTGTAGTTACTGGAATTCAAGATGGCGATTCCGTTGAAAATGCACAATGTAGAATCGTTGGAAGTACAGCAGAATTCGCTTCAGCTTCAAACATTGCCACCAGTAAAAGCACAGAGGCATTCAAATTAAACATCGATATTGAAAGAGGGAATAAAATCCACCCACAAAATCTCATGAAACTTAACAAAGAAATTGAACATAAGCTTCAGCTTTTAATTGCTGCCGTACAAAGCGGTCACGTTATAATATTGTCTGGTCCAGCAGTTTCCGGTAAAACACATTTAGTTCAAGAACTGACGAGGATTCTAAATCGTAAAATACATCACGTGGCCGTGAACTTAGACATGGAAACAAGCGATTTAGTTGGTGGCTTTACGCCTGTGAACCCAAACTTTCTTGACTACAAAAAGCGATATGAGGTGCAGAAATTAGCTACTGAACTAATAGCGCTCATACCAGTGACAGCAATACCACTGTTTGTAGAGGGCTTGGAAAAATCAAACTACTCTGCTATAGAGGGGATAATTCAGCAAAATCCCACCGCCAAAGAGATATGGACGGGATTGAAAACAAAGCTTATTCTGGAAAGTCAGTTGACAGATAGCGAATTTGCTACTTCTTTTAAATTTGTTTTGGGTCCAGTTGTAAATGCAATGATTAATGGAGAGATACTTCTCCTCGATAATGCTGATTTAGCCAGACCAGAGGTTTTAGAACGACTCAATTCTATTGGTGAAAAAGATTCATGCTTGCACACTCTAGAAGTTGGTGACAGCGGTGGCGGAATGAAAACGTATAAACCAAGTCCTGGTTTCAGCATGATCTGTACGGTAAATGAAAACCGCAAGGGAGCATTCCCTCTCTCTTCGGCTTTTAAAAACCGCTGCATCCAGATTCACATGGACTCACTGGATAATTTAACGACTGGCAATGCAGACATCATTGGCTCTTCCGAAAACGACAGAAATATATGGGAATTACACCAGAAAATGAAAAAGCTTCACTCAGATCTGAAAAAAGAAGGAAGTGTGTGCGGATACAAGAGTACATATCGTAATGCACAAAAGATGTCGACATGTATGCAAATTACACACAATGTAGAAGAAGCCATCTACACAGCTTATGGACAAGAGGCTATTCTTTACGCTCCTGAGATTCCTCTACAAGATTATCAATGGATTTCTCCAACTGATAACGTGTCCTTAACAACGGTTGCTGGTGTGGTAGATGTAATTCCAGAACTAGCTTCCGAATTTACAGACGTGTTGCAAAGGTTGACAAAAGAAATAGAACGGCAATCACTAGAAAAGTTGACTTTGAAAGATCCTATCAAGAGGCACGCACTAAGTAGGATTTTACAAACAGAAAAAAAGCATTGAGTCTTGAAACAGCTGGGTACGTAAATGATGTTGTTGGAAATGACCTCACAAGCAAACACTTTGCAGGAAAGAAGTTCGAAGTTAGAGCAGAGGAGTCCAAAGTCAAAGTTCAGTTGTATGGTACTGTAAAAGCGAGTTCTTCAGATTCAAATTGGTTGCAATGGCTGTATCAGGTGGAGTCTAACGGAGATAACGCCACAAGTGAAATCGTTATAGAGAAACCTGAAGATGGAATACAAGCTTTGCAGTTATGTGCATCAAAACTGGATGAAAGAGAAGGCTGGATCTTTAAAAATGCATATATTCTCGCACTGTCATTCAACGAATTGACATTGCGCTATAACTTTGACAAAGATACGTTCGAATTGCATGTGAAAACAAGCACGTCACTGAAAATCTTTGATCAAATAAATTCAATTGAGATGTCAGATATCAGTATTGACATGACCTATACCGGAAGCAAAATCCAGACATGGATTATTGAAGGCTATATACAATTGTCAATGGGGGCGAAATTAAAATTCGTCTTTGATGATTTGTCGTCAAAGTCATATGAGTCGTCTAGAGAAGTTGCGTCTGCACCACTGAAAGATTTCCTACAACATTTTCTCCCTTGGTCCGAAGCTGAACTTCTACCAAGTTCACTTCTTGTAGACACACTTAGCTGGAAAATAGTGACAGGAAAAGATGCAATCGATGAGCTCACCATTGATATTGGGGGAAGTGAAAACATATGGAATGCAGTATTTGGCTTCGACTTTGTAAACATGAAAGATATCTCTGCCTCGCTGGTATTTAAACAGCCTGGTGAGCAGTCGTGTGCCGTTAAAGGAACCTTGGTAATCGGAGAAGCTGCTGTCAAAGTACAATCAAACCTGCCCAAAGTAGACGACAAGGGACTGTTCAGGATGGCAAAAGGCGAAGACGTTCAGACAGCAATAGCTTATCATATATTTAATGCAATCAGTGGGAATCCACTTTGGATGAAGAGTCAAGGCCGTTTGATGAATCTTGCATTAACACAAACCGCATGCGTAGCTACTTTAGAAACAGACGATTCTGTTTCCTGGAGTGTGCTTGAAATTGTGGATATGAAAACAATGAAAGCAGCAGTGACAAAAGATACAAATGGTAAAATAGTGGTTAAAACAAACGGAGTACTGTCGTTATTTGGAGAAAGCGATAATAAATATTCAGGAACATACAAAGATAATAGACTCATTATCAGTGTGGATCCATTTCCGGGACAGGGAACGGTTGTGGATTGGTATAAGAAGCTGAATATGTTGGATTTCGCACAGGCCTTGGCCGATGCAGAATGGTTTAACAAGCAATTAACTTACCAGGTGGTTATTGACACATTTGAAAGCACTACATCGTGCACATCGATTGTTTTGGCTATTGATTTGCCCAACTACACAATTACAAGTAAAGCACTAGAAATAGAAGAAGTAAAAGCAAAGGCAAGGTACACAGAAGTTGAACAAAGATTAGATGTTGGCGGAAAGTGTGTGTTCTTGAAAGTACCGCTGCCTGTAGTGTTCCTCACATTGGAAGACAACGGTATGTTATTCAAAATGAAAGAGGAAACGGCAGGAAACGTAGATGTTGGTCGATTAATTCAAGTGATATTAGGTGGCTCATTGCCATCAACACTTGCAAATTTGACATGCAATTCTACACAAGTGCTCTGGGTACGACCGGAAGATCAGGGCATATGTTTGACGGTAGCATTGGCAGACACGGGTTTTTTTTTGGATTTGTTGACGTTGTGAACAACAGCTTGTCGTTCGAAGGCCCAGCAAATGAAGTAGAGAGCATTGTCCCAAAGATAACCGGAACTAGGCATGTCTTTGGCATTACGGTTGGCTATGAAGCTACCTTTGTTCGTGGTGAAGACACTTTGCAATTAAAAGCTTCTGCTCATGCTGAAAATGTATCTGTTGCTGATATCGTGACGTACTATGCTAAAAAGGTGTCGATGCCTGAATCTGCAGTGGAAACTATCAGAGCCCTGCTATCATGCACTCTCAGTGCAAAGAAAATCGACATAGATTTAGTGCTGAAGCAAAAAGGTATGCACTTGGAGGCACTCGTTGTTGTACAAGACATAGCTGTGCCGTTCGCTGACGTTCTCAAGCTAGTTGATGTCCAACTGAAGTTGTGCTTGGATGTATCTACTGACGAGAAAGGTCAACAGAAGATTTCGTTTTGTGGCAGTTACATTGGAGGTCATGTTCAGATGGGTGCTCATCACTTCCCCCCGTTTTTCATTCCTGTGTGTCTGCACAGCACAAGCAACTCCGAGTGTACTTTTGCTCCTGAGGCTAGCTTTACAGGAAAATCACTTCAGATAATGAGTCCACTTAAGTGGAAATCAGAAGATGATGTGCTGGATCAAACTCTTGATTATCCGATAAACCTTGGAGCACTAATTCACGACGTCATGGGTTTGGATTTGGCCAACATTGGTCTTATGATCACACACTTTGGCCTGAGATTAGAGTTTGCAAATATGTCAACACCGGTACTGATGGCACTAGGCTTTGGAATGGGAGAATTGCAATTAACGGAAAATCCAATTGCAATGAAGTTGAAGAATGCAACCATGTTGCTTAAATACGACAAAGAGGTGGACTCAGATAACACGAATATTGTGAAAAAGGCCTGTGGAGAAGCAAAGCTGGGTCTTACTGCATGTATTGGGAAGGGTGACAAGCTGCAGTTCACTTCCAGTCTACTTGTTCCATATGGAACCGATGCACCGTGGCAGCTCTCCGTAAGACAAGATGTTGACATATCTCTGTCAGACTTCCTCAAAGTTGGTTTTGGCATGTTGGGTTGTGATGTTGATTTCAGTTCAATAGGCATTACCTCGGAAATAATATTTAAAGACGGAAAATTTACAGTAGAATGGAACTCACAAAGAGAAGTCAAGAAATTTGATCTACATCTGAAAGCTTGTTTTCGTACTCCAATTGGATGGTTCGAAGTTTTACAGCTAGTTGGAGTATTGTTTACTGTCAAACGAGACCCAGCAACCGGAAAACTGAAGTTCGATTACTACATCATTATCAACATATTAAAACAAGAAATACTTCTTCAGATCGACTTTAAGAGAAAAACACTGATTTTGACTGGGGATGTGGAGACAGAACTCACTGTACCAACAAAAGGAAATGTACGCATGACTGACATATACACTGGGTGTTCTAGTACTGTGAAACAGCTCCTTTCCACCAAAGACGCCGGTGTGGGTGTCTCGTTTGGAGATCTAAAGACGTATTTGGAGCTTGGCGAATCTTTACCGAGTCACAGACACTTCTTCATAAAGGCGGAAATTCAAGGCTTTCATTTGGGATTTATTTATAGGAAGAAAATGCAAGGAAAAACAAAGGTATTGTTCTTGCTGCAAGATACGTCAATAAACTTCGATGGGGTAAGCTCTGGGATGTCCTCAGCTTTATTGATGACTATGGAGTATTGCCAAGCTTAAGAGATATCACGGCAGCAGTGTTTTCGGTTCAGAATTCGGAAATCCTAAAAGCAAATTTTGATGATCTCTTAACCAATAAGCTGGTCCCCGAAAAAGCGTTGGACCTCCTAAAGCACCACACAAAATCAGAAGAGCACGCCATGGTCTTGATATCAGCAAAGGCAAACTTAGCAGACATGTTCCCATTTACAGTTCTTGGGGTCAAAACAATCGAAGTAGAGCCAATTATATTGTATAAAAACAGACAATTTTCACTGGATGTGCCCTTCAAATTTGGAGATTTGGACCGATGCTCAATTCAACTACATACAAAAGAGTTTGAACTGGCGCTGGACTTGGGACTTACCTTACATTTACCAGTTTCTTTGGATGGTTCAAAGAAGCATGACACTTTTTTTTGGCGGTCCTGCGGCTATTGCTAAGGACTCTTTCACAATAACTATGGAGTTTACTGACCTTTCAGGTGGACATAAAGCATGGCCTACACCCTTTGGAATCAAGGAAATTGATATATATGACATTAAAGTTGGACTCGAGATATCCAAAACAGCTACAAGCCTGTTATTACAGGCAGGTGGAAGATTCCGAGAATGTTCAATAGAATGCAAACTGTCGTTGATAGAAGTGGAACCATTTGTGAAAGCAGCTTACGTGGGTAGTATAAATCCGATGACTTTCATCACTTTCTTGCGTATGTTCACCAATGTTGGTATTGTGAACTGGATTTCAAAGCTATTTCCGACGGTAAAGAAGAGTTTTGTTCTTTTCGTGATGCCTGGCTATAGTGTGGAAGATGTCAAATGGCCTGACAGAGAAACTCAGATGAAGGAAAAGACGCAAGGAATTTTAGACAGCAATGCAGACTTGGATGTACTGTCATTCACAGAACCTTGTGCAAAATTTGATGGGTGTCGCAGCCACTGTATTTGGCGGAGTAGGAGTAGGTGGTGAGGTGAACTTTCTAGAAATGGGTGGTTATTTAGACAAACCAGTGAGTATATTAGGAGAATGCATATCAATAACTAATGTGAATGGTGATGGCGGACCGTACATGTATATCAAAGCAGAACTGTCCATGCTACCAAAATTTATATTTCTTATGGATTCCAAAGTCAAATTTTTCTTCATGACTACAACAAGCAAGATAGAAATTGACACAACTAAAGGAATGTTTAAGATCTCAGTAAAGTATGAAATATTTGGGGTAGAACTTGGAGGCTACCTTGCCTTTGGTATAAGAAGAAATCCATTTATTGCCTTTGGAGCTTCGCTAAAAGGAATTGGTATTGGAAGCTTTGTGGACGCAGTCAACAAAGAAGCAAACAAGTTTCTCAGCAGTTTGAAATCAAAGCTAGATGACGCGGATAGGGAACTTAAGCGAAAAGAGGATGAGTCTGGTTGTTTCATAGCAAGGTGGTTTTGGAAAGCTTGTAGGTTTTTACTCAAAGGATTGAAGGCACTTATTGTGGGAATAAAAAAGGCTATAAATTTTGTTTCAAACGCTATAAGCAAAATAGTGAAAGACCTGTTTGAAATTAAGAAATTAGCCGCAGCAGGTACAACACAGACTGAAAGTCACTTTAAATTGGGTTTTGAATACGACATCAGAATAGCTGGGCAGAAAGTCGCGGGTCAGTTCTCTCTTGAATTAGGTTCGAAGTCTAAAGATCAGTGCTCTGATAACAATGCGGCATACGAACAAGCTGGTCGTGCAGTGTCTACAGAATATTTGTCTGAAGATGCAAATAAATTTATTGAAACCCACAGCACCAGCGGAGGCGGAAGTGGAGGTGAAATCTCACAAGAGGATTTACCTTCACAAGAAGAGTTAGATGCATTCTCAACGAACAATATGGCACTGATTTCACGGTCGATGACATAGAACAGATTTCAAACACATTTGATGAAGTGGATAAAAAATTAGATTCCATAGAGAAAGGAGGCCACATAGATGAAACTAATCAAACCGAACACCATGCATTGAATGACATGAAATACGACGACACGCTGCCTGAAGAGTTAAAAGGAGGAATACCAGGAGATGGGGACGGTTATATAATTGTCGAAACTCTTGTCGATGGATGTGGTGACGCTGATGATGATGTGGATGAACCTGAGCCTGATCCAGAACCGAAGCCTGAACCTGAACCAGAACCAAAACCTCAACCTGGTTCAGATACAGAGTCCGAACCAGACCCCGAACCAGACCCAAAACCGAAACCTGGCTCAGATACAGAATCCGAACCAGAACCTGAACCAGAACCAAAACCTAAACCTGGCTCAGATACAGAATCAGAACCAGAACCTGAACCAGAGCCAAAACCTGGTTCGGATACAGGTTCCGGTTCTGATCAAGGTTCAGAGCCTGGAGAGGATTCCGAATCAGATGGAGAGTCCGATTCTGATTACAATTCAGACATCCATTTTAGTTCCGGTAGCTCTTCAGACGAAGAGGGTGGGGATAGCGAAGATGATGGTGGCAAATCCGATGACGAGGTTGATCCTGAAAGCAAATCCTGGTATGTCAGAAATCGATGTGACGTTTATCGTTATCTAAAACAATCAAGTACTGTTCTTGAACTTGCTGAAATGCTGAATACCAACGATGAACTTGACGAAGGTGCCAAGGACTTTGAATACAAAGTGACAGACAGAAAAGAAGGTATTATCGTAATAGATATGGACGCGGTGGCAATGCCTAGACGACTCTTTAACATCTTGTTTTCAGTTTGTGAATATGCAGATACACACAATATGGCTCCCTACATTGTTTTGACTGGGGAGAAAAGATCAGTCAGACCCGTCCTGCTCAAAAGTCCCAGTGATGAATGGGACATAGACACGATATACTCAATTATTTGTGCACTCTATCTCAAAAAGCTCACAGAACATGTTAAGTTCACTTACTCTACGGAATTCAAGGACAAACTCTTTTCATTTGTGGTATTAATACGCTACGAAACAAGCACACAAAAGATGTCAGAGCTATCAAAAGAAGTTATTTACACTCATATCAATAGAGACAGCGCAGAGAAGAACGTACTCGCCATAACCTTACCAAAATCAGAAGACCAACATGTTCTCTATGAACAAATCATTGTTTCTCTAGAGTCAACACAAGTGAAATTAAGAGATCTGCTTAGGCTAATGAATCCAAATAATCAAACAGAATCTAGCGAATATGGAAGAAAACGTGGTTGGAATGTGATGCTCAGATCCATGCGCATGCGCTGTTTAGAGTTTTCAGCAGAAAAGACTCTGCCTTTAAACAAAGATGCTTTAAAAGCCCTTACCACTGAATGGCCTAAAACGCAGTGTGATTCTTTTAGCTTTGGTGAAACTACCATATACGGATGTGACGAGTCTCACATTAAGCTTCCGAAGATTGTTCCTCCGATAGATACAATAAGTACAGATTACAAGCCATTACCAGTAAGTGATAGTGCTGGTGTTCAAGAAGCTGTTGATGCAATTGATACGATGGAGGCTAAAATGACAGATTTGCAATATGGAATTGTTAATCAATTTAAAGCAGTCCCAAAGAATGTTTTGACTCGTTATTCAACTTCCTCAAAGGGTAAGAAACTAAGCATCAAGGGTTTGATTAACTGGTACATAACAAATGGAACAAGCACTGACATATGGCTTAGGCAAAATCTTGGAGGAAAAATTAAAATTGGAGTGAGTCTTGTTTTTGCACTTACATCACGAACGCTGACTTTCAGAGCACACTATCTACATGCCGCAATTGCACTACTGACATCATTTGAGAAACTAGGTTTGTCAACATCTTGTGTGACCTTTTCGGACACTGTACGCATTGTGAAAGAGGCAGGACTGAAATGGGACGACTCATCCAAATATCGTTTGCTGTCAGAGTTTACAAACTATTCCAGAGCTTCTTCCCCACAGCTCAGCCAAGATATTCCTGCGCTTGCAACAGCCCTGCGCTTGACGTTAAATGACAGCCAGTTATCCTATCAACATCCCAGATATATACTGTTTTTCAACGATGAAGGTATGGGTGTATACGATCGAGCTGACTTGCAATCTTTCTGGGGAGTCGCACAGAATGCAGGGGTTGACTGTTGGGCTATAGGTATTGGACCTTTTGGTCGACGCGTCGAACGATGTGGTATTCCTTACTATCTCTATACACCCACTCTAGGAGGTCTGCAAAATGTAGTGCACCACATATTTTCTCCGGATAAACAACCTCTTCCGCTACTAAGCAACGCGCCGGCTGAGGATGTACCGACCTGTGACGTCAAGGCAATAGTTGAAAGTGAAGAACTCGCAGAACTTACAGTGTGGGATGTGTCTCTGAGAGGTCATAAGCATGCGAGAGAACAATACATCTCCATCCTATTCAATTACGTTAGCGGTAAGATTTCTTTCAATTAAGCTATCATTGACATCGCAATTATTATTATTATTATTATTATTATTGTCGGAAGGTTATTGTCCATATCTTTGTCAAATTTCCAGTAGCAACCCGATAGATTTAAGGCCCACTTACGCTTATCGAATACCTCTTCATATAAAAAATACCACATTAGCGGGGCGGCTTTAAAAAATAACTCTTTTAACATTCGGTGAGATCAACTGGAATAACGAACGAAATGTTATGCATACCTCTTTAAAGACTTGAAGGAGCTATGCCAAAATACTATCTAAACCATGCATTACCGCTTTTTTGCGCTCCACCAAGCAAAATTATTTCTTTCCTTAAAGAAATACACATGTACAGCAAGTTTCAAATTGAAATCAGTTAATTTTTAGTTTTATACATCATTGTTTCTGTCTATTTTAATTGTTTTTAATTTCAACGTAGTCTCACTATTACAGAAACGACACAATGTGACCCTATCGGGTTGCTGGTGTCGTTAAACCAATCAACCAATCAATCACTCAATCAGTCATTTAATGATATTCATTTGTTTCATGGTTGAATGTGAGTAGCCTTCCTATGCAAATTGCGCATAGCTGACATGGACTACTTTGTCAACCAGGATTACTTTGTTGACCTGGATTGTTTTGCTAACGACGAACCAATTTAATTCTAATTCTTGCTGTGATTGGTTGACACCGACGCTTTCTTGTCTAGTGTATTTAAACTTGTGGGTAAAGTATTACATTCCTAAACAACTTTGGCAATTGCCTAGACTGCGCAATAACTTTTTAAATAAATAAAAATTTACAATAAAACATCCAGTTTTACCAGCAGTACCAGTAATTTTGTGACCAATGCTATATGTGAGTGAGAGGGTGTGTAGAATCGACGATTCCACTGTTATTTTAAAATCCTGTTTAATTGCAATTAAAAGTATTTGCATTTGTAAAATAAGGACATTGTTAACTATTTATTTAATCGGTAGGTTCCTTCAGTGACTTTCTCCTTCAAGATGTACCAACAAATTGCACATTTGTAAAAAATTGCACACCTGGCACCATAGTAATGGCCGAGGATTCTTTCGCTGACGTCGTTATGAAAGGCAAGACCGACGCAGATGTCGTCGCTGTGGCACTCAAGCCAGGCCGTGGCCATATCGTCTGCGCGTCGCACAGTTGTTTCTTGGACAATTTTCTTACATCTAAGGAGAACCATCCATATCCAGAGGACCAGTATATCCTGCAAAGAAATATTCGGAGATGGGTGGGTCTTTCGGAGACTTATGCTGAAGGGGAAATTAAGTTCACCTCCCAGGTTTGTACGCAATTTTTATTTATTGCACACATTATCTTTTAATTATCTACGACGAACTGGTGCAATCAGTCAATTCATACTTTCGACCCTTTCCGATAAAACTTTCGTTTCTACAGGAACTTTATGAAACGAGAAAACGTAAACACTCTAATTTGCTTTCAATGCATTCATATTTCTTCAACTGAGCATGGAAATTGTAATGTTACTTACAGTATACTGAGTTGGTGCAATAAGCCAATTCATACTTTGCGATAAAAGTTTCGTTTGCACAGGAACTTTATTGAACGGAACAACGTAAACACTCTAATTTTCTTTCAGTACAATCATATAAGGTAGTGACAGAAGGCAATTATTACAGGGATAGGTTATACGTACTTTGTTTTTTATTAGGATACGCAAGGAAGGCCTGTGAACAAACGTACTTTCTACTAATCAGTCATGGCAGAGAAAAACAACTTGTAGTACATTTTCTTATTTACTTTTTTATGTTCTAACAATTTCCTCAACTGAGCATACACAGTCTAAATCATGAACTGGTTTATTTTTTCTCATTGTTCTATAGGTATCTGGTGTCGAGGAGCTGAAGAACATGAGGTTACTACTGACATATGCCGATCCGGCTCCGCATATCACAGAAGAACAGGTGATAAGTTATATCAAGCGAGGTGGTGGTTTGTTTTACAGTGTGTGTCCCTGGGGATATTTACAGCTACGTCCAGGGAAGAAAATGGCCGATATGCCTCTATATGGAGTTCTGCAGCAAGTCGGCATTTCTTTTACTGAAGCATACGCCCATTTTTCCTAACAATGATACTGATACTGATCTTACGTCTGATTCGTAAAATTCAATTTCAATTGGAGAAACCACAGCACCGAACATTTGTAAAAACTGCAGAAGTTCAAATTATTTGTAAAAAAAGTGTACATAATTTCTGAAATAGAACGAACGTATGCTGAGGCATACATCTAATTTTTCTGATTCACGCGAAGGTGTAAGCATTTCAGCAGCACAACGAATATGCATTGAGTAAAACAATATGCGTTGCTATCTAAAATGAAAAAGGTGTATAGTACTGTGTGACTGATCATTTACAAATATCGGTGATCAATTAATTCTACCAATTACAATGTTTCATGAAAAAACAAGTGACGATTAAAATCAGTTATGTAAATCAGCAGTGTAACCAGCAGTGTAGCGTTTTAATAAAATGCAATTTTTATGGAATATAAATATGCATTTGGATAATGTGAATATGTAAATGAGTATCTAGAAGTGCAGCTACTGAAATAAGTAAAGATGCGTCATATAGGTTGATCAAGCACGCGTCACCTAGTTCAATAAAACACACATTCTGTATTTTGCTATCCATGTGAACTAAAATTGAACAAAAATATTGAACTATGCCTATAAATATAACAAGAATATGTATTGGGAATGCTTTTTGCTAATAAACATGTGGCAATAGCAAACAGTGTAGAAGATCAATAAAAATGTAATGTTGATTTATATATATATAGGAACTTTTACAAGTATAGATAGCCATGTGGTAGTAGTATAAACTCGCGTTACACATTATGATAAACATGCGTTACCTAGTATGATAAACATGCGTTTCCTAGTATGATAAACATGCGTTACCTAGTATGATAAACATGCGTTACCTAGTATGATAAACATGCGTTGCCTAGTATGATAAACATGCGTTACCTAGTATGATAAACATGCATTTCCTAGTATGATAAACATGCGTTACATAGTATGATAAACATGCGTTACCTAGTATGATAAATATGCGTTACCTAGTATGATAAACATGCGTTACCTAGTATGATAAACATGCGTTGCCTAGTATGATAAACATGCGTTACCTAGTATGATAAACATGCGTTACCTAGTATGATAAACATGCGTCAGAGATTGTGATGTGATCAGAAACACGACATACAGAAGGATAAAACACGTGCCATATAGGTTAGAATTCAAGGGCATAAAAATGAATGGTGTGAAGAAACATACTGAACTATGGATGTTTAATGTGACAAAATTATGTGTCTTGAAAGAATGCAAAATATACAAAAGTGTTTCTTAATGTTAATATTGTTAATACTATAAACAGTTTTGTAGCAAATGTACATATAATATGCATATTTGGATTTTGATTTTTATATTCTATAAAATTTTTGCTACTAAATGTCTGTAAAAGGCTATAAGAAAGAATGTCTAAGTAGGAATTCTATTACAACAAGTTCATTCATCATGCAAAAGTGTGATTGATCATGTGATATTGTATACGTAAGGCAACTGTGAACAAGCATCCAGAGGTGCAACAGTACACGGTGCAACAGTACACAATACAACAGTGCCCGGCACAGAAGCATATATAATTATGCAACCGTTTATGAAATCATGAGCGGCAGGAATAATTTTGTAACTCTGTAAATAGGCAGAGTTGTAAATATGTTCATAGAAATTTAGAAAATAATGTAATAGTTGTAATAGTCATGTAATAGTAATAGCCATGTAACAAAGTGATTTTGCAGGAAAGGATGTGAGTCAAAACTCCTTAAGAGCTGAGTAATGTTAAGGATTGAATGTGAATGCAAAATGCATGCAAAACGGACAGAAGCATGCAAATTGAGAATGTGCATGCAAAATGCACATAAGCATTTACATCGTGAATATTCATGTAAATGTGACTATGCTTGCAACATGCAAAATGAAGTGCACTTTGAACTCAATGTATATATTGACATTTAATCTATGAGGTTTGTCAGCAGAGTAACTGTTTTTTTATAAAGAAATATCGTGAAGGATTGAGAAGCATACTCTCTATGCACTGGCTAAAGGTGGGGAAATTAGTTGAAAGACTCAAAGTATTGAGCAGAGAAAGTATACTAAAGGCAAGAAAGAATAATGCTCCTCATGTCATGTGAATAATCATTGGATTTTTTGTTATTTCATAGCAGGAATGACATTTAAAAAAACTATTCAATGTTGATAGGAGTACAAACCCCAATAGATAATTCTTTACTTTTGTTTTGTTTTGTGTTATTATCAAATTACCTTTATGTCATGTAATAAATCGTATTTGATTTATTTGGACTCAACATACAGATGTTATTGTACCAAGTACTGTTGAGAAAATAAGTCAATATCCGAGATATATTAATCATAATTGTAGTGTAAATAGGATGTAGCATTAAAAAGTGGCATAAATGAGAATTTTCCAAATGTTAGTATAATAAGAACATGGTCTCCTAAGGACAATTTATGGGGTTTTCTAATCCTTAGAATGATCGGTTCAAGAGGTATTCCCCACCGTGATTACTTGGCAGTGGTTATTGCGGCTTGCCGTAGTATAAGCATTGTAGAATACGTTGAAAAATCCATGGGAAATACCTTTTGCTCAACAAGCACATCTCTATGCCCTATAAATAGTCTTTACCCACCATGTTTTTACTATTTATAGGATTATTGCTTGTTAATTCAGTGATAAAGCAAATGGTTACTAAGCAAATGGCGTAGGATTCTCGTGTTGCTTGACTTTTAGATTCAAAGTATTAGATAAAAAGTATGTATAAAGTTATTTACGATGAGCACTAAATATCACCTATTGCGCATTGTAGCTGTAGGATTTTGCAGAATACAAGTGAATTGCTACACGACTACAGTTCACGATCACAGTTTTATGATTTTACTTGAACCTATGTCAATTATCTAGGGAGGGTGGGGGTTGATAGTTTCCTCAGTTTATGGAATTGGTCTAGTAATTATAGGTTCCCTGGTTCGAATTCAACCAGAGGCAGTAATCAGGCGAATTGATTTTCTATCTTATTACCTGAGCTGGATGAATACAATGGGTAAGATTATTCAACAAGGACTTCAACCACCCCCCCTTATTTTTTAATTGCTGTAGAAAAATAATATGAACGTTGAGACATAAGATTATCAATTTAGCCCAATGGCGATATTTTGTTACATGAGTGATTGAGGTAAGTAGAGTAGACAATATATAAGCTTTTGGGGATAATGATGCATTGTATACAAATTATATTGCACTATATTTGCAATACTGATCATCTTTGATGCCTTTGTGGCTGTTGTATTGCATCCATTTTAAATATAGTGATGTTCGAGTGTTTGAATATAATTGAGCATGTGGCTCCGGCAATATTGGTGGAGCCATTCATTTGGAGTGGCTCTATGCACTGGGGTCCAAGTGGGTAATGGGTATAGCCATGTGGCAAGAACCATTACCCCAACGGCTCTAGCCATTTGCTTACTTGGTTTCCCCACGCCTTCTTCGAAGAGGAATGGACTAGCACCTCTTGGATAAGTAAACATGCATGCACACACAATCACAGTTGAAGTGACTCGACCAAGACAATATATTAAGGATACTGCTATGACCTGAAGTACTCATGTGTGTGATTAATATTTTCCTCCAACATCTCACAGATTGTACGCCCAACCGATTTCGGGTGACATACGTACTAACTGACTTATGTACAGTAATTTTAACATAAAATAATATCCTTTATTAAATCACACGATCTCCCGAAATAAAGAGTCTGTGCAATAATTAGTGTTAGAGATCAACTCAAAATGTAGTTAATTAATTAATTGCCAACTTAAATTTATTAAGAGCAGGGAGAGACATATCTGGGAAGTTGTTGGATTAGGGAATTAACAAATAGGTCTAGGTGGGGAGGGGAGCTCACTTGAACCGAGCCACTATCCACTGAAACGACCTTAAGTTTAGGCACCACTCTGTTTGTACTACTCTGCCTAGTCTGGCGGCAGGTCTAACATCACATTTAGTTTGACATCTATGTGGTCTGCAAAGATCCAGATTCCGTGATCTCTCCCTATGCAAAGGATTTCTCCTGTCAACTGCTCGGCTGAATGGGTGCCTCCTTGTCTGCGAAGATAAGCCACTGCTGTTGCGTTTTCCAGCATCACATTTACTAACATTTTTCTCAGACTTTGGAGCAGTAAGGAGATTGTGACTGCACAACTCTTAGTTCTAGCCAATTTATATGTTCGATTTTTAAGCGGGGAGGAGAGCCAGGTGTCCTTCACAGCTTTCCCTTGAAATAGAAACCCCACCCTTCGGACGAAGCACCTGTCTCAATTGACAGTAAGGGGGTGGTAGGTCTGGATGGATAACACCGGGACGGCATTTTGGGGGTAATCACCATTGCTGGTCTGCGAATGCTTTCGAGGGGATGGCCACTAGCCTGTGACTACCCCTTCTACTACCGATTTTACTGCCCTTTAAAATCGTCTGTGGTGAAGTCTGCTCAATTGAACTGTCTTTTCTGCTGTGGCTACTTGTAGTTCCAGTAGATCCTCCATTCGGGCAAGCGTCATGGGGTGGTGGGGAGTGATGCCTCAAATAGCTAAAACAATTCTGTTTCATCTCTCTTTGTGGGGTAGACTCTGGCTAACTGCGAAGTCTCACTTCTGTCCCAGAAAGGCTATCTGCTTGGGGACAATTTGATTTTGTCAAAATGACCATGAGACCTGCCCGAAGCCCCTGATATATTAAGAGAAGTGTTTGGTCAGTCATAGTCATAGTCTGGCCATAGGCCTCCTCGCTGTAGGCTAGGAACTAGTCGTCCAGGTATATATGTTACAGCGAATCTGTAAAACCAGCGAATCTATAGATTCGCTGAAAATTTCAGCGAATCTGTAGATTCGCTAACTCACTTAGCGAATCTGTAGTTTTGCAGAAAATTTTTCAACGAATCTACAGATTCGCTGGTTTTTCACCTAAAAAATTATACAGATTCGCTAAAATTGCCTGATCGGCCATTTTTACCGACATGATCACTTGTTTTCGCTAATATTTGAAATTTAATTGCTTTTGAGTGATTACGTTACTCGAGATGTATTTTGCACACCTTTTTCTTGGTTTGTGTGAAGGGAATATATTAAAATCGGCCTTCATTCTCTGTTTCCATTGCTAGTAACTCATTTCATGTAGCTGAGGTTTTTCGGTCATTTGATGAAAATACAGCAATTATATGCTTTCACACCGGAATAAAGTTTCTATTCGCTGAAATCCATGTCCTTTCAGTTTCTGTTAAATTAAACTACAAGTATGCGGAGCATCGAAAAGTAACAATGATTGGATAAGCGTACCGTAATTCAATTGCAATTTATATCACCCGGAGGTGAAGAGATTGTTGTGTTGCAATCACGGGAAATTAATTGCAATTTGACTAATAGCAATTTGAATGCTACTCAGAAGGGGAGTAATGATCGCAATTTATTTATTTAGAAACAATAGTGTTAAGATTTGCTGTGATCACTTTTATGAAAGACGATAACACAAAGAGAGAAACTTAATTTAAGCCTTTGTGAATATTGTTAGCAAATATTTTCGAACGCTTTCCAATATTGTTTTTCATTTGAGACTAGAAATTCGCATTTCAACAATGCATTTTAAAGCTAGTTAAATAAAATATGTGTAATTTTGAAAGTTCCGATTGCAATATATCTTATTCCCAAAAAACAAGAAACTGAATTTAAGCATTTGTGAATATTGATAGCAAATATTTTTGAACGCTTTCCAATATTGCTTTTCATTTGAGATCATAAATTCGCATTTCAACAATGCATTTTAAAGCTAGTTAAATAAAAATATGTGTAATTTTAAATGTTCCGATTGCAATATATTACATTTTCAAAAAACAAGAAAAAGGAGTGTAAAACACCTCTGGAGTAAAGAAGTCACATGAAAGCAATTAAATTTCAAATATCACCCAACACAAGTAATCCTGTCGGTAAAGATGACTGGTCAGGCAATTTCAGCGAATCTGTATAATTTTAAATGTGAAAAACCAGTGAATCTGTAGATTCGCTGAAAATGTTCGGCGAATCTACAGATTCGTTAAGTGAGTCAGCGAATTTACAGATTCGCTGAAATTTTCAGCGAATCTATAGATTCGCTGGTTTTACAGATTCGCTGTAACATATACACATACGTGCATACCCTGGACTGACCCATGATTTCAACACTTTCATCAATTTTGAGAATACGTACTGGGCTGTGTGTAGGCAGAATGGAAGTGCCTGAAATCAGAACCCTTTTCCCTTATTTCAGATCACAGGTTTTTCCGGCTTTCCGGTTTATTTGGGATGTGCTTCCGTTCTGAATTTGGTTCCGTTCTGACAAGTCTATGGCTAACCTCCAGTTCCCCATTCTCCCCCATTGGGAACCAGAAATACTAGACTAAAAAAGCCTTGTTCGGAGTCTGGTACTTCCTGAATAACTCTTCTGTTTAGAAGCTCTTACATAATATCTTGCAGAGCCTGATCCTGCTCCGAGCCCTGGCTGAAGGAGGTGGCTATGTGTTTTGGAGCTTTGGAACAGAGAGGCACTGTAATGTATCTGTCCCCGGTGTCTGTTTTGAATGAGAGGGAATACCTCTGTCGGAGCCAGTTGACTACTCAACACGGTGCCTCCATTCCTACCAAGACTTTGCAGAAATAGCCAAGAGTCTTTGAAGTTCAGTAGCTCCTTGATATCTTGAAATAAAAGAACGCAGCGTCTGGAGATGATTGCTTCATCTCCAAAAACTACCGTGCTTCGTTGCTACCTATATTACTGCGGGGCATGGTGGTTGGCTGAAGGGAAGAGGTGGCGTGATCTGGATTGCAGACCTTTCCCCTCTGTGCTGCTTCTTGAAGCGACCCCTATAGGAAGTGGTCTTATCACAGGGCGAGACATCAGGTATGAAGCTCTGTTTTCCTGACTGACCCTCTCTACGTCTTGAGGAAGGAATAGTTCTGGTTGACTCAAAATGCTGAAATGTCTTACCTCCCTCTCTCCTTCGACTGAGGAGCAGCAAGGTTTTAGCGTCTTTTATCCGAGCCTGGTTTTACTCTAAGCATCTACACTGTTCGGGTTGCTCTAGCGGCTTGATTGGAGTTCATCCAAATGGAAGGCTCCTCTTTGTCTGTGTAGGGGTTTTCCGCTTCTACCCCTTTCAGTCGTGTAATTTCTTTAATTACGTCTTTGAACGGTATATCCTTCGGCAAAATTCGAGTCGTCTCTGCAGTTGGCAGACGTAGAAAGATATCCTGAAACGGGAAGGTTGAGGGAAGTGGGTGCGTATTGGGCGTCTGCATGTCGCCGCTGGTTCCCTCCAATATTGCTGTACTTTTTCGGCAATTGCTAGGAGCCGGATAATCCTTTGGGCGCAGTGCCCCTTTTGGATGCATGTAGACAGGAGGGTTGCGATGAGATCCAGGCGTCTATCAATGCCCCTCTGCCCTCTGTGTCTAACTCAGCTACTGTCTCTGAAGAGACGGTGTGATTAAGCTTAGCTATGATGCTAAAGCCGGCGAAGATTCTGACAGAGGCGTATCCTCAGATTCAGAAAGCCTTCTGCTTTCCGCGCACCTCGCACAGTCCTTTGCATATCTAGTTCTTCATACAGTTTGTCTCTGTCGCCGTATGAGACAGATGCTTACATTCAATGCATGTGATCTGCTCCCCGCAAAGCAATAATTCTTCCACAGGCCTGTACTTGGGGTGGGGGTTGCTAGCAAACGATGGATGGCCATATATTGCCTTGTGCACTGAGCCTTCTGTTTCAGTCATGCCTGCAACAGAAATTTGCGTTATCATGCAGCAAACCCCTTCTTGTTTGCTCCTGTTCTACTCTCTCTCCTGTCCACATCTGAATAGATAGGGGATAGGCACGAACTTGGGACGGGTAAAGGCAAGAGGGATAATCCTCTTGGGTGACGATTCGTGCGTACATCCACAAAGGAATACCCACTCTTGCTAACCCTCCTACCAAAATGGGTAGAACCAGTTGGCTCTTCCCTTGAAATCGGTAACTCTACCCAAATGGGTAGTTCCACCTAATGCCCCGACAAGAGAGTGGCAGTAATCCCGTGAATCTAGCGAGAAACGTAAAAAACACGATCGACGCTCTGATAATTCAGTCATTGCAGCTCTAGCAAGCTAATGGTGACGGGGCTACGAACAGCAGTGCGGAGCTTACCAGCGCCAACGCCTGTCTTCGTGCCTGTCCAAAAACTACTGTTACACAAACACACTAACAGACAATCAGGCTGACACAGATCCTAGTATCTCCAGGTAAAGATGAACCTGCAGACCCGTGTAGAAAATATGAGAAATATAGTACTGTGACAAAGACCGAGTTTGTTTACTCGCGATCAACAATACG
This sequence comes from Protula sp. h YS-2021, assembly GCA_949752745.1. Taxonomy (NCBI): domain Eukaryota; kingdom Metazoa; phylum Annelida; class Polychaeta; order Sabellida; family Serpulidae; genus Protula; species Protula sp. h YS-2021. Next base: position 40,643,302 of record OX457033.1, read on the forward strand.
ATGCCTGGTGTTACAAAGGGAACATTACCGTAGGAACCTGGCGAGGGTAGTAGCGGAATACCCTCACACCGATAAGGAGCAGTCCCTCATTCGGTTGACCTCACAGAGTGAAGCACCAGAGGCATTTCTGGCTCTGACCACTGGTGTGTTCATCTTCTGAAATTCATTAGAATGCGTAACCACTGCATTCATGATGCTCTAACTCGTAGTAGTGCGATAAACCAATCCTGATGGTGAAGCATAGTCTGAGATACCGTCCGGATGGCTGGATCATCTCTATCCAGACATAATTTGCCGCATTAGACGTGAGCGAGCCCGACTATTTCTTTGATAGAATCTCTGAAAGATACATTATCGATGCAATGGTGGAGAGAAGCTACGGAAGGGCTAGTGTTTTCTCCTGGTGGCGTGAGGTCCGTACGGGAAGGAGATCGAATAGGACGCTCCCTTCTGCCGCCGGGGCTCTCCACAGACGTTGGCCTCGTCCTGGAGAGCGCACGAAGTCTTCTTGCCGCATGGGCAACCGGAAATATGAAAGGTTCGAGCACTCGTCCGTTTGATTCTCTGCCGCTTCCCATTCCGACCAGGAACGTTCGAGTCTCCTGGAGGCCTGTAGGTTAGGCAGAAACATGAATCTGTACAAGTTGGTCAATTTCATCCAGGATCAATGCAACGAACAACAAAGATCGCAGAACAATGTGTGGATCCGACTGAAACGGAATAAAATCTATCCTGCCACTCCGCACAGCTCTGATGCCACCCCGAGGCTCTGATGTCACTCGGCCCAGTTCTCTCCAATTCTTCTTGTATATGTCGCAGAAAAATATGTACATCCGTTCAAAACTGGCAAAAAGTTCTCCTGTCACCCCTCAGCTATCTGGTGCCACCCCGGTCCAATAATCTTCCAGTTTGCCTGGTTTTGTGCCCATAAAAGTTGAAATTAATGAAGAATGTGATTTTCCTTCTATCTGAGGTCCAACGAAAACTCTTGGATGCAGAAATGCGTTTCAAAATGCCAAGAGCTCTGCTATCACCCCGTTGAGCTCTGATGCAACCCCCGAGGCTCTGATGTTACTCCGGCCCAATACTCTTCCATTTTGCTTGTTTATGTATCTATAAGTGCTTCATTTAGCAAAGAATGTGATTATCTTCCTATCCTAAGTCAAAAGAAAACCATGTTCAAAGACACGTCCAAAGAGCTGTTCAAAAGAGCTGTCCTGCCACCCAGCAGGGCTCTGGTGTCACCTCAGCCCAGTACCGCTTTATTTGGTTTGATTTTATAATGGCAACCACTTGAATTGACGTAAAATGGGAAAATCTACTTATTAGAATGACAAAGAATGGCTTTTTGGTAGAACCAAAGCAATCAAACCAGGCCAGAAAGAAATGATCTGCGCCTTTATGCTTTGCTCTATTTTTTGGGTAGCTTCATGTATTTTATTAGTGCACACCTAGGACAGAGCATGGAGAGTCTCTCGTTCTGTGACGTGGGTGTGGGAAGGGATGGCAACCTTATCCCTTTGAAGGTCTCTGCACCTTTAGTGGCCATATGAGTCTTACCCTTGAAGGAGCCATTTAATTTTAATACCTCATTTTCCAACGCATGAAGCTATTTTGTCCTTTTACCTCAGGCTAGAGCCAAAGTTAATTTCGATGTAACACATGAAGAGGAGATTGCTGCTTCCCCGAAAATAACCAGTGAGACAAAAACTGAAAAACAAGTTCCATATACCATTGTGCCATGTTTGACCTGGTTGGGGTGAGCCTAATTTGGAACGTATGATCCATTGAGAGATAGAAGAATCCTCCCCTGGATCATAGCCTGAAACTGGCTTCAGCATTGTTGCGATCGCTGACGTATACCCCTCTCTAGAAAATGATCTGAGGCATAAATCTTCATGTAAATAATAAAAAAATCGGTTACAACCCGGGAGTGCCTTGACTGGTTCATGTTTGTGCTTCTCACACCAGCCCGAAAGTTAATTCCACTGTGAATGAAAAACTCAAGCACTTGAGGCATTGTCCCTAATACCCCATCTGAGAATCCCTTAGCTTTGAGAAAGATAAGTATAGGAATCACATCCTAATTTCCAGGAATTGTGGGATGGGGTGGAGATGTTCTCAATGGGGCTGATAATAGGCATTTCTGTATCGTGGCAACAGAGTGCTCAACGAGGCATCTGGTTGCTATTGTACTAACAGAAGGATCTAGAGCTTGCCTATGCCATTGATACTTGAGAGTGTCTATTCTCCGGCTTTCTGATCCGGACGATGGAAGACAAACCTGGGAAGTTGGCGGGTTAGAGAATTGGCAAATAGATTTAAGTAGCTGTTTCCCACGGAGATTAAGCCAGGAACTGAAACCAGTCTTGACTGAGGCACCACTCTGTTGACATTACTCTGCATTCTCTGGAAGCAAGGTCTACCAGCATATTCAAACTGTCGGGGCTATGTGGTCTGCTAAAAGCCGTGACCTCTCGCTATGCACAGGATTTCCCCCGCCAAATGAGTAAGCTCGGCTGAGCGGGTGCCCCCCCCTCCGGCTACTTGCGAAGATCTCTCACCGTGGTTGAGTTGTCCAGCATTACGTTTACTGAACTGCTCTTTAGAATGGGGAGTAGTAGTCAGTTCTAGCTAATTCATGTTCTTGGTCATCAGATCAGGATCAGGGGTCTGAATTAATATCCAAATGAGTTACATTCTAGGAATACCCACCACTGAAGGTCCTAGATTCCCTTTGAGGGAATAACTAGTAGCCTGTGACGATGGTCACATCTAACTTCCCTGTTGTTTTGAACCTTATATAGTTAAGCTTGTCCAGTTAGTCTGTCTCCTCTATGGCGACAACTAAGCGCAGTTAAGGCTCCAGTTTGGTAAGTTTTGTGGGTTGAGAGGAAGTTATACTTTGAATGGCTTTGACATTTCTTCCCCATCGCTCCTCTGAGGGGTAAGCCATGGCTAGCTCCAAACCCCCTTACTTCTAGAAAAATCATTTGCTTTTTGGGCATTAGTTCTGACTTTGTAAAATTGATCATAAGACCTGCCCAAATCACTTGTATTTGTATTACTCAAAGAAGGGTTTGAAACCTGGCCCAAGTTTCCCACATGTGGACCAGAAATTAATGGTACTATTGGAAGATGAGCATACCCTGCAGTCTGGTCCATGACTTCAGCATCTTCATCACTTTTGAAAATACACACGGGCACTTAATATAAAAGTCAAAAGATAGTTTCAGAAACCATAATCTCTTCCCCTACCGTTAAGCGTAGATATTTGTGACTTTCCACATCTATTAGCGCATCGCCTGGAGATGAATCCGTTGTTGGCGCTGTTATCTGTCACTTGGCTGATAGGAAGTGGTGATGAGATTATGGTGTGGTTCTCTCCTCTGTTTGCTGTCACTTGAACTGGCTGAATGTACCTCACGTGTCCAGACATCAGACCCAACTCCCGACAAACAGCTCTGGTTTCTAGATTAATCCATTCAATAGCTTATGGTTACTACTTCGAACTAGAGTCTAAATTAATGAGACACTTTGATTGACTACCAGCAGTGTCCCAGGTAGCCACTAATAATAATATGCACTCGAGCAGCATTAGAACCACTATGTCAGATATCTATTTCTAAACCAGCGCGTTTTTCATTGACTTCAGCATGTGGCCATACATTGACGTGAAGTTCAGTGTCTCATGAGCTAGAGATAGAACTTAAGCGTCTTTCCAGGGGTATAACAGATTCACACTTCACCCTGGGCATCCACACTGTTCTTTTGTAGGGTTGTTCTAGTGACTCGAAAGGTATTGCATTGTTTGAGGACCTATACTTGGTCCATCTGACCCCACTTTTTTATGGGCGAAGCAGTGACATAACCTTCTCCTAATCCAAGACCATTTGCTGGAATTCACTTTGCCTTGAAGCTACTGCATTGGCAATTCGGGAGAGAGCCAATAAGACATTTTTGTGATGTTACACGTATGAGTGGTTCTTCTTCTTCTTGTATTGTGGAGGAAGTTGGGATGTGATATTGGCCCTCGACCTGCTGCTATCAGACCGCTCCAGTATTGTTTGATTTTCTTCGTCTGCTTCGTCATAAAGCCGGATGGGTTGAGTAAGTGCTCCACTTCTCCTTCCTGGAACTCATCCTCTGGGCCTAGTTCATCTCCCCCTGACGCTAGCTATGATGGATCTTTGTTGTCGTCCCTTTTCCGATCGTTCTCTACCGACAAGAACGCCTTATCCATGTACCAAGAGTGACCATGAGAGGAAATGTGGCTCGGAATTGTGCATCAGTCTTTCTGATCTGTAGCACTGAATCGTGCTCCGACAGTGCGAAACCCATTGACTCATCGTCACTGACCTGATTATTCTTGAGCTTTGCAGCTGATAACGCCGCTACCGGGGCAAGGGCTTTGTGTTTGCCTAGTGTGATTGCTTGGAGGGAAGCCGGCTGAACTTTCGTCTGCTCCTGTATTGCTCTTGTCACCACTCTTGAGCCAAGGATGGTTACGGAGCTACCCCTTGAATTGGTCTGGATATTGTCCTGAGATGAGGGGGCTCACTGTAACTCAAACTATAGTAATAGAGAGATGCCCATCTCCCCTTCTAGAATCACTATCACTGGTGCATTGTTCGGAATAAAGCTTCTGACAGTGATTACCGTTCTCTTTCTAGCGGGGCAAAAGGGAGAGGGTTGAGAAGAGAGCCCTTAACGTTTTTCTCTCTTCGGTGTCCACTGTCCACTGCATTATTAAGTGTTGTTTTCTTGAGACCCGTAGTAGTCTTGACTTTCTGGCTGTCTTCGGAAGCTGGAGCAGGCAAAGAGCGGCGCGGAGATATACGTCTTGGATTCTGAAAGAGCTTTCTGGCGTCTGCGCTCCTAACGTAACTCCCTACAACACTGATTCTTAATGCGGTTCGACCCCATTGCCTTCCACTCAATGATATGGAGGTGTTCACACTCTATGCGGGTATTGTGTTTCTCAGATATGATCTAGGCCCTCCGTAAGTCAAGAGAGAATGGGTGGGTGGCCACATTCCGTCTTGTGCATAGAGCCTCCGGTTTCCGTCGTTGCTTCAACAGAAAATTCTTGGGAGTAACTGTCTAACAGTGCGCTTTTGTTCACCCCTATTTTAATCTATCCATGCCTACCCACTATTTGGAGGGAAGGCACAACGCAAATAGGGATTGCAGGGAGAGAAAACACTGTGGGCAGAGCCACAATGGGTGATCTTAGTTACTCAATAAGACACAAGGGACGAATGTGTCGATAACCTAATGAATCTAGCTAGAAACGTATAAAAATAGCGATGCTCTGTTAATTCAAACACAGCAACCCTGACGATGTTTATTTGAAATGTTCTCCTAGGAACGCTCAATTCGCAATTTATGCGTCGATTACATTAAAGAAGGGAAATCATATCTAAAGGTGGAGACGAGCGAATGTTAGTTTCGTAACGTTTAAACACGTTAAGAATTAAGGAGACCTACTTTTGGTCTCCCTAAACTTGTGGTCTCCCTGGTTTTTTAGCAAAAATGGTCCCCGTATTGCTGGAGGTACACTTCTATATATATATATATATATATATATATATATATATATATATATATATATATATATATATATATATATATATATATATATATATATATACATATATATATATATATATATATATATATATACCTTAATGCTTGAGGAGACCTCACGTGCTGATTTATAAGGTTTAGAGAGACCGAAAAAATTCGGAGACCAGAACCAGGTCTCCTTATTTATAAGGCCTCCAGAAAACTCAGAAGTAGCCAATTCTTCTTACATTTTTAAGACGGACGCTAAACTTAAGCATAATGTGTATAAGACATTACCAAAATGAAAAATTATGACTGAAAGACAAATTCGAAAAGCCGCCCTGAAGTCTACCCCTTGTATATTTCACAACCATATCAAATACCACTCAGGGAGACCATTTGTAATTGTCATTTTTGAACAAAATCGGCTGTATATGGGCAAACTAAAATTTTCCCCATATTTAGAGAAGTCTACTCTATCACATGGCAAAGTTCCATGAAGGATAGACAAAAAAAGTCCTTTTTTTTAATTCTTGGCCTGTAAATTCAACCTTTCTGAAAAATAGCACGTGCTTCGATTTGATTTGTCGAAAATCAAAACAAAAATACAAAATCAAAACAAAAACATTCTGAAGGCGCATGCGCGAAATATCTGTCGAAATTTGAATTGCAAATCTCACTCATTACAACAGGTCATAAATCATTATTCCTTATATTAAACAAGCATATTGTCCCATTTTATTTATTATCTTTAATAAATGGCTCTCTTAGTTGTGTAATGTGGAATAAGTGAAAATACCATATTATCGCTCACAACACGGTAAGCACTATGAGGCAAAAACTGCTCATTTTTATTTGTTCTGCCTATTTTGGCAACAGTTGGCACTTGACAGTTTGTGCTGTTGTAGGTTCGACTTCTACAGAGTGCTCGCACAACGATGTCTTGTGCAATAAATGGACGCTGTCCGGTGGTAGCACAACAATAAGCCAATTCGCAGTTTCGGATCTTACCGATGGGTGTCGTTTCGACTACAAATTGATAAGCCAATTTGCACTTTCGGATTTTTCCGGTGGAGGTGTTGTTTCGACTGAAAATGCAGGGGGATAAATTATAAAGAAATGATAAGGGAAAAACATCAAAATTCTAATTTTCTTTCAACATGCACACTTTCAAATTTATAAAGCCATCATATGATCTTTTAAAAATTATTTTACATATTTATTCAGTCCCTTTAATAAACAACATGTGAATATGTTTCTAGCAAAACGGAATTTTGTTGATTTTTGCCGTTTCTTTCCTATCATTTCTTTATATCCTTATCCCACCTGAATTCAGCCGTAACGCAAAAACTTTTCGGCAAAAGTCAAAAGTGCGAATTGGCTTATTGGGATAGATTATAATGACATCTTAAGGGAAACACATCAAAATTCTAATTTTCTTTCAACATGCACACTTTCAAATTTATAAAGATATCATATGATCTTTTAAAAACTGTTTTACATATTATTTAGTCCCATTAATAACCAACATGTGAATATGTTTCTGGCAAAATGGAATTTTGTTGATTTTTGCCGTTTTTCTTCTATTATTTCTTTATATGATCCTTATCCCAACTAAATCCAGCTGAAACGCAAAAACTTTCCGACAAAAGTCGAAGTGCGATTTGGCTTATATAAGTACTCTCATGCAAAACCACAATAACTGTTAAATTTTTATGTCAAAGGTCATTGCTTATTGCTGTTTGCTATTGTGGGTTCGACTCCCACAGAGTATTTGCATAACGATTTATTATGCAATAAACTTGTACTCACCGGTGGTAGCACAACCAGATGAGCATGAAACTAGAACAAGTAAGAAATAAAACTGGTTGGGACCCCCACCCGAACAAATCCTCACAGGATATAATTATTTTCAACAGAAGCTGTATGTTGACACTGTGTTAGATGGATAAGAGGTCTGAAAATTTTATACATGAAGTTCCACCTGTAGTTTAGATCATGACAGAGAAAAAAGAACGAAATGATTATAACTACAGTAGCCTCCATTTAAGTCAAAATCGGTTTAGTCAAATTTTCGCTTTACTCAAATTAAATTAAAAGTCCCGATATATTTTACTATGTAAGTCTTTTAAATTCACCACTAAAGTCAAATTTTTAACTCAAAGTAATTTTTTTGAACCCTCAAAATTTTTTTTGCAAGAAAATCCTTGTATTTTCACCAAAATAACACGGAAACTCATGTCTCAGTTGTTTGCATATGCCAACCCCCTTTGTGTAGAATTAGTGTGACTTTGCCTCTACATATTATGACAGTGTTGCTAGAAGTAAACGGTGGCGTAAAATCATATATATTTCAGAAGGTCGCTGTAAATAAAATATAAAAAAAAGATTTGTAACTCTGTTATAAATACAGATGAAATCACTTAATCGCATACCGGTTAAACGCATAAATCGGTTAACCGCATATTATTCGCAAATCCCAAACCATTTTCAATGCTATCTTTTGGAAATATAACCGGATAATTGCATACCGCTTAATCACATAAACTGGATAAACGCATAGCTTGTTCCCGTTAAAATGGGAAGCACACCGGTTAATTGCATAATTCTGGGTGACTATCCAAACAGCGCCACACTTAAAGCGGAGTAAGGGAGTGAGCTGCTCCTCGTTTATTTATCTAATGCATTGTCTTCTGTTTGTTGACCCATTGTGTACATTCACCAACCCCACTCGCGGTTGTTAACAGTGAGTCTCGAACTCACCGCACTGTCTCAGTTCTCACTAGATAATGACCTTTATCTTAATCCCCGCACTGCCTTAGCTGACGTTAGATAGTAGCCTGCAACTCCTAATCCCCGCGCTGCCTGAGCTCTCACTAATAATGGCCTGAAACCCTTAATCCCCACGTTGCCTCGGATAACCGTGAGCGCGAAGTCATCATTTAAATACGCAGCCAAAAAGAAATTTTACCATTTATAATTCGAAACTGTGTCGGTTATGGTTAATTCGTCAAAATGGCAGAAAGTAAATCGAAATGAAAAGACCTAAGCAATCGTTACTTTTCTTTTTTGTTGGAAAAATTAAATGCGGCGATGAGGAGGGGCGGGGTGCACCTCTAATAACTACCGCAAATGAAAAAAATAGGTACGGCAAGAGTATTCCGGATAAACGCATATATCGGATAAACGCATAACAGGGCTTGGCAAATTGGCTATGCGATTAACCGGTTTCGTCTGTAGTAAGCATTAATATGATAAATTATTTGTGTCACAGCCGAATATTATTCATCATATAAAACAATCGCCATACCATAAAAACAACAAACACTTTATGCGAAACCATGATAGTCACGTGACCACTCGACAGGGCCAATCTCGGATAACTCAAATTTCGGTTAACTCCAAGTATTTTGCTTGGTTCCGACCACTTTGACTTATCGAGAGTTTACTGTAATAGATGTACAACTATAAATAACTATAGATAAACTGCTTTAATGTCTTAAGCAAACGGTTTTTACACTTGAACCAAACAGTCACACCTAAATCGCTGTACTACCACCGCAGAGTGCTTGTTCGTTGCATAAGAAATCGTTATGCCAGCACCCTGTGGGAGTCGAACCCACAATAGCAAAAAGCGATAAGTTTATAATAATATAAAACTTTTTTCTTGTATTCTTTTAACTACATATCTTTAATGGCATGTTTGGCAATTTTCAAAAGTATTATGCATATTATGTATTATAATTTTGAGCCCATAATCATGCTTCCATTTTTTACCCATAATATTGAACTTGGCAATTTTATTTTTAATTAAAGTAACTTGACAAAAAACAAATAAACAGTCATGAGTAGAGTTAGATATGGTAGTGAAAAATGGATATCCCTAGATAAAATTTTTCAGGATAATCAAAGTTAAAAGTCGAACACATTAATTTTGTTATAATTATGTATTGTTTCCAATCGTCCTGCTGTTGCTCGAAATGGAAATTTTAAGAATTCTTCCGACCCCCCCCCCCAATCCCTCCACTCCCCTCTTCCCGCCTTTTTTTTCTTTATTACTACTCTTTACAACAATGACAAGCAAGAACCTATAATTCATTTCAGTGTCCGGTCATCCTGGCCAAACTTTTTAATGGCTTAACAGCACATAGAGAGCGGTAAAAGGGCATAAAATTGTTAATAGTGTTCGCCTGTAACTGGGTTTGATTTGCTTCAAGACATGCCACAACAGGCCAATTCGCACTTTAACTTTTGCCGAAAAGTTTCTGCGTTTCGGCTGAATTCATTTGGGATAGGATCATATAAAGAAATGATAGAAGAAAAAAACCGGCAAAAATCAACAAAATTCCATTTTGTCAGAAACATATTCACATGGTTGTTAAAGTGACTGAATAATATGTAAAATAGTTTTTAAAAGATCATGCGATGGCTTTATAAATTTGAAAGTGTGCATGTTGAAAGACAATTAGAATTTTGATATTTTTCCCCTATCAATTCTTTATAATCTATCAGAAAAAATTGCAGTCGAAACAACACCTCCACCGGAAAGACCCGAAAGTGTGATTTGTCTTACGCATTGCGGCTTCGGAACTCTGAAGTGGTTTATACTGACCTTTAGTTACTTCTATTCATCAAGATTCTTGTGAAATATGCATAAACATGCTATATACAACAAAATATATCGTAACATTCATATCCTAAACGATAACACTGAAATATGTACTGTGAATAACAAATCAAACATATAAATTACACGGAATTATTTGACAGCGATTTGTTTATATGAGTGATAATATGGTAAAATTACAATTTGAACGACTTTAACAAATGGCTTTAGAATACGAATGCATATTTAAAACCAGGAGCCATTGTTTTTTTTTCAATATTACAAGGAGGGTGTTCAGTACTTCATTTTGTTACCATTTTCTAATTATTTCTCAGATGCCAATTTTATTTGCTTCCCACGAGAGCTCACTCGAAGATACCGCAAGAAGTCTCGAGTGTGATTTGGCTTATTTTGCCGCGTGTTTCGAAAAACTAAAAGGACCTCCAGGAATGCAAAAAACAATGTACCTGTCTACGATAAAACACGATCTACAAAATAAATGCATCTACTCAATTTCACAAGGCAAAAAAATTAGCACATAACCGAATTAGGTGGAGAGACTTGTATAGAAACGCACAGAGCTTTGCTATGTAAAGTATCGACGACCGCGTGTTTCAGTAAGTATAAGTTATACTACTAAAAATTTCCGGGTCGTTTGTTTTTCTATTCATGTCTTTATATCCTTATCCCAACTGAATGAAGTCGAAACGCAAAACTTATGAGCAAAAGTGTAAAGTGCCAATTGGCGTATTGGTTGATCAACATCATTTACTCATCATAATCAGTAATTATCCATGTTCTAACCTTACTGTTTTTAGCATAGATAAATAAGCCAAATCACACTTTGAGTGTTTCGAGTAAAATGCGCAAGAATTTCGACTGCCAAGAACGGGGCAAAAATACATGTAACTTAGGTTAAATCCGCCTGTGCCTGTAGTGTCGCCACCTCCCGAAAACAACAATTATCCCAGAAACGATATTTTTGCCGAACTTTCCGACAACTGCCACTGGTTCTCTAATGCAAAATACTGAGCTGCTATAAGTAAACCGTCAGTATACAATATGAAATCAGGTTTATGCTCACAAGTAATCCTTATAGCTCTTAGCGAAGCGATAGTCTTACAGTTTCCACTTAAAATTTATATTTCCGGATGATAGAATAAAGTGGCGAGTTACAGCTCAAAAATCCTGCCCGAAAAAATACATCGGCCTTGCATTTTCGTAAATCACAACATTTTACTTCGTACATAACAGAAAGCTTGTGTAAAATCCTATATTTGCTACATACAAAAGCATATCACGATCGCGTCTAAAATACGAACGTTATTGCGCAAAAACCATTGAAAAGTGGCAGACGGTCCTAGGTTACTGGTAGAAAACTATAGAAGAAATATTGCAAACACATAGAAGAACTGAACTTGAAACCATTTGTTAAAATCTTTAAAAAGTTTTTAAAATAGCATTGGGGTTGTTAACAACCCGACCGATATTTGGTGCAAGGGAAATTTTTAACATTTAGGCGAAATTTCTCTATCATTTCTTTCATTTTTTATGGGGTTATTTTTATTCGAAACGCAGAATTTTCGCGCATTTTAATGGGAACGCTTAAACTGTGATTTGGCTTATTTTGACATAGTATTTTGACTTTTTTCGATATTGAGTTGTCATGCTAGTGAAAAACCTGTCACCGCATGTATCTAGCTCCAAGTCAGCTCTTCCTTATTTATACCTTATATATTTCTTTGGAGCTCCGCATGTGTCAAGTATGACAGAAAAAACTTTGGTTGATTATTTAATGTGAAGAGTTGAAGCAGTCTAAATATGATAAATTCCCGGGAGATTCGAGAGGTATGGTAACTTGTTACTTTAGCTGCAGCCTCGCAGACTCGCAGTGTGGTACTCTTGACTACGGAAAACAAATGCAACCTTAGCGAATCAGGTCCAAGGAACGTCATCAATAAATAGGTTTTGTAATGAAAGTGAGGGTTATTCGACAGAATCACGAGACATGTAAAGTTATGTCAAGGATGTAAATATAAACACCTGTGAAGAAGATATCAGCACCTGGCGGTGTGTTCCTGGTAGTCGTGGAGGCAATGCTGTGGGACTCTTGATGTAGTTTCCTGTCTGGAATCCGTCCGCCTGTTCGTGATGACACGTCAAATGCATTGAACCAGTAACAACGCGTCTCATATCGCAGTGCGCTATTAGTTTTGAACAGTTCCTGGCCAAGCGGAGTGATCGTTACAAGTAAGTGTGCTACGAGCCTGCGTGTCAAGGTACTTTGCGTGTCTGGGACGCTGTGTGCGTTCTTCTCTGGTGAATCAGCATTTCACGGTACTATACTACATCCTTGTCACCGTGAAGTTTCGCATCAAAGTACTGTATTTGCTGTATTTAGGCCCCAACCCTTCGGATTGGGGCCTATAGGTTTGGGGTGTCCGTCCGTCCGTTCGTCTATCCGTCATCGCTCTATACCCCTATGAATTTGGGGGGGGGGGGCGGTTTGGACCTGCGTGTGTTTCACAAATACTTACTTGTTAAATGAGAGTTGCATTTCCCTTCAGTCAGTGTGTTTAGGGGTCGATTCACAGCAAAGGTGTATCCCAGTGTAGGGTAGATATGTTAGGTCGCCTTGTTTTATGAGAAAAAAACAAGACAGTTGCTTGGTGGTGCGTTAGGTGTGGTGGAGTCCGGTAAATTGTTTTTTTTTTGCATTAAACTAAAGCGGCAAGTGGCCGTATCGCCTTCTTAAAAAACATTTAGAGGTTACTACCTGTTGATCAAATTTAATTACATGTTGACCTGAGTGTCAGTGTGAACCCCCCTCCCTAGTTATTGTTATTTTTTAATTTAAGCTAGAGTTATTTCAGTTATTTAAATGAATTGGATGAAGCAATGGGCTGATATACAAGAGGCGTTGCCAAGTAAAATCAATCCGTGAAATCCGTGGTTTTAAGTAACTGCCGATTGGAACTGCGTCTATCCTCAGTCAATGTGTAAAGCTGTGTTCATGCAGTGCTGGGTTGACTCCATTTAAAAAAATGAAACAAAAAAATTCAAAAGTTACTGCCTGTTGATAAAACGTAACTGGATTTTGACCGTAAGGTCAGTCGTAAACCCCCCTCCCCTCGTTCTCGTTTTTTCTTTCGGGGGGGGGCGTGAGCTAGTGATTTCAGTGAACAGATAGTAAAATATACGCTGAAGTGAGGCGGCATTATTATTTTTTCTTTGGTTTCTGTGAAGTGTGGAAGTGAAGTGAAACGGAAACAGTAGCAGGTTGTTTTACGGTAAAGTGTACGTGTGCGAGTACTTTCATGATAACGGTGCCACCGAAATAAATGTGTGTTTTTTCTTACTTTACCATTGTTAGGATTTAAAAGTGAGATCAATACGAGAGTTTAAATCATTATTTATCATAATTAATAACCAGGTGCATTGAAAAGGTTTAAAGTGGAGGAAAATACGTGCTCCACAAAAAACCATAACCCCTTTGTTTAAATATTTGGTCACTTGGCTTTGGCCACGTAGCATTTAAAGGCCAGAATGTAAACAAACATTGACATTGCTGAAGCTAACTTTTCTGCACTTTTATGAACAAATAAATGATATACAACTCACTAAAAATTGTGCCTGTTTTACAAAAGGGTGTATGGACATGAACTTTCTGTAACTGTTTGAATAGTAGGGACTGGTATGCATGATTCGTGCCTCAGTGCATATGAAGTTGACCCCTGTTAGTGGAACAATGAAATGCTTCGTAGCTCTGACAGAGAGATATACGACTATTTGCTACCTCCCAAAAGAATTAATTTCAAGCCCTGCTTAAGATATAAAAAAGCTCTCCCTATGTTGGCATGTTCTGTTTATGGTCTCCTAAAGTCGTATTTTAGGGTTATATATATATATGAGTGAATGTATATGATGGTTTTCTTCCGGGAAGAAAGGTATTTCTTCCCATCACTGGAAAAAATAGGGAAGAAACTGGGAAGAAACGGGAAGAAATACCTTTCTTCCCGGAAGAAAAGGAAGAAAGTGGGAAGAAAATTTGAAGAAACCTACTTTGTAAAGAAAACATCAATGCGACGTACTATCTATTTATTGATTTTACAGAACCAATATTTACTGTGTTCTATTGTACTATCATACAAAATAACAAAAAAAAAACAAACGAAAAAAAATACATGGTAACACCAAAACACAATGAAGAAATAATGACCTTATACCATATGCTTTGCAAATGTGCTTCCGCAAGACCCTTTTCTTATCACCCCCGTTTAATCTTAATACTTAACCCCCCATTTAAGGTAAACACAGCCTTTGTCTTTTGTTTTCACTGGCACATTAAGAGCAAACAAAATGAAACACTAATTCTCATACACAAAGTCAAAGCTTAAACACTTGACCAAAAGTACTCAGGCTATATTGCAGCCTGCCCAGCGTTCTAACACACATTGAAACACGACCGTTTATCTAATCCCTATTGATCCAATTTATCACACAGACGTTTGATGTGTGAATTCGCACCTATTTAAGAATTACTCTGAGTGCAGTTCAAGAAAATTATTTGAAACAAATTCCAAATATTACACCTTTTAAGGTTACTTCCATTTCTTCCCTGAAATTGGAGGGAAGAAAGTATTTCTTCCCTATGGGAAAAAACACGGCAAAAAACCATGGTTTTTTCCCTCCATGGAAGAAACATGCCAACCCTGCATTTCGTCTCCACATTTACCCTTTTTTCATGTATGGTCTCGCTAAATGTTTACTTCAGTGTCTTTTAAGATATACGAAAGGTCTATCCATGTTGGCATATTCTGAGTATGGTCTCCCAAAGTCGTATTTTAGGGTTATATACGAGCAAAAATAACCGATGAACATTTGGTCCCCCTGTTTACTTACTTTTATATTAGGTCTCTCTTAGTGGTATCTTTGTATCTTTTCAACGGAAATTTTTGTCATATTCACTTTGTTTTATCACAATGGGTTCTTGAGGTCTGTTGGAAGCTTCATATCGATCTTTACTGGATTGATCTCGTTCAGCCAAGAAACGGAATACTGAAATTTGCCTTTCAGGTTAACGAGGCGGTGAACTTTACCTTGTTTCTGCTCTTTCCATGCCATTCCCCTCTCTACACAAACTTAAAGATATGACGTTGTCGTTTTATTGGAAATAAACCATGTCAATGTCGCTGAGAAGAATCACTTTTTCATTCTTTTGCCTTTGCTTTGGGTGCTGTGACCTCTCAGTTTGGGGCTTTCACGATGTTAACATTGTCAATAAACACATCAGCACATTTTTACCCAATTTGCATTGGAAACAAACGTTTTGAGTCTTATATACTGCGACCGGGGTTCAAACGAGAGACTCCAAACTGCCCAGAACGACAAAATAACAACATCTGTAAACTCTCTGTTGAATGTTGACAAAAAAAAGATCGCACACAAAATGTACCAATATTACGGAGTCTTCCTGGCCTTACGAGTCGAGTATTAATTAACACTTGACAAGCCTTTGGCTTGCAAGTGTTATATGAATTTCTGCGAGCAAAATTCGTCCTTTTTTTTCTTCTTTACACTTTTTCCGATTTTTTGTGTCTTCTTCTTCTCTGAGACTATGGGCCCTATGACCATGAAACTTTGAACTTACGAAGAGCTTCATCTGAACATGTGCATGTCACTTTTTATTTTCGTCTTTGATTTCGTTTTCCTGGTTAAAACGCCATGTGAAAAGATTGTATTTTTTGCAAGCATATGCGTAGCATTTAACGACAGCACAAATTACACATTACAGAAATTGCTTAGTGAGCTTTGTGTGAGCTCTCACTGCGTAAATAGATAGCAAGGAGTATGCCTGCCTGATCAGTCAACACTACTCGGCTTAAAAGACGTATTCAAGCTATGTTGTTTGCAATATGTTATTCAAGAAATAACCCATTAAAGGAAGTATTTTTGCGTTTTAATTTTTGTCAAGTGTTTAACATTTCGCTAGCGGAATGAGCTTCTAGTTGATATTGATTGTTACGGTGCAGTTGTGACACTGATTTCATACTACACCAGCAGTCTCGAACAAAATTTTGTGCTAGGTAGCACAACAAATTTACTCCTCTCAAAAACCACTAAAACCGGAAGTTTCAAACCGAAATTGCAACCACCCTCCCCATCTCAATGAGTTCTTTCATATCATATATAAAACTTGTAAATCCAGAGCCTGGTTCCTGAGATATCCCCTGTACTTAAAACAAGCAAATTTTTAAATGTAAAATCTATCAAAAACATTTCAAACAAACTCGAAACCAATCTCACGGTGCTCCTCACGACAAGATCCCTCTAGATCCAAAGCTGCTCGTCGTGATCCTATCGCGCTTTGTAATAAATCCATCACATCACTAGTTTCGCACAAAGTTAGCTCGTGCCAAAAGCTCATTCTCTACTTAATACATAAGAAAGGGAAGAGACTGCTCGGTATTCTACGGAAGCGTGGAAGGGACACTTCAGTTCATACTTCATACCTCAATTATTCATATGTAGTACATATGAAGTACATATGAAATAGTCAAAAATACATGCGAACTACATGTGAAATACATAGGAAATTCCCATTCAATTTCCCACGTATTTCAAATGAATTTCATATGTATTTCATATGAAGCCAAACTGGGTACCTATTTCATATGAACTACATATGAACTACTTATGTACTACATATGTAGTACATATGAACTACATATGAATTACATTTCAATTACATATGCAGTACATATGTAGTACATATGAACTACATATGAAGTACATTTGAATTACATATGCAGTACATATGTAGTACATATGAACTACATAAGTACTACATTTAGATATGAAGTATGAAGTGAAATGTCCCTTCCACGCTTCCGTAGTATTCTGACAACGCACACATATTTAAGATATTAGAATTAAACACAGTGGAGCGTAAACTACATGAAACACACACTCTATCATCTTTCAACCACTATACCACATCAACCAGTAATACAATAACACAAGTGGGCTCCAAGTGTCATTCTGGCGAACATCAAGTTACTTAAACAGACAAATAAGTTATCGAAAGAACATATGGATTGAGTTACCCTATTGTTACAGAACTGACACAATATTACCTTAACGGGGTGAGAGAGACGTTAAACTACTCAGTCTATCAAGTAATGATGACGCTGATATATATTTCTCATCGATTTTCTGTTGTCCTTCACTATCAAATGAGTGATTTTTAACATGTTTTTTTTAATTATTATTTTTAGAAGATGAGTACCCATCCTAAAGTACGCTACATCATGTATATAAAGGAAAAAAACAATTTTCAGGCCACCTTATCCTTTTGCCAGTCTTTTGGCCTTGAGATCCAAACTTATTTCTGTGGCGATACGAAAGGAATTTTGTTTTTCTGCGAAGTAGATTTTCTGAAAGCTTTAGGATGGGTAAACAAGAGATTTTATGTGCGGTATCACTCATTTTGAAAGGTAGCCATATAATTAAGGAGACTAAGACTTGGTTTTTAAAACCTAAAATTTCTTGCACTAACACGAACGAATGCTATCGTGTTCCTTAACATGTATGTGTTATTTTATTTAAAATGTTTTCTGTTGCAAGATCTCGTCAGTTAAGACTCAGCTAAGTCTGTAAGACTGTACTAAAGTTCCATTGTTAAAAATCAGTTGTAGAAAGTTGTTTACGGAGCTTCTAAAATAGATTTTTGTAATTTGCAGAAAAAAACTAAGTGAAAGAAAACATGATTGAAGATACCTTGGACTTCTTTGTGTATCAAAATCAGCTTGTTGTATGTTGTGATGACTGTTACTTTTGTAACAAAATAATATGGCTATTGGTTGAAACAAGAAATATGTTTTCGTAGCCATCGTTAGGACGTACGCAAAAAATTTGCCAATTTTCTAAACCTTTCCCAGGTACGCCAAAAGTTACGTTAATATGGGGTTGAACATTAGCTCACGCACTTGCCTAGACACACCCCACCCTCTTTAAATACATCTGAAATGTATGATCCCTTAGGGATATAATAAAAGTAATGTCATTACACGTATCTGGGTTGAAGTATTACTATTTTATCGTTCCAGAAGTTGGACGAAATGGCGTTTCGGACTCGGGCTCAGTGTATGGTGCGTTATTTATTATTATTTAAGAAGTACCTGTGCTTTTATCTTCACATTGACAACTTTATACTGGGTTTTGAGGCGTATAAATGAAGCTGGGTGTGACAGCTGCCAATCAGAGGTCTCCTTTTATTCTTCGTACATAACAAATATGTATATACTTTCATAAGGCACTAGAACGTGCCACTTTGAGAGAGTTTGCTAATTTATAAGTGTTGGTGACACCTAAAATTTTGGTAGACCTAAATTATGTTAACTTCGATGAGGAGGTGAGATAAGATTTAAAAAATCTTAAAATATTAAATTAGACAAATTGATCGTGTATTTTTCTGCATAATTTTCAGCTTCTTGCTGCCAGAGAAAAGTCTGCTGGAAATGTGCAGGTAAGCTGAATACTGCTATTTAGAAATTGATCGTCGTTTACAGCTGCGTATAGGCGGGTATATTTACTTAACTTTTGATTGGTTTTATTAATTTAACTGGTTCATTATAGGGATTAACAGTAAGACAACATCTAGTTCAATATTTCATGAAAGAGGTTACTCTTTTGAACAGCTTTCAAGTTTTGAAAGGGCAATTTGCATCTTATTTTTATTTTACTCTACCTATTTCTACCCTTTCAAGAGAACTCCGATGGAAGAAGCACAATTCTACTGCAAGCTCGGGATAGACAGAGACGGCTTTCAAATTAAATTCATAAACTCGAAAATAGGTAAGTCTGATACAATTTCAACATTGGTAAATGCTAAAATGACTAACATGAAGGTTATGGTTCTACGGTTAGTCGAGCTGTCTTATTTGATTTTGACTTAAATGAAAAGCCCCTGCACATTATCAAGCGTCATTCAGTGGAATGATACTAAATTTTTATAAAGGAAGAAAATAGAAAGAAAAGTTGGATTTTGTGAAGTAAAATAAACGTTTTAAAGGGCATGGGAATTGTCAATGAGAGTAAATTGAGAAACTAGTTACAGTAAACGTGTTGCTTTGTACGATAACAAAATGTAAGACATTCTAAATTGCGATGTATTTATGTCAGGAAAAGGTGTTTTTGCAACGAAGAAATTCCTTAAGGGGGATTTTCTTTTGCAATACCGTGGCGAGTACCTCAATAGTCGCCAATATCGCGACAGAGAACGCCAATACACAATAGACGGACAGTCTGGGTCCTATATATTTGAATTTCATCATGGCGGAGAGAAACGATAGTTCGTATTCATATACCTCTAATTAAGTTGTTTAGTTAGGTTAGCTCTGATGACGAGCAGTACCAATGTGGTTTTTTGTCCACTACCGACATATATTAGCATAAGTAGCATAATTGCAATGATATGCTTTGAACCAAAGACGCTTTTCATCTAGCAAGTAAGCAGAATCCTCTCATCATCATCATCATAATCATCATCATCATCATCATCATCATCATCATCATCATCAAATGTGAAATGCCAATGACTACGTGCCTTTAATTGAAGTTTTATGCAGTGTGTGCGCGAGAGGGACTGTTGAAATAAACTTGAAATAAATCAGTTATATGATTTGCACGAAATACTGCAGTGTTAGATGAAAAACAAAAACAGGTGCGGGGGGAGGTCAGAATTTCACAGGGGGTCCAAATTTCATAATGCCATTCGCATCGGGATGTCCGCGGGATGGATATGCCTCGGAACCCATGACAGCTCTAGTAAATAGAATGGATTACTAAGATGTACTCACCCGACAGAGTAACAAAACGTCCTGACGGAATACAGAATGTGACTGACTGACTGTGTGTGTTGCTTTTATGTACTGTTGCTTCAAGTTGCAACCTTGAATGGTTTTATGTCCCTCAATTTTGTCCATTTTCTTGTTTGCTAACTAAGAAGTACTTGTTGACTTTTACTGACATGTTTGTGTTCTTTTTGTGTGGATCTTATTTGACAAATTTGACGCTTACTTTGAAAAAAAAATATTACTACGGCGAGCTATTTATGAGTAGGAAAAACCTAGCCTCATCGTTTTACTTTTTCGTTTGTGCGAAAGTACATATTCTCATTGTTAAGTTTTAATGAATGCACCAACCGCTTATGTCGCTGGTTATTTATTTTAAGATTATTTTAAAATTTATACCGAAAGATATACGATTGCATGCAAAATCCTTGCTGTAATGAAACTGGAGAAGACACACTTTTTTCAAGTAATAAGGTCAAATATTAAAGATATAACTTTTTCAGCACCACAATATGTGCAAACGTGTTTTTAAACGATGACTTTTGCTTTTATTTCAGCATTGATGGGACGAACAACCAGTGTCCAGCACACTACTTGAATGATAGATGCGCCTCTAAGGCAAATGCAGCGGTCAAAAAGGTAGTCGTAAGAGACAAGCCCTATGTAGCGTTTTTTGCGTCGAAAGACATAAATGTGGGAGAGGAAATTCGGTATGACTATGGCGTCCAAGGTCTTGAATGGCGCAAAAAGGCCAAGGCTCGCGGTGTTGAGGAAACGAATAATGACGAGGACTGGCACTCTGACAATAGCACGAGCAGTGGCGATGACTGGCACTCTGACAATAACGCGAGCAGTGGCGATGACTGGCACTCTGACAATAACGCGAGCAGTGGCGATGACTGGCACTCTGACAATAACGCGAGCAGTAGCGATGACTGGCACTCTGACAATAACGCGAGCAGTGACGAAAAATCGCGCTTCGACACTGCCACGACTACCAACGAGGAGGCGCACTTGGACACAGCCATGTCTACTATGGAGAGGGCGCACGTTCAAACGGCCACATCCCCTGCCGACGACATTCACGTTGACCCGGCCCCATCTCCAGTCGAGGACGTGCACAGTGACACGGCCACGTCCACTGTAGATGTCAATGAGGTCAATCACGTCGACACGGCCATACGTCCTGCCAAGGAGGCGCACGTGGACATGGCCTCACCCTCTGTCGAGGACGCGCACGTGGACATGACCTCACCCCCTGTAGAGAACATGCAGGTTCACACAGCCACACCCCCTGTTGAGGAGTCGATCACCGACATGGCCATACCATCTGTCGAGGACGCGCACGTCGACATGACCTCACCCCCTGTAGAGAACATGCAGGTTCACACAGCCACACCCCCTGTTGAGGAGTCGATCACCGACATGGCCGTACCATCTGTCGAGGACGCGCACGTCGACATGACCTCACCCCCTGTAGAGAACATGCAGGTTCACACAGCCACACCCCCTGTTGAGGAGTCGATCACCGACATGGCCGTACCATCTGTCGAGGACGCGCACGTCGACATGACCTCACCCCCTGTAGAGAACATGCAGGTTCACACAGCCACACCCCCTGTCGAGGAGTCGATCACCGACATGGCCATACCATCTGTCGAGGACGCGCACGTGGACATGACCTCACCCCCTGTAGAGAACATGCAGGTTCACACAGCCACACCCCCTGTTGAGGAGTCGATCACCGACATGGCCATACCATCTGTCGAGGACGCGCACGTCGACATGACCTCACCCCCTGTAGAGAACATGCAGGTTCACACAGCCACACCCCCTGTTGAGGAGTCGATCACCGACATGGCCATACCATCTGTCGAGGACGCGCACGTGGACATGACCTCACCCCCTGTAGAGAACATGCAGGTTCACACAGCCACACCCCCTGTTGAGGAGTCGATCACCGACATGGCCGTACCATCTGTCGAGGACGCGCACGTCGACATGACCTCACCCCCTGTAGAGAACATGCAGGTTCACACAGCCACACCCCCTGTCGAGGAGTCGATCACCGACATGGCCGTACCATCTGTCGAGGACGCGCACGTGGACATGACCTCACCCCCTGTAGAGAACATGCAGGTTCACACAGCCACACCCCCTGTCGAGGAGTCGATCACCGACATGGCCGTACCATCTGTCGAGGACGCGCACGTCGACATGACCTCACCCCCTGTAGAGAACATGCAGGTTCACACAGCCACACCCCCTGTCGAGGAGTCGATCACCGACATGGCCGTACCATCTGTCGAGGACGCGCACGTCGACATGACCTCACCCCCTGTAGAGAACATGCAGGTTCACACAGCCACACCCCCTGTCGAGGAGTCGATCACCGACATGGCCATACCATCTGTCGAGGACGCGCACGTGGACATGACCTCACCCCCTGTAGAGAACATGCAGGTTCACACAGCCACACCCCCTGTTGAGGAGTCGATCACCGACATGGCCATACCATCTGTCGAGGACGCGCACGTCGACATGACCTCACCCCCTGTAGAGAACATGCAGGTTCACACAGCCACACCCCCTGTTGAGGAGTCGATCACCGACATGGCCATACCATCTGTCGAGGACGCGCACGTGGACATGACCTCACCCCCTGTAGAGAACATGCAGGTTCACACAGCCACACCCCCTGTTGAGGAGTCGATCACCGACATGGCCGTACCATCTGTCGAGGACGCGCACGTCGACATGACCTCACCCCCTGTAGAGAACATGCAGGTTCACACAGCCACACCCCCTGTCGAGGAGTCGATCACCGACATGGCCGTACCATCTGTCGAGGACGCGCACGTGGACATGACCTCACCCCCTGTAGAGAACATGCAGGTTCACACAGCCACACCCCCTGTCGAGGAGTCGATCACCGACATGGCCGTACCATCTGTCGAGGACGCGCACGTCGACATGACCTCACCCCCTGTAGAGAACATGCAGGTTCACACAGCCACACCCCCTGTCGAGGAGTCGATCACCGACATGGCCGTACCATCTGTCGAGGACGCGCACGTCGACATGACCTCACCCCCTGTAGAGAACATGCAGGTTCACACAGCCACACCCCCTGTCGAGGAGTCGATCACCGACATGGCCGTACCATCTGTCGAGGACGCGCACGTCGACATGACCTCACCCCCTGTAGAAAACATGCAGGTTCACACAGCCACACCCCCTGTCGAGGGGTCGATCACCGACATGGCCGTACCATCTGTCGAGGACGCGCACGTGGACATGACCTCACCCCCTGTAGAGAACATGCAGATTCAGACAGTCACACCCCCTGTCGAGGAGTCGATCACCGAAATGGCCGTACCATCTGTCGAGGACGCGCACATGGACATGACCTCACCCCCTGTAGAGGACATGCAGGTTCACATGGCCACACCCCCTATCGAGGAGGCGCACGTGGACAAGAGTACTTCAACTGTCCGGAAGGCGCACTTTGATAATATCATGCTCAAGACCTTTCACGGACTCAGTTCAATCACTCGTATGGGCACTGATGATAAATTTGTCACTAGTGTTCCATCAAAGTTGATTCCAGCAATGATTTCAAAAGCAGAGGACGCCGAAGCTGTGAGTCTCCTTAAGTGTTAAAAAATTTTATGTATACAGTCCACGTAATCTTTTCAAAGGTGCAACAAAAGGGAGCGCACATTCGGATAATGCTTTGATTGCATTTTATTACTGTCTGTAGTCGTTTAGCGCTATGGTATTACTAAAGACTCCCTGATATTTGAACTGGTATCCTTTAAGTTAGTTAACAAGGTTAAGTAACACTTGGTTAACAATTCTTACTTTACAGAAGTTTTTCCGGCTCATGAAAATCCTTTTGGAATCGTAATTAACTAGACATTCTTTTTAATTTGCTTCAGGAGAGCAATGCAACAGACCATGAACGATTTATGCGGTGGAGCACACCAGAGCGCGACAACACATTACCGCCACCATTAACTGTTATTCCATTGCAGCCAATGAGTAAGTTATGAGATCAATAAACAATAAAACTTTATGCAATGGACACCTCTGGGACCTGGTAAATCTGTTTATTACATAAAGGTGTTCATAATGAGAAGTGAATTTCATCATAGCAGTTCAAAATTCCGAGGAAATAGTGTTGACTAAGTGCAGTTGTTTGCTAACGGAGATTTTACTGTAATGTAATTTATTTTTATTGTTCGTTTCTTTCATTATTTTTGTTGAAATGCTGAAATAAAGAGATTTCCCGACATGTATTTTTCAGGTCCAGTACTCCCTGAAGAGCCCGAAGAACCTTTGTTTGTATCCGATCAGAATGCTGGGATTAAACAGCTGGGGGTCAGCTCGCATACGTTGATTGACGAGAATGACGTTCAGTGGTATCCCCCCGTGGCTTTTTATCCCCAGTAGAACGGAGGGATATAGTTTTGAACTTTTCGGTCTGTCCGTCCGTCCGTCTTTCACGCTTCAGTCTCACGCGCCTACAGGCCACATTAATAGATGGATTCCTTTCAAATTTTGTACACGGCTTCTCTGCACCCTTCCGCAGTGCACTAACCAAGAATTTTGGACTTAAATTGACAAATTGGCTAATGTTTCAAAATCGGCGCTGTACTTAGAGTACCTATGGCAGTCTCGGGTCCCTACTGGTTATTGGATTGACTCATTTAAATGTTAGACACTATGTCTACCCTTCCCCCACTTTTAAATTTTGTGTAGTCAACATGCAACAGCCTTACACACACCACGGGGCATAGGCCTACTCCTCGAGACGTAGTCAGGTTAATATAAATTTTAAAAATGTATGACTAAATAGTTGGACGTTTTACAAGCCTCAGTGTAATGTTGTCACCCATTGAGGTAAAAGGAAAAGAGGATTTTTAATTCATTTACATCTTTACAGGTAATGGTTGTATATTTTTTGCATAGATTGAATTTCCAATTAGATAGACAAAATCTCTAGCTCATGCATATTTACACTGATGTCATCATATACACTCTTCAGGCTTATTGACGACGTGCACAGAGATATAGCTTTGCTAGCAGCTGCTCAATCCGAAGAAAAAGAAAATGGAGGTGCCAACTCCATCGAAGAAATCGCCAATGCTTCAGGTAGGTTGCTTTTATTGTATGCAGTAATTTTATCTGCTTATAATTTTATCTGTAATTACAGCATCAATTGAAATGTGAAATATTTAAATTTACCATAGATATACTAAACTCAATGTGTTAAAAAAATATGATTCGATTCTTGTGTTACAGATTCCTCGCTGCAAATTGCAGTGGTAGCGGCTGATCTTCGGAGCTTGGTTAGGGGCGACACACAAACAGAACCACAACATGAAGGTAAGTCTACTTGCATGATCTTGTACTACATTCACATACTCCGTAGTGCGTTTGCATCAATGCGAGAAAAACTTTGACGACTTTGAGGGACCAAACAATGAGATAGGGAAATAGGTGTACCAAATACGCATCCATTGCTTTTTTTTTAATTTCCAATTCAAATGTCACTTCTCATGATGGCGGTTGTGAGATACAGGTGGTGACAGGTGAACGCCCCCTCTCTTTCTGTATCTTGAAAACATTGTCTCCTTAAGGGAGCTGTCAGCCCGTTTTTCCACGTCTCCCGCGTCTTCCCGCGTCTGCTGTGGTGTTATGTGTATGTGTAAAGAGACAGAGCAAACGTGAAAGTGAGGGGAAAAAAGACAACAAGTTTGAAAGAGAGAGAGAAAGAGAAACTGGGCGAAAAAAGAGTGGCTCCTTGGTTGCGTTTGCCGTTGTGTTATGTGTAGAGAGCGAAAGAGAAAGCAAAAAAACAAATGATTGCCCGTTTACACTGCTGCCGTGATATGTATGTGTGTAAAGAAAGAGCTCTCAGTCAATATGTATGACGTCATTGCTGGGTCAAAATACCTAATAGGCGAGCTCTAACCATGTCTCTATGAGTCCACTGCTTAAAAAACAGTTGGAGAGCTTACAGGGAGCTGTCTTCCCGTTTTTCCACGTCTCCCGCGTCTTTCCGCGTCTGCTGTGGTGTTATATGTGTGTGTAAAGAGACAGAAAGAAAGAGAAAGTGAGGGGAAAAAGACGACCCGTTTGAAAGAGAGAAAGAGAAACTGGGCGAAAAAAGAGTGGCTCCTTGGTTGCGTTTGCCGTCGTGTGTTTCGAGAGAGAGTGAAAGTGAAAGACAAAAAAAAGACTACTCGTTCGGTCAATTAGTTGGCTGCTTGCGTGTAGAGAGAGAGAGAGAGAGAGAGAGAGAGAGAGAGAGAGAGAGAGAGAGAGAGCTCCCTGGGGTTAAAAAGAGCTTGGCTTAAGGAAACATAGGCCAATTCGCACTTTTGGCTTGTGCGAAAAGTTTTTGCGTTTCGGCTGAATTCAAGTGGGATAAGGATATAAAGAAATGATAGGAAAAAAACGGCAAAAATCAACAAAATTCCATTTTGTCAGAAAGATAGTCACATGTTGGTTATTAAAGGGACTGAATAATATGTAAAATAGTTTTTAAAAGATCATATGATGTCTTCATAAATTCAAAAGTGTGCATGTTGAAAGAAAATTAGAATTTTGATGTTTTCCCCTTATCATTTCTTTGTAATTTATCCCCCAACATTTTCAGTCGAAACAACATCTCCACCGGAAAAATCCGAAAGTGCGAATTGGCTTATTGGTTGCTCATTTTAATTGCTTTTACGGAGACCCATTAGTGATGGTGTGTGTGAAGAGAGAGAAAGCAAAAAAAGATTGCCCGTTTCTCCGGCTGTCCATTTGTCCGGCTGATCATTTGCCCGGCTGCTCGTTTGTCCGGCTGCCCGTTTGTCCGGTTTCCGTAGGTGTTATGTGTGTTTGGAGAGCGAGAAAGCCAAAAATTAGAGTTGTTGCCTGCCGTAATACATGGAGAGAGAGCTCTCTGTGGTTAAAAATGGCCATTTTTAATTCTTTTACGGAGATCCATTAGTGATGGCATATGCGTGTGGAGAAAGAGAGAGTTAAAAAAATGATTGCCAGTTTGCCCCGTCTGCCGTAGGTGTTATATATACATAGAGAGAGTGATAGAGCAAACGTGAAAGTGAGGAAGAAAAGACAACCCGTTTGCTCGTTTGAAAGAATGAAAGATAGACTGGGCGAAAAAAGAGTGGCTGCTTGCTTGGTTTACCGTTATGTGTGTTTGGAGAGCGAGAAAGCTGGCTTGAGAAAGGAAACGCTAAATGAGCCGTACGTGGTTAGTATATGTAGGTAGAGACAGCGAGAAAATCGAACCAAAAAAGACTGCCCGTTCGGTCATTTAGGTGTGTGTGTGTGTGCCGTGGTGTGATGTGTGTGGAGAGAGAGAGTGACAGAGCAAACGAGAAAGTGAGGGAATGAGTGGCTGCTTGGTTTGCCGTTGTGTGTGTGTGTGTGTATGAAGAGAGAGAAATAGTTGTTGCTTCCTCGCCAGCTTCTCAATGTGTGCAGTGATGCGTGAAGAGAGAGCTGTCTGGGCTAAAAATAGCTTGGCTTAAGGAAACTCTGTCATTGGTTGCTTAGTTCTAATTGATTTTCCGATGGCCCAGTTGTCCGTGTTACGGTGACACATATAGTCCGGCTGCCCATTTGTCTCGCTGCCCGTTTGAATGGCTGCCCACTATCCCTATCACGTCATTATGACGTTCATATGACGTCCATATCACGTCCATATGACGTGATTATGACGTCCATATCACGCCCATGTGACGTCACTCTTTGACTAGCCCGTTGGGGCTTCTAAAACAATGACGTCACTGTTTTAGAAACCCCATTATATATGTTTTAGAAACCCCTCTTTTATCCTACTTTGCATACTCTGTATATTTCCTGCGTACTGTGTGTAACTAGGGGATTGGTGCCAGGAACTCTGGCAACCTTTCACAAACAGAACCTCAGTGAGACGCTCTCACAACAAAGACTGATTTGTCAGCTGCGCAAACAGACAGGCTTAGCCCCTCCTACTCAGGATGCATCTCTTACGTCACAGCGACTGCGCTTACTGACTGGAAGTATCACTCGCATTTTAGCCAGCAGCGAGCGCGCATCGAAACAAAATAGCAGTATTCCCTTTTAATACCCACCACCCCT
Source organism: Protula sp. h YS-2021 (assembly GCA_949752745.1). Classification (NCBI taxonomy): domain Eukaryota; kingdom Metazoa; phylum Annelida; class Polychaeta; order Sabellida; family Serpulidae; genus Protula; species Protula sp. h YS-2021. The sequence goes on from OX457033.1 coordinate 40,671,472, forward strand.
CCCCCTTTTCCACCCCTCATTATTTGGTTAACATAACTAACATTTCACTATCATGCTAAATGTTTTGTGCTAGTTGTGTGTAGACAAAAAATTATTGCTGTGTATTTTTATTCATTGATAGTGTACTGTCACTTCAACAGCAGTTATGTTTTTTACAATATATACAAATATTACTCCCAATCGAGTTGTTTTATTCTTACTGTCTTGTCAGAGAGCTAGATGTCAATACAGTCAATTGTATCGTATGGAACTTAATATCAAATCGATGGCTTAAATATATATATATATATATATATATATATATATATATATATATATATATATATATATACCAAACTTACTACTTAGAGAGACCATAGTTTTCGGTATGGCGTTTGTGAGGTACAGGCGGTGACAGGTGGACAGTCTCCTTCTTTCTATATCTTGGAAACATGGTCTCCTTAAGTGTTTCTATGTAGATATATAACAAAGTTACTACTTAGAAAGACCATAAATAAATAGGGGACAAAATGTGCATTGATTATATTTACTCGTATATCACATTGAAATACGACTTTGGGAGACCATGCTCGGGATACTTTTTGGTATGGCGTTTGTGAGGTTTGTGATAGGTGGACAGTCTCCTTCTTTCTGTCTTGGAAACATGGTCTCCTTAAGTGTTTCTATGTAGATATATATCAAAGTTACTACTTAGAAAGACATAAATGAAAATTGGTAAATAGGGACAAAATGTGCATTGCTTATATTCACTCGTATATAACCTTGACCATACTCGGGATACTTTTCGGTATGGCGTTTATGAGGTACAGGCGGTGACAGGTTAACAGTCTCCCTATTTTTAGACCATACTCAAAATATCCTATTCTTTTTCAGGAGCAAAAACGGCCAACAGTACCAATCAAAGTGGTTCAACCACAAGAAAAGACAAAGAGAACTACAAGGTTTGTTGCTATTGTACATATGCTTAATGTAGATCAGTCCAAAACTTTCCATTTCACACGAAAAGTTTTCTAGTTATTCAACAATAATTGTGGAATCTTGTAGGCATTATTAATTTTCGGAAAAAAATCATACCTTGTTCATACTGCGTAAAACTTAATTGTGCAAAACTGCTTTTGATTAGTACACACTCATGCGGAGATTCCTGCATCGTTAATCAACAATTTGTATTACGCTTTTTTACTTGCCTTAGAAGATTTGTTATTAATGTTTCAGAAGCCACCAAGAGAATGCCCTTTCTGTGGCAAAGTCATAACGGGTGGTAAATTGAAACGCCACATCACGAATGTGCACAAGCGTTTGCAAGAAGTGAAATCCAACATGCATGAGAATAAACTTGATAGCCAATTTGCAAACGAAAAGCGAATAGAAGGCATCAAGAAGCACAATCTAAGAGTACTCAGTGAATTGTCTTTTGATCAAGCTGACCTGATGCGCGAGCGAAGAACAAAGTCAACACAAGATGTGATAAAAATGTGTCGCGAATGCAATAAGTTCATTGGAAGCTCAACGTTTTACAAGCATCAGTGCAAGTCAAAACCGACTGCGATAAGACCATCCACGCTTGTGACTAATTTACATCACGACCAGGAGTTCAAGGAAAGAATCCTCGACAAACTTCAAGAGGATGAAACGGGAATGTTGTGCAGAAGTAATAGCTTTCTGAAGGAAATGGGTTATCGCATTTTCAACAAAAAGCGCTATTCAAAATCCAAAGCAGCCGAATGCAGGAAGAATTCAATGACCGAAATGCGCCAGCTTGCGAATCTCTTCCTGGAATACAAGAAAGTACCTGGAGCTCCTCAAAATGCTTCCATTGAAGACATGTTCCGCAAAGGTAGAGAAAACATGAACATTCTGTATGAAGCCATAAAAAGAAGGGGACAAAGTTCTTCCTCAGCTAAAACGAAGCACGGGCTTTTGAAGAACATCAAGGCAGTGCTCAGGAGATCGGCGAAACATCTCGAGGCCATTTATGACGAAAGATCCGAAAATGACAAAGTATTAGATGTGCAAGGGTTCAGAAGGCAATTCCATTTTCGAGATCCCGAAGTATTCGCTGAAGCGGAATACCTCGCAACCGAGCGCACTTTTGAAAGGCGAAGGCCTAATGAGCTACCATGTGACAAACTGGTCCAGCGCTTGCATACGTTTGTGAATGATCGAGTGAGTGCCATTGTGAACGACTTTGGTGTCGAAAAATATGCCTTGCTCAGGAATCTCGTCGTTTGTCGACTCACTCTGTACAACGCGCGTCGCGGTGAGGAAGGTGCGAGGATGCTGATCACGGAATGGGAGGATGCCAAAAATAAAGTCTGGGTTAGTGACGAGGCCATAGATTCGGTTATAGACCCAGCAGAAAAATTCCTGGCAAATCAGTATCTATTGGCCTACTTGCATGGTAAAGGGAAAAAATTCGTTCCCATACTGATACCCAAAAATGTCGTTGGCGCATTGGACATCTTGGTCAAGTATCGCAAAGCGTACGGAATCAAAGAAAATAACAATTTCGTGTTCGCTTCAAGAGGCTCATACAATCACTGTTCTGGGTGGCATGCAATGAATCAAGTTACAAAGATGATTCCAATCGCGCTAAACGCGACTATGAATCGTCATAGGATTTCGACGATTTATTCATCTTTGGATATGTCTCCCGCTGATGCCAAAATATACTTTAATCACTTGAGCCACTCCGATGTGACGGCCAGTGAGAACTACAGATGTCCGCCAGGTTTAAAAGAGACATTGGTGATGGGCCGATTTTTGCAGAGTGTTGACGAAGGTAAACACTTTCGTTTTATCTTTATTGTCAAAATTTATTTTCAAAATATCTTAAATAAGAGCAATGTTCCATTAAAAAATAAAAATCAGTAATATCATATATAACAGCGATTTTTCCAATGGTCTAAAACAATATCCAACCTCTGTAGAATCTGGATTTTTCTACTTAACTAACTTCTCCAATGCAAGTTGATTGTTGAGTTTATTTTAACGACGACCGTGAAAAGGATAACATTGTATCTTGTGGAGTCATATCGCGTTTGTAACTTGCGTTGAAAATTCACCGATTAGATAGATTTCTAAATTTACTGTAATCCTGTAATGTTGTTAAAAGGTAAAAGTAGGCCCGGTATGGACGGCAGCGTTGCCACTTGTAGCGCGTCAGCTGCTGCTACTGCTTCAACCGGTGCTAAACCAAAGAAACCCAGGCGCAGTCTCTTAGGTGTGTGTTTTTCCATTTATTGTATTGACTTTTTAAATTGCCTCTCAATATGCTTTACCTATTGATTTAATAAATTAATTTAGGTTTTCTTATAAGTTAAAGTGTTGATGTTGTCACTGGCATATTTTCGCAGTGATTAAACCTAACTATTCACCGGTGCTATAGGGGCACTAGGCAGTAAACATCTTGGTACTTGAGCAAATTGAAAAGCTTCATGCACAAACTAAATTACAATTAGGCTTAAATAATTCCCATGAACAGTTGCAAGAACCCTGGAAAAGCCGTGTGCAGCAACAGCCCGAAAACAATCTCGGAGCCCTTGTGAGGTGTTAAGAACCAGGGATTCATCTGATAGTGATGATGATCAGGCCCCTTTAATTAGATATGTGAAAGCGTGTGAGAGAGCCCATAGCGACTCCGATTCAGACTCAGATTGGAGTGAATCGCGAGTTTCAGACGCGCCTAAGGAAGATTTCTCAGGGAAGTCACACCGAAAACGGACACGAGGCTGCCTGGATACTGATAGTATGAAAAATCGGCAATATCCTGGAATGCTCCCGTTTATCTCTTTAAACGCATTAAAACGTCGTATTCAGGGTTGAGATTTCGTAAAATTTTCTGGTCGCCCTCCGGGCGACCAGCTTTAAAAAATTAGTCGCCCGGCTCAAAAGTTAGTCGCCTGGCGCAATTTTTGTAAAATTTACCTGAAAATACTCAGAAAAAAGTTAGTCGCCACTCGGGCGACCAACTAAAAAAAGTTGGTCGCCCGAGCCAAAAGTTGGTCGCCACGGGCGACCGGGCGACCGCGAAATCTCAACCCTGCGTATTACCCTTTATTTTGTAGATTGTATTTCACAAAAATAGGAGGAACGTTCCAGGGCATATCCGTTTAAGCTTTTGATTTACATAAGCAATAAAGCTTGCAGTTTTATCAAATGATAACTATGCATATGTTCACCATACAGCCGAGCAGCTGTAAAAACCATGTGCTCTTGGGTAAAATGAAATAAAAGCATATAATTCTGCAAAAATAATAGCAAATGCACCTCTTCTTGTAAGCAGTCCTTCTGCTTGATGATCATGAAACTGCGCACAGGTGGGAAGGGGGGTCAAGCCACCAGCGTGCCACATATGGGAAGGGGGTATGGTCCAAAGCGTACGCACTGCGTACAAGGGGTATGATTGGCTAGATTGGCTAAAAAGATGACATTGTCACTATGATATATAATAAATCTGATTTAATTTAGGCGAATATGAGCCAATGCTTGAAGAGGAAGAAGAGGGTTCTATGGCTAGAAAGCGTGTTGAGAAAGCAAAAGGTATCAAAACATTGATTTATTCATTTGAAGCTTCAGTTGCAAAGCATTTGTAAGGATTTTCGCCAGCTAAAAGAGAAATTGGTGCCACAATATGATCCCCAGTGTCTGGGTAAACCTTACAATAAACAACCCCGACATGTTAGATAAGCAGTTTCTTAATTTGTTTATGTCTTTTAACATACAGAAAACTGTTAGAATCTCTTCTTGAAGCAGTAAATTGTGCAAATATTTTCAGATGTCGAGTTTTGGTGGGCCAATTGGTACAATTTTGGCTTCTACGTTATAATTAAGTCACTGTTTGAAGTCGTTCAAGAATACTTTTACAGCAGTTTAGGGTTTTGAAAATCAACAACTTTTTCTAGTATGTTGTTTTATTTTTATGCAGTGAGGCATTTTGTTTGATGTTTCCCTTTTAGGTACTGGATGTGCTGTCAAGTGGTCTGCAGAAGATACTCTTGCAGTGAAAACACACTTTTCTGCATTTTTGCATAAACCAAAAGGGCCTTATCCTAGTATGTATCTCACTCCTGTCATTGAACCAAATAAAATTATAGATATTAAAAATTATAAATAGTTTCAATGAGTTTTCAGGACGATCTGTTCTTAGGAATCATTATAGCTTGTAATTTATGAGGTAAAGAAAAGTTTACCTGGGCGGTTTAGTTATTCTTAAAAAAATTGAGGTATACATCTCTCCATTACGGTGTCAATTGGTTGAATTTTAAGTGGCTATTTCTTTCCTTTAAGGCAAGGCAGAGATTCTGAAATTTCTCGGCATGAAATCCATAAAGAGTATTGAACACTTAACCCGAGAAGAACAGTACAAAAAGATACGAGCGAAAGTGATCAACGAAAGAAAGACGGTGCACATCAACATAAATAAAAATCTTAAGGTACTGTTACCAAAGAAACAGCAGGTTAACATAGCTGATAAAGTTGAAGGATGATGGAACACTTGTCTTTAAAGTACCCAGTCTTTCAAGTTTGTGACAGTTGATCTGTGATATTCTTAGCGTTCTTGCCAGTGAACTCTTGTTGGCTCTTGCTATTGATCGCTGAGTGACGTGTGTGCATGAGACACAGAAAGTTTGCATCAGAGCCGTTGTTTGCTGATGCGGCTCTCATGTATGAATAGTCAAGGGGAGGCTGTTCTTGGGGTGTGTCGGTTTGAGCTGAGCTCGGTAAGGTTCGGTTGGCAAAACGTTCGGTTCGGTTTTTTATTTTGCACCGACCGGACTAAGGTCAAAAGGTGCATAATGTTTTTAACTTGTCTCTGCCAGGGTGTGTGTTACGAATGACATAAGTTCCAATTGGCGGATTCAATCAAAGCTGGTATATGGCTTCTATACAATATGTTCTAGAGCTGAGTCCACGGTCACACTGATACTTTAAAATTTAATAATTTTACTTACATCTTATTAAAAAAAAGCGTGACACTGGAAACGTTGGCCGGAGTATCTGTTTTCCAACGGGCACATTTCCAGTATATATATTATATATTAACGCCCATGCGGGTCCATAAGTTTATGCCTGGCACATATATCGTCGCTACGCAAATGCGTAGGCAGCAGCATGTCATTTTATGGCAGTGTAACCCCTTTTTGGCAACCTGCCAACGACCACATAATTCCTTCATCACTTTTTAAATGCCTGTCTTTGAGTAAGGTATTGAATCTAAAAAACAACCAAACCGAACTGAAATTTTGGAATTCGGTTTTTGTTCTCACCCAACAGAGAAAATTTGCTCGGATTTCGCTCAAACCGGCACACCCCTACTCTTCTCATATATGAATTTTGAGCATATTATCGACTGTGATAGCGTACTTTAACGTTTCATTTATTTGTGAACCCCTAATGCCAGACTTAAGTAGACCATGCTCGAGAAAAGAAAGTAGGGAGACCTCATGTATATTCTCTAGACAAAAACATTTCTTGGCATACTCAACGGTTTGCTTGTGAACGAGTGTGACATTGTTCCTTCCTAATGTAAAGCCCCATAAGTAATTATGAAAACTGTAAAATAAAAGATAATATGTAAGTTCTCCTGATGTACCATAAATGAGTATGGCATATCTCAGTCACATCAACAGTGTATAGATTTCATAGTATTCATGCATTTCTGTTTAATCTGTGTTTACTTTTGTGTGTTATTTCAGTAAGGGGCTATCCATATATTACCTACGTGAAGAGAGGGGGTCTAGCCCTGTGCGCACGCTAATGTTGATCTCCATATTGACGTCACATTTTCAGCCCTCAGCCAATATGGCTGAAGGCTATTGTTATTTGTCTGTCCGTCCACTTTTTTGTCGGACGATATCTCAAAAACTCTTCATCAGATCTTCACCAAACCCCACAGGAAGAAAGTATATAGGGTCTATATGTGCAACGAGTGGTTCGATTTGTCACGTGACCGTTGCACTTTAAACTTTTTCTTATCCGGGCGATATCTCAAAAAGGTAACCCGCCCACAGTGATGTAACTGCTATTGGCTGAGGGCTCTGCATCTGAGATGCCTATGTTTTTACGTACGGGGGTAGGGGTGTCAAAAGTTGGCAAATATAAGAGGCCTTCCATTTAGTACGTACGCAAAAATTTACCCGTTTTTATCCCCCTTCCCTCCACGCATCAATTGTGACGTCATTTTGAAGTTTAATATAAGCGTACGCACACTATAAGACTTCCTCCCCCCTCTTTGCTTACTAAATGGATTTCTCCTGAATAGAGCTCTTCCAAACATTTTAATTGTTAAAGAGTGTGAGGTGAACGAGGGATTGTGCTTGTCTCACTACCTGACACCAGATGCTTTTTACATTATTTTGACCTGCTGTCTGGTGACTGAGTAAGCATCCCAAAACATTCTGTTGACACAGCCAGGTCATGAGAATTGCTTTATTAGCCCTCTGCCACGTAGTACGGGGCAAGTTACTACAGCTGTATTGGATTTGGGTTCGTCCGTCTGTCAACATTTGGAATGAGGAGTCGTTTCTGCTACTAATCACGAGAAATACAAGGGGATTCCATTCCAGCTTTGCATAAGGATAGAACATATGTTGTGGTTGTGCACCTGGGTATCTTGAATGCGTTTTTGGGAATGCGTCAAAAAATCACACTTTTTGCATAATAAGTGTATTACAATCTTAGGATTGGACTCCTGCGGGAGACTCACAGGCATGCATAAGGAGTTTTTGTCCATCAACAGTACCTTCGACGGCTTTTGTTACGAGATACCGGAAGAGCTGGGAAAACATAGCTCCGACTTTTCATTTATATAGCCAAAATTAGGGTCGAAACTTAGCCATTTTATTTGAAAGTAATGCATGCATACAAACTTGACTTATTAACTATGTCACACTGTGTTTATGCTATAAAACGTGCGAAGAGCGAGAGGATTTGCAGAGTTCGTGTGCTTTTGTTGTTTTTAATATTTCTTGCTTATGTGCCTGTATTAGGGTTAGGGTTAAAGGTAAATAACAACCAATGTGTCATTGCTTCATTGTTGAAAACTATCTGTGTGAAACACAAATAAAAACAGTACATCATATTTCACTTCTTGTGTAACTAGAGTCGCGTTTCGCTAGCGAAATGTTAAACACTTGACAAAAAGATTGTGGCAAGAAATATTGAACAAACCAACAAACAAGCTGTATCAAACAAAACCTTTAGTCGGACAAAAAAACCCGCCACTTAAGAGTGTGCGAGATGAAATGGTTTATCATAGAGCCAGTATAGGACATACATATATCACCCACAAATATCTGTTAAGAGGCGAGCCGGCACCCGATTGTGTCGGCTGACAGGAACCTTACACCGTTAAAAATATCTTAATAGACTGTACCCGCTCACGTCATTTCAGAGCTGACTCCTTGAGGCAGCTCTTTGATGAAGTAGAACCTAGCAAATTTATACAATTTTTAAAAGAAATCAACCTGTATCAGTATTTCTAGTCGTTGTTTACTTTATGAATTTAGAATATACATGGTTTTAGCTTACTTTGATTTTAGCTTGTAGCATTGTCTTCTAGTCACTTATTACTGACATGTTCTGACACAATGTAACCCGCTAAGGTCGGTCGTGTCGTTAAACAAATCATTTAACTAACTAACTCACTGTGATCCATTTACTCTTTTGAAATACTGCCCGGACAAAAACAATATACAAGGTGCAACTTTTGGAGCGACGGTCCTTGCACATCTACACTATATATACTTTCTTCCTGTAAGTATGGTTAAGATCCGATGAATAGTTGAGATAACCCCCGGACAAGAAAAGTTTAAAGTGCGACTTGCGGACAGATGAATGAACGTGGGACAAATTGAATCCTCCGTTGCACATCTGCACTATATATACTCCTTCCTGCAAGGTTTTGTGAAGCTCCGACAAATAGTTTGAGATATCGACCGGACAAAAAAGTTTACGGACAGACAGACAGATGGACAGACGGACGGACAGACCGAGAGCAATGCTCAGCCAACATTGGCTGAAAGCTAACAATGGTAGTGGCTTGATCAGTTCGACATCAGGGGGTAGCACCCAGCCCATTTCAATAAATATATGGCGTCTGGCATCCAGTCAACAATTTTACTTCACTGTATTATCACTGTTACTTAATACCAGACACACACTGATGTCATTGTATGATGTCACTGAGCCAAATTGTCATAATGTACCATTGGGTAGAGAAACACAAGGTCCCAGCACTGATAACTCCTGATGGTCGAACAATACACGCTCGTCATTGCATCCCGTTCTCATGACATGTCTTCGGCACCCTTATGTTGCGATGAAGTAACTTGACGTTGTTCTTTGTCAGGCATTGCCGCCGTCTCTGGGCCGGGCCGTTTTACCTCGAAATTAGACCTACAAAATGGAAATAAACAGCCTGCAACCCCAGGAAGGTAGAAGGCCTTCCAGAGGCTGCAGTGAGTAAAGGCAAGGTCACACACAGCAGCTGTTTAACGCCATCCAACTTGTACTCGTCTCTGCCTTACTCGAAACTCTACTACAAAGCTGCTTCAAGCAAGAACAACTGGTTCACACCGAGACCTTCGTCCGATGACTTCCAACTCTCGGTGCCTCTAAGGATTTTGATTGATTGATTGATTGATTGATTTGTTTAACGACACCGGCAACCCGTTAGGGTCATATTGTGTCTTTTCTGTTATTATAGGAAGACACAGTTGAAACTAAAATCAATTAAAATAGACGTTTGTTGTGGTGGAGGATGCGTCCGCTTCGTGGAAATGCAGAAAAGTGCCCGTTGGTGCAGTCGTTTCCTTTCAGGTGTTAAGAAGTGGTGAATAGTCGAGTGAACTCATTGGGAAACTGTTGACGTGTCGCATTGGGTATACTGAGTGACAGGCCCGTGCCGATCGGTTTAGAATTTGGAGGGATCGTAGTGTAGTGAACACGTTGGTACTAGTTTCAAGTTCGTTTGAAGTCCTTTCGATAGATTTTGTGCCATTTGAAAATTTACTTATATATCAAGTATATCGGGTATCTTCGGAAGTCGGCGACGAAATTTTAAGCTTCACAGAGCGTTGCGTAAAGCGAGTCAAGATTGTGCATATGGCAATGTTTTTGTGTTTGGAACTTTTCATTTTGTCGGTTTTTCAGACGAGGGAAATTTTTGTGCTATCTTTCACAAACTTTTCATGTAGTTTTCAAGTATTTAAAAATTCTGCAGATTAGAACCGATAGTGCAACTTTGTAAAGGACTTCGTGATCGTTTTGAAAACATCACTTTTTGCTCGCTACGTTACTTGCAAGGTATGTTTTCGGGCAGCTATTTTTTCATTGGTTCATGCATTAGGCGGGAAGCTCTTTGATTGGCTGCATTTTTAATTAGCGGCGGCTGTTCTGCCAGCAACTATATAAGGAACGTGCTGCTGGGCGACCTGCGGGCGATTTTACGAGGGCATAGAGGCCACACGTTAGATGTGATACCTAATGGTGCACGGGGTGTTGTGCTTGTGGTGCTGGTGCAGGGAGAGTTGTTGTTACGGATAAAATGTAAATAAGGAAAATAGAAACGGATATTCAAGGGAGAGATTAGTTTACTGGGATATAAAGGAAAGAAACGGAATTTCAGAAAGTGTAAGATATTGTAATCAGTCTTTTGTCCGTTCATCGTGATACACCTTCGTGAAAGTCAATGACACACAACGCTTGGGCCCGAAGATACACGCGGCTAACAGTAAAATTCTTTTAAACAGATTTATATGTAAAACTATACGTATTATGTGACTGTGATATTAATTTGTTTATATGTCCAATTAATCGACAAATGGAATGAGCGATTATTTATCTGATTGACTGGTTCGTTGATTAATCTATTGACTGCAGATGGATGACTACTGCGAGGTGCTGCTTTATTATGGACAGAAAGTTGGCCGTTGCCTCAATGAGGTGCTGATTGAAAAGGGAATCTTATTGAGCGTGGAAGCCCAAGGAAGAGCAAACTACTTGACTCCAGGATGCCCACACAGATGGACCTAAGCAATGATGGGTCGCCGATTCGTTGACGCGATCAAGAGGAATCTTGACCCCGAAGCCTTATCTGTCATTTACAGAAAGTGGAAAGAAACGGGATTTGGTCGATTCGGCCCAAAACCAATTTGGCCCAAATTGAAAAATGAATGCTTCAACGCCAGAGTAAGTTATTTATTGTTATTTACAGAAAGTGGAAAGTTGCAAGCGCACGGACGTCGCCTTCTTGCCCAGGTAGAACTGAACAACGACAGATCACAAATTCATTGATGCCATCAAGAGGAATCTCAATTTCAAATACAAACAAACTTATCAAATTTAATATATAGATATTCATATAGATATAACGTGTAGGGTATATAGAAGACATGATGTAGTTACATTTTAGTTACATTTTAGGACAAGGAGTTGGTGTGATTGACTCGTCTGGTGGAAACGTCAAAGGAAGCGGAAAGCCAGTTCATACACGAAGTACTTCTCCGTGATAAGCTTGCTAAGAAATCAGAGCCTTTTGAAGCGGGTTCCTAGCAACTTGGACAAATAAACGACCTAAACGACACCACGCCCATGTTACATTCAGAATGTTCGAGCGCGACCAGAGAGAAACTGAAAGAAACAAAAGGCAAAGCCGAAAAGAAACCGGTACAGCAAACGTTAGAAAACATGCTACAAAGCATGCTTCCGCCACTCAAATTACAGAGAAAAGTGCAACATTCATGTGTCGTATTCGGCGTATTGTTTCATTTTTCCATCGTAGTGCCATTGCCTCCCAGTGTTTAGAAGAAAAAGCTGTCACGACTATCCGCAGATAACGTCGACATGCTCATTTTCCTTAACAAGAACATAGTTTAGAAAACTGACTAACATGAACTTCTGGACAGATTAATTTTATTCAAGTTCTGTTTTTTTCTAGAAATGTGATTATAGTGAAACAAGTTCCTTTGTAATTTTCATCGTGGTTTTGTTTGACCTAATTCAACTGATTTATGATTTAAATTTACTTTGATCTCTTTTTGTTATTAAACAATAAAAATAAATTCCATATGGTTAATTAAGAATAGTCAACTTAAACAGGTCAACTTAAGAGTTATTATTAATTGGCATTAATTAAACAGTCAACTTAGAGTTATTATTAATTGGCAAAAAACCGCGGTTCAAAACCGCGGTTTTTAACAAAAACCGCGGTTTTTAACAAAAACCGCGGTTCGAACCGGTTCAGAAATGCTCGCGGTTCCCATCCCTAGTAATAAATTCAAATATATAGGATCCATCGTTTCCGTCCATTGTGTGTTGGCGTTTTCTGTCGCGATATTGGCGACTATTGAGGTATTCGCCACGGTATTGCAAAGGAAAATCCCTATTAAGGAATTTCTTCGTTGCAAAAACACCTTTTCCTGACATAAATACATCGCAATTTAGAATGTCTTACATTTTGTTAATAATGTAAGACTACTAATGGACAAATCAATGGCTGTATTTATAATGTGTTTATAGGTTATCTGTCTGTCATACACTGTAAATGTACCAACAGTGCAATGACCACGCAGGGTTAATTTATGTATATTCTATAATATGTTGTGTAGTGTTAAAATGCCCAGTAGCAATTACAGGGGTTGGGACAAGTCAACCCACGACCGACTCAACCAACGACCAACTCAACCCACTTTGGTCAAGTCAACCCACCTTGTCCCGGTCAACTCAACCCACCCAACATACCGACTCAACCCACAATAAAGTCAACTCAACCCACCCCAAAACCAACTCAACCCACCTGCATTAAATCGTTCTGATGTGAAAAAAAAAATTGAAAAAAAAAATTAACATAAATCTTAATTTGAAATACGTTAAAATTCGAGAAAATTCCCAAACATTTGATCTTCTCTGTTATCCATTGTCAACTTAAAATCACAAGAAACATCTGAAGTGAAGAGGGGTCTTTTATCGTGTGCAATTAGGAATAACGCGCGGAGTAGGGATTTAGTCTGTTGTCGGGGTAGGGGATTAGCATTACGGGTTGATTCCAAATCGCAATTGGGATTAAGGCATGTTCTCTTGTATTTTAAATGGCGAATAAACGCAAGATTTCAGTGGCGTGAGTTAATTGCAATTTACTCCGTAATATACTCTGTTTAACAGACGTTTCTTATTGGTTAGTCATGTTTAGTTTTGCAATGTTGCATGTTTAGCACTGTTTTAACTATAAGAAGCTCCCCAAAGGCGCTCGAAAACCATTTCCAATTTACGAGTCTTGAGAGAATGGTCTGAAATTTTGTTTGGATAAATTTAATTAATCAAACCTTTGAAATATCGGATGAATGCACTAAATGTAAAAAGGACTTGAGGCCTCGACAGTAAATTGTAAAATGTGTGGAATGCTCTGGTTTGTAACATCGGATATGTGGATCGAGTATCTCACAAAGAGAGTAACAACAAAGGTAAATTTGCACAATTTTGTGTAGAAACCAACTAAACTGTGTGCACCAAATGTGTACAGACCAACTGAAAGTCAAACTGTGGCGAAAAAGATCCCCAAGAAAAGGATGTTTTTATGGTGTGTAAAATGTGGTGTGTAAAATCTGGACTGCGCAACATTTCCTTTGTAGTATTTCAGCCGCTTAAGAATGTTAACGTTTAGCTATTTACATTATATACGTATTTTTAACAAATAAAATTTGGTAGCAATTACAAATAAATAAAATATATTTAGTATGCATGTATTACTGCATCAGTAAAATCACAAAGTTGAAGGTTTCGCCTCAGAAAAATGAATTTGTTAAATAATCACTGCTTTCGAGTACGTATGTTTTTTTTTATTTAGGCCTTAGGGACAAGAATTGAACACGGAAGTAATAAAATTTAAAAAAAAAATGGTGGGTTGAGTTGACTTTCAGGGTGGGTTGAGTTGGTATGAAAAAGTGGGTTGACTTGACTTTCAGGGTGGGTTGAGTTTGCTAGGGTTGACTTGGTCGTGGGTTGACTTGACCCAAGACCCAATTACATGTATGGTTTGTCTAATAATAATGATTGGCTTAATACGTAGTATATTTGGACATTGTAAACTCTAGGCTAATGCATTATGTGAAGCGCTTTGGAATAAAGCGCTATATAAAAAACCAGCTATTATTATTATTATTATTATTATTATTATTATTATTATTATTATTATTATTATTATTATGTTATCGTACAAAGCAACACGTTTCTCAATTTACTCTCATTGACAATTCCCATGCCCTTTAAAAAAGTTTATTTTACTTCACAAAATCCAACTTTTCTTTCTATTTTCGGGAATCTGGAAGTGTATTTCTTAGTATTTGATAGATTAACTCTGACGTGTGACGTTCGTGGTCCGTGTAACTTTGTTCGTTCTTGACCCCGAAGCCTTATCTGTTATTTACAGAAAGTGGAAAGAGACATGTGTGCGACGACGCCAGTGCAAGTTGCAAGGACATGGACGTTGACCTACTCTACAGATGGAACTGAAAAACAACTGAGACATACCGACGCCATCACAAAGCCGCCCTTAAAGCTCAGCGGCTACGCCCAACCCTGCAGCGGTATTAAAAACTGTACTCACCTTAAGGAGCTGTGTGTTGCCGCGCTGCTACGGCTGTCACTGCCTACTTCAGGGAAACGCTGTACCAGCCAGCACACCCACTCACATCTCTATCTGAAATGTGACGTGAAACGTATGATATATAATATCCTAAAAACATTTATTCAACACTATCTTGAATCTTCATTAGCTCTGTCTTTTTATCCTTATTCCGTAAAATATATATACCACTCTTGCTTGTGTAACTACTGACATAAATGATAAATACGACTGTGCCGTCTTCGACATTGCGACCGATACCAACGTCTGTGTCGGCAACCTCTCTATAATCAGTAACATAAGGATGGTGGTATATTTAGGTGGTAGAAATATGGTATATATAAGGTGGAAAAGCCAATTTGGACTTCAGGGTTCGAAATTAACGGTGGCGAGGTGGCGATTTTCCACCCAGTTTTGACATTTTGCAACCAGAAAAAAATCATGGTGGTGAAATTTTGCCGCCAGAAAACCTGAGGAAAACATAGTTCACAAATTTAAACAATTTTCTTTTCATAAATAACATTATTAACTGGTAAACAGGCGATCCTCAAGTTGTTAGATTAACACTGTACCAGTTTATTGATAATAAACAATGGAGCGCTTATTTGACTTGTTGTTTTCATGTTGTTGCCAGTTGGCCACTTTCTCCATGAGTCACCTCAATTTCGCCCCCAGAACAAAACGTTGGCGGCGACTATCGCCACCATGTCAGAAGACCGAAGTTCGAACCCTGGACTTCTGATCCAAATAACCAGCTACACGCGGAAGATTTTCAATGGCTTGTGCAGGGTAAAAACAAAGATTTTTGGTAACAGTGATAGTGACGTGTGGGTAAAAACAAACATTCGAAAAAAACAAAGTGCAATTTAGCTCATTGGTGTTTCCAGCTTTACCCGATTGCCAAAAAGCGGCGAAATAATGGGTGTGTCAAAATCCTGCATTTTCATCGACAAACTTCGAGAAAATATACAAAAATCCCCAAATTTAAGGAGACCGCCGCCTTGAGTCGCACGAATTGCTGGAAAAAATCGGGACCTCCGATTTGGTTATATTTTATACGTTATTTTTGAGTATTATACGCAAAATCAATTGAAATATCTTTTCCTTAAATATAAATTTACGATTGTACCATAAATTGTGGGAAAATGTTAACGTTGGCAATTGCAGGGTTGAGACTTCGTAAAATTTTAAAGATTTAGTCACCCGGCACAAAAGTTAGTCGCCCGGCGCAATTTTTGCAACATTTGTCTAGCCCGTCTCACATGAAAAAAACAACAACAAACTGAAAATTTATTTATCTGAAAATACTCAGAAAAAAAGTTGGTCGCCCGAGCCAAAAGTTGGTCGCCAGGGGCGACCGCGAAATCTCAACCCTGCAATTGGGTGTAGGTGCGGTGTGGTACAAAGTCACAGAGAGACATACGATGTTATAGAAGTCAGAGCTGACTCGGAGCTATCGTGCCGTCACTAATCATAATCCCAAAGCTCATACACAGTCTTAATTCCCTTACCCAAAAGTAATTGACAATTGCGGCTCGAGATAAAACATAAGCACTGATATCGAAACATAAACAAATGAAAAAAGTTATCGAAAAGAGCTAAGCAATTAAACTTATGAAATATTAGACCTTCAAAAAAATCAATGGCAAAATGGTACGGGGGTGGCGGCAAAACAGCTAGTGGCAAATAAGCCATTTCGCACTTTCGGATCTTCCTCACGGATGTGTTGTTTCGACTGCAAGTGGTAAAGTGACCGGTTGCCCTTTGATGCAAGAGAAACTTGATATTTAGGTGAAATCTCTCTATCATTTCTTTCATTTTTACCCGGTTATTTTTAACCGGGTCTTGGTTATATTTAACCGGATCCGCTTGGTCTCCCTAAATGGGTCTTTATAGCATAGTAGAACAAGAATGCTTAAACCAGCTATCTTTTTTGAAGAAAAACATACCTGTTTTCTGTGATTTTTCAATAACATTCATATTGCTGCTAGAACAAAAACCGTAAGGCGCGAATTCTGTGACCTAGATTTTAATGCATGTGACCCAGAATTGAGTGCAGATGCCAATCGAAACAGACAAAAATTTGAACTTCAATATTTTCCGCATCATATCTGTTTCGACTGTTTGCGACTTGCACGAGCAGAATAAAGTTTTAATGTATTGCTGCAGGGAACACGACTTTTCCCCCAGTCAATTCCCATAGACAATTCCTCCCTAAACAATTTCCTCGTAGGGCAATTCCCCGAGGCCTACCCCCCCCCAATTTATTTTTCTTATTTTTTCTTTTCTTTGTATTTTTCTCTCTCTCTCTCTCTTCTTTTTTAAACAAATTATTGCAATTTTATCTTCTTATTGGAGGTCGTGTAATTGTCCTTTCAACATTGTCGCAATTGCAATTAATATGTCTTATCCAGACCAATGAACTTTGAGTTAGCCAAATCAGGGCCAACGGATTGTTGACTTTTTGCGTGGAGTTGCCCACAACATCAGGTTTTAAGTGGCAGAGAAGACTTTAGTTCCAGACAGAAGAATTTTGCATTTTTGATTTTAAGGTATTTTACAAATAAAAAAATGACAGATACCTGGTTGTTTTATTTTTGTTTTGGCATTCAAACTAAAATATAAATCAAAAGACCCATTGCTATTTACATGATTTTAGTCAACATAACTCTTTAGGCTACTTTCATTATCATAGTTTTAATGTCATAATTTTTCATAGGGAGACCATTGTATTTAAAAACCAACATACGGAGACCAATTTGATATAGCTGCACAATATTTTTCTTAAATAAAATGCAATAATATGGTACTGCAGTTTAAAATAAATGTATAAAAAATAAAGAAAAATCTCGGGGATTTTAGGTATGCTTGTATTTCACTCTTTGAATGAACTGCGGCGGCGTCGCAGGTCAACATTCAATATGCAATACACAAGTGTACCTTAAATCCGAGAATTTCATTTTTAGCACTTTGTTATTCCATAATTATATGTCTGTCCCTAAGGGAGACATATATAGCATTTGGTGTGTCCGTCCGTCCGTCTATCCGCAGTGAGTTCTTATGAAATTAATGAGTAGATTTTTCTCAAAACATACATACATACTGCGCTACATGTATAGATGAACATGTACAGATAATGTTATTTTTTTCGTTCCTTCAAAAAATCTATTTTTGGCAAATTTGTTTGTTTGTTTGTTTTTTTATTACTATGTTGCATTTAAACACAATTCAATGAATCTGTCAAATTTTGGAGGCCAAAAACCAGTGACTTTATAAAGTTACTGAAAATTCCAGGGACCTTACAAAGTCACTGAGTAAACCATTGACTTTACAAAGTCATTGAAATTTTCAGTGATTTTATAAATTAACTGATTTGACAGATAACATATATAAGTATCAGTGTACTATTTTGTTTGACCAAGCTTCTAGTGTCCAAAGGTAAAACTAGTAAAGGTAAAGCTAGTAACTGCAATATTGTCAAAATTATGTTTATATTTTCAAAGTCGTTACTAGCTAATGTACAAAATAATTTACTATACCCCATTGCAAATAAGCCTTCATATACCGTCGTTTTATAATTATAAAACCTAGTAGCTGCAACTCATTTATAACCTTACCTTATGCAATGATATTTATTTACTCAAAACAGTAAAATGTTGGTTACTAGGTTTTATCTATAGACACCAGGCTTGTATGCATTGTAAAAATGTGTTCGATCGTTCTTTTGCATATCATGGCTTATGCTCCCTATAGCAGCCATCTAAATATTAGCTAAGTTAAATGCTAATTTTTCATACGGAGACCATAGTATTTATATATATATATATGTATATAATGTATAAAATTAAGAAAATTCTCGGGGATTTTAGGTATGCTTGTGTCTTACTCTTTGAATGGCCTGCGACGGCGTCGCAAACAGTCGAAACACATATCTTGCGGAAGAAGCTGCGGAAGTACATATTTCTGGCTGCTTAGAATAAAAAGAGTTCGAGCGTATGAATATGTGTATGATGTTGGATAAATTTGTATATATGGATACTTATTTGCAACCTCTTTTCCATAATTTTTGTGTCTTAGCAGAAATGTGATGGAATATAATTCTCTTCATATTCCACAGATTCTAGTAGTAACGTATTGCTAGAAACATGTTGCACTATTTTATTAATGGATGTGCACTACAACGACCTTGAAGAGTCTGCTTGTATAAGCATGGAGGTACAGAGCTGCTAACATTAATTTCTCATACATATGTATCGAGCAAGTTACGAGATAATTGTATATCTCAGAATATCGTTTTGTAATGTAATGCCCCGCTGTGTCGGGACCAAGAGTTTGCTACATACCAGATAAATGCAAAAATGTTTATGATTTCATGTAATACCAGGGTTCGCGTTGTCCACTTTGTCCCTTATTGTTCTTTGTCCTTTTCTTAACGAAATGACTAACTTTTTCGGAACCCACGGAGTTTTTCTGGAACCAACTGAGTCACACTTTCCTTTTTTGACTCATTTTCCTGAGAACCCAGCGCAAACCCTGAATAATCTATGTATCTCCAGAGAAATCTGAAATCCATAAAAAAACTTGTGCTGAAACGGTACAAGGCCCAAACCGTAGAATGGGACGGAGGGTGGAATAAGACATTTGACGCAGATAGGCTGAAACCTGCTTTACTCATTAGGCCACAACCCTTCGGATTGGGGCCTATAGGTTTGGGGTGTCCGTCCGTCTGTCCGTCATCGCTTTATACCCCTATGAATTTGGGGGGCGGTTGGGGCCTGCGTGTGTTTCACAAATACTTGCTTGTTTTACTATTCATTTTCCTTAGATCCATATACTTGGGGAAAGTGTATCTCATAATATTGTAACATAAAATTGAAAGTATCATTTGTTGTTCAAGAGAAAAGTTAATAAAACCAGCCAGATTGATCAGCTGTTTATTTGTTGACGTCGCCATCTTGGTCCTGGGACATCGGTTGTAACGCTGTTTGTGATTGGTTCATGTTCAGGCCAACATTTTATGTCCCAAATTTGTCTGTTGTTTACCTTAGAAACACAATTTATACTTTTGTGTATTTTAATGTCCGTATACTGGGAAGTTACTGTGTTTAATATTAGCAATGTTTGGTTAGACCTCTTCTGTCGATGGTACGTATTTGTTCAAGTGTAAGTTGAGGGATATTTCCCTAAAATCATTAAAAACCCATAATTGTGTCCCAATTACTGTCTCGCCCTTGTAGATAAACATTTAAACATCAATATATTTCGTTTTTTTTTGCCCGAAACGCCTGGAAAAATCCTGTGTTGCTAACCCGAGGTTTGGCATCGACTGAAAGTGTGACAGTTTCTACTCCATATCGTTTTATGCTCTTAGGTACAAAGCCAGATTTGCCGTGATTTAAAAGGGTTGAAGCCATGTGCCAATTGCATGGATCCACATTCGGATGCAGAATGCTCCTTTATCAACTTTAGAAGGTAAAAAGAAATGCATTTCGGCTGTTTTTATTCATGGAAATACTGATCCCCTGGCCCGGTTTAGATGCCGTAGAGGCTGGTGGCTGACTAGTGCTACTACTTGTTCTGAAGTAGTTTTGAATAAACCAATTCGTACTTTCATACTTTCAAGGATGGTCAATTTAAAATCCACGAGGTGGAGTGAATACATGAGAGGAAGAAAAGAAGTAAATTTGATCTAGATAGGCCAAAAGCCAACTTCAGTTGCTGCATGCAAACTTACGTTCACGGTTTACTATCAGCAACTTGTTTTTCATAATTTTCCACTAGCTAGCTAGGTTAAAACTACAGAGCACATGTATTTGCTGTTGTTGATGTTGATTGAGGTCCCTACATGTCACAGATATGACGTTGTTGCCCGCACAAATGAAGGAGCAATAGTACTTGTACTAATTAAAACGTTGTCACTCACTTCATTTTATATGTTAAAAATAATCGAACGTTTATAGGACATATTTTGTGCAGGATAACTTCAGTCGGACCTGGCATATACGTGGCCGGAGGTTTTACCAGAATAAAAAACCAGACTCCGCAGCATGCAGGTTCTGAGAAAGCTTCAGCGGATGTTGTCATGTCCTCAGGAGAAGCTTCAGATGTACTTTCCCATTTGCTTGTGCCAGTATCGAATCTTGTGAACAGGTATGGAATAGTATATCGTTGCCAAGATTAATGTGGCTTGTCCTGTAATATTTTATTTTCGAAGCATATAGAGATGTTTGGTATTGTACTTTCATTTGTTTTAGAATTACTTTAAAAGCGGTATGATAATGAAGTACATGGATTGATATATAAGAGATTTAATATTCAAGGCTTTACGTTAACTTTTTCGGCAACTACCCGATGGGGCAAGTAGATTTTAAATCTACCTGCACCAACAGTACTCTTACCTGCCCCACCTTTTGTCTCTTCTGTTGGTCACCCTTCTCCCCGCCCCTTCCCCCACTCCCCCATCCGCGACACTCATAAACATTCCACTTATAAAGCATGCATCAATGTATAGACGTTGTGTATCAAATATAGCAGTTCCTGAGTAAATGTCAAAACGCAGATGCCCTAAAAAAGTCTTACATCTTAAGCATGTTCTTCGGCCAGGCGGCAGCTGGTAAAGGTTTTGTTTTTTTTTCTTGCGCTGGCCTCCCATGAACAGCGCTATAGTGTTGTGTGTGCTTGATAACCTTCAAACGGCGGTCCTTCATTTGATATCAGAAATAAATCCGACAGCAGTTCAGTTTCTAAGCTGGCGCACCAGTCGCTTTTAACAAGTTTCACTGCAGAGAAATCTCGCTCACATATCGCGGTTGATATAGGTTGATACATTCTGAATGTTTTTTTAATGTTCTGCAATTCGTTCGCGTGTTGTTGAAAAGTGGTAGCATGAAAGTCGGCGCATTTAAATTCCGGGACTTACTTAGCCCGACTGCCTAACACTTTGAACGTAGTATACCCATGAAAAAGATCCTCTTTGTCAAACTTTCTAAGCAGTGGTTCAAAATGATTTGTCAAATTGAGAGCAATTCTTAATTTGCTGTGCCGTGTTGGGTCAGGTTTTCTCTATCATCAGGCCACTCAAATGGGTCAAAATACAGCGGGACAACCTGTGTTCGTTTGAGACAAAGTGACTCTTAATATTTGAATGTCTTAAAGATTCAGTTCCAAGAACAAAGCTAGATTTTACTGTGGCTCCAGGTCCATGATTGATACATGTATCACGATAAAGTTTTCCATCTTTCTCAAACAGTCCAGGAAAATCAACTTTCGAACGTGAAAGTGTCGTGACCGCTTGACATCGTGTTTAACGTATTTGCTAGCTTTGGTATCCGATGTTTCTTCTTCAGCACCTTGTTCGGAATATGTTTTCTCCTTTTCAGTCTTTGAAATAACTTTAAATCCTTATTTGTCTAAAGAAATTTTTAAGTTCTTAACTTCGATAATTTTTCATATTATGCTGCAATTATTGTATCACAAGTGACGCGACGCTATATCTGGTGCATGTCTAGGCACAGTCCATCATCAACATAGAAACTGGCAACGTGCGAGTGGCTAGTATGTAGGTCAGGTGCAGCTAGCGGATTCAATTACTACAGTCGCTTTCTTGACAAGTATGTTGTTAAGGTATTATGTCACGCAACGCCCCCTTCCCCCAAACGGATCTATCTGCCAGGTGGAGCAGCTAACCGGGCGAGTCTGCCTGCCCCACCAGGCCTTTCACTTGCCCTGACAAGTGGGGCAGTCGTTAATATAAAGCCCTGATATTAAGGCATCTTTTCCGTTTCTTAACTTCAGGGATCGCTTCTTCCTTAAGCGCATGAAAGCAAATGGTGATGGCGTCATTGCCAGACTGGAAACGCCAGGAAGGACAGATGTGTGCGACAAGTGCGACCTGGGGATCTTCAATGCACACCAACTGTGTACACAATGTGGAAGAAGCCTGTGCATAAGTTGCAGCTTTGAGGACACCTGCAAGTCTGCGACCGGTCATCGTACCGAACATGTCGTTGAACCTGCAGTGGTACACAGCTCACTAAAAGGTAAAGAACGTATGAAAAAAATTTGTGCCAGAATCTTTCAGGGCAGCGCGGTATAACCGGTACATCGGAATATCACACCTTAAAACTTTCAGCATTTTATAATCTGGGAATTTGCTCCCATCAGAAACCAAAAAAACACGGCTAACTCGAAAATACGATTTACTCGATAAAATTGGAAATACCTGGCGATTTCGAGTAAACGGTGTTTCAATGTTTTTAGTAAGCATCCCGTTTTCAGCAAATTATGTATAATGGGATAATGATTTCACAAATGCAATTATTTACAGCTTGTGAAGACTTCATTGACAATGCGATAGATATTGCACAAAAGTGGGGTGTTGTGGAGAAGCAGATAAGTGGCCCGGGCAAGTTAAAGCCAATACTGCTTGAGGGAATGCGTGCTCGGTATCCCGGCTGTGAGATTGGTGTCAGTGGTGAAACACTAGTCACCATCACCAATTCTGCCAACAGCGCCCCGTTGTTTGAATATCTATCTACAGAAGGTGATTACACGAACTTTGCATTGACTGTATATTTTTTTATAAGAGTTTCATCTATGTTACATAAATACAAGTAATGGTGTTATCGTTAAATGTATATATGCATATTGTAAAATTGTAGTCTTTTTATACGACGTTTCCTGTTTGCATTTTTTACATTTGTGTAGTATGCAATGATCTGGTTATTGAAATTAGAAACGAAATTTGTATAATATTTAGCATGGTTTCATTTGTATATGAGTGGTTGATCAGATAATGAAGAAAAACTATTATTAGGCCCCAACCCTTCGGACTGAGTCCTGTAGGTTTGGGGGTGTCCGTCCGTCTGTCCGTCATCGCCTTATACCCCTATGAATTTGGGGGGCGGTTGGGGCCTGCTTGTGTTTCACAAATACTTACTTGTTTATGTTGTTAAAGGGTATCCTTTCATCGTCGAATGCCACAAGGAGGTAAACGATGACTTTTGGCGACCTGAGTCAGTTGCAGAGACATGCGGCGACGTTGAAGCCACTGTCAGAGTTATGGGGAATAAGAAGTCGAAGCGTATGCTGTTATCGGACTTCTTTAGGTAAATATTAGAATTGCGTATAGCAGTTAATAAGTTTTGATATGGCCGTAATACGTATAGTAGCAATAGCAAAGAAATTGTGTCAATTATATCGACACGAAACGCAATAAATTATTTTGTTATACATAAAAGACATGTGTTGTGTTACAGAGGATTAGGTGAAGTTGGAGGCGAAAAGGTCAAGATATGCGACTATCCAGAAACAGACCCATGCCTCCAACTTTCTCTTCCAAGCGTTGTGGAAGAGTTCACAAAAATCCTGCCATTCAAGCGATTCTTGGCTCCAGAAGGCCCAATGAATATGGTACGTACGTAATAAAAGCATTATGAAGGAGAAAAGAGTGAAAGTAAATATTATGTTTTCATGTAGACATGGTTGTAATGTTAACATGGCAGTGTTCAGAAGAAAAAAAAGTTGGGTCCTTATCATTTTGTCACTGACATTAACATATTTCAACGTTCCAGGTATCTGCATGCCACTGGGCCACGTACTATCCGGACGTCGGTCCAAAGTTATTCTGCGGGCATGGATCGCTGACCGAAGAGGACCCCACAAACCTCCACTCAGACCTTGCTGATGCTGCCAACCTTTGTGTCTTTGCACAAGAGTTGCCTCAAAAAGTTGAAAGAGATACCCTTGATGGCAAGAAGAAAAGGGCGGCAGCCAAGTGGCATATCTTTCAAAGGCACGACTACAACCTCGTACTCAGGTGAGTGGATTCTCAAGTTTTCATTTACCTGGTGACTGGATAGGGAGGGAATTAGTTGCCCCACACAATGAAGCAGGTATATATTTTGAAACTGTCTGCGATGTTTAACTGTTTGTATCTATGTAAGTTTTTGTCTACTACTTTATCACAGCAATAGACCTGAAAAAAGCCAATTGTTTTCTTCAGATAAACAGTATATTCGTTAATTCGAATTCATTTGTATAAATGTGTGCTAAGAACTGTCGGGACGCAGCATGTTCATATTTAATTCATTGAACTGTGATTTATTAAAATCTTTGAGGCAGATATTTGCAAAGGAAGAAGGGCGTCAGCTACGACCCAATCCAACAGCGTGAATGCTACTTGTCTGCAGAAGACATGGCACGCTTAAAGGAAGATTATGGCGTACAGCCCTTGACAATTGTTCAATGTGTTGGGGATTTGGTAGTTATACCAGGAAACCTTCTCCATCAGGTGTGATACGTATAGTAGGCCATTAATTATAGCTAAAAAGGAGTCAATTTTATTGTCAATGGTGTAAAGTTATAATGAATGAAAAAGTTTAATGAAAAAATAAAGTTTTGTAAGAGTAAATCAAAATGAATCAGAAGTTAATTATGTCTTCATTTTCTGTAAAAATGTATTTTTGGCGATTTTTTATTTTTTTTTTTGGGCTTGCCAATGTTGTACTTTTAAGCAAGGAATTTTTTTCCTCGTGACTGATTGGGGGCGGGAGAGACATATCCGTTTTTGTTTTAACAAAAACACTGGACAGTCTAGTTAATTTAGAAAATAGAGAAAATTTGTGTACACTATTGTAGACAGTACAAGCAAGAAATTCATGCATTGATACTTATGGTACACACAGCGGCCACGAGTTACAAGTGGATGTTGCGAAAGGAAATATAGTATCCTATCTTCTGTTACAGGTGAACAACTTAAGTGCTACAATTAAGTTGGCCATTGATTATGTGAGCCCATTCAATGCCAATGAGTATCTGAGGAATTTGAGACGAATCAAGAAAGAAACTCACAGAGAAGATTATATTGGCATTGAGCGCGTTCTATATTACGGCCTGTTGAGAGCACTTAAGACTTTGCAAAGCGCTGATGAGGTCCGCAAACAAGTTGCCGAAAACAAGACAGAGGTTTGTACATAAAATAATACTATTATTACATATGGAGATAACATACACAGTTCAAATGTCCATGAAATGAAATTGGTTGGATAGTGACAATAGTTTTGCTATAATTAACTTTCAAAATGATACCGGGAGTCTCCAAAAAGAAGCCCAGGGCCAGAGGTTCTCATATTGAAACCAAATAGATGCACCTATGCCGTGAATACTAGTCTGGAAGTGCAGGCGTTAGTAGGGGTTGCTTAGTGTGTACTAGGCTTGATAAGGGAACTGCCTTGTGCCTCGTGGGATTAAGCGTAACAGTGTCGCCGGTAAATATTCGAACGTATTTTAGACTGTGAGGGAGAGGGGTTTTCATTTGGAATGAAAGGAAAGTGTTTATAAATGTATTTGCATATTTATAGATTGGCGAACTCAAAAAGGAAAAGGAGGAAATGACTCAGGAACTTTTGTCTCTCCGAGCTGCGAATGAAAACCTTAAACGAGAGCTCTCTCTTCAAGCATGTAGACTTGAGAAGATGGAGAATGAGAGAGAGCAATTTCAACGTGAAATGAGGGAAATGACAGGGCAAGTTGCCTCCCTAAGGTAACATTGAAAATATATATATATATATATATAGCGTAATGCTTAAGGAGACCTCACGTATTGATTTGTAAGGTTTAGAGAGACCGAAAAATTATATATACAGACGAAACCGGTCTATCGCATAGCCAATTTGCCAAGCCCTGTTATGCGTTTATCCGATATATGCGTTTATTCGGAGTACTCTTGTCTATATTTTC
Source organism: Protula sp. h YS-2021 (assembly GCA_949752745.1). NCBI lineage: Eukaryota > Metazoa > Annelida > Polychaeta > Sabellida > Serpulidae > Protula > Protula sp. h YS-2021. The sequence goes on from OX457033.1 coordinate 40,697,834, forward strand.
AGCGGTTGTTATTAGACGTGCACCCCCACCCCTCCTCCCCGCATTTCATTTTTTCTTCTTGGCCGCGTATTTAAATGATGACTTTGCACTCAGGGTTATGTGAGGCAACGTGGGGATTAAGGGTTTCAGGCCATTATTTAGTGAGAGCTCAGGCAGCGCGGGGATTAGAGTTGCAGGCCATTATCTAGCGTCAGCTAAGGCAGTGCAGATATTAACGGTCATTATCTAGTGAGAACTGAGAGAGTGTGGTGATTAAGAGTTAGAGATTCACTGTTAACAACCGCAAGTGGGTTGGTACATGTACACAATGGGTCAAGCAAACAGAAGACAATGGATTAGATAAATAAACGAGGAGCAGCTCACTGCCTTAGTTTGCTTTAAGTGTGGTATGCTTGGAGAGTCACCCAGAATTATGCAATTAACCGGTGTGCTTCCCATTTTATCCAGTTTATGCGATTAAGCGTTATTCAATTATCCGGTTAAATTTCCAACAGAGAGCATTGGAAATGGTTTGGGATTTGCGAATAATATACAGTTAACCAATTTATGCGTTTAACCGGTATGCGATTAAGTGATTTCATCTGTATACATATATATACTTAGTAAAGTGGCAGAAAGTGCAACCGTTTTTGTGTTAAGTTCTTAAAGTGCGATTTAAGATTCGCGGTAGTACAATGATTATTAGACTGTTGAGAGAAATATTTACATGTAACATAAAATTGCAGGTTAATGCAGGAGAGACAAACAACGGAGCCTTTGAAAGCCAGGGTGACGATTTGTTCAACTGGTGCAACTGCAGACATTTCATCCACGTGCAGTGTTGCTAGAGGAAGTGCAAGCGCAACCTCGACTGTAACAGTGAAATCTGGTGATGTACAAGTACATGAGCCGTTGCACATCGAACAAAATCTAAACCTTGACAATGTCCCCCAAGAACAGGAAATTAAAAAACCCGAAGAGAACCTTGCTTATAAATGCACCAGATGCAGGACACGGGCATTTATGACCAGCGAAGAGTTGCAAGAGCATATGCAAGTGCATACTGTTGTCTGTGACATGTGTGGAAAATCTTATTCTAGGGCTTTTGACCTAAAAAGACACCTGCGAGACGTCCACCAAGCGTGAACGTATAATGTGGCACTGCAGTCTCTGGCACACATGGTCTCAAACCACAAACTGTTATACGTATCACTTTGCAACTCTTCAAATGTAGATCATCATCGTCTGGTCTGTATTTTTGACTCACGAATACGGTTTGTTAGTCCCAAACCGGGGGCTTTAAACCCGGGAGGGGAGGAGCCATTAAGAGCCAGGGTTACGATTTGTTCCACTGGTACATCTGCAGACATTTCATCCACGTGCAGTGTTGCTAGAGGAAGTGCAAGCACAACCTCGGCTGTCACAGCGATATCTGGTGATGTACACGCAGCCGAGCAGTTGCACATCGAACAAGAGCTAAACCTTGACGACGTCCTCCAAGAACAGACAATTAAAAAAACCAAACAGGACTTGCTTATAAATGCTCCAGATGCAGGACACGGGAATCTATGACCAGCGCAGAGTTGCAAGAGCATATGCAAGTGCATGCTGTTATCTGTGACATGTGTGGAAAAACTTATTCTAGGGCTTTTGACCTAAAAAGACACCTGCGAGACGTCCACAATGCGTGAACGTATGTGACACTGCAGTCTCTTGCACACTTGGTCTCAAACCACAAACTGTTATACGTATCACTTTGCAACTCTTCAGATGTAGATCATCATCGTCTGGTCTGTATTTTTGACTCACGAATACAGTTTGTTAACCCCCAGCCAGGGGCTTTAGACCCGGGAAGGGAGGTATTAGATTGGGTGTTCTCCGTCTTGTCTGTCCGTCTATCTGTCACTTTTTTATGCCCTGTTTTGTCGACAGCTTATCTCTCCAACTATGATGCGATTGCTTTGAGGTCATTATGTCTCCCCGACCAAGGGGAGACATATAGTGTTTCTACGTTCTGTGTGTGTGTGTGAGAGAGGTCGTGTACCCCGCGAACTCGGCAGTGTGTTAGTTTTTTTCGTCAATTTAAGACCTTCGAAGTGGGCCTTTTTTTGCAAAGTGGGCTTCTCGAGCCGGAAGCCAACTAGGTTTACAATTTTATTTTGGCTCGAATGTGCAAAGCAGACATTAATTCCATATCCGCCTTGGGCCCACTTTGCATAAAATCTGGTTTTCACTGAAAATTTCAGTGTGTTTGGTGTGTTTCACTGAAACTGTAGGGGGTACTGCAATAGAAAAGTGTGTGAACGGTTTGTACATATTAATTATGTTTTCTGACAATTTCTGGTCAATCAGGTGGCCTCAGCGTGGTTTTCACATGTTTGCTGGATCAATCAGATGGCGGCAAATTAAAAGCACGTGTAAGGTATACCTCAAGATGGTGGGGATGTGAACTTGGTATGGCGGGAAGCTGATATTTTCAGACCTCTAAAAATCGCTGCACAGTTTTCGTAATAACGGAAAGCTACATAAACTATCATTGTTTCTTCTTAAAAGTCACTTTACTATAGGAAAAAGTTTATAAACTATGTCAGGGAGAAGAAATACAGTGCAGTTTTGAAGGCTGACACCCCGCTATCATCGGAAGAAACCATGGCACTCTGCTCCCGTATTATCACATTTTTAAGTTCAATAGCAAAGCTATTATGAACAATTCTTGTGTGATTAATTTTATATACTGTTATGAAAAGTTTTGTTTTCCTTTTGGTTGGGTTGTTCATTTTATTGAAAAATTGCGGCCTGTTTTTAAGTGCGTAATCTTCTGACGTACGTTGTCATTGTGTACTTGCTGAAATGGGCCCATTGGTGTGCATGGTTGGCGGTTTCTTCATAATTTTACACGCACCGACCTGTCATACTCTTCAACAGCTGTCCCCCTCTCTCCACACTCACAGTTATTCATTTTTCCCCACAGAGTGAATATATGCGATCGACCACGTGTCGGTCGGTCTGTCGGTCTGTCAGCAAGAGCTTATTAACACGCTAACTTAAAAACTGCTGCAAGGATTTTCATGAAACTGGGCCTATAGCTTCTATGGCAACAAACACAGATCGGCATTGCAAATGGGCCAAAAAGGAGCAGCTGGAAAATTTCAGCTATCAGTTGACTTGTTAACACGATATTTCAAGAACAACTGCAATGATTTTAATGAAACTTGGTGTGTATATTCTGTGCGCACTACCAAGGATCAGTATTGTCAATGGGTTAGGCTGGCCCAAGGAAAATGAGCCGAATGCACTTCGAAATTTATGAAATTCTGGAAATCATTCAGCATTGGAATGAGTTTGTTAACGCGATATCTCAAGAACAACTGCAAGGATTTTAATGAAACTTGGTGTGTATTTTCTGTGGGCACTAACAAGGATCGGTATTGTCAATGAGTTAGTGTCGAGTTTCCGTTTATAAGCCCTGGGCTTCTTTTTGCAGACTCCCGGTATCATTTTGAAAGTTAATTACAGCAAAACTATTGTCACTATCCAATCAATTTCATTTCATGGACATTTGAACTGTGTAGGTTATCTACATATGTAATAATAGTATTATTTTATGTACAAACCTCTGTCTTGTTTTCGGCAACTTGTTTGCGGACCTCATCAGCGCTTTGCAAAGTCTTAAGTGCTCTCAACAGGCCGTAATATAGAACGCGCTCAATGCCAATATAATCTTCTCTGTGAGTTTCTTCTCTTCCTTGATTCGTCTCAAATTCCTCAGATACTCATTGGTATTGAATGGGCTCACATTATCAATGGCTAACTTAATTGTAGCACTTAAGTTGTTCACCTGTAACAGACTATAGCTTACAGGTTTGTTTCTTGTTTCCTGCATTTCATCTCTCTTTGTCATCAGTGATGCACCGCCTTTTGTTGGTTGTTGGTTTCGCCCGTTTCATCATCAGACCATTTAGGCGGCCGGGCCACGGTAGTTGATCAATCCACCGTCTTAGAGAGGTGAGGCACAATCATGATGGTAACCATTGCTTGTCGTGTCGTTTCAGCTAGATCCAATTTGACGTCTTTTCTGCTGTGTTTTGACATTCTTTACTTATACGTTTCCTGATGTTGCCACCTATACCGAGTAATTTACACGTCGCCCATACTGATTTTCCCATGAATCCGCTACACCCTACTTCGATAGGCATACACCACACTTTCCAGCGGGCTTCTTCACACGCGGCTTTCAATTCATCGTACTTTGTTCTTTTCCTCTCGTTCGCAATTTCTATGTTTTCCTCCCATGGCACTGTCAATTCTATCATAATCACTTGGCGTGTTTTTGTTGACCACAGCACTATATCTGGTCTCAATGTTGTAGATGTGATCTCTCCAGGGAACTGCAGTTTTCAGGAAACTGCAGTTTTCAGGGAACTGCAGTTTTCTACGCAAATCTACGCGTATTTCCCAGTCTGTTGCTGTTGCTAAGACACCAACTGTGCTTCTACGTTGCTTCTGTTCTTCTCCTGCTTTGACAAATTTGATTAATGTAAGTGTTCTTTGTGGTTTTGTGTTGTTTTCTTTGTTAACGACTGGCACTAATATTGACGAGATAGCTTCTAATACTTTGTCATGTCTCCATCGGTACCTTCCTTGAGTAAGAGCTGTTCTGCACGATGACAGTACATGCTCCAATGTCCCTCTCTTTCCACACAGTTTGCAACCGTCGTCTTCTGTCTTGTACCATAGTTTAAGGTTTGCGGATGTTGGTAGTAGGTCGTGTACACTACGTAGCAGGAATCCAAGCTGCATAGGTTGTTTTTGCAGTATTTCGTGCCATGTCACTTTTCTTGGTGTTGCACTTTCCCATCTCGTCCAGGCTCCCTGGGCGCCCATACCCACTGCCTTTACTCTTCGTTGATCTTCTTCACTCTCTCGTATCTCACGTTGTATTATGGACCTTCTCTCCTTGGTGTTTGCCTTGGTCCATTTCACTCGTGGTGTTACATCTAGGCCTCTTCTCCCTTGTCTCACAGTTCCGACTAATTCTTTGTTTTGGACTCTGCTCTTCGCATCTTCAATGCTCTTCTGCACTGACCAGCGCCCACGTTGACTCAGTTGAACTTTTGCTCCTCGTATTGTATTGTCTTTTGATTCGTCGAGCATCACTTGTCCTCTTACGCGGCTAACTTTGTATTCTTCTTTCACTGATGACAGCGGCAGCTGAAGCTTGTTGGTTTTCCCATAGAGTCCCACCGCAGAAAAACTCTGGGGGACGACGAGCCACTTGCGCTATTGCTTGCTTGCCATCCTTTCCATTTCTTCCACACTGCTCATCGGGATATCGTACATGAGCATTGGCCATGATAGTCGTGGCATCACACCGTGCTGGAAACACCATGCCTTGTATCTTCCAGGTAGCGGGGCCTTTTCTATTTTGCACAGATGTTCTTGTAGCTGCTGGATAGTTTTCCTGGAATTTTCCGTGTCGCGTAAGCTTCCATCGTACCATTTTCCAAGGCACTTCACCGGTTCTTCACTCACTGTCGGGATGGTAACGTCTCCTATCTTAAGTTTCACGTTCTTTCCCTTTGATGATGACTAAACTCCTACATTGATGATGACTAAACTCCTACATTTTCGTGCCTTGAATGCCATTCTTGCCCATACTGTTAGCTCATAAAGTTTGTTTAAAATCCACCTCGCGCCTTGTGGTTGTGCTGTATTTATAGTTAGATCGTCCATAAATGCTTTGATCGGTTTTTGTTGAATTTCATTCACCTTTGGTCCCTTGCATTCTTTTTCTGCGGTCTTTATCATGATGTTCATAGCAGCCAGGAATACTATAACCGATACCGTGCAGCCCGTGATTATACCCTTCTGTAGTCGCTGCCACTTTGTTGTAAAGTCGGTTGTGGTGAATCTGAATTTGAGCTTTTGGAAGTAGTTCTTGATAATGTTGATTAGTTTCTCTGGTACGTGGTACTTCTCTAGTGCCAACATAACAAGCTCGTGTGGTACTGAGCCGTACGCGTTTGCTAGGTCCAACCATATTAACGTGATGTTTCCTCGTCTCGTTTTGGCATCTTGTATAAGTTTTGTTATCATACTGTTATGCTCCGAACATCCGGAGAAACCTGCGACGCCTCCATTCTGAGTTGATGTATCAATGTACCCGTTCTTGACTATGTAGTTTGTTAGTCGTCGTGCTATTATTGAGAAGAAGATTTTCCCTTCAACATCAAGCAAAGATATCGTGCGGAACTGGTCTATGCTGGAAGAGTTTACTTCTTTTGGAACAAAGCAGCCTTCCGCTCTCGTCCATTCCTCTGGTATGTTTCTTTTCCTCCAAACTACCACGAGCTGGTGCCACAGCATGTGTAATAAACGCGGGCATTTCTTGTACACTAAGTATGGTATTCCGCTGGGGCCAGGTGCTGACTTTGATCTTGCTTTTTTGACGATTTCTTTCACCTCCTTCCATGTGATATCTCCACTCTGAAACTCTGTCGTTGGTCTTTCTGGTGTTTCTAAGTAGTCAAAAACTGGGAGTGGATCTTCTCTGTTCTTATCATTATGGACCGTTGCTAGATGTTCTTCAACTTTCCTTTGACTACATGTGAGTTTCCCGCTTTTTTCCTTCCCAAGTAAATCTGATGTATACTTAAATGGATGTGAGATGAATTGTTCTTTTTCTTTACGGCGCCTTTTACATTTCCTACGTTGTTGTTCCGCTTGTCTCAGCTTTTTTAGTTTCTTTCTCAATTGTTGGCGTAGGTCATCCAATGCTCCTTTTTCCTCCGCTTTTGCTTGTTTCCATCTTTTTGAGAGCGCCTTCAGTTCTCTTCTCACCTCTTTTTTCCTCCTATCTCTTCGGTTCTCGTGTTTGTTACTATTCACATATGGTGTCCTCTCAATCACTCCAAATCTTTCCTTTGATACTGTATACACTATCTTCGTGAGGGTATTTATTTTCTCGGTCACTTTGCCTTTCATTGATGTGTCCAAGATTCCTACTAGATCATCTTCCAGATGTTTCCAATCTAATTCCTTGCTACTTGCTGGCCATTTAATCCTGTCTTTTCGCTGTTCTACTTCGCCTGCTCTGTCTTCAACAGCATGGTGGTCCTGAACACTGTGGTTTGCATCCGGGTTCTGGACCTCCTCCGCCTGACCAACCACTGGGGCTGTGCGTTGCTGCTGCTTTTCGTTTTTATATACCCTTCCTTGGTGTATTCTCAAACCCTTTTCATTTTTCAACACTTTGCCACACTTGCATACTCGTTGTTCTTGGTTCGTGTTTCTCTCCGGAAGCGTGATCGTCTCCATTTGTTCCGTCTGTTCCGACGCCTCATCCTCCCCCCCCCCTCTCGGGTCGCCGTGGGGATATTTTCTCTTATGTCTCTTTGTAGCGATTAATAACTTCACATGCGGGGGTGCCGACCCTTCATGCTGCTTTGTTTGGTCTCTGCCAATGTCACCCGTCTTACCAGGTCGTAGCTCGTCTTACCGAGTTGAAGCCGGCCTTTCCCGGCGGTCACTGGGTTGTATCCAGGTGTGGTAACTATAGCTTACAGGTTTGTTTCTTGTTTCCTGCATTTCATCTCTCTTTGTCATCAGTGATGCACCGCCTTTTGTTGGTTGTTGGTCTCGCCCGTTTCATCATCAGACCATTTAGGCGGCCGGGCCACGGTAGTTGATCATTCCACCGTCTTAGAGAGATGAGGCACAATCATGATGGTAACCATTGCTTGTCGTGTCGTTTCAGCCAGATCCAATTTGACGTCTTTTCTGCTGTGTTTTGACATTCTTTACTTATACGTAACCCATTGAACAGCTGTCCCCCTCTCTCCACACTCACAGTTATTCATTTTTCCCCACGTGTCGGTCGGTCTGTCAGCAAGAGCTTGTTAATACTTAAAAACTCCTGCAAAAAATTTCATGAAACTCGGTATGTGGCTTTTTAATTTTTTTCTGACTTCTTTATTAAAATAATAGATTATGCGGATGCATCGGATCAATGGTGGGTAGATCGGGGCTTCCTTATTATTTAGTAACTCCACATAAGAAATCGTTATGCGTACACCCTGCAGGAGTTGAACCTACAATGACACTAACAAAAAGGTGATAATATATGCACAGATTTAATAATATATGCACACATAATATGTCAACATAGGGAGACCTTTTGAATATGTTAAAAGACACTAAAGGTGCCACTTAGAGAGACCATAGATAAAAATAGTAAATAGGGAGACCAAAGTTTGGTCTCCCAAATTTGCATTTTTGGGTTATATATCAATGATTATTATATATGATGCGCATTTGATCCCCCTATTTACTATATTACCAAAGTTTGATGTGCCACCACCGGAGAGCGCAGTAACTCCACATAAGAAATCGTTATGCGTGCACCCTGCAGGAATTGAACCTACAATGACACTACCAAAGAAGTTGATAATATATACACACATTTGATAGTACAATAAAGCCCCGGATATAGACATCCCTCTATTATGGATACCCCTGAATTATGTACAGCATTTTTCACTCTGTTTTAAAACGCCATAGAGTTCTGTTATATCTAGACCCCTCCATTGTGGACACCCCTCTATTCAGAATTAGGGACACTATTTTTATCCCGTAAGTACGGTTACACATTTAAAAAAATCCCTTTATTGTGGACAGTCAAATTGCTGTCCATATTTTGTACGTTATATAAACAACGTCTATCAGCTTGTTACTCGGTAGTGTTTGTTATCCCCTGTGGAACGGAGGGATATAGTTTTGAACTTTTCGGTCTGTCCGTCTGTCTGTCACGCTTCAGTCTCACGCGCCTACAGGCCACATTAGTACATGCATTCGTTTCAAATTTTGTACACGTCTTCTCTAAACCCTTCCGCAGTGCACTGAATAGAATATTTTTGTTGCATCGGAAAAAAATGACAAAATGGCGGACTTTTGAAAATCGGCACTGGACTTAGCGTATATACGGCAGTCTCACCCGCCTACAGGCCACATTAATAGATGAATTCGTTTCATATTTTGTACACGGCTTTTCTGGAACCTTCCGCAGTGCAATGGTCAAGAATTTTCCGGATTGGGCAAAATGGCGGACTTTTGAAAATTGGCACTGGACGTATATACGGCAGTCTCTCGCGCCTACAGGCCACAAAAATGGATGGATTCGTTTCAGATTCTGCACACAAGTTCCCTGAGACCTTCCGCAGTGCAGTGATTAAGCATTTTCCGGCTGGGACTTGACAAAATGGCGGATTTTTCAAAATCGGCGCTGTACTTAGCGTACCTACGACATTCTCACGCGCCTACTGGTTAATGGATTGATTCGTCGAAATGTTAGACACTGCGTCTGCCTATCCTTCCACTTTTAAATTTTGCGTAGTCAACACGCAACAGCCTTACACAAACCATATCTCCCACGGGGGATAGACGTACTCCTCGAGACTTAGTCAAGTTTTTTACGCTATTGTTATCTATGGGTACTGAGTACAGTGCATATAAAGACAATAGGGCTATTACAAAAGATGTGTGCTTAAGGGAGAAGCTAAATACGACTGAACTCTATTGACATGTGCTCTGTCTTTTAAAATGCGTATAAATAAAACAATTAATTCATTGTGTTATACTCAGTTAAGGTGCTATACAACGTGTTAAGTCTGAATATCGGTGATGTGAAAAGAAAACGGAACGACCTCTCGCTATCTGATAAAGTTAAAATAATCAAAGCTAGTGATGGAAAAAGTGTAAGAAAAATAGGCGGAGATTTTAGTTGTAGTTGTCAGATAGAACAGGACCTCGAAATTGGGGACACCCCGCCATTAGGGGCAAAATTATTCAGTTACTTTTTGTCGCTAATAGCGGGGTTTCACTGTATATGCACACAGAATATGCCAGCATAAGGAGACCTTTTGTATATGTTAAAAGACACTAAAGGTGTCACTTAAGAGAGACCATAGATAAAAAAATAGCCAATAGGGAGACCAAAGTACACACACAGACGAAGCTGACCCTCCAGCTTCCGATATCGAAAAGTTAACCGTCAACAACTTTTTTATTTTCAGTTTTTCTAGTAAATTTTGCATTAATAAATTTAGCTTTTGATTTTTTTAATTGTCAAAAAACTAAAAGCAGACAAATAAGTCAAATAATGACCGATTTCTGAACGAAATCAAAACCACCGTCAACTTGGAGCTCGGATTTTGCTCAAGTTATCTGCCAATACGCGACATGAGCGGAGCCTCTTTTATTTCGCTTTGCTTCATTTAAATATAAGTATAAACGTTGTAAAATGTAAACAAACGCACGTGATTAACACTGTGCTTTTGTTATTATTCCTACGCACCGTCAAGACAAGACGAGAAGATAATTGTTACGTGTAAAAAGCAGGTCCGATACATAACCTTATCAACATATATTACTCGATAAAACTTAGTCAAAGTCAAATGGCGAGCGGCGCACTTTGGTTATGATAATTAGGGTTGACCTCACCATTATAAAAGTTTTATTATGTCTCCCCGACCAAGGGGAGACATATAGTGTTTGTACGTTCTGTGTGTGTGTATGTGTGTACGTGTGTGTGTGTGTCTGTGTGTGTGTGTGTGTGTGTGTGTGTGTGTGTGTGTGTGTGTGTGTGTCAGTCTGTTGTGAACAAAGTGTTGTGTGCAAGATATCTCGAGAACAAAACGTCCGATCGACTTCAAACTTTATCGATTTATTCCTTGGTTAGGTCGGACGGTTCTATCAACTTTTGACGTACGTCACATGATTAGGGAAGGCGTATGACGTCATAACGTAAAAATTTTGTGTGCGAAATTTCTCTGCCGCTGAACATCGGAGAAAGTTGAAACTTGGTGGGATTGTTGCTTGGTAGGTCCGAAAGACTCTACAGAATTTTTTCGCGAGTAGAACGAACGAATGCGACGTATGACGTCATCACGTAAGATATGTATGTATTTTGAACAAGATCTTGTGTGCAAAATATCTCGACAACGGAAAGTCCTATTGACTTCAAATTTTTTATGAACATTCCTTGGATCAGTCGGACGGTTCTATCAACTTTTCACGTGTGTCACATTATTAGGGCGGGCGTATGACGTCATTGCGTAAAAATTTTGTGTGCGAAATTTCTCAACTGCTAAACATCGGAGAAAGTTGAAACTTGGTGGGATTGTTGCTTGGTAGGTCCGAAAGACTCTACAGAATTTTTTCGCGAGTAGAACGAACGAATGTGGCGTATGACGTCATCACGTAAAATATGTATATATTTGGAACAAGATCTTGTGTACGAAATATCTCGATAACGGAAAGTCCTATCGACTTCAAATTTTATATGAACATGCCTTGGGTCAGTCGGACGCTTCTACCAACTTTTCACGCATGTCACGTGATTAGGGATGGTGTAAATTTGGTGTAGTTATTCCTCGGATAAGTCGCACGGTTTTGGTTAAACATTATTAAACTCGTGTAGAAAATCAAGAAAGGTGCATATCGTCAACACTCCTCCCCCCCCCCGCCTCCCCATTTTTGGCTCCTTTTTATCTAAGCATAGGTGTTAACTACGCTGGGGATTTCAGAAGATTCTCGAGTGTTCCTGCATTCTTTAGAAAGCTTCAAAACAACAACAGCATTACTGTCGGTCCATTGCTATTTGTTAGTGCCTGAAATTAAGCTTTTTGTGCGTTTCTCATCTACGGCTGTTATGTAACATGCCACTCAGTCAGGGGTCAGTGTCAGTTGTGGTGCATGATGGAGTCGTTATCTACGAGGTCATGGAATGCTATAGGTCTTAACAGGTCTAGCTATTGATTTTTGTTTCGCGCATACTTGATTCGGTTGCCAAGGTGTTCTATATATAAGAGCTATTTTGTATCGATTGGCATTGTTTGCAGAAGCATTTTTCGCTATTAAAGTGGGTCATCTGACATCTTGTGTTATGAGAAGCAGCTCACCATTTTGGCACCGAAATGCCTCCCCCTTCTCCCACCGAGGTGCGTCATCTGATGCGCAGTTATGAAGAATGCCTATCTAGTGCTATTTGGCCGATGCGAATGTTCGAAGACAAGGTAGTCTATCATGGCTATAACTACACTTAGGGTACAGACCGTTGCCTTGGGTAAAAGGGTTAGAGTTGTGTTTATAGTCGGACCTACATTAAACAGCTGGGGTGGGAGGGAGGGGGGGAGGGCGTGTGGAGGATGATGGTTAGCAAAAAAAAAACCCGACCGCCTTCAAGACCTGGATAAAAAGTAAGACCCGTTTGTCGTGACCCCTTCCAGATTCGGGTAAAAAGACGTACGTTAAAACCTGCCTGTCTTGACCAACTTCCAGACCCGGATAGAAAGACCAACTTCCAGACCCGGATAGAAAATGTAATTCTATTCCAGATCTGGATAAGAAGGGCCTGCAGTAAAACCCGTTTTAGCGACCACCTGTCAGACTGGTCCATTTATATCTGTTTTAGTGATCAGCATCTGTTTGGTTTATTTTGATTTCTTTTACAATGAATTAAGGTTATGTTTGCAGAAATGAATATTTTATTTCAGTAATTAAAAAAACAGGATTTTTTTTTTGGGGGGGGGGGGATCATGGGTTTGGTCGGGGAGACATTTGTTTTTGTTTACAAAAACAAGAAACTAAGTAGGTATCGACTGAAAGTGTATAACATTAGCCTGTACTCCTATGTTTTGTGTGCACTGGCCGCTCTAGTTTCCTATTGTAAGCAAAAAATAGAAAAAAAACGCCCATGTCATGGTTGATGACTTTGTTCACGCTTTCAAATGATATATGAAGAAAAAATCTACGTGTCAAATTGTAGAAATTATTGTGGCGAAACTTCGAGTGAAATACAAGATAAACATTAAAATTGGAAAATTTGAAAAACTGTCTTATAGAAAAAAAAATATCGAAGAAATTAACAAACAGGTCACGTTGTGTCACAGTTTTATCTCATCTTTCTAGTGAGATATGAATAGAATTTCTACGGGGTTAATTATAGAAAATATTGTAGCGAAACTTTGTCAGTGGTACAGTTTAAATATGACTAGTCCGCTTGTATTTATGTTAAACAGATGTTTAATAGATGAAAATGGCTTTGATAACAATTGAGCCATACCACTACAACGGAGATGATGTCTTAGTTGGGAAATGTCAAGATGATGGTCTCATTATGTTCACTCAAAATTACTTGGTCAGATATTGCAATTTGATTGGGCCGCTAGCAAAAGCTTTACGTGGTCCTGCAGTGGTAGGGAACCATCATTGCCAGCCTCAGCGCAAGCATCATGACGAGAAGAGAACTGTTACGTGTAAAAAGCAACTGACGACATAAATGTGTGAAGTCAGAAGTCATCTGGCGACACAGTTTCTCAATCGGCGACAAAACCTTATGTCGTCAGTTATCCCCCGTGCAACGGAGGGATATAGTTTTGAACTTTTCGGTCTGTCCGTCTGTCTGTCCGTCTGTCTGTCCGTCTGTCACGCTTCAGTCTCACGCGCCTACAGACCACATTAATGCATGGATTCAGTTCAAATTTTGTACACGGCTTCTCTGGATCCTTGTGCAGTGCAGTGACCAAGAATTTTCCAGATCGGGCAAAAATTGACAAAATGGCGGACTTTTGAAAATCGGCGCTGGACTTAGCGTATATACGGCAGTCTCACGCGCCTACAGGCCATATTAATGCATGGATTCGTTTCAAATTTTGTACACGGCTTCTCTGGATCTTTCCACAGTGTAGTGATCAAGAATTTTCCGGATCGGGCAAAAATTGACAAAATGGCGGACTTTTGAAAATCGGTGCTGGACTTAGCGTACCTACGACAGTCTCACGCGCCTACTGGTTAATGGATTGGTTCGTTTAAATGTTAGACACTACGTCTACCTATCCTTCCACTTCTAAATTTTGCGTTGTCAACACGCAACAGCCTTACGCACACCATATCCCCCACGGGGGATAGACGTACTCCTCGAGACGTAGTCAAGTTACTTACGCCATCTTTTTGCATATATGTTATTGTTTATTTTGAATAATAAATTTTAAAAATAAACAAATGTGTGTAAAGCAACTATGAAACAATAAAATTACTCAAAGCTTACAGTTTGTTTATTTTAGTGCACTTGTACATAGAAGCAAACAACAAGAAAATAGTACAATTAGGCACTTATTTATTAAACAAGTGTGTAAGTAGTTCAGTGAAGATAAAAAACTGCCAACTGGCAACAAAAATGTGTGATAAATTTAAGTCAGAAGTCATCTGGCGACACCATTTCTCAACTGGCAACAAAACCTTATGTCGTTAGTTACTTACACCATCTTTTTGCATATAAAAATGTGATTGACTCCAGAAAGAAAAACAATTACATTAAAGCTCTCGATAGTTTTTAGACAATTTTGGGAAAACAAATTTGGACAATAGCTCTTTGAAAATGGGGAAAAAAGAATTGGACTTTATAAAAACGTCGCCATTAGCGCAATGTCGTTATACCCTGATGTACTTATAGGCTTGGTCTAGTGGAATTATATGTCTCCCCCTAAGGGAGACATATATAGCATTTGGTGTGTCCGTCCGTCCGTCTGTCCGCAGTGAGTTCTTATAAAATTAATGAGTCGATTTTTCTCAAAACATACATATTGGGGTACATGTCTAGATGATGCCCGTGGTATTTTTTTTTTCGTTTCCTCAAAAATTCTATTTTTGGCAAATTTTTGAACATAGGGGGGGGGGGTTTCGTGCATTTTTTTCACTGTGGCAGGCTATCTCTCCAAAACGGTTTGTTGTTGGATTACGCTGAAACGTGGCAAGAACAACACACATATAGTGCAAATATTTACTGTGAAGTTTTTCTTCATTTTCGTTGAAAATGTATTTTTGGCGAATTTTTAAATTTTTGATTTTGAAATTTTTTGGCCATATTGTTGCGATATCTCCCAAACGGTTTGTTGGATTAGACTGAAACTTGGCAAGAAGAACTCACAAAACGTGTAAATGTTTACTGCGAAGTTTTTTGTTCAGTTCCGTTGAAAATGTATTTTTTCGAATTTTTCAATTTTGGATTTTTAACTTTTTTGACCATATTGTTGCAATATCTCCGAAACAGTTTGTTGGATTAGGCTGAAACGTGGCAAGAATAACCCACATATAGTGAAAATGTTTACTGCGAAGTTTTTTTGCATTTTCGTTGAAAATGTATTTTTGGCGATTTTTTTAATTTTTGAATTTTAACTTTTTGGGCCATATTGTTGGCATATCTCCGAAACAGTTTGTTGGATTAGGCTGAAACTTGGTAGGAAGAACTCACAAAACGTTTAAATGTTTACTGCGAAGTTTTGTTTTTATTTCCGTTGAAAATGTGTTTTCGGCGAATTTTTCAATTTTTGATTTTAAATTTTTTGGCCATAATTGATGCAATATTATATATCAATGTATAATTCTGTATTTTAGCGCTTTTATAAAAACTTATACTCCCATTAGCAGCCATCTAAATATTAAAGTTAAATACTAATTTTTCATATTGAAAGCATGGTATTAAAAATCCCACTTACGTAAAACAAATGGATATAGTTGCACAATATTTTTTTCTTAGATGAAATGTAATAGTATGCTATTGCAGTTCAAAATAAATATATATAAAATATATAAAATTAAGAAAATTCTCGGGATTTTAGGTATGCTTTGTATTTACTTATTGAATGGCCTGTGACGGCGTCGCAAACAGTCGAAACACATATGTTGCGGAAGAATTTGCGGGAGTACAAATTTCTGACTGTTTCGAATAAAAAAAGAGTTCGGGCGTATAAATTTATGTATGATGCTGGATACTAATATGTAGCAATATATGGATACTTACTTGCCACCACCTCTTTTCTATAAATTTTGTGTTTTAGCAGAAATGTGATGGAATATAATTCTTTTTATATGCTATAGTAACGTATTGCTTGAAGCATTTTGCACTATTTTATTAGTGGATGTGCATACAATGACCGTGAAGAGTCTGCTTGTAAACATGGCGGTACAGAGCTGCTAACATTAATTAGGCCCCAACCCAAATACCATGGTCTATTCTGATCAGAAAACGTCGTTGGAATTGGAAAGACCCCCAGGAAGACAAAAAACAACATACCTGTCAACAATAAAACGCGATCTACAAAATAAAGGAATCTACTCAATCTTACAAACCAAAATATTAGCACAAAACCGTACTAGGTGGAGAGAATCTGTATAGAAACGTATAGAGCTTTGCTCTGAAAGCGTAAACCGACGACGACGACGACCAACCCTTCGGATTGGGGCACAATAGGTTTGGGGTGTCCGTCCGTCTGTCCGCCATCGCTTTATACCCCTATGAATTTTTTTTTTTTTTGGGGGGGGGGCGGTTGGGGCCTGCGTGTGTTTCACAAATACTTACTTGTTTCTTATACGTATGTATCGAGCGATTTACGAGATAATAAGCCAATTCGCACTTTTGACTTTTGCCGAAAAGTTTTTGCGTTTCGGCTGAATTCAGGTGGGATAAGGTTATAAAGAAATGATAGGCAAAAAAAAGGCAAAAATCAACAAAATTCCATTTTGCCAGAAATATAGTCACATGTTGGTTATTAAAGGCACTGAATAATATGTAAAATAGTTTTTAAAAGATCATGTGATGGCTTTATAAATTCGAAAGTGTGTATGTTGAAAGAAAATTAGAATTTTGATATTTTCCCCTTATCATTTCTTTATAATTTATCCCCCAACATTTTCAGTCGAAACAACACCGCCACCGGAAAAATCCGAAAGTGCGAATTGGCTGCAAAATACAGAGCTGCTATAAGTAAACCGTCAGTATACGCATGTCAAGTAAGATTTGTGTTCATGTGTAACCATTATAGCTCTTAGCAGTCATTTTGAAAAGCGAGTTGATAGTCTTACAGTTTGCACTTAAAATTTATATTTCGGGATGATAGAATAAAGTGGCGAGTTACAGCTGGAAAATCATGCCCAAAAAAATACACCGGCCTTGCATTTTCGTAAATCATGACATTTTACTTCACAAAACTTGTGTAAAATTCTGAATTTGCTACATATAACAGCATCTCCGGATCGCGTCCAAAAGATGAGAGTTATTGCGCTAAAACCATTGAAAAGTGGCGAACGGTCCTAGGTTACTGGTAGTTTTATTGCGACCACAACAGCAGATTGGAATAGCGTATTCCAGTAGCGTATTCCAAAAACATAGCCCAGCTTCAGAGCACGTTGAGGAATTTAACAATTACATTAGAAGTTCAGTCGTCTAGGATCCTTGGCGCGTGTGCGGTGTAGTAACACCGTGAGATGTCACACCTTCAATATTTCGAAGATTGCAAATCTGAAACCTATAAAAAAACTTGTGCTGAAACGGTAGATAAACAGTAAAACAGCAATATATTTCGTTCTTTTTTGCCGGAAAAGCCTGGAAGAACCTGTGTTGTTAGCCCAAGCTTTGCCATTGACTGAAAGTATGTCATTTTCTGCCGCATATTGTTATAATCTCCTAAGTACAGGGTTGAGATTTCGCGGTCGCCCGGTCGCCCGTGGCGACCAACTTTTGGCTCGGGCGACCAACTTTTTCGAGTTGGTCGCCCGAGTGGCGACTAACTTTTTTCTGAGTATTTTCAGGTAAATTTAGCAAAAATTGCGCGCGGGCGACTAACTTTTGTGCCGGGCGACTAACTTTTTATTGTTGGTCGCCCGGAGGGCGACCAGAAAAATTTACGAAGTCTCAACCCTGTAGTACAAAGCCAGGATTGCCATGATGTTGAAAGGGTTGCAGCGATGTGCCAATTGCAAGGAGCCACGTTCAAATGCGGATTGCTCCTTTATCAACTTTAGAAGGTAAATAAAATTGCGATTCGGCGATAGATATTAAAGTTTTTATTCATGGAAATACTGATTCTGGCAGGGTTTAGATGTCGTAGAACCTGGTGACTGACTAGTACTACTACTTGAGTTATAACATAGAGCACAAAAGTTTTGAATAAACCAATTCGTACTTTCATACTTTTTAAAATTCTCGAGGTGAGGAAGAATCCATGAGAGGAAGAAAAGAAGTGAATGTGACCCAGTTAGGCCAAAAGCCAACTTCAGTTGCTGCATGCAAATTTACGTTCACGGTGCACTATCAGCAACTTGTTTTTCATAATATTCCAAATTGATATTGCCCATATCCATTAACTAGAAGATTGGAACTACAGAGCATATGTTTTTGTTATTGTTGATATTAGTTAATTTCCCTACATGTTACAGATATGACGCTGTGGCCCACTCAAATGTAGGAGAAATAGTACTCGTACTGATTAAAAGGTTGTCACTCGCTTCATTTAATATGTTTAAAATTATCGAACGTTTATTGGATATATTTTTTGCAGGATAACCTGTCGAACCTGGCATATACGCGACCCGAGGATTTACAAGAATAAAAACCAGACTCCGCAGAATACAAGTGACAAGAAAGCTTCAATAGATGGTGTCATGTACTCAGGAGAAGCTACAGATGTAGTTTCCCATTTGCTTGTGCTAGTATTGAATGTTGTTAACAGGTGTGGGATTTTATATTTTTGTCTAGGTTAAAGTGTTCAAAATGTTAGAATTAATGATTGACACGAGTCCTTATTTCAGTATACCTAATAGGAATTTAAATTGTGACGAAGGATATGGACTTGACGTGGCTTGTCGTGTAATATTTTATTTTTGAAGCATATAGAGATGTATGGTATTGTACTTTCATTTGTTTTAGAATTACTTTAAAAGCGGTACGATAATGAAGTACATGAATTGATATATAAGAGATTTAAATGAGCATATTTCGTAATTTCAGTGATGGCTTCTTCCTTAAGCACAAGAAAGCAAATGATGGCGTCATTGCCAGACTAGAAACGCCAGAAAATACCGATGTCTGCGACAAGTGCGGCTTGGCCATCTTCAATGCACACCAACTGTGTACCCAATGTGGAAGAAGCCTCCATTCAAACTGCTGCATTTTTCGAAGGTATCTGAAGTGACAAAATACTGAGAAGAGTGCGTGAACAAAACAGGTCTTTTCTGACTTCTTTATTAAAATACTACATTATGTGGATGCATCAGATCAATGGTGGGCAGATCGGGCGTGCTTATTAAAGCAGAACTACTTGAGAGCTGAGCAGAGGGCTCCTTCCAGCAAAGCGAAATAAACAAATGATTGCGACGGAGGTGCAGGAAGTGAAACAATAGCCAGTGCTAGAAGATATGTTGAGAAAGCGATCTAGCGGCTCAAATGTTTTATTGAGGAGTGAGGGGTATTGATGGGATAGTAGTGGTGGTATTCGAATACCAAAACAGGGTTCGAATATTCGGGAGCAATATTCGAATATTATTCGAATATTTTTCGAAATTGTGGGCATTTTTGCATTAACATCCACATTATTACTTCTACCCCACAAATTTGTCAGTGATGTGTGGTTATTATTGTGTAATATGAGGCTGTATTATAAATTTTTATTCAGAAAACAAACGTGCAGTGAACATCAAACTTTTGTTTCTTTTTTAAGAGATCTTAAAATACCTATTTCAAGTATGTTCAAGCAAAATTAAAATTTTGAATAACGTCAACAGAAACAAGAGCACCGGAACGCTGCAAATCCCCTTGCCCTATGCAAAATGTGGTAAATTTCGACCTGGATTTTTACTAAATAAATGAAAAATCGGACAAAGTGAATACGAGGTGCACAACTACAACATATGAGGGGGTTTGGACAACTCGGCCGATTACCAACTCGGCCCACTACAAACTCGGACCAATTTTGGACAGCTCAGCCCAAAGTTTTTTGGACGACTCGGCCCATTTTACCGACTCGGCCAATTGTGAAAGACGACTCGGCCCATTTTTTTTGCCACTTTACTATTTACTATTTGGGTTTTCTTGCTGATTTTCATTAGACCTAGCAGCCCTTTTCTGACAAAGTTATGATTTTTAATACGATTTAATCAAACAATGCAAGACGGGAGACATTTGTTACATGAGATTATGAAACAACGGACAGACGGACGGACCCGAATCCTGTAGTCCCCCACTCCGCGCTACGCGGCGGCGGGGGATTAAAAATATATCTTAATATCTCAAACTTAGTTATACTAATTTTATCGATAGAACACATTTCCTCAACAGTTCAACCTTATTAATCAAAAACAACACTGCTAAATTTCTTGCTCATTACAAACTATAACTGGTTCCTCATCATTGCAAGCGTACGACAGAACTCCTTGTGATATTGCTAAGACATATATGAAAGAAATCCAACCACAACTGCCAGCACCACCTCTGTATACTAAATGCGAAACCAAGCAGAATAAAAATGACAGAAATACCGTAATTCTAACAACTATGTACGGATATAGACAAAAATTGCAGGCAAGGACTTCCATTACGCCCAACTGTTTTACTACATCGAACTCTAAAAGAAGTAAAAAGGTGGATTTGAAATATTTTCTGAGGTTCATGTTGGTGAGTAATTTACGTTCCTGAGCGATGTTCGGAAAACTCCAGTTTTACCTTCGGGAAGTTGCAATAATATATTTATCCCTTGGGCGTAAAAAGACGGTAGACGACATGAATAAACGACGAAAGCGGCTTCACTCATACTATTACAACGTAATGGCCCCAATGCAGTGATACCACAGCTTTTTTATAATGACATTCGTAATTGCAATACGTACTATTTATAGCAAGAATCCCAGGATTTTGTTTCAAACGACTGTTAACAATAGCCACAACTGGTCTTCTGTAATTACAGCTTCTATTTCTTAGAGTTACCAAACACGTCTTTTAACAAACATTCGAAACCGCACTATCGCAAACACCGAATAACACGAACAACATGCAAATTCTTTGCACTAAATAACAAGTCTTGTTAAAACAATAACGAACACATTTTTGAAGAAATTGGACACATTTTTTTCACGTCGATTTTACGAGAATTCCTTTTGTTGTGTCGAGTTACACATCTGGCAACAGTCTGCATCCATAAGGTGGATGACCTCCGGGTGAGTATTACACTTGGTGCGCACGCGACCTGCGCATATATAACCACAAGAACAGCAAATAATCATCTGGGGAGGGCGGTTACAGAATGCGCAGTCACCCAGCTGTGGTCGATCCCGAGGCGGCGGTGTTTTTTCTTTGTGATAGTTTGCGACCACAGCCTTGAAGTAAACAAATGTTAAACATGAAAAAGTGCTTTTTAACCAAAAATTATTTCCGTGTTAAACTGAAGGAAAGCTGTTGTACAGACCTTCCAGATGAACTAAACTAGGCTAAAGAGTAATGCCCAGTGAAACTGTGTTTGTTAGAAACCCAGTTACATTATCACTAGGAAATAAACAGCAATCAAATTCAGCGCAACTCCCGCCTACTGGCGTCTTGATAGAATGCTGCCTAAAATAATACCAATATACATGTATTGTTTAAAAAGATCTGCATTAAGAAACAGAATTTAATTTATACATGTCTCTCGTTTTGTTTCTCAGTGTTTTAAAGGATGGACAAAATATCGGAATACCTCTGGAGAATACGGCACTTTGCTGGTGAATGGTTTCTTATTTTCCTGGGTTGTTTTCTCCGGTGTCACTGAAATATCAAACATAACCCTACCAAATTTGAAGCTGATCATTCCAGAGTTATCTTTTTTAACAAATAAAGTGTCTACAACAGACCCACTACACACATACAGAATGCACAAAAACAAAATCTTTCTCCTCTACGGGGGAAATAAAAGATTTACCTGATATATACTGTGAGGAGGTAATTTGGGCCGAGTCGTCTTTCAGGAATGGGCTGAGTTGTTCAAAAGCTGGGACGAGTCGTCTTTCGCGATGGTCCGAGTTGTCCAAAGACCCATATGAGGAGTAACTCTGTACAGGATTTAAAATGTGTGTGCTTACCCGTTCGTCGGACTTGTGCATACAAGACTTAGATCATGTAGCCTTTATAGCCGAAAAATATGCCAAATTTCGACCTCAATGTTGGCTAAATAAATGAAAAACTGAATACGAGGTGTACAACTACAATACATGAGGAGTAAATCTGTATAGGATTTGAAATGTGTGTGCTTACCCGTTCGGAGGAGTTGTGCATACAAGACCACTACCCAAAAGCGTGACGGACGGACGGGCTAACCAAATCCTATATCCCCTTCGAGAACAAAGTTGGGCGAGTGGGATAATAAGGTGTATCACTATATCTATGTAATGCCGAGAAACAAAACCAAGCCCTGCCTAGTTTCTGTGCAACTGAAAATCTACGAATTCTCGTTAAAGAAACTATGGATATTGATATTTTCCGGTCTCAGCTGAGACCTTTTCTTTGTAACGATGTTGCCTGCAAAGGTAAAAATTCTCTCTTCTTATGAAAAATAATTTAAAAATTATACAAAATCCAAAATATTCGAATATCAAAAAATAGGGTTCGAACCCCACTCAAATGAACAAATATTCGAATATTCGAATAATGGTCCCACCACTATGGGATAGTCATATATTTTATCATTATATTACTAAAGTTTGATGTGCCACCGCCGGAGAGCGCAGTAACTGCGCATAAAAAATCGTTATGCCTGCACCCCGAAGGAGTTGATCCTACAATGACACTAACAAAAAAGTTTATAATATATACACACATTTGATAATATATGCACACAGAATAAGCCAACAATGGAAGACCTTTTGAACATGTTAAAAGACACTAAAGGTTTCACTTAGAGAGACCATAGATTAAAAATAGTATATAGGGAGACCAAGGTATGGTCTCCCAAAGTTGTATTTTTGGGTTATATGTCATTGATTATTATATATGATGCACACTTAATGCACAATATTACTAAAGTTTGGTGTGCCACCACCGGAGAGCGCAGTAACTCCGCATAAGAAATCGTTATGCGTGCACCCTGTAGGAGTTGAACCTACAATGACACTAAAAATATCATATGATAATATATGCACACATTTGATAATATATGCACACAGAATATGCCAACATAGGGAGACCTTTTGTATATGCTAAAAGACACTAAAGGTGTCACTTAGAGAGACCATAGATAAAAAATAGTAAATAGGGAGACCAAAGCATGGTCTCCCAAAGTTGTATTTTTGGGTTATATATCATTGATTATTATATATGATGCACACTTGGTCCCTCTATTTACTATTTTCATGCATGCTCTCTGTAAAATAATAATTTAAAATCCTTTACTATTATCTCAGTTACACTAACTTACTGGTAGTAAAAGAAAAAAGTAATAATAGAAATAAAACAAAAACAACAAAACGCGATTTTAGTTCTAAAAATGTAAAGATTTAAAAAAAATTATTTTGATACAATAAAGTTTGTCATTTTTTAGTAGTTCTTCAAAGAAATAGTCGTGTAGTAATCTCAAAGTAAATTTACATTGAGAAATGAAATGACGCGATGGATCTCCCATTGTTTTCCTGTGTATGTGCCTGTACATTTTGTTATTTGTTATGTGATGCTTGGGCGGAAAACGATTTAAATAAGCTATATGGCATCAACTTGATGTTTACTCAATAAAGATTGAAAAGCCAAAAAAATGCTTGTTTGTATTTATTTTCCCCTTCCCCGTTCCTTGGGTGCAGAAAATATATTAAAGCTCCCCCATTTCCCTCCCTCCCAAAAAGGATGGCAAATTGTAGTCACTTCGAAATTAAGATTTCCAAGTCTGGCCTTCAATGCGGCCGTAGGTGATATACATTCATAAGTTACTATATCGTTCCATGTGTAAACATCCGGTGGCCTTGAGGGGTCATCTGGGGTAGTATCTCGGAAAAATATCAGAAACGGAAAAATGAACCATCACTGTTCAATATGGTATGACAGCCTGTCTCAAAAACCAGGTTCACATGCTGTTGTGGCATAGTTCGATACTTGTCTTGCTGTGCTTCTCCCGGAGATTGCCAGTTCATTGCATAAAAATTGTTAGGCAAGCAACCTGTGGCAGTCGAACCCAAAAAAGCATACATGCAAAGAAAAATTCTCATCTCTGCCCTTGTTCTTATTCTGTGTTAATAAGTGTTTGAATAAACACTTAAGGAAATGTTTTATTTTGTAAAATAGATGTTTTGATACGGGATGAAATTAACTTTTGGGAGTGGCGGTCGTGAGGTACAGTTGACGACAGTTATATTCTCTTGTATCTGTGGCCGTATTCACGAACATCTGAGTTTATTTACTTAGATATTAAACTTAGATCTCAAGATTAAGCTTACGTAAGTTTACTTACTTACGCCATATTCATCGCGTAAGTTTATCAACTTACATTCTAAGTCAATATTGCAAAATTTTCATAAAGAGTGCGACTAATCGTAATCGTATAAACTGGTTGTCAATGTAAATATCGAAGGCTTTTAGATGTTTCGGAGCGTTAAAGCTTCTTCTTGTTTCCTACTCCAAATTTTCGAGATTTTCCACCAAAAAATGAATATCTTCTCTTGAAAATCCATATCGAGTTAAAAGTTCACCGTCATTGTAAACTTCAAACGGATTACTCCTATCTCGAAACACTTTCCCTCATAAAAACCCTTTCATATTCTTCATTTACTCTCAATAAATTGATTGTTGCCAAGGTAAGCAAAGCACTCCAGGTATTTAAATATCGCGTGGGATTGAACTGAGAAATCTAAGTGTAGTCCGAAGTAAACTTAGAATTTTGAACTGAAACTTGAGTGGAAGCTTAAACTTACATTTTGTGAATACCGCTAAGTTAAACCAACGGGAAAGTTAACTCTTACATTTTTGCACTTAGATTGACTCTAAGTTTAAACTTACACTTTCGCGAATGCCACCACTGGTTTACGGGTGAATATGCCAGATTGGCTATGGTTACGGCCTGTCCCGAAACAATAATTATTGCCAATATCTACAGGCAATAACCGAATTGTGTCAGTGTAATTACGGACAATTTGGTGCCATGATTATTGGTTTTAACTTAGTCCTAGATGACTCTTGCGGTCTTCCTATGACAGCAAGAGCGATAGTTCCTATAATAGACCGTGTCGTTGATGTCAATTTTGCTAATCTCTGCGCATGACTCAGGCCACTGGCGTTATTTTAGAAAGAGTGCATCACACAAATGACCCAATTATACAACGCACAATTTCTATGGTTAAACAACAATTTTGTACTGCGAAAAATGTTTTCTTGGGATCAGGATATAAAATCTCCCATTATCTCCCACAGCAACAATAAGTCAATTCGCACTTTGTCTTTTGCCGAAACGTTTTTGCGTTTAGGCCGAATTAATTGGGATAAGGATATAAAGAAATGACAGAAAAAACGGCAAAAATCAAAAAAATTCCATTTTGTCAGCAACATGTTCTCATATTGGTTATTAAAGGGACTGAATAATATGTAAAATACTTTTTAGAAGATCATATGATGGCTTTATAAATTTGAAAGTGTGCATGTTGAAAGAAAATTAGAATTTTGATATTGTCCCTTATCATCTCTTTATAATTTATCTCCCAACATTTGCAGTCAAAACAACACCTTCACCGGAAAGATCCAAAAGTGCGAATTGGCTTATGGCTCTACAATAAGCCAATTCGCACTTTGACTTTTTCAGAAAAGTTTTTACGTTTCGGCTGAATTCAGGTGGGATAAGGATATAAAGAAATGATAGAAAACAAAACGAAAAAAAAAATCAACAAAATTCCATTTTGCCAGAAACATATTCACATGTTGGTTATTAAAGGGACTGAATAATATGTAAAATAGCTTTTAAAAGATCATGTGATGGCTTCATAAATTTAAAAGCGTGCATGTTGAAAGAAAATTAGAAACTTGATGTTTTTTCCTTATCATTTCTTTATAATTTATCCCAAAAATATTTGCAGCCGAAACAACACCTCCACCGGAAAGACCCGAAAATGCGAACTGGCTTATTACAGGAACTGTGACAATTTCTGTCCTAGGAAGATTGATCAAGTCATCTCGCAGACACTTTCATACAATGAGCCAAGTCACACTTTGGGTGTTTCGAATAATTTGCGAAAGAAATTTGATTTTCGACTGCGATGGAACCAAAAAAATGAAAGAAACGACAGAGAAATATGGAAGAAATATCGCAAAAACAGCTTATACTCGAAACATAAAAGAAATTGAAACTTATAATACATTTTTAAATAGCACAGAAGTTGTTAAAAACCTGACTGCTCTTTGGTGCAAGGGAAATTTGACATTTAGGTGAAATCTCTCTATCATTTCTTTCATTTTTTACTCGGTTACTTTTATTCGAAACGCAGAACTTTGCACATTTTTATTAGGAGCACCCTAAGTGTGATTTGGCTTGTGAGTAACTTGGGGCATAATGAGCGATATTTGGAGTTTATAGCAGTTTTATACCAATACAAATTCTTCGATATTTAAGCTAAGTAGTAAAACTTTTCTAAACGGTAAAAATTATACAAAGAGCTAGCTTTCTAGCATGTGACAAATAGGCCAAAATATATGCAATCGGCCTACAACAAGAAAAATACTGTTATATTTTGTATTAAAACAACGAGAAACTGCGTTTTGCCCCCACGCAAGCACTGGCACTTTTTGATCACGTGACGAAAATGTTAATTCTTATGCGTAGATGCAAAGTTGTGACGTGAACTTGTTGTCAAGAATAGAAAGGGTCCACTGGGACTAGTTTTACCATTGGTAACTGTACAGAAGTGGGCGATAATGTAGGTTTTGTGCTAAAACATAAGATAAGAGCTTACTTTGCACGACAGTAATATGTCAAGTAGTCTTCAGGCTGCATGTAATAGTTTCAAGTATTTTGTTATTTGGTTTAACTCCTTTCTTTCAAGTTATTTTCATTAGTTACTTCTCTTCGTCTCTGGCGGGTAGATGTAAACAATACAAACAAATTACCTGAAGTTTGTAACCACATCTCTCGCGGAAATAGATGAAACTGTGAAATTGTTTTTATTCCGAATAACTCCCCTCTAAAACTTGTATAAAGTGCCAGTAAATCATTAAATTACAAAATTTAAAAAAAAAGAGATTTAGCGAGTCCACTGACTCTGCTAAAAGTGATCATTTGGAGAACCGGGTTCATATACAAAATTAAGGAGACGGTCTCTTTTAGTGGGTGTGTTTCTGGCAAAAAAGTTGGTCGAATAAAGGAGACCTCGACTTTTTGTTTATTCGTTATTGTTGTGTTTTTTTCAAAACAACCATAACAGATAATAATAATAATATTAATTTAAGATATCTATGCGATAACAAAAGAAAAAATGCGGAAGAGAAAGGATATACATTTGGTCTCCCCATCTATTATTTATCAGCATGGTCTCCCCAGGTCGCAAGGTAGGTGTATATATATATATATATATATATATATATATATATATACTTTAGCAATTGGGAAAACTGAAACGTTTCAATCAACTTCAACTTGCAAACGCATGGTGTAATGTAGGCAGTTGTGCGATCAATACGCCTAGGCTGATATCATACTAGTTCCTTTATCTGCGAAATCAAAGCGTTTGCTTGCTTATGATGGGCGTCAGTGGCAAAATATTAATGCCCATGTTTATATATTAAATGTTACTGAAATTCTAAAATAATTGAGCCCGACTATCAACACATTCTACAATATGTGTCTACCAAATCTGGTTGTCCTAGTCTTAGCCGTCTCAGAGGAGTAACAAGGTTTTGGCGGAAAAAGGAAACATAAGGAAACACTTTTCAAACTCGTACAAAAGCAATGAACTATAGGGGATTGAAAATCTCCAAGTGTAATAAACTGAAAATGTTGCAGTTTACAGTCATTGCAATTTATATCGATGTGATACTGAATATTGTACTTTCATTCAAACTACAATTGAAGTCAAATTGCCTTCACATTGATTGCTTATTTGGTCTTTCCCGAACAACAACCTAGTTAACTTACATTTTACACAGATTCCCTGAGCCCTCAGCAATTCTGTGTAACAGGACATTCCAAATTTCAGCGACTTCATGAAATCGCCTGAAATTTTTAGCGGTTTCTTAAAACCGCTGGTGCTCACAGCGGTTTCATAAAATCACTCATTACACAGATCTCCCATAACATACACACTTGCTTGCAGGTCCCGCTCCCCCTGATCTTAATTGCACACATAAGATTGGCGTTAATCCACCTAAAACCCCAGCTGCCTGAGTCTCTGGTATGCCATTAATATAAATATTATTTCTTGTGTCATGGAAAATTTTCACGTCTTTGGTTGTAAAATGGCACAACGCCATATCCCTTCCAGTCCTGAAATGGCACGGCCATTTTACGACTCAAAGTGGCAACAACCGCCAAAGTCCTAAAACTGCGTGCCTGCGAAAGCAAGGCGATCTCTAAAAAAGTACCCAGACAGTGTGTCACGATATATTTTTTTCGGAAATCCGCCTCCTCTCCCGGCTGGAGACTAACCTTCCTGTTGTTCTCATCTAGTACATAGTCTGGTCTAAGCCATAAGCATATAACTTTTACTTTTTAAGTCCCATTACACTCTGTTATTTTTGTTGGTAGCGGTCCCTGTAACCGATAGTTTCTTATTAGTTTTGATAGAAACTTATCTTGGTCTAGTAGTGGTTTAATTTCAAATGATATAAACAAGATAAAAGCAACCTGTAAATACATTAACACATATTTTTTTCCACGTTAATATACAGTTACTCTCTTGTCTCAAATCTACACATTTTAACTAACACCACTTCTTTATTACTATGATCGAATCGAGAATTAAAGAGCTTATCGCCTCTCCAACCTAGAGAAGCTTTTCATCAGTTTATTTATGAGAGGTCAATCGCTGTTTACAGTCGCGCCTCTTTGATGTTGCATATTACGGCACTGTGATTTTATTTCTTGGTTCCAGAAACACGTCTGTGACGGCGTGGGAAGATTGGAGGAACTGTTTTCTTTAATATATTTCTTTTAATTTTACAAGTTCGAGAATGATAAGATTGCCGAGTATACGTTTGCTGAATTTTGCTTTACTGGTATCTTTTGATTGTTTACTTCCTTTAATGGAAAAGCACAGCATATTAGTTTTCCCAGAAAACCTCGTAGCAGGCCGTTTTTGACAAAATACAAAAACTGCTATGAAAGGTCAGATCAAGATCGAGAGAAAAAGAAGATCGTGCAAGCTTGAGATAAGGATAGTCATTTAACACTGCACACTAAAGCATCAACACAACCATTTGTTTATTAGCTATAAGTTTTCCAAGGCCCTGGGGTTATAAGTGTTGCCATGCATGTCCAACAATTGCGGAGACTGGGGTAATTTTGCCGGTCAAACGGGGTTTACGAGAAGTTAAATTTCGTTAAAACAGGGATACAATTTCTGTTCAGTACACCACCTTTTCAATCGGAGGACCTGCGACAGAAATCTTTAACTTTAGTAATAGAACGATTTTGACTCTACCCTATGAAATTGCATTAGGAGTAAATGCATGGTGGTCACATGACATGAATTATTCCGGAAAAAACCATAACGGATACGTTGTTATAAAAAATCTGAGCCCCGAGGAGATCTATCTGCTATGTATAAAGACAGAGTCAATGGATATTTTAAAAAGTAGTCCCTCTCTTTTATAAGTAGTATTTTTATCTGATCCCCAGTGGGACTGCGGAGTAAAAATGTGTTATACATAATAAACCGAACCGCCGTAGCGGTTGGCTGTTGGACTACAACATTACAGATAGAGATATTTTGACCTTATTTCAGGATTTCATCCCCTCTATGTAGTTGCATAAAGGATAACTTCATGAACCTAACTTATCGAAACTTTATTATCAAAGTCACAGGTCACGTGGACTGTGATCTCGAAAGCCGATTTTGATCTTATTTTCGTACTACTTTTTAAAATCCGTCCACATTTTGCTATGCACATTCTTATACACATGTTATCTCTTATTGAGGATGTTAAATAACTACCGCGCCTGCTTTGCAAAGTTTGTTGGCACTGATGTCTGGGGTCAAATTGACACTTGTTCAGCTGCTCAGTGTCAGAATAAATTTAGAAAAAAACTTTCACTGTGACATTTTTATCACGTTTCGGTTGTATGCAGTAATTGGAGAAGTCATATTATTGTAAGCAAAACCAAACTGAAACAAATTTAGCACTGTTTTGAAATAAGGGATTCATTTAAGCGTTATAAAGAGAAACGATTACGCTGGAATTTTTTTCTGCCATAATTAATCAACCCATCCCTCTCACCGTTCACTCTCGTACCAGGAACATGATTGTCTGCAATAATTCACCAACTCATTGTGACATGCCTCCCTGCATCCTTCTCACCACTCCCATAACAGGAGCATGTTTTCTGCATAATGCACCAACCTACACTTACATTCCTCCCTGCCCATCACTCCCCCGTACCCAGGGCACCTAACGTGTCTCCCTGCTCCCTTCCTCCGGTACCCGCTGCAGCATACATCCCTTCCTGCACCCTCCAACCGCATCTTCCGTACCCGGAGCATATTTTTCTGCATAACGCACCAACCTAACTTAACATGCCTCCCTGCGTCCCCCAACTACTCCCCCGTACCAGGGGCATGTTTTCTGCCATAAGTCACCAATCCGCCCTTACATTCCTCCCTCACATCACTCACAACCGTACCTGTAGCAACTAACATGCTAATCTGCATCATTTCCCCTCCACCCGCTGACACTTCCATGCCTCCCGATTCCGGAGCATGTTTCTGCGATAATTCACCAACGTATCTTTACATTCATACCCAACATCCCTCCCGTCACTGCCTTCTGCACCCGGAGCACTTTACATGCTTCCCTCCGCCCTTCCATCACTCAGTCCGTGCCTGGAGCAACATATAGACCTCCATGCATCCTGCCATCCCTCAACCCGTACCCGGAGCACCTTACACGATTCCGTACACCTTCCATCAGTCGTCCCGTACCCGGAGCACCTTAAATGCCTCCCTGCCTTTCTCTCACAACTTTTTTCCGTACCCGGAGCATCCCTCACCCGTACTCGGAGTACCTTACGTGCCTCTCTGCATCTCTCACATCACTTCTCCCGTACTTGTAGCACCTTACATGCCTCTCTGCATCCCCTCCCATCACACTCCCAGTACCCGGAGCACCTAACATGTCTCCTGCACCCTCCCTCACTCCCCTGTACTCTGAGCACCTTACATTCTTCATTTAATTCCTAATCTACTATCCCGAACCCGGAGTACCACATATGCCTCCCTGCATTGCTTCCATCGCTCTTTCTGTACCCGGAGCAGGTTTTTCTGCCATAATTCACCAACTCGCTGTTGCGTGCTCCCTGCATCCCTCCCGTCATTCCGCCAATACACGGACTACATTACCTGCCACTCTGCACACTTCCACCACTCCCCCGTTTCCAGAGCACCTTGCATGCCTCCCTGCAATGTCCCACCACTCCCCCGCCCCAAGAGCATGTTTTCTGACATTTTTCAGCAACCCGCCCTTGCGTGTCTCTTTGGATCCCTCGCACCACTCCCCCTTACCGAGAGTACCTTAAATTCCTCCCTACATCCCTCCCATCACTTCCCGCACTCAAATCATGTTCCTTTCAGGAAACATATTGAAAGACAAACATCGACAAAAAAACCTTAATGTCACGATCACTTATCGAGATATGCAACCGAACTCGTCAAATATGTTTTCATTTATTAAATAAAAATACGACTGTAGAGTATAAAACTTAGCTCCAACAGGAAAGGAAATGCCAGAACAATTGAGGCAATTTTGTCATTATCAAAACACGCATTTTAAGCTGAATAAACAGTGTAAACGGATGTAACTGAATGCAAAAAACAACTTTCACAACAGTTACATTTCCTTCCAAAAACATTGTACACAAAAAATAGACCTCGAGCACTAAAAGATTTCCATGCACATGACAGAACGATGACGACGGAAAATTTCGTAAAAGCGCAGTTTCTCCTTCCCGGAGAGAGGGGGGTGGTCACAATTTTCGTTAGAGGATGGGATTCACAGTCACAATCAGAATCGTTGTAATTTTTTCCCTGGAAATTAACGGTTTTTATTATATTGCTGTTTTTTGTTTTTGTTTTGTTTTATTTTTTTGGGTGTGTTGTGATGGAAGTAGGGAAGGGAGTCATAACCCAAGTAAGCAACTGTGAATCCGTCAGCTCTGGACCGGTCATCACCCACACCCAGGAAAGATATCATTTAATTTATCATTGGCTGGTGTGGGGCAATCGATTGGTATATTTTAATGAAATAAGGGGGTGAAAAGAAACAAATAATAATGATACTAACAGACTGGTAAATGATCCCATTCCGTCTTATTGTTGATTCCGCGTACACAACGGTGAAGAGTTCTACCACTGCAAAGATATTGAGTAGGGATAAAATGCGGGTTTGAAATCAGTTTCCGGAAGCGGGTATGCAAAAGCTTCCGGATTGTGTTTTATACCAATGAGAGTATGAAAACACAAATCGAAAGGGTTTCATGCCCGCTTCCAGAAATTGTTTTCAAACCCGCATTTTTTGGGTGTCACTTAATATAAATAAAAATATAAACAAAATATAAACAAACAAGCAAGCAAAAATCAACAAATAAAAAATATTTAAAAATAAATAAACAAATAAAAATGAACGAATAAAAATAAAATAGACAATGAGAATAAATAGAAAATGAATAATAAACAAAAAACAAAAAAGAATACATGAACAAATGAAAGAAAAATAAAAAAAATAGTAGAAAAACTAAATGTGTTGGCTCAGCATATGAAACGTGTATATTAAAACTGTTTCCGGAAATTATATGAAAACAGTGGTGCGTTTCGTTGACGTGAACTAAGAACATTGCACATATAATAAGGGTTTAAAAATAGTTTCTAGAAGTGGCGTTTGAAAACACTTCTGGTTTGTGTTGATGACGTCACTGATGACGTCATTGATTGACTAAAAATTTAATTGAGCATACCTTTAAAACTATTGGATGAATTTCAACCATTTTCTCTACATAGTATTCAGCAAGACTTAAAATTTATTGATGACGTCATTTACTATAAATTTTAATCGAGCTCCACTTTAAAACTATTTAACCAATTTCAACATTTTTCACCACAGTATTGAGGAAGACTTTGAGTTTGTTTATTGATGACGTCACTGATGATGTCATAGATCACGTTATTTACTAAAAATAGTAAACCATAAAAGGCATAACTTTAAAACTATTAAACCGATTTCAACATTTTTTACCATAGTATTCAGTAAGACTTTAGGTTTTTATTGGTGACATCATTGATGACATCAGTAGAAGGAAAACCAGTGTTCTGGACCAATCAATCAACGTGACGTCATCAATCACGTGAAGTCATCAAGCTCCGCCCATTTATACCATCTGTCAATCATCACGTGACGTCATCAATCATCATGACATCAAATCCCCCTAGGCCAAACTATGTGATGAATCCCTAGGCAGCGACAGTTTTACCGTTGTCATCGATCAGTCATTGTGACTTCAGACCCTTGGCACATTTCAACCATCTGTCTATCATCACGTGACGTAACCAATTACCGTGACATCAGATCACCGTAGACAGCAACAGTTTTACCGCTGTCAATCATCGTGACGTCATCAGTCAATCATTTTGACGTCAGAACCCCCTAGGACATAGTTTATCAGGCTCTATAAAGGCATTGTGTGTGAACAGGAAGTGACAATGTTGTTGGAAGGTGGGAGGAAGTGAAAATTTGACGTAAATGAAATTCTTTGTCATATTTGTTATATATTGTTTTCTTTGATTGGTTATGTGGGTGAGCAGCACACCATTCAAAGACGTTCGAATGCCACGCGCCATTCAAAGATGTATTTGAATGGTAGGCCCATTCAAAGATGTGTTTGAATGACAAGCTCTCATTCAAAGATGTGTTCGAATGGCCAGCCCCCCTTTCAAAGACGTGACCAGCCCACATTTTTTTCACTTTCTCCTGTTCCCCGCGAATGTGTGTGTCAGTAGCTCTAACCTGAGCTGTTTGTATATGCGTGACAAGAATTCATTTTGACCCAAGACCCCCATAGCTTGGGAAGAAATCGATCAAAGACCTCACATCGTGGGTAAAATCAATACATCTGAGAAGGAATGACATTTTCCCACTCCATGCACCGAAACCTCCGTTGTCAGAGAAATCAACTTCTCATTAGCGGGGACCCGCTCCCCCCCACCAGTGGGAAAATTTTGCGCATTTTAGTTTTTGAAAACATATTACGTCTTGGTATATACATATTGCATGATGGTATGTGGGACCCCCCCCCCCCCCCTAGCCGACAAATTATAGCCAAAATTTAGCCTTTTCCTGGTATATACATATTGCTTGATATTATATGGGATCTCCCCCCACCGTAGGAAAATTTTGCTATTTTTGGAATATTTATCCGTTTCAGACGATTCTGAACATTTTTGGTTTTTGACCCCTAACTCTAGGACCATTTTGCGATTTTTGCATATTTATCCGTTTCACACGATTCTGAACATTTTAGTTTTTGACTTCCCCTCCCCAAATGTCTTATAATTTTTTTCCCCTTTGTCCCTGAACATGCAATTACGTAGTCATGACATCATGACAACTCCGCTGAATACACCTCTAACTATGATGTTGGAAGAGGGTAAATGAAATTGTTTGTTATGTTTGTTATATTTGTTTACTTATTTTTTGTTGGTTTTGAGGGAAAAGCGTGCCATTGAAAGATGTATTCGAATGACAAGCCCCATTCAAAGACGTGTTGGAATGAACTCGTCAAGAAAAAAATATTTTTTGACATCTCCCTACGAAATTGGAAACACATTTCGGAATGTCAGCTCAAACAATTGATGCGACAACAGTGGCAGTCAGTTCAGTATGGGAACCACCAGTCCTCTGTCCTGAATGCAATGTGGAATTTCAATCTAAGGAATTGTTCGAAACACATACATGCACACAAGCTGAGATGAAAACAGGAGTGAAACATGCTCGTGACAAGTTTGCTAACGCACGTCCGGAAACGGAACTTATATCTGCAGTGAAACATGCTCGTGACAAGTTTGCTGACGCACGTACGTGATCGGAACCTATATCTGCAGTGAAACGTGCTCATGAAAAGCTTGTTGAGGAGAAAACTGACAAAAGAGGTGACAAGTGGGGAGAGGCAAAAGGCTTGGTCTTGGCAAAAACGCGCAGAAAAATGGTTTGAGCCTGAAAATGGAGCGGATTTGCTGCTTGAAATGCTGCAGCAAGAGAACCGCATCAAGACAGATTTGTCGGGGCCATAGACCATGGAATGAACTAGTAAGTTATGGTGTATGCACGTTTCAAGAAAATGGTGGCGAATGCACATTTGTCATGACAGAACAAGCGAACAATACCTATATAAGTAGTCCAACGTATGCAGCGTGCAATCCAGTGGATATTGAAAAGGACTTGCCGGAAGCCTATAAAGAATTGTTTACCAAGTTTGACGAACATGACCGCAAGGCTCTGGCTGGGTGTTGGACGAAATACTGTACATTGATGTACGTACAGCTACGTTAGTACCCCTGGAAGCGAGCAGTTTTATCCCGCTGCCAAAGAAAGTGAAGAATATGAAAGGTGAGTTAAACATTCAGAATGAAGACAACAAGTGTTTCTTATGGTCGGTATTCTCTCACCTACACCCTTCAACAAACAACCCACAGCGTGCGAGTCTTTACCAGCCATTTGAAAAGGAATTAAAGGTAGAGGACATGGCATTTTCCACGCCGAATACCGACATTCTAAAGTTTGAACAGGAGAACGATGTATCCATCAACGCGTTTGGATATGAGCAAGATGTTGTTGTTCCGATACAACTCAGCCAAAACGTCAGTGCGAGAGAAATCAAGTTACTTCTGATTAGCAGCGACAACAAAAGGCATTACTCCTTGATCAGGAAGTTTGGCAGACTTATATCTTATTGATCAAAGCATAAGGGTACAACTTTTTATTGTTTCAACGGGTGTATGAGGCAAGATCTTTTGGATAAGCATCGTGAAGTGTATGGAAAGACTGGAGCGCAACGTTAATCATTCCTCAAGTTACCTGTCATCAAGTTCAAGAATGTGGTCAAACAACAGCGAGCAGCTGTTGTGATTTATGAAGGCGGCAGGTATCAGCATCATCGTCCAAACAGCTTTGCCTATGTGGTTGTCAGCCAGTACGACACACCAGTCGTGTACCGAGGAGACAATGCTGTAAAGGTCTTTTTAGACCATGTAGTCAACGACAGTGATCGTATTGTGCGTGGTTTAGAGCAGCCAAAGGATATGGGGACCAAGAGAATTTATAAGAACGCTGTCGATTGCTACATTTGTCATGAGAATCTAGGAGCGGATCGTGTTAGAGATCATGACCACATCAATGGCAAATACCGCGGGCAGCGCATAATGAATGCACCTTGTAATTTCGACTAAGAAAGGATCGACATGGAGATAAAGATTCTTTTATCATTCCTGTGTTTTTCTGCAATATGGGAGGCTATGACAGTCATCTGATCATGGAGGAAATTGGGAAATGTAAAGATGAAACACTCACAGTTATTCCCAACATCATTGAGGAATATATTGCTTTCACCATGAGCAATATGAAATTTACAGACAGCTTTCAGTTCACGAGTACCTCTCTACATAAGTTGGTATCCAACCTTGCAGCAGAAGGGTAAGATAACTTCTACAACATAACCTCTCACATTCACGATAGCAACAAGATTTGCTGCTGAGAAAGTTAGTGTACCCCTATGATTACGTGGACAATCCATCCAAGTTTGCTGAAACGCAGCTACCGTCAAAGGACAAGTTTAACAGTCAGCTCAGCGAAGAGGACATTAGCGATGAGGGTTATGCTCACGCGCAGAAGGTGTGGAATACATTCAACTGTACCACATTCGGTGAATACCACGACCTGTACCTGAAATAAGATGTGCTACTGCTGGCTGACGTTAAATATGCCTCAACACGTATCCATTATTATACAGCGCCAGAACTGCCTTGGGATGCTATGTTAAAAAGCGACAAAGGTGAAGAATTAATCACTGACATTGATTTGTACCAAATCATTGAACAAGGCATACGTGGAGGAATACCTGTGATCATGCACAAGTATGCGAAAGCAAATAACCCCTATGTAGCATATTACAATTCTGAGATGCCAAAGAACTACCTGATACCTCGACGCAAACAGCCTGTATGGGTGGGTCATGTCACAAAGTGGATTTATGTGGTTGAATGAGCCAGAATCCCTCGACTTCATGGATGTGGCTGAAGATGACGACATTGGATATATTTTGTAAGTAGATTTAAGATACCCGCATTCAATCCATGATCGTCATAATCACTATCCAGTGGCTCCAGAACGGAAATGTGTAAAAGTTGGAGAATTGTCAGAGTACAGTCAGAAGCTACGAAAAGATCTGAGCATGAAAGGCAAACCTGGTGAAAAGCCTAGAAGAACAAGAAAAAATATGTGCTTCATTATAGGAATTTGTAGCAGTATGTCTCACTAGGGTTGAAAGTCACCAAAGTGCATCGTGCCGTCATATTTAAACAGAGTAAATGGTTGGCAAAATACATTACCTTGAACATGGCAAAGAGAAAATTGGCCAAGAACCCGTTTGAGAAAGACTTCTTCAAACTTGTGAGTGACTCTGTGTTTGGCAAAAAGATGGAAAATGTGAGAAAGCGAATCAATGTTGAACTTGTTCACAAGGAAAAGCGGTTCAAGAAAGTCGTGGCCAAGCTTTATTTCCACAAATTCAGAATTTTCAACGAAGATTTAACCGCTGTACATTTACACAAAGTGGATTCGCTTCTCGATTAACCCATTCAAATCGGCTTCACCATTCTCAACCTCAGCAAAGTTCTTATGTTTGACTTTGATTACAATTACATCATGACCAAGTATCCCAATGCCAAGTTGTTCAGCGACAAAGATTCTATGTTTTGACATAGAAACGGAAGTTCTATCTCCATAAGAATATGCAACAAGATGCTGACCTGTACGACACAATTGACTATCCATCAGATCATTTCCTGCATTTCAACGCGAACAAAAAACTGCTTAGAAAAATAAACGTTGAGACGGCAGGCATTCTCATTGAAATGTTCTGTTGGACACAGACCGAAAATGTACAGTTTAATATATGGTGGGAAAGAAACACATACGTCTAAAGGCATCACCCGAGCTGCAACTACAGAAGCTGAGGATACCTGGCTTTCCGCTTATACCGTCAGATGATTTAGAAGTGCATGTGACTGAGAACTGTCTAGAAGTGTTTGTACGATTTCGCCAATATGACGAGCTTACAGAATGCTACTACTACATCACCCTCAACACAGTGGAATGGAGGACTTGAAAGTGCAACACATTCGGGGTACCAATTCCATTAAGCTGGCACATTCCGCGTGGGTTATGATGGACAATATCTCACACATAAATGAACATGGATATGAACTGAAACTGTCTGAACATGAAAATGTTAAAATAATAAAATTTGGTAAAGTACAGTGTCATGTAAGTTTTCGTGGCATTTACCAACGTGGGTATAATGTCACTGATACATATATTAATTCAGATTGTAATAAATGGCATTCGTTTATCAATGTATTGAATGTTATGTGTTTGCAAAAAAAGCTTAATGTAAAATAATTGTTGAAATGTAAATAATTTTTTTAACACAATGCAAAAGCAAATTGTGTAAAATCGTCTTGATTTATTTATTATAATAAATGAGATTGACAATTACCCAAAAAGGAACTTAACTAATACAACTCTGTCTACAAACAACATCAATAAAACAATGGTTTAAAATGTCTATATACAAAATCCTTTACTACAAAATCACCATCACTTCTTCTCAATACATCAATGATTTCAAAAGAACTATGTCCTCGGGCTCCTTGAATAATATAATACACACAATAAAATCCACATGTAGATGATATCGTTGTTTGTAATGGAACTGAATTATAAATGAAATTAAACTTTAAAACCTTATTCAAACGACTGTCTATAGGTAAAAGTCCATAAGAGTCA
This sequence comes from Protula sp. h YS-2021, assembly GCA_949752745.1. Lineage (NCBI taxonomy): Eukaryota > Metazoa > Annelida > Polychaeta > Sabellida > Serpulidae > Protula > Protula sp. h YS-2021. The sequence continues at coordinate 40,736,895 of OX457033.1, forward strand.
AAATATTCTGCAGGATCTTTTTCAAAATACACTGCCACCCAATGCTCTCCTGGTTCATCATGATAGTTTGTATTGATGACATAGGCACCACATTGTAAAAATGGTAACTGGTCCTGGAAAACACAACTCGAAGTAAATCCTTTGTCATCCTATCATGGGATAGTATGGCATCCATCTACTTCGTGTTCATGACTGGTATTCGAATTGAATGCTGAGATTTGCACTTATTTCAATGATGTTATCAAATTCAGCATAGACTGTAACATTGACTGTATTTTGGAAGATATCGGCAAAAGTCATCCACACCATCATAATCAGGTGTTAAGTCAAATGCGAATAATGAATAACCATTAGGCCAATCTTCCCGTTTTATGATGGAACTTTTCGCACCATCCAGTATATCAAACGATCTGTAAAGATTTTCAAAAGCGTCAAGATATTTGCCCTGCACTTCAAATTCTTGGGATGGTTATGGTGGTGGTGGTGGGATTTCTGACTTTTAAAAGCAAGAGTATCCATATCAGTTGAAGTTGCTTTCACTTTCATGTTAACGTTTCAGTGTTCACACTTCAAATAACTCTTACATTGGACAGCCTCCCCCTTTACAGTGTCGTTTTGTAACGTCCATGTGCCAAGGTGGAATATCCATCATTCAACACGTCTTGTCGTCATGTGGTGAGAGGGCTACTTTCCTCAACTCCGAGAAAAGCTGGTGATCATGACTTCGAATAATGTGTGCTGCAGCCAGCGTTTGAGTTTGGTTTAACAAACTGTCTCTATACTGCATATGCGTCTTTGACAAGCTCGGATGATGCCTTTTGCTGATGTGTTTCTTTCCCACCATATATTAAACTGTACATTTTCGGTCTGTGTCCAACAAACTTTTCAATGAGGATGCCTGCCGTCTCAACGTTTATTTTTCTAAGCACTTTTTTGTTCGCGTTGAAATGCAGGAAATGATCTGACGGATAGTCAATTGTGTCGTACAGGTCAGCATCTTGTTGCATATTCATGTGGAGATAGAACTTCCGTTTCTATGTCAAAACATAGAATCTTTGTCGCTGAACAACAACTTGGCATTGGGATACTTGGTCATGATGTAATTGTAATCAAAGTCAAACATAAGAACTTTGCTGAGGTTGAGAATGGTGAAGCCGATTTGAATGGGTTTATAGAGAAGCAAATCCACTTTGTGTAAATGTACAGCGGTTAAATCTTCGTTGAAAATTCTGAATTTGTGGAAATAAAGCTTGGCCACGACTTTCTCGAGCCGCTTTTCCTTGTGAACAAGTTCAACATTGATTCGCTTTCTCACATTTTCCATGGTTTTGCCAAACACAGAGTCACTCACAAGTTTGAAGAAGTCTTTCTCAAACGGGTTCTTGGCCAATTTTCTCTTTGCCATGTTCAAGGTAATGTATTTTGCCAACCATTTACTCTGTTCAAATATGACGGCACGATGCACTTTGGTGACTTTCAACCCTAGTGAGATATACTGCTACAAATTCCTATAGTGAAGCACATATTTTTTTCTTGTTCTTCTAGGTTGGGAATGACCTTTTCACCAGGTTTGCCTTTCATGTTCAGATCTTTTCGTAGCTTCTGACTGTACTCTGACAATTCTCCAACTTTGACACATTTCCGTTCTGGAGCCAATGGATAGTGATTATGACGATCATGGATTGAATGTGGGTATTTTAAATCCACTAACAAAACATATCTAATGTCGTCATCTTCAGCCACATCCATGAAGTCGAGGGATTCTGGCTCATTTAACCACATAAATCCACTTTGTGACATGACCCACCCATACAGGCTGTTTGCGTCGAGGTATATTAGGTAGTTCTTTGGCATCTCAGAATTGTAATATGCTACATAGGGGTTATTTGCTTTCGCATACTTGTGCATGATCACAGGTATTCCTCAACGTATGCCTTGTTCAATGATTTGGTACATATCAGTGTCAGTGATTAATTCTTCACCTTTGTCGCTTTTTAACATAGCATCCCAAGACAGTCCTGGCGCTGTATAATAATGGGCAGGATCCAATACATACGTGTTGAGGCATATTTGACGTCAGCCAGCAGTAGCACATCTTATTTCAGGTACAGGTCGTGGTATTCACCGAATGTGGTACAGTTGAATGTATTCCACACCTTCTGCGCGTGAGCATAACCCTCATCGCTAATGTCCTCTTCGCTGAGCTGACTGTCAAACTTGTCCTTTGACGGTAGCTGCGTTTCAGCAAACTTGGATGGATTGTCCACGTAATCATAGGAGTACACTAACTTTCTCAGCAGCAAATCTTGTTGCTATCGTGAATGTGAGAGGTTATGTTGTAGAAGCTATCTTTCCCTTCTGCTGCAAGGTTGGATACCAACTTATGTAGAGAGGTACTCATGAACTGAAAGCTGTCTGTAAATTTCATATTGCTCATGGTGAAAGCAATATATTCCTCAATGATGTTGGGAATAACTGTGAGTGTTTCATCTTTACATTTCCCAATTTCCTCCATGATCAGATGACTGTCATAGCCTCCCATATTGCAGAAAAACACAGGAATGATAAAAGAATCTTTATCCCCCTGTCAATCCTTTCTTAGTCGAAATTACAAGGTGCATTCATTATGCGCTGCTCCGCGGTATTTGCCATTGATGTGGTCATGATCTCTAACACGATCCGCTCCTAGATTCTCATGACAAATGTAGCAATCGACAGCGTTCTTGAAAATTCTCTTGGTCCCCATATCCTTTGGCTGCTCTAAACCACGCACAATACGATCACTGTCGTTGACTATATGGTCTAAAAAGACCTTTACAGCATTGTCTCCTCGGTACACGACTGGTGTGTCGTACTGGCTGACAACCACATAGGCAAAGCTGTTTGGACGATGATGCTGATACCTGCCCCCTTCATAAATCACAACAGCTGCTCGCTGTTGTTTGACCACATTCTTGAACTTGATGACAGGTAACTTGAGGAATGATAAACGTTGCGCTCCATTCTTTCCATACACTTCACGATGCTTATCCAAAAGATCTTGCCTCATACACCCGTTGAAACAATAAAAAGTTGTACCCTTATGCTTTGATCAATAAGATATAAGTCTGCTAAACTTCCTGATCAAGGAGTAATGCTTTTTGTTGTCGCTGCTAATCAGAAGTAACTTGATTTCTCTCGCACTGACGTTTCGGCTGAGTTGTATCGGAACAACAACATCTTGCTCATATCCAAACGCGTTGATGGATACATCGTTCTCCTGTTCAAACTTTAGAATGTCGGTATTCGGCGTGGAAAATGCCATGTCCTCTACCTTTAATTCCTTCTCAAATGGCTGGTAAAGACTCAAACGCTGTGGGTTGTTTGTTGAAGGGTCTAGGTGAGAGAATACCGACCATAAGAAACACTTGTTGTCTCCATTCTGAATGTTTAACTCACCTTTCATATTCTTCACTTTCTTTGGCAGAGGTACCAACGTAGCTGTACGTACATCAATGTACAGTATTTCGTCCAACACCCAGCCAGAGCCTTGCGGTCATGTTCGTCAAACTTGGTAAACAATTCTTTATAGGCTTCCGGCAAGTCCTTTTCAATGTCCACTGGATTGCACGCTGCATACGTTGGACTACTTATATAGGTATTGTTCACTTGTTCTGTCATGACAAATGTGCATTCGCCACCATTTTCTTGAAATGCGCATACACCATAAGTTACCATTTCATTCCACATTCTAAGACCCCCAACAAATGTGTCTTGATGCGGTTCTCTTGCTGTCGCATTTCAAGCAGCAAATCCGTTCCATTTTCAGGCTCAAACGTTTTTCCTGAGCATTTTCGCCAAGACCGAGCCTTTTGCCTCTCCCCACTTGTCACCTCTTTTGTCAGTTTTCTCCTCAACAAGCTTTTCTTGAGCACGTTTCACTGCAGATATAGGTTCCGATCCGTGCGTCAGCAAACTTGTCACGAGCATGTTTCACTGCTGTTTTCATATCAGCTTGTGTGCATGTATGTGTTCCATAGATGGAAATTCCACATTGCATTCAGGACAGAGGACTGGTGTTTCCCATACTGAACTGGCTGCCACTGTTGTCGCATCAGTTGCTTGAGCTGACATTCCGAAATGTGTTTACATAATTTTTTCCTGGCGAGTTCATTCCAACACGTCTTTGAATGGGGCTTGTCATTCGAACACATCTTTCAATGGCACGCTTTTCCCTCGTAACAAACAAAAAGTAAATAAACAAATATAACAAAAATAACAAACAATTTCACTTACCCTCTTCCAACATCATAGCTAGAGGTGTATTCAGCGGAGTTGTCATGATGTCTTGACTACGTAATTGCATGTTCAGGGACCAGGGACAAAACTTTTATAAGAAAGTTTGGGAAGGGGAGTCAAAAGTAAAATGTTCAGAATCGCCTGAAACGGATAAATATGCAAAAATAGCAAAATTTTCCTACGGTGGGGGGAGATCCCATATAATATCAAGCAATATGCATATACCAGGAAAAGGCTAAATTTTGGCTATAATTTGTCGGCTAGGGGGTCCCACATACTATCAGACAATGTGTATATACCAAGACGTAATATGTTTTCAAAAACTAAAATGCGCAAAATTTTCCCACGGGGGGGGGGGTCCCTGCTAATGAGACGTTGATTTCTCTGACACTGGACGTTTCGGTACACGGAGTGGAAAAATGCCATTCCTTCTCAGATGTATTGATTTTTCCCACGATGTGAGGTCTTTGATCGATTTCTTCCCAAGCTATGGGGGTCTTGGGCCAAATGAATTCTTGTCGCGCATATACAAACAGCTCAGGTTAGAGCTACTGACACACACATTCGCAGGGAACAGGAGAAAGTGAAAAAATTGTGGGCTGGTCACGTCTTTGAAAGGGAGGCTGGCCATTCGAGCACATCTTTAAATGAGAGCTTGCTTGCTTGAAATTTGATACATGATGTCATCAACAGCATCAGCAAAAAACTTAAAGTTTACGGAACACCATGTAAAAAGATGGTTGAAGCTATGCTCGTTTGAAGTTTTGATAAATGGGATCATCAAAGACGTCATTAATAAAAGCTTAAAGTCTTATGAATACTTTATTGAAAAATGGTTGAAGTTATGCTCGACTGAAAATTTTAATAAATGTTGTCATCATTGACGTTATCAATAAAAACTTAAAGTCTTACTGAATGCTATAGTGAAAAAAGTTTGAAATCGGTCCAATAGATTTAAAGTAATGCTCGGTTAAAATTCTCAGTATATGATTCATCAATGACGTCATCAGTAGTTTTGAAGATATGCTTATTTGACATTTTGAGCATATGGCGTCAGCAATGACGTCCGAACATGCTCCTATCGGACAACGAAAGTACATGGGTACTTTGACAAACGTTCTTCGATAGAGTGACGAAAGTACATGCATACTTTGACGAAATCATTCACGCTGGAACGTGATCAGATGGAATGACGAAAGTACATGCGTACTTTGACGAACGTGTGTCGATGGCGTGACGAAATCATTCGCGTCCACTGCCGGAAACTGTTTTCAAACCCTATGAATTACGTCAAGTTCTTACCCACAATGAAACGCGTCACTGTTTCATATCATATCCAGAAACTCTTTTCATGTTCACGTTTTATACGCCTAGTAAGCACTTTATTTTTGTTATTATATTTTTTAATTTCTTTCATTTGTTTATTTATTTTATCATTTTTGTTTAATTTTTATTTTTATTTGCTTTTTGTTTGTCTGCTTCCTTTTTATCATATTTTTATTTGGTTATTTGCTTTCTATTTGTTTTTTTTAATTATTTATTTTAGGTTAAGACCCAAACATTAGGGTTTGATAACACTTCCGGTTTTCATACCTGCTTCTGGAAACTGCTTTTAAATCCTCATTATATCCCTACTATACTGAAAGATTATCTTTGGCTTGGTGAGAAGTAACTGACATACGTAAGAAACCTTGCGCTTCAATGCAGAATTGGTGGGGAAAATGCATGAAATGTATATAAAATTTGTATGAAATGAGCGTGAAATATGTATGAACTGTGTCTGAAATGTGCATAAAATGTGTTTGAACTGTGTATGAAATGCGCAAAAAAGTAAAAAAAAATCCGAATTAGATGTTCCTTCAATATTCTGGGTCAGACACACGGACAAATGAAACGTTCTCAGAATTTGTTACACACATTGCAAACATTGATTTCTCGAGTAAAAGTGAATTAGACAGTGACTTAGAATAGTCACTCATATTAAACATGGGCTCATAGGTTACAATGAGGTCAACAGACTCAGGCAATAAAAAACGAACGTGGGAGAGGAAAAACGAAGGGTAGATAGGGGTGAGGGAATGGACAAGGCGTCAGATTCTTGTATCTCAAGGATAACGCGTCCGCGCATTAATAACATGTCGAGATATGTAATTAATACGTTTCTTCAGTTTAGGTCTTTGCTCACATCTCGTAATATATATCCCGTGTCGTAGCGTCCATACACCGGTATGAATAAACAACGAGTGTGTTTTTAGTTTTTTCATATCTTTTTCTCGAAATATCTTCTCTAGACAAATCCGATTGCTTGAAGGTAATGAACAACATGAAGTAAGCACAACCTCTGCTTGCAAAAATGAGCTCAAAATCGCTAACTGCTTTCAAGAAAACGGTCAGTCTTTTCTAACGCCTTTCGATATACAAAAGTAACTTGACCTTTTTGCCTTGACCCTGAAGAGATTCAGATCAAAATCTACTTTGTACTTAAAATATTTTGCCCTCCATCTTAATATCTTAACCTTGAATTTCATAATAAAATGCCAAATTTCATCGTTCTCCGTGAAATAGCCTGAACTTAAAAAAAGTTATAAACGAACAAAACACTCATTGTGGTAAGTTTGGAGATCAATGTCCATTTCAATGCCTATTTTTGCATATAAAATGTTAATGAATTTCTTCAGAAATTGAATTGAATCAACTAGACATACTATATTATGTCTCCGTTAAATTAGATCTTCCTTGCTCTAGCCGTCTCAGAAGTGTTGATGTCACAAGATTATGGCAAAAAAGGAATCATATGGAAACAATTTACCGAATCGTACGAATTCAATAAAGTAGAGGAATGAAAATACCCAAGTTTAAATTGAACGGTTGTAGGAAAAAAGTACACAAGCACCATTCCTTTAATTTTGTGCTTGAGGAGTTGAAAAGTCTCAAAGAGAAAAGGAAATGTGGAATCTCACAAGTCTTCTGTGGTGTTATAATGGACTCATTCGTTACACCGAGAAACCTTTGCATTTGAAATGTCAGAAGACACCCTTATCCATTCATTACTGGGCTTTGTTCAAACTTACAAAAATTTTGCTTGTGGCACTTCTTACCTACGACCCTTTACTGAGTTGAAAAGAGGGACTATTTACCTGAGTGTGTGTAAATATTGAAGCTTTTAATTGTCATATAATATCTGATTTAAACACATTCAATGCACCCTACCATCACTCTTCGAGCCCAGAGCTCCAAACATTCCTCACTAGATCCGTCAATTACTCCTTCCGTACTCGCAGCACCATATATGCCTCCGTGCATCCCCCTCTTCACTCTCCCCGTATCTGGAGCATTTCACATGTCTCCCTGCGTCCTTCCATCACTACCACGTACTCGGAGCAGGTCTTGACAATGACTGAGGAGGAACCTCTTACACAACGTCCTTTATGCCAGAATGGTCGAAAAAAAGCTCAAAATAGCTCTGACTCTGAAAAGTTTCGAGATATTGGTCAACTTTCTGTTTCTGACATTGACCATGACAGAGTAGATAACGGCCACCTCTGTATCCCTTATCGTAATCCTCGGAAATGAGCTCAGAATCGCTAATCGCTTTGAAGAAATACACATTCCTGGGTACATTTCTTCAACACAGCAATTGAGCAGAGGATTTTTAACCTAAACATAGACATGTTAATTGCCGATTGTGTGGGCATTCTACATGTCTTAGTTTTGAGATTATATATTTTGAAAGTAACATATAATCCCTTTATTTGCAGTTTTGGTCGCTTCACTTTGGTCACATGACATTAAAAACCCAGAACGTAAAAATGACAGCTGAGTGCGGAAGTTCATTTTCGCCACTCTAACGAAGAAATAACAAAAATATGTCCATATTCACGCCTGTTCTACATAATCGAGTTAAGTATACATAAACTTTCAGTAATTGGTTGCATAACTGGACCTGCAGAAATCGAGCTTACAACATATGAAACTGACTCCGCAACAGGAAACAGACTCACACTATGATATTATGGCTCTATTTTGCATTTTTATTATGGTCCACACTGTAAAGAGAATTTCAGTAATTTAATGTTGTCTGTAGATTAGCATCAAGAAGCGGTCCGCTACTGAGGTTCGGCGTAAAGCTGTGATAAAGAAATAAACCGAGTAAAGTTAAGGAAGAGCTGACTTGGAGCTGGCTCCGAATCAGCTCTGACTTAAATAACTTGGTACATTTCTCTCTCAGAGCTAAGAACCTTTACATTGTTCCGCTAATAGGGCTCTTTTGATGAACGAATCCTGCATACCGATCCCTATCATTAAAACATTTACTGTAAGTTAAAAACACCCTTTTTGCAAAACAGTCACAATTTTTAATAGGCTGGTTATCTTTTATTACATCGTTGAAGTGTAGAAAAGTTAGCTTCCTCAACACCTGTCAAATATTTGTTTACCTTCTGGGTTTTAAATGCCATGTGACTAACGTCAAGTGACCAACAATTTAAATGAAGGGATTTACGATTTTGTATGAAATAGATACTCCGATATTGTTAGATGCAGAATTAGGTATTAGGCTTGTTCTGTGCCCCTTACAGATTTCATTTTATTTTCTTCCAATAATTACAAAATTTACTGTCTTTGTAACGTAATAAACAATACTCCCTGGATGTAAACAAATGTCAATAATTTCGAGTTATTTGTGGTCATTTCCATATTTTTTTAAAAGAAAGCATAACACAGAAGTTATGTATGTATTCAGTCGTATGTTACTCATTTAAACTCAATGTACCTCCATCGGTGAAACAAAAAGAAATCATTTCTTTTGTCTATAAAGGTATTTAAGTGTGGAGCTCCTTGCCAAATAGTATTAAATTGTCCAGTATTGATGTATATAAGCTAAGATGTACGAGAATCTTGGTCAGCAGGCTATTAATGCGAGAAACTTCTGAGTTTATTAGATTTTAGTCCTTAATAAGTTTTTTTGTATTTCACTGTGAGTTTACGCACTTGTAGTTTTGTGTGTATAATTGTGCCATTTTGTAAAACAGTATTTTCATTACAAGGGAATACTATGGAAATAAGTTGATAAAATTCCACTTTTAGTGCTATCCTTTTTCTAGTTTATCCTGCTTTACAACAACAATATTATGCAATATTTTTAGCGATGTGTATGTGATTCTTTAAGGTTATAATGTATTATTCATATTATTGTTTTGTTACACGATTTATATAAATTGCAGCACTGCCGTTGTACTTACAGGGCCTTTAGCGAATTCCAATAAAGACTTGTGGGTTCTTAAATTTTGCACAACATCGCCACAGGAGTGCCTCAAAGCAAACGTAGTATATATGTAGAGCGAGGCATTGAATCGGGTAGGCGAACCTCAGTATATATATTCTTTTACAAATGGGAAAACTGAAATGCTTCAGTGAAGAGGACACATTCATGCTATAATTGCTTTCATCATGGACAGTTGGACGATCAATATGACTGCTCTGACATCAGAACAAGTGCCTTAACTGCCTTAACTATGGGCTTCAATGGCAAAATATTTACATATAAAATGTTAATGACTGAAAAAAAAAATGAAGCGAACCAAACAGATATGGTACATTGTGTTTTTGCCAAATTTTGTCGTCTTAGCCTTAGCTGTCTCAGAGGAGTTCCCATGATAAAGTTATGGAGGAAAAAGGAATCAAACACTTTACCGAATGCTACGAATTGAATAAACTAGGGAACTGAAAATCCCAAAGAGTAACAGGAGACCAGAGATATGTCACGTTGAATATTTTTTCTAATATTCATTCCAGACTTGTATGTCTGTTTTCGACGTAAAACGAGAAGAAATATACGGTTGAAAGTCAGTTTAATGTACAACACCAGATTAGAAATGTGACGTTAGCAAGTAATATAAAATATAAAATTTGTGACTCGCATTAGGATGTTATCTCGAAGTTCCCGTGACGTCATGTTGATGGGCCTTTGGCATTTTTTTAGAATAATAAAAAAGTACGAGTAAAAACACGAGAAATAAAACAACGAGTAATAAAACAACGGGTCATAAAACTACGAGTCATAAAAAACGAGTAATAAAACTACGAGTCATATAAGAACGAGCCATAAAACTACGAGTCATAAAAACGAGAAATAATTCCTTTTTCTAAAATTAGTCGCTTATTTTTATTTACAACGAAAAAGCGAACAACATGTTTCTCAATAAATGTTATAAATTGACATTTAAATCATCACGAATGTTTCATCTAGTCACTGAATACATGACTATTAACCTGCCGCTACTAAATACCAACTTTTATCCTGTTACCGCGAGTACGAAACCACGTGGTTATTCTGTAATGACAGCCTTATGATTAGTCCTTGCATAAACCTTTCGACAGAGGTCTCGTGGCATGGCAATGAATATAGCTTTGAATAAAAAATGTCGACGTTTTTTTACTTTGGCTTCAACTTCTCTCTGTATGTGCAGAAGCTGCAGTGTATAATACACAGACAATAAACACTTTAGAATATCCATAGTCTCTGTTTGCAGATGAGAAGAAGCGCTGTGTAGGCGAAAAATTTCTTTGAATGGCGAGGACATGGGTGAGAAAGAACAAGTTACAAGGCACAGCAAGGGTGAACAAAAACAATTTTATAAAAAATAAGTACAGTGACACCGGTAAAGCAAAATATATATCAAAGATGTCTCTTCTCTAGGGAAATGACTGATGTGGTAATGTAAGAAATCAACTTAACATTTGCGCACCTCAAATAATCTCTACATCTTTTTTACAAACACTTAACAGCCGAACAAAAAAGATGAAAAATGAAACTGAATTGATAATTTAATACGTAAAAGATAATTCGTTGATGAATGTTGGCAGGGACTCGCTTGTTGAGCAATCTGCTAACGTATACTTTTTAGACTAGCCTACTTTGTCCTATCACATCAATAGGGTGGTTCGCGTTATCCGTTCTCTCTATGTGCGTATGTAAACTTCAAATGCTTCTTCTACCCCATTTATGATCGGCTTCCTTTCAAAATTCTTAGAAATGTTCTCTAGGTGGGCCACTCTTAAAATTTTTTAATGCTTCTTTTCCAATAATTTTGATCGGATTGTCTTCAAATTTTGCATTTGTTTGTAGGAAGACCTCTCTTGAAAAATTATTTTTTTTTGCGATCCACCAAAAATTGACCATATGAGTGGTGGGGCCATATTTAATTTATCGGTAGGCAATTGTCGAATGCTTTTTCTAAAATTTTCAAAAACTGCTTCTACTTCTAAGATTTTAATGAGAATGTCCTTCTTTGATAGATGTCATGCTGTCCCTTGTAACGTCTCGTTTGTGGCGCCATAATGTCGTTTTGTGACGCTCATTATTATATCCCAGAAAACTTCATAGAGTAATGAAACGCCACATATTTTCATCCCAACATTTTTTACTGGTGACCGAGCCCCGCACTTTTTTTCTGTTGACCGATCCCCTCAAAACTTAGGGGGAGAAATGAGATTTGTGCATGGGAGGGAGTCCCATGCACGAATATGCAAAAATCTTATTTTTTTTGGGGGGGGGGGGGTCGGTCATCAGTAAAAATAATGTTGAGGAGTGAATAATATGTAACGTTTCATTCCTCTGTGACATGATTTAGGACATAATTATGACCTCACAAACGACATTATAACGCCACAAACGGCATTAAGACGTCCCTTCTGTGGGGAATAATATGAGTTTTTTTCATTATTTAGACAAGATTGTCTTCAAATTATGCGTTTATTTTCATTGTAATTTTTTGGTAGTCAATTTTCACAATATTTATTCCATAATTTTCATTTTGTATAAATGTTCACTTGGCTGTCTTCTCTTATAAATCTACTTTTTTGGCCATCAAAAATAAAATTAGCTAAATGGGGCATTTTAATTTTTTTTAATACAATTCTCCAAATCCTTCTACTTCCACAATTTTACCAGCATTCCTTTCAAATTTTGTATCAATTTTACTGGGTAAGCCTCTTGAAAGATTGTGACGATCTGCCACAAAGTGCCAAAATAGAGAATCCTTTAAAACTTTTTGGTAGCCAAGTTTCTAAAGGTTTTTCTCGCACAATTTTGATCGGATTTCCTTCAAAGTTTGCATAAATGTTTACAAGGTAATAGGCTTTTGAAAAGCCGCTCTTTCGACGATTTTCCTAAACTTGGCTCTATGGAGGCATTTAAAAAATTCGTAGGCACTTTGCAAACTGCCTCTTCTCCAATCTTTTTGATCCGATTTCTCTCCAGCTTTGTTTGACTGTTCCCGAGATCGTTCTCTGTTGAAAAATTGTTCTGCAGATAATTTTCCAAACACTTTTACTTCAGCAGTTTTAACTGGATTGCCTTCAATGTTCAGTAGCGTCTCTTCTTTGGAAAATTACTTTTTGGGCGATGCATCGAAGTGGAGAGGGAGTATCATTTTTCATTAATGAATTTTCAAAGCTCACAATTTTGATCAGATTGCCTTGAAATTCTGCTTAAATGTTCTCTATACGATACTCTTTTGAAAAGTTATTTCATTTGCGATTCATCGAAAATATCTAGTAGGCAATTTTCAAAATATTTCTTCTCCCACGATTTTGATTTCTTTCCGGATTTGAGCTTTTGCTCCCTATATTATTCTCTTTTGAAAAATTACTTTTTGTCGATCTGCCAGATACTGGCTAAATGGGGCATTTTTGGGTAACCAATTATTAAAATGATTCTGCTCCCACAATTTGGATTTGACTCCTTTCAACTTTTTTGCGAATATTTACTGGATAGGTTTCTCTTTAAAGTTTTTAGCAATGGGCCAAAAATTGGCGAAATAGGGGATATTTGAAATTTATTCCTGGCAAATTTTCCAAATTTGTCATATTTTGCATAGCTATTCACTAAGCTATCTTCTCTTTAAAAGTTAGTGTTTGTGTAATGAACTACATGAGGGGCATTTTGCGATGGCCAATTTTGAATAGCGTTTTATCCCACAATTCGGAAAGGATTGCCTTCAAATTTCGCGACAATGCCCTCTAGGAGAGTTTTTTTTTGAAAAGTTCCTTTTCTGGTGATCGGTCGAAAATTGGCTAAATAAGGGGCATTTAAACACTTAATAGCAATTTTGAAAATGCTTCTTCTCCAACATTTTTCATCTCATTTCTTTCCAGTTATTAACTGTGGTTCCCAAAGTGGTTCCCTTTGAAAACCTCATTTTTGCCGATTCGCCAAAAATTGGCTAAACGGGGCCATTTATAATTTTTTGCTAGCAATTTTCAAAATGTTTCAAAATGTTTCAAACAATTTGGACGAACATTTACTGTGTAGAGCTCTCTTGAAATTGTTGGCCACTCACCATATATTGGCCCAAAGTTGGGCCTTTATTAATTGTGAGTATCTAATTTTACAGACGTTTTGTCTTCCACAATTTTGATAGGATTTTCTTTATATTTTGCATAAATTTCACTAACCTGCCTTCTGTTAAAAATTACTTTTTTTTGGTGAACCACCAAAAATTGGGTAAATTTGGAGCATTTCTGATTGGTTGCATTCAAAATGCCTTTTCTCCCACAATTGGATTGCCTTCACATTTAAAACGTCCACTAGATGGCCCTCTCTTGAGAATTACTTTACCGAGGATTCGCTAAAAATAAGGTTAATGGGACAAGCATTTAAAAAATGTACGAATGCCTTGTGGATAGGCCTCTTTGAAACTGTTTGGCGATCCACCATGATTTGGCCCAATAGTTCTTTTCAACAATTATGGTTAAATTGTCTGAACATTTTGCACAAATAATACGTAGCCTATCCTCTGTTAAAAATTATTTTTTGGCGATACACCGAAAATTGGCCGAATGGCGAATTTTCAAAGCGCTTCTTCTTTCACAATTTTGATTGCCTTGAAATTCTGCTTTAATATTCACCAGAAGTCCTCTTTTAAAACGTTAATCAGTGGCGGTTCACCAAAAAATATCTAGAAGCCAATTTTCAAAATGCTTCTTCTCCCATGTTTTTGATATGATTTCTTTCAATCTTTTTTTAGCTTTTGCTCCCTATATTAATCTCTCTTGAAAATTGCTTTCTGTCGATCTGCCCGAAATTTCCTATTTTTCCAGAATGACTCTACTCCCGCTATTTGAAGTGGATTCCTTCCCCCTTTTTACGAATATTTACTGGATAGGTTTCTTTTGAAAGTTTTTGGTCAAGAGCCAAAAATTGACCAACTACGGGATATTTTTCCTAGCAAATTTTCCGAAGGTTGTTTCTATTATAATTTTGACACGATTGCCTTCATATTTTGCATAGCTGTTCACAACTCTATGCTCTCTTTAATAGTTAGTTTTTAGCGATTCTTACTAAAAATGGGCTAAATGGGTAAACGATTCTAGTTTTCATTCTATTACTGTACGGCTTTAGTCGCTAAGAGTGCTTGCAATAATGATAAAACGTTCACACTTTAAACATACATACCATGAATAATTTTACAGTAAACAATCCCTCAATTTCAGCATTTCCCTAGTTTTGGCTAATTTGTAAGGAATCTATTTATGCGACGGTTTGCCGGTGGTTTCTTTGGTGTGGAGAGCGGGTGTGAGAGGAGTGAGGACGGTGTGAGGGGAGAGGGCAGTGTGGGGAATGGGGGCGGTCTGTGCCAAAGGCCTAACATATATTCTTGACAGGTCATATTTGTAGAAGGTCTATAATCCTTCGACGTGTTGTATTAGTCACATTACCATGGAGAGCAATAGATCAAAGTTCCTTTGTGATTACAATACAAAGTGTAATTACCACTTAAATGTGCATCGCACCCAAACAGTAATAAAACTTGAGAGAATGCAACTAAAATTAACTGTCGTTTTATTTCGTAAAACAAGCTTTACCGTGTAAAACCGTAAAATCGTGTTCTTCACTTTTAGATACTCCTTTTTCGGTTTATATCTTTCACGCAATAGAAATTTTTCTGTAGCAGTTCGTAAAGTCCACTCAATAGCCAATCAGAAGTAAGGAAATACATTGTATTACGTCACTGTTCTAATACAGCATTCCCTTTCGGAATACCAAAGAGGTGCAAACTATCTCGGTCTTGTTGAGGAATGGCGGGTGGGAAAAGAAAAGTAAAGGTTAGAGAACGCGAGCTACACTTTAGTCGTAAAAACTCGTTTAAGATGTCCGGAGCAAATTATTGATAAAAAGAGCTATCATTTCAATAAAAACATAAAAAAGAAGCGTGATTGCATGTTTGCATGCTATATGCTAACCGATTCTTGAGTAATCAAGCCTATCTTCAGCGTCCTTCCGTTGAATGGATCCAAAACCTCGATCACATAGGCGGTACGAGAGAAGGTTTGGAATAAAATATGTTTTTAATGTGTTTTAATATTATAAACGCAAACCGCTTGATTCGCTAAAGAAAGACACATGAGTAGCAGAGATACGCACCACCTGCTTCGTCCCATCTGACTCTGAAAATGTATTCCCCATCCCGAAAGAGAGTAGAGGTGAAACGAAACTCCGTCACTAAATATCTCGGGCTCGCATCACCAAGGAGGGAGACTAGAACTGGTGTACTCTCATTTTGGGTTGCAGAGATTGACCTTGTAGTGCAGTCGACCTAGGGACACTGTCTTTTCGGTTACCTCAAACAACCCTAGAAGAGATCCATGGACTGCAAACTCACCTGTTAGTTCGAGAGGATACCCTCAATGCCACGAGTTACCAACAGTCGACAGTCCGCCGTGGGGCAAGAACCATCGCACTCCCTAAAAGATTATATCTTGCTTGGCTTCACCACAAGCCTTACCTGAATGGAGTTTTTGCTAGTTACAAGGTTTGCTGGTTGGTTGCCTGTCTTAGTACGTGTGCGAGGAACCAATCGAATAGATACTGGAATACTAACATGCCTTGCGAATTTGTCCTTGACTTCAGTACTTTCATGACCTTCAAAAAGCCATACGTAGCCGTGAGCAGACGGAAAAGAAGAGCCAGAAACCAGAAGGATTTTCCAGATTCGAAAACACCTGTACTTTCTGGCTGAGTGGTGGATAAGAACGTGAAGATAGGCGTCGTAGAAACCCTGTTGTTTTTCTGCCATGTCCCCAATCGTCCCTTGCTAGTCCTTGCCATCTCTTACTTGGGTGTGGAGGGGATGGTCTGCATTTCCCCTCACGGTTCCTTCTTTAAAGGGAGAACATAGCCTTCTCTGAGCCAGCATGCTATCCAACGCGATGCCTCCATTTTCTCAGACGTCTGCCAGAACTTTTCTAGCCTTCTGCCTTCGGGCAAGGAGGGGTTAGGAGACCTTTGTCTCCAGTTTGCTTGGCTCCTACATGTACTGCTGGGTTGCTCAGGCTCTCTGGGACTAGTCACGCTTCGGCGCAGGAAGTCATGACTTGTCTTGGACTGCCATGATGATGACCCTTGGCGCTTCCGTCTGTTGGAAGATTGGGGAAGGGCGCATATGATATCCTGAACATCTAGGCAAGAACATCAAAGAAAAGAAGAAAAGTTAATCACCTCCGGGGTAGGGTGGTAACTGCAATGCACCCTAGGATCGTGAGATCGCCCTGCTCCGGAATAGCCAACTGGCCTACTGAAGCTGTAAGCGTAGTCTAGAGTCCTCTTAACATAAACGTGGCTCCCAGTTCGTCACTAACATTTGGTCCCTAGAGGCGTATGACTCGGCTTCCACCTCTTCTAAGACATTCGCTGTCTCCAGACGCAGCACGACCCATGTTTATCCAGAATCGAGTATTCACCACCTATTTGGGCTTCTTCAGGATCACATGGGCAGGTTATGCCACCTGGTTCAACAAGGTTAACTTCTTCCTCCGGTCAGGTCTGCTCCTGTCTGTTATGTTTGGTGGATTTTCACTTTTTGTGACAACCCTGAAGGCAAGCTCGGGTGCCGCCACAAAGAATGAAACTACTCTCCCGCTTACATCTATTGCACACCGAATGGGGCTTGAATGTGTACGGGTGCGTGCAAAGGCGATCTGTCGGAGTGACCTCAGAAAGGCCTCTGCCTTGTCGAAAAGAAAGCAGAAAATAAGATCATTAGGTAACTGGAAATAATTACAGCAAATATACGTAATCAAATATGACATTTATTGATATATATATATATATATATATATATATATATATATATATATATATATATATATATATATATATATATATAAAATTGTTCAGAAAACAATTTAGAACACTAAATACTAGAGAGTAAAGCTCATTGCAGGAAGAGGGTGGTCTGGACCGTTAAAGCACCCTATCATAAACCATTCCTGAGCCTGTGCAGATGCCATGATGACCCAAAAAAAGGACCCACCATAGAAACATCACAATCACCCAGAAAAGGACAATGGGGCTGGGTTGAGTGTTAGGTCTGTTGAGTCCACTCTTCATTGAAAATCTCTCCTCAGCTGAAGTGGCAGGATGCACCTGCTTCATGAGGTGTGGTCCTTTTTGAGTGCCACCTTCACTGTGTGCTGGTAACTTCGTAAATAGAGTCGATCGATGGGCAGCGTTTCCTCCGTTGCCAGCAGTATTCCCGCACTCTCCGATAGAGTTGATGTCACCCACCGGGCCTTCAGTATGGTACTGGCGATATCCAAGATCTTCTCTGCCCTTTCTGGTAACGAAAAGTAGTGCGAAGTCTACTGCGTCTCCCAAGAACAGAATTACCCACATGGGTTCTATTTCCGAAATCTCCAGTTTTGCCAGCAACTTCCATTCAATACTTTTATCGATGAGTTGCAACATTTGATTCGGCAGCCTTTCTCGGACTAACGCCGCATTTAGTCCGTCATGTTCAAACAAGCTAAGGTGAATTTAGGATTGCATGATTGCAGGACTGCATGAAGACTTACACAGAAGCATTAAGAACTCAATTTGCATCACGCAAAAAAATCAGGTGAAACAAAACAAATTTCCAATGTAGCAAGTAGAAGGAAAATTGTGAAACTAAACTATAATATGCCTCCCACTCACCAGGGACCATGTAGCAAAACATATTTTGATACAATAAAGAAAAAAATAAATGTAGTCGATTTAGAGTTATAAAGGCACTCTATGAGGACATGCGCTAGACGGGTGGATGAAGTTTTACAGGCGGCTTTAAAAGTCCACAACTTTCACACGAAAACAGATTCTGTGGCCAATATATGTGCCAGGTTCATATACATAACCCTGACTGTTTAAGAATAGATGCATTGAAACCAACATTTTGTGAAAAAAGAAAAGAAACATGAATGAAAAAAACATAAATAAATAATTGAGAAACTATTGTATAATATTGGATAACAGAGAATCCATGTTAATTCTGATTCTGTTGTTGATTAACTCAGTGGGGAGTCTTGTTTGAATGTTTTACTTTATTACAGCGCTTAATGTTTTTTACCATTGAAAGCACATTATTAATACGTTATTGAAAATAATGATAAATAACCTTGTCCCAAGTGCACATTACCATAGTATAAGTATTCTAATATTTTAGACAGTAACACTCCAGTATCGACTTCGTCTAAACTTGCCATTAATTATCACGACAGTAATACAGATTTTGACACGAGTTAGAGTTTAAATTGCGACTTGGGACGGGGTTGGGGGCTGAATTTTAGTACTGCTTCTACTACAATTTCTAACACAATTTTTAATATACTACTTCTACTAATACTACTACTACTACTAACACTACTACTACTACTACTACTACTACTAATAATAATAATAATAATAATAATAATAATAATAATAATAATAATCTGTTCATGTACAGATATCAGGTCACACCAATTGCCAAGAAACATAGGTGTCGTCTGAAAGACAATTTCCGCGGATATGCGCGGATAAATACATAGGACAAATATGTGACATCATTATGACTTGCCAGGACAGTTATTTGAAAGCTCTGTGGTAAAACACCATGTTACTTAGCAGGCACATGGAAAGAAAACAGTAAAACCGTAAGAAAGGGGTCGAAATTGGAATGTATAACCAAGCCATCACTAAAGTGGAAAAGAAGAAAGGTGTTACTAATGCAAAACAAAAAATCTTTACCGGGAGTTCCCCCCTTCCCCCGCCATATAGAAGCCCCGGGGCTTCTATTTGGAAACTCTTTCCGAATAGACGCCGTCGGGACTTCCATTTGGTTTGAAAGTGGTCACAGTAAAAAAATCCTCTCCAAATTAAAGCCCTCGGGCATTTTCAGTGATACTGAATATTTACTTGCGCTACTGCTACGCTCAATACCCTTGAGTGCACAAACAACCCCTTATCCTCCCCTTTTGTCAACACAACGCAACCCCCTATTCGCGTTTGTACTCCGGAGTAGAGGTTACTCGCAATGTAGCAAGCTTTTCGCTTGGTGCAATCCACGATGTCACGAATAAGGCCTTAGAAATTAAAACAAATTAATCTTTAGTTTTTACTTCAGAGTCAACTTTCGAGCCACAGAGCCTCAACTAGAGCGGCCAGTGCACACAAAACATAAGAGTACAGGCTTATATTATACACTTTCAATCGATACCTACTTAGTTTCTTATTTTTGTAAACAAAAAAAATGTCTCCTCGACTGAACCCATAATCCCCCCAGAAATCCCTTTTTTAATTAGTGAAAAAATATTCATTTCTGCAAACATAACCGTAATTCATTGTAACAAAATTCAAAATAAATAAAACAGATGGTGGTCACTAAACATAAATGGACGTCTTTTGTCATTTGAGTCTGGATGGTGGTCGCTACTGTAGACCCTTCTTTTCCAGATCTGAAGTTGGTCACTACAGCAGTGTTACTACATGCTTCATTTTATCCGGGTCTGGAAGCTTGTCAAGACAGGCAGGTTTTACCGTAATTTGTTACTGTTGCAAAACAAAAAAATCTATACCAGGAGTTTTCGAAAAGAAGCCCCCCGTCGTATAGAAGCCCCGGGGCTTCTATTTGGAAACTCTTTCCAAATATTTACTTGCGCTGCTGATACGCTCGTTCCCCTTGAGTGCACAAATAACCCCTTATCCTGCCCTTTTGTCAACACAATTCAACCCCGTATTCGCGTCTGTGCTCCGGAGTAGAGGTTACTCGCGATGTAGCCAGTTTTATGCTTGGGTAAATCCACGATGTCACGGATTAGGCCTGAGAAATAAAAAAAAACAACAATTTTTTGCATCATCTTTTTACCCTTGAAGGAATCACGACAAACGGGTCTTACTTTGCAGCTTTTTATCCAGGTCTTGAAGGCGGTCTGAATTTTGTTGCTAAATGTTCTCCACACGCCCCAATTCCCTAGCTATTTAATGTAGGTCCGACTCAAAACGCAACTCTAACCCTTTTACCCAAGGCAACGATAACGGTCTGTACCCTAAGTGTAGTTATAGCCACGATATACTACCTTGTCTTCGTACATTGCCAAAAAGCACTAGAAAGGCATTCTTCATAACTGCGCATCAGATCACGCACCTCGGTGGGAGAAGGGAGAGGCATTTCGGTGCCAAAATGGTGAGCTGCTTCTCATAACACAAAATATCAGATGACCCACTTTAATAGCGAAAATGCTTCTCAAAACAATGCTAATCGATACAAAATAGCTCTTATGTATAGAACACATTGGCAACCGAATCAAGTATGAGACGAAAAAACAATAGCTAAACCTGCCTAGAATTATAAGTAAGACAATAGGATTCCATGACCTCGTAGATAACGATTTCATCATGCACCGCAAGTGACACGACTCCTGACTGAAAGGCATGTTACGTAACAGCCGTAGATGAGAAACGCATAAAACGTTCAGTTTCGGGCAATAACCAATGGCAATGGACCGACTGTAATGCTGTTACTGTTTTGACGCTTTCTAAAGAATGCAGGAACACTCTAGAATCTTCTAGAAAACCCTGAAATCCAAAGCGTAGTTAACACCTAAGCTTAGTAAACAAAGGAACCAAAAAATGGGCAGACGAGGGAGGGTGGTGGCTGAGGCTGTTGACGTTGTGCACCTTTCTTGATTTTCTAGAGTTCAATAATGTTTAAGCATAACCGTGCGACTTATTCGAGGAATAACTACACCAAATTTAAAGTCGATCCGACTTTCCGATATCGAGATATTTTGCTTACCAACAGATAATAGTAGGGGAAAATATTGGTTCTAAGCCATCTGTGACGTCATAATGACGTCAGATCCCCTAGGGTTAGGGTTAGGGTTAGGCATGATCTGGTTCAAAATACATACATATTTTACGCGATGACGTCATACGCTGCATTTGCTCTTTCTACTCGCGAAAAATTTACAGGTTCTTTTGGACCTACCAAGCAACAATCCCACCTAGTTTTAACTTTCTTCGATGTACAGCAGCTGAGAAATTCCGCACACAAAATTTTTACGTAATGACGTCATACACCCGCCCTAATCACGTGACATGCGTGAAAATTTTACAGGATCGTCCAACTGACGTCAACGTCAGAGACCGAAGCGGTCACACCTGGAGAAATTATTCTTCCAGGTTGATGAGAGAGATAGAACTCAAGATCGGACAGCCACCCATCCGAGATCACGCTATCAAAAGACAGCCTGTTTCCAGTCTTGTATAATATATATATTATGCAAGCGATAATAAGTGGATATTGTGTAAAATTGAATTCTTCTTTGTATATTTGAAACATATTTAAATTTCAATAAATGTGTGTTCCTTTCACTTTAATAATTAGTTAATATTAAGTAATATTATAAACTTCATTTTGTTTGGCTTATTTCTACTGTAAATTATATCGTAAAATATTGAAATATTGAATGATCAAAACCTTCTTCTAGTACTTTTTCAAGTCATGTATGTGTGTGTGTGCGTGTGTTTGTAGTTGAATATTTCTTCTATTGAGTTTCCTTTTTTAAGTTAAATGGCAGATAAATGCTCTCATTTATTGCAACATATTGATATGCCTCACTCATAACGGTATAGTTGTGTACAGTTATGTGCTCGAACATAACATTTTACACTGAGCATAAATGTGCACTCCAACATCAACCCTATCGTCGACATGCTTCCGCAAGCTCCAACTTGCTCGAAGTTTAAAACAGATCAAACTATTTCCATAAAAGTTTATGATCACACTTACAAAAAAATAATATATCATACAAACTGGATCTTTTTGAACAAGCTTTAAACATAAAACTCTCTTGCTCATCTTTCCAACGCCGTGTTTTAGTTCGTTTATGCTGGCGTTTGTTTTACTCAGTTGTGCACACAAGTTGTTTCGAAATTCTGCAAGAAAAAAAAACGTAACAAAACGCTTTAAATTATTAGTCAGGAACATTTGTTTGATGTGATTTATATGTGGACGCTGGTAAACCATTTAATCTGTTTTACACCTTTAATATAGGTAATTTATAGCTTGTTTCAATTTTGACCAATATTGATCTTTATATATTTCACCTCTGTCCGCACGAGCGAAAGATTACGAAATAAAAGTTGGGTAATGTTTTAATTTGTTTGATTTTAAATGCGGTTGTTCTTCTTCAAACCTTAAATATTGTGCTTTTAATCAGCCTTTCGTTTCGATTGAATTACTTTTCTCTTCGGTGCGAGTGGAAGTGACATTGAAAGAAAGAAGTGTCTGATCATTAACGGCCTGAAATTTATAGCATTATTTTACTAGTAGCTATAACAAATATTAGGCTTTTTAAAAATATGATCACGTTTATCGACCTTTCTATAATACCTTTTGGATTGTTCGAATTTCAATTCTAAATTCGATTTTGCATCCAGGAACGTTGTTACAGTTGTATCTACACCCGCAACTTCTCATTAAGCAAGCTTATATGTTTGAAACTTCAGATTTGCCAGTTTGTGCGAAAGCACTTTCAATATCGCTTGAATGAGCATTGGCATTGAATGCAGCATTATTACATTCTAACTCTTCAGGAACATAAACTGCTTCGGTTGTGATGTTCTCGTCCGATTGAAATATTTTCATTTGAATAACGAGACCATCTGTTTAAAAACGCATGTCGAGCATTGTTTATTGAAGATATTAAATATACACTAACGGGAAGTGTTTCCCCTTGAATTATGTATCACAAGAAACTCCACAGTAAGTGAATTATACCATGGTACATCACCCTTGTATTACAAGTACACACGGTTTTGTGGCTTGAAAAATACTAGACATTTGATGGTGGCCACTTGAAATGATTCAACTGTGTTCAAATTCAACAGCACTAGCATAAATGAATGGAAAATATTTGGATAATTAAAATTTACTTACCGTGTTTCCACGAATATGCAATCGAGCGGGCTCCTGCTTAATACCAGCTAAATAAATATGTATAAAACGGGTGATGAAACCCAAAATAGATTTCATCCACCATGTTTGCAAGAAAAGTAACGGAAGAATGCAAAGGAACAATTACATGCCCAAACATATTTAAGATTCAACAGGATTGAAATTGGTATGAAACAGATACGGAAAGAAAACTTTTGGGGGGATCTTTGTAAAATTGCTATATAACTATAAACACGAGGTTAATTGTTAGTTTATTAATCGATGGTAATAATTAATTCTAGATGTAACTGGATTCACAATTGTGTGAAGAAAATTAATCTAGAGAATGCTGATCTTTTGTCAAAATCACCTAGTAACAGACAAATTATGAAAAAAATATGCAGGTATTGTAACTTTTCTGTACCAATGTTTAGCTTAAATTATTCAATAATACCATGAGTAACACTTTCCAAAATGTTATTTTATATTATCGCCCACTGTACCGTTTGCAATGTTACTTAGTGCTCATAACAACATAACGTAACATATTTCAATATATCAACAAACTTATAGTGACGTCAATAAAACACAGCATAAAATTGGTGTTACTTTAGTTAAATCAGTTTTAAAACACTCCATTAAAAAATCCGCGACTATTTACCAAAAGGAACCGAAAATGAAAAAATTCTGCTTTGCGCATGTCATATTTAACAACGATTGATGAGATAAGATCTATTTACTCAGTTAACTCCAAAGGTGAAACATAACTTCACGTTGAACATCATTCAAATTGCCTCGTACAAGCACGAGTTTATCAGGATGCAGAATTAATGATATGTTGAATGAAACATGGAACTCTTTTAATTCATAGACGAAATATCGGCTCATTGTCTTTTTACTTTCTTTCAGCAAAAAAGTTGCAAGGTAAAACATCAACCAATACTAACTGACCAGACTCATGTAATAGATAAACAGATGTCTGCAAAATATCATTGGATTCCAGAAATTATTGGATTTGGAAGCTAATTGAACACAATAAGACGCAAAAATATAAAATATAACATTTTATTCTCCCCTAACTTATAGCATATTTGTTTGAAATGTTTTAAAATGTAAACAAAAAAAATCGGTGTGAATTGTAAATAAGTTACATGAACAAAAATGCATAAGATATATATTATATTGTCTTCAGAACCAATGAAATGACCTTGCTTTATTCATAGCGATCGACGTCCCTGTAGCTCAATACATACTCCATAAGTAACAGAATGGAAAAATTTAAGCCTATCCATTCATTATAAACCCCATGTGAGGATATACGAATAAGTTAAATAGTTTCATATGGGAATCATATTTGTTTTCTGATGGTAAGTCAATTATGGATTTTTTTTACTCTTCCGTTAAAGAGATACATTGCATTACATTAGATACATATTAATTGGTTAATAGCCACATGGAAGGTAGGTGTCTGTGAAATGCCAGTAACACTTGTAAATTAATAAAGGTTATATAACAAAAATAAAAAAAATGCCCTATTATATTTAAGAGCAGAGGACATTTTCACCGCCTCTTGTCTACAGCGATCCAATTTATGCTTCCAGTCCTTTAATGTCTTTACACGAAAAGTAAAAGCATTTAACAGAATTCCAAATATCAAGTAATAAACGCTCCGTGAAGGAAAAAAGAATGTTTTAAACGTTTTCGTAATGACAGCCATAAACTTTTAAACTTCCAAGAAATGTTTAAATGTCCCACATTTGTCATATACAAATTGATTAGGGCCATGTGCCAATTAGATTCCTCTAAAGTGCCATTGAAATTAGCATATAAATACAAATTTATATCAGCAACAATAAAGATCCTTTCTAATGACACTGCATATACGTCAACGCATATTTACCCTCCTTTTGCAAAGGGATGGAACAGCACTTATCTGCATGTTTGCATACAATAAATAAAAACATCAACATATTAAAAACATTCAACCACCTAAATTTCAATTACATAAGTACATTTTTGAAACTGTTCCGAAGGAAAAATGAATGATTTGTAATGTTTCATGATTGAGTTTAAGTTATGAATTGTTTACTCTCCGTACAAAGTGGGGTGCATGGTACCTCAATATTTCGTACATGTAAGGAAACTGGATACACATTTTGAGCTCCCTTTAATATACAGCATTTGTTCGATAAGGACCTGATTCTTATATCTTCAATCTCATCTCTTGGGTCAACGTTGGTGAGATACCTTTTGTATTTCACAATATGTTTCGTGAAGATTCGCTTTGCTGTTCTGCGTAGACCGAGTTCAAACATAGTTCATACCCCAGCTTTGGCGGATAGATCAGGTGGATCAGGTTAGTGATTCTCTATCAAAACGTCTTATAACTTTGTGTTCAGGGATCGTAAATAAATCCATTGCTGAATATTTGACCATATTTAATCACAGCCTTGTTGAAACTCGATGTCAATGGGGGAATTCTTTGGTGTTTCTCATGCTCCGTATACGGACAATCAATGCAGTCGGCAGACAAATCAAAGCAACAAGGACACAAGAGTTATATACGCCCAGGTCCCGACCGTGGTCAAACATTTCTTCAAGGAAGATGCGCATTAAGTAGACATACAGTCATACAGTCATACACAAAGCGTATCTCTCCGTTGCTATCTAGATTGCGCAAGATTGGTGTTGCGCTGTCATTTAAAAATTAGCAAGGAAACAACTGCTGGTGTTTCCTTTCAGAACGCTTCTAACTGGGACTTAAGACAATTTGCACAACCTGGTTTGACAATATTTGATTTTGCACTTATGGATATAGCGGAACTATTCAAACTCGCCAAGCGGTTACTGAGTTTGCTAATCTGCATAAACAGCTCCAACTTGTCCCTGGTGGATGGAAACTACGTCAAAATTGTGCATATTACCGAACAGATTTCTTTACAGCAGAAAAGCAATAGTTGATTCTGCCAAGACTCAGTTTCAAAAACTTTCGAGGTAAAAGATCTGAACCTGCAGTAACGCTCAAGACCAAGGTCATACGCCATGTTTTGTTTAAAGCTTTCTTTACTGTCAATCCCACAGCAATCGGTCAAGAAGTTCAAGAGAAAGACGAAGAATACGCCATCTGTGCTGCTGAAACTTAGATGTTAGCCAACTAAAGTTTCTGGTAGAGAAATTATTAATCCCTGTTCCGGTCTCAAAGCTTCCCAGTCAGGGTCTTATCACCGCTTACAAACTAAATTCAGAAAAGCTTACTGTAATAAGGGAAATGATTCGAGAGTTGTTTGACAAAAACAAACGACAGAAAGTGTACCTAAGACTGAACACGGTCTTTACAATTACCTATTTCTTGTAACCAAGAAGTGGCGTCTGGTCACAACTCTCTCACCATTTACAACTCGGTGCATTAAAAATTCACTTTTTATCACGCCATAAAGATATAAGCTTTAAACTGAAATGAATATGGGTGAATAGTAAATTCATTTTGGACCTAAAAGTAACTAAAATTCTATGTAAGTGTAAGATGTAAGTTTTCAAGACGTACACTGTTTTGGAAGCCCCGTTGTTGTTAACCATGGCTTTCACAATTACTTATATGCATTGGCACAACACTTTGCTATGAGTACCCAATTACTGACAACTGCAGCGTTTGAAAAATTGGACCGGACGTTTTCTGAAACTACGTGACAGCTAACTGTGATAATACAATAAGTCAGTAACTAAACACCGTTTTATTAAACTACCTTATATTCAAAATAGCATCAATGATATTAATAGCGGTAGCTTTAGTACCAATAATAATAATAATAATAATAATAATAATAATAATAATAATAATAATAATAATAATAGAAATGGTATCATTCTATACTGCTGGTTTGGAAAAACTCTTTCGTATTACTTAGCATTATTTTAAGAGTATTGCTAATTTGAAATAAGAGTTAAAATTTCACAAACAATTACTGATTTGCCATGCAGTGACATGCAGTGTTGTTTATTACGTTAGTACATAGAACGTCAGAAGAGCATAAGCTCACTCATTCCTGTTATCAATGTATATCTGTGAGGTCCTATAAGTGTTTTTCTCTTATGTTTACTGGATATTTAGCACTACTCACCATTCTACGCATTAGGTACTCACATTTGTATGGCAATATTATCTGCACACTTCTCACTTAATTGGGTGCCGTTGGGTGTATGTTTTTTCCACTTGCGTTGTTGCAGTACTCCCACATTGTCTTATTATCCACCTTTGACCTATGAATCGCATTGTTCATTTGTTTCTCATTCAAGTATATCCACTAATTAGTTGTTTTCAGTGCTTTCAACCCCGAGATGTGAAGCTGACAGTAACAATAGTTACGTCGGAAACAAAACAGAAGCAAAGACAAAAGGCACAGCCAATTCTGTTTTTATGGAAACAGTTGGTTATTGCGTGATGCAATATAATTTGTCAGAACGCATTAATAATGGTTTTTGAGCCAAGTTAAAAATATATGCTGTTCCAGAATTAAAAATTGATAAAAGCACTTGAAATCGAAAGTTTTCATTGAAATTTATAAATTTTGTTTAATATTGAGTTGATAAATCGTTAAATATTCAGGTGCTTACAAAAAGGATAGACAATCACTAGCAAGTTGTCCTCTAGTCAAGACGGGCTACCTAATAAACATTAGCAATATTATTTTCGGACTGCGGCGTCAAGAAAACTAAATTATCACATTAAATCTTGTAGTAACCTGTTCACGAATTTCGACCATACTCCAATGGGTATTCGTTTTCTTCAACGCAATGGTATCGGATTGGTTGGTTTTTAGGAGTTGCTTTTGGTCATGAACAGATTTCACTTTCTATAACATCTAATCAGCGTCTTTAGTGCAACGTTTTGTAGATGTCGAAAAGCGGCGACACCAGGGTCAGATAGAAACTAGACCGATTTCGCCACCGAGTTACGAAATTAACGCTTGGAAGCAATGAATTAGAATGTTAGGGATATAATTTATCGTTAATTTACTTTTGTATGGAGAATTTTCAATATTGTGCGATTTATCGAGATTCACTCCCATTGTTAGGCATAACCTGTTTACTAATTACTATGTCCTTTTTGTTTTATGTCGACACTCGCTCAGCTGTGACAATAAGCATGCAAATAATGTCCCGTCAAGGTAAACATTAATATTAAGAGATACTCTATTTCACAAAGGGTATGATAGATGTTCAAATAAATACGATCAGATTATGTGCTCGTTCATAAGCCGTTCATTTCTATTGAAAACTTTCTTTTGAAAAAGTGTTCACAGTTCAGAGATGTTCACTAACTAGAATTTCTGTTCAAAAGACAATGGTAAAATTTAGGGCCGAGAAAAGTTGTTCATTGTAGGAGATTTTCATTATCAAAAGGTTTTACTGTACTTGGATGCCTTATAATTTATGTACTTTTTGATGTGTACACAACATTGCGAGATTTATCGGCCAACACATAATATATTTTGTTCTTAAACTCTCTGTTTTATTTCACTCTAATAAGCTTAGCCGTATCACAGGAGATGTGTTGAAACGATGAGGAAGCGATAAAGAGTTTCGAGCTCTCTGAAGACAGAGTGGCTGTAGTTGCGTAGATGTTCACCAGCAGTTTAACCTCTGAAGGTTCACTAGGTTCAACGGGTACAGTGATGGGCGCCTTTCTGTATCAACCAATTACAGCAATCATTGCTTATTTATGCTTATCCTTATTTGGCACACATACAGAAAATGGCTTGTGCGAGTACATCAGTATCTTTTTACTTGCTGACCTTGTCATGGCAGTATTTTGTTTATTTTGGGGATGGGGTAGGGCGTTTTAACTGTCAATTCGTATACAACTAAGCTTTCTGTAAATTGTGCGCAAAAATCCCGCTTTAAAACCGAATTACGCAATACGTAAAAAATAGTGCTATCACGGTGTTGTTTGCCAAAAAGTAGTCTCATGACGTAATAAGTTCCAAACCTCTAGATCCCGCGGATCTGGAGATATTAAGTTATTAAATCGGCGTGACGTCACAAGACGCAGATGATGACGTCACAGGTCAATAAAAATTCATTTAGCTCTACTTAGCATAATCATCTTCAAGTGTGCCAAATTTCATTCTCCTCGTTTCAGTCGTTTCGGAGGAAATGTCTGGAAACCGAGTGAAAAAAATGAAAAAGAAAAAAAAAGAAAAAAAAACACAAAAAAAAAAACTAACCAAAAAAAAAAAAGAAAAAAAGAGGTACTTTAACCTATTCAATTCGAGGAAAAACTATAACTTCTTGTAACAAAGTTCCACGTGTTAAGAAGTACCGCAGCATGTTATTGCTTATTGAAAGTGGGGGCCATAACAGGTGGATTAAAATTTTATTCCACGTTTGAAAATCCCAATGAAAGTTATCCAGAAAGTTCATGATATTTTATGCATGTTACAAGCCTTCATATGATCAGAACAACTTTGAAAATGGGCATTATTCACAAGGTTCATTTGCTTGCAAAGCTTTCCGATAGTTTTCGCGTATTTGAGCAAGTTGAAACATATTAAAAAGTTCAACTATACCATAGAAAGTTCGTTTAAACTTGTATAAGTTCTAAATTCTTTAAAAGAATTAATATGCACTTGAGAATGTTTATGCATACTTTGAAATGTTACTGACCCGACCGAGTCCAACAAAATGATAGTAAAAAGAGAAAAATAAGAAAAAAAGGAGGCAGAAAATGATCTTTCGGAGCAGAAAATATTTCGGAGTTCTTAACCTCTTTTTATACAAGAAATACCCAAAAACTATTCAAAGTAGGAAATTATAATGTTATGTACACTTCAAAACTAGGAAACATGCTTTATAGAAGAAAACACGAAGCAAATAACTTAACCAATTCCTGGTCATCAAAATTTGTAAAAATTAAACAGTCCGAATCCTATCCATCTTTTTTCGAGAGGCATAAAAATCTACAGCCTTGTCAATTTTTTCTGCCTGGCCTTATAAAGAAACATTTCACACAATTTTACGAACAAGATTGCGTGCTATAGCAGGATTTAATTGTTTTCTAAATAGTTTCATCCGGTGATACTACGCTTGTACATCTGCATGCCTGACGACAGCAAACAGTGCGGCATTTTGTGCAGAAAATGTATGCCAGTAATATTTTAGCAGCATTTCTATATTGCATATTAATTACAAAATTAAAAATGGGATTATATACACCATAAAATGCTCCGAATGCCATGGCTGTAAGATAGGCAATGGGATTTTCGGTATTGAAAAAAATCAAAATAACAAAAAAATATGGAGCGTACAAAGTTAGAGATGTCAACATATGAGAGGTGATAATTTTTGTTCCATTTTGGGATTTTGATGTGTTTAGAGGTTTATTTGCGACTCTAAGTGACCTGAGATCCTTTGCGTTTAAAGGCATTGTGTTTTTCTTTACTTTAATCTTGCACTTTTTGGGAACTTTATCCATTCTTTTGTAAAATGAATACATATTGGAATTAATGAATTCCGTTCCAATTGTATAACTAAAATCCTCTGTACTAAAATCTTCAGGAATTGAACACAGTTTTGAACTTTTGTAATTCATAATTTTTCTTTTCCTCACTTTTATTTTTCTTCTTGGTGGAGCAACTTTGATAACTTTTCCACTGGCTGTAATGGAAAATGATTCCTTTCTTCCATGACGCCGTTGTCTTCCATTGAGATGTTTCTGACTAGTTTTGTAGTGTTTATATATCAGACCGTAGCATACCACGATAAAGGTTGAAGGTACACATAATCCAATCAGGCATATCGTCATTTTGTACGCTCTGTCTTTACACTGTCGAAATGCGCATGTGCGAACTGCGGGATGGAAAGCAAAACCACCCCAAACATCAGTCATTGGTAGAATAAGGAAAACAGATGATGGTAGAATCCACAAAGCTAGTAACAAAACTTTGAATCTCTCACCACCATAGAGCATACGGTATAGTTTTGTGTATTTTACTAGCAGCAGTCGGCTAAGCGCTATAGCACAAAGAAATATCAGTGACATGCCAATTAGGTAATGTGAGATAGCTCCCAAAAATGTGCACCACAGTTCTGGCAGCCAATTTCCCTTGTAGAACAGAACGAATTGCAATGTCATCGGGAAGATATAAAATGACACATCTGCAATTGATTTGTTTTTGATTAATATATTCACATCTGTCCGCAATTTCTTGTACACAAGAACGACAGCAATGCTTAAGAAATTCGCAGGGATACCCACAACCCATAGAATAATGATGATCAAGTTACATGCAACAAACACAATTTCTGGTGTGTCTGCTTCTGTTTTTACGGTACAGTTAATCAATTCCCTCATTATCAATATGTACTTTACAATATATGATTATTATCCAAGTGACCCGACATATACTGAAATATTCAAGATTTTTTACAAGGGTAAAGCGTCAGATAATAACTGCCAAATTTATGCTTAATTCTTTTAGACACTTTACTTCACTTAGTTCATATTGTAAACAACGGGATGTAATTTAACTGGAGGTATGCCATTTCCACAAACATTGAAATAAATATATTTATTTATACAATTCAACTTAACCTACATAACCTACGCAGTTATGATTAATACATATATATATATATATATATATATATATATATATATATATATATATATATATATATATATATATATATATATATATATATGCACTTGTTTGAAAGACTTTAAAGATATCAAACCCCAAAACTCTCTCACTACTCAGCTTTGCGCACTGCTCACATTCGTCTTTTAGGCTTGCGTACCAGTGTTGCAGGCTGTGGGAGAGTTTCTACGATTATATTGTTCATACTAGCCTTTGAAGCTCGTATTGACAGTGCAGCAGGCTGCAGGAGAGTTAATAGGATGAAATAGCTGGCATTTGCCTTTTAGGTTTGTACTAGTACTGCTACAGGCTTCGGGGGGATTACTGGATCAAACTGTTTGCGCTTGCCTTTCAGACCCGTAATGACAGGTGCAGGGTTGCGTTTGGCTACTAGATTAAACCACGCACTCATGTAGTTTGTCGTTATAAAACGATGGTGTTAATGTCATCTTTAATGTCATTCAAATAAGTGTACGAGTATCTGCTATGCAAAAAACTCCTCAAACAAATCTTCTAAAGCATTCAAACAAATGCAACATATTTTACAGAATTTTGAATACGCTATGTTTATTTTTTATCCCCATGCACCTCCATATGTTAACGAATTGCTGTTAAATGTAAAATATGCATTTTTGAGAATATTTTGGTTGTCAACTTGGATAGAAAATTTTATTCCTTATAATCTCAATACACGTCAGTTTTTAAAAACGGACTTATTGCATATATGCTTAATCAATATTAGTTATTGCAGTTTAAGAAAAAGCTTCCGTTTCCTATTTTATGCCTGTGATCAGCCATACTAAAAACAATGACGACTATATTCCATTTTAAAGAAAAGTTGTTTTATAGAACTGTAGAGTAAAGAGTCGCTTGTCAGCTTGTCCACCATTGCATATAAATAATTAAATTCACTTAAAGATATCCAAATGTTAAGAAATAAGAAAGCCACCTTAAGCGACATTCTACAATAGCTTCTTATGTCCTATCTTATTTTTCAAGCAAACACATAAAAGAATGAAGTTCCACATTGTAAATCATTAAAACATATGTTACATTAGAAATACATTGCTTTTACAAGAACGATCTTTCTGATAGATGTAGTTTTATTTTATTTTGTTCCAGTTTACCTGTAACAAATAAGAGCACAATTGTAACATTACAAGTGATTTGCTGTTCTGTTAGCTGAGAAGTACCGTGAAGCTGTCCTTCTCTTGTCGTTATCTTTTACTCAATGCTGTGACTTGTTTTCCACGAGCAAACCGTGTCAAGTTCTGTAAATAACGCACTCAGGGTTGCAGAGAGCTTTATTTCTTTTGATTGAAGTAGCGCAAGAAATATTGCCATCTGGATATTCTTACTGATTTTATGATACCACCTCCGCATTATTCAGTACTTTCTGTACTCTATTGCTGCGTGAGAAGTAACCAGAATATTTAAGAAATATCCACAACAATCTTCTTAATTTATTTAATGATATAAATAACTTTCGGCTTCACTTGAAAAAAATGATGCCGGTCAAGCACGAGGTGAGTACATGGGGTCTCATTTTTATTTATTGCCTCCATTATTTTCTTAACTATCACTACAAATTGCACAGTCTGTGATAAGCATATATATATATATATATACATATATATATATATATACACCTACCTTGCGACCTGGGGAGACCATGCTTATAAATAATAGATGGGGAGACCAAATGTATATCCCTTCTCTTTCGTGTTTTTTCTTTTGTTATCGCATAGATATTTTAAATTAATATTATTGTTATTATCTGTTATGGTTGTTTTGAAAAAAAACACAACAATAACAAATAAACAAAAATTCGAGGTCTCCATTATTCGACCAACTTTTTTGCCAGAAACCCACCCACTAAAAGAGACCGTCTCCTTAGTTTTGTATATGAGCCCGGTTCTCCAAATGATCATTTTTAGCAGAGTCAGTGGACTCGCTAAATCTTTTTTTTTTATTTTTTGTAATTTAATAATTTACTGGCACTTTATACAAGTTTTAGAGGAGAGTTATTCGGAATAAAAACAATTCACAGTTTCGTCTATTTCCGCGAGAGTTGTGGTTACAAACTTCAGGTAATTTTGTTTGTATTGTTTACATCTACCCGCCAGAGACGAAGAGAAGTAACTAATGAAAATAACTTGAAAGAAAGCAGTTAAACTAAATAACAAAATACTTCAAACTATTACATGCAGCCTGAAGACTACTTGACATATTACTGCCGTGCAGAGTAAGCTCTTATCTTATGTTTTAGCACAAAACCTATATTATCGCCCTCTTGTTTACAGTTACCAATGGAAAAACTAGTCCCAGCGGACCCTTTCTATTCTTGAGTTCACGTCACAACCTTACATCTACCAATAAGATTTAACATTTTCATCACATGATCAAAAACTGCCAGTTCTTGTGTGGGGGAAAAACGCAATTGCAGACATTTTGGCCAATTTGTCACATGCCAGGAAGCTAGCTCTTTGAATAATTTTTACCATTTAGAAAAGTGTTATTACTTAGCTTAAATAGCAAAGAAGTTGTATTGGTATAAAACTGCTATAAACTCCAAATATCGCTCATTATGCCCCCAGTTACCCACAAGCCACATCACACTTAGAGCGTTCCCAATAAAAATGTGCAAAAGTTCTGCGTTTCGAATAAAAGTAACCGGGTAAAAAATGAAAGAAATGATAGAGAAATTTCACCTAAATGTCAAATTTCTCTTGCACCAAAGAGCAGTCAGGTTTTTAACAACTCCTGTGCTATTTAAAAATGTATTATAAGTTTTAACAAATAGTTTCAAGTTTCAATTTCTTTTATGTTCCGAGTATAAGCTGTTTTTGCGATATTTCTTCCATATTTTTCTGTCATTTCTTTAATTTTTTTGGTTCCCTCGCAGTCGAAAATCAAATTTCTTTCGCAAATTATTCGAAACACCCAAAGTGTGACTTGGCTTATTGCATGAAGATGACTTGATCAATCTTCCTAGGACAGAAATGGTCACAGTTCCTGTAATAAGCCAGTTCGCATTTTCGGGTCTTTCCGGTAAAGATGTTGTTTCGGCTGCAAACATTTTTGGGATAAATTATAAAGAAATGATAAGGAGAAAACATCAAGTTTCTAATTTTCTTTCAACATGCACGCTTTCAAATTTATGAAGCCATCATATGATCTTTAAAAGCTATTTTACATATTATTCAGTCCCTTTAATAACCAACATGTGAATATGTTGCTGGCAAAATGGAATTTTGTTGATTTTTTTCGGTTTTCATCTATCATTTCTTTATATCCTTATCCCACCTGAATTCAGCCGAAACGTAAAAACTTTTCTGAAAAAGTCAAAGTGCGAATTGGCTTATTGTACAGCCATAAGCCAATTCGCACTTTTGGATCTTTCCAGTGGAGTGTTGTTTTGACTGCAAATGTTGGGAGATAAATTATAAAGAAATGATAAGGGAAAACCTCAAAATTCTAATTTTCTTTGAACATGCACACTTTCAAATTTATAAACCCATCATACGATCTTCTAAAAAGTATTTTATATATTATTCAGTCCCTTTAATAACCAACATGAGAACATGTTTGCTGGTAAAATAGAATTATGTTGATTTTTGCCGTTTTTTCTATCATTTCTTTATATCCTTATCCCACCTAAATTCAGCCGAAACGAAAAAACTTTTCGGCAAAAGTAAAAGTGCGAATTGACTTATTGTTGCTGTGGGAGATAATGGGAGATTTTATATCCTGATCCCAAGAATATTTTTCTCAGTACAAAATTGTTGTTTAACCACAGAAATTGTGCGTTGTGTTTATAATTGGGTCATTTGTGTGATGCACTCTTTCTAAATTAACGCCAGTGGCCTGAGTCATGCGCCGAGATTAACAAAATTGACATCAATGACACGTTCTATTATAGGAACTATCACTCTTGCTGTCATAGGAAGACCGCAAGAGTGATCTGGAACTAAGTTTAAACCAATAATCATGGCAACAAATTGCCCGTAATTACACTGACACAATTCAGTTATTGCCTGCAGATATTGACAATAATTTTTGTTTAGGGACAGGCCGTAACCATAGCCAACCTGGTATATTCCCCCGTAAACCAGTGGCGGCATTCGCGACAGTGTCAGTTTAAACTTAGAGTCAATCTAAGTGCAAAAATGTAACAGTAAACTTTCCCGTTGGTTAAACTTAGCGGTATTCACAAAATGTAAGTTTAAACTTCCACTCAAGTATAAGTTCAAACTTCTAAGTTTACTTCGGACTACACTTAGATTTCTAAGTTCAATCCCACGCGATATTTAAATACCTGAAGTGC
The DNA here is from genome assembly GCA_949752745.1 of Protula sp. h YS-2021. Classification (NCBI taxonomy): domain Eukaryota; kingdom Metazoa; phylum Annelida; class Polychaeta; order Sabellida; family Serpulidae; genus Protula; species Protula sp. h YS-2021. The sequence continues at coordinate 40,773,368 of OX457033.1, forward strand.
TTTGTTTACCTTGGCAACAATGAATTTATTGAGATTAAATGAAGAATATGAAAGGGTTTTTAGGAGGGAAAGTGTTTCGAGATAGGAGTAATCCGTTTGAAGTTTACAATGACGATGAACTCTTAACTTGACATAGATTTTCAAGAGAAGATATTCATTTTTTGGTGGATAATCTCGAAAATTTGGAGTCGGAAACAAGAAGAAGCTTTGCCGCCCCGAAACATCTAAAAGTTTTCATCGGCCTTCGATATTTATATTGACAACCAGTTTATACGATTACGATTAGTCGCACTCTTTATGAAAATTTTGCAATATTGACTTAGAATGTAAGTTGATAAACTTTCGTACTGAATGTGACTTAAGTAAGCAAAGTTTAATCTTGAGATCTAAGTTCAATATCTAAGTAAATAAACTCAGATGTTCGTGAATACGGCCACAGATACAAGAGAATGTACCTGTCGTCAACTGTACCTCACGACCGCCACTCCCGAAAAGTTAATTTCATCCCGAATCAAAACATCTATTTTACAAAATAAAACATTTCCTTAAGTGTTTATGCAAACACTTATTAACACAGAATAAGAACAAAGGCAGAGATGAGAATTTTTCTTTGCATGTATGCTTTTTTGGGTTCGACTGCCACAGGTTGCTTGCCTAACAATTTTTATGCAATGAACTGGCAATCTCAGGGCGAAGCACAGCAAGACAAGTATCGAACTATGCCACAACAGCATGTGAAACTGGTTTTTGAGAAGGCTGTCATACCATATTAAACAGTGATGGTTCATTTTTCCGTTTCTGATATTTCCCCGATATACTACCCCAGCTGACCCCTCAAGGCCACCGGATGTTTACACATGAAACGATATATTAACTTATGAATGCATATCACCTACGGCCGCATTGAAGGCCAGACTTGGAAATCTTAATTTCGAAGTAACTACAATTTGCCATCCTTTTTGGGAGGGAGGGAAATGGGGGAGCTTTAATACATTTTCTGCACCCAAGGAACGGGGAAGGGGAGAAGGGGAAAATAAATACAAGCAAGCATTTGTTTTTTTTTTTTGGCTTTTCAATCTTTATTGAATAAACATCAAGTTGATGCCATATAGCTTATTTAAATATTTTTCCGCCTAAGCATCATATACCATATAACAAAATGTACGGGCACATACACAGGAAAACAATGGGAGATCCCCATCGCGTCATTTCATTTCTCAATCTAAATTTGCTTTGAGATTACTACACGACTATTTCTTTGAAGAAGTACTAAAAATGACAAACGTTATTGTATCAAAATAAATTTATTTTAAAAATCTTTGCAAAATCGCGTTTCGTTGTTTTTGTTTTATTTCTATTATTATTTTTATTTGGTTTTACTACCAATATGTGGGTGTAACTGAGATAATAGTAAAGGTTTTTTAATTATTATTTTACAGAGAGCATGCATGAAAATAGTAAATAGGGGGACTTTGGTCTGCCTATTTACTATTTCTATTTATGGTCTCTCTAACTATTTTTTACCTATGTTCTCTCTAAGTGACACTTTTAGTGTCTGTCAACTTATACAAAAGGTGTCCCTATGTTGGCTTATTCTGTGTGCATATATTATCAAATGTGTGTATATATTATCAACTTTTTTGTTAGTGCCATTGTAGGTTCAACTCCTGCAGGGTGCACGCATAACGATTTCTTATGCCGAGTTACTGCGCTCTCCGGTGGTGGCACATCAAACTTTAGTAATATAGTAAATAGGGGGACAAATGTGCATCATATATAATAATCAAAGATATATAACCCAAAAATACAACTTTGGTAGACCATACTTTGGTCTCCCTATTTACTATTTTTTATCTATGGTCTCTCTAAGTGACACCTTTAGTGTATTTTAACATATACAAAAGGTCTTCCTATGATGGCATATTCTGTGTGCATATATTACCAAATGTGTGTTTATATTATCAACTTTTTTGTTAGTGCCATTGTAGGTTCAACTCCTGCAGGGTGCATGCATAACGATTTCTTATGCCGAATTACTGCGCTCTCCGGTGGTGGCACATCAAACTTTAGCAATATAGTGATAAAATATATGCATATCCCACCAATACTCCTCACTCCTCAATAAAACCAGTAAACGTCACATTTTTGTTACGTTTGAGCCGCTCGATCGCTTTCTCAACATATCTTCTAACACTAGCTAATGTTTGACTTCCTGCACCTCCGTCCCAATGATTTGTTTATTTCGCTTTGCTGGAGGGGGCGGGTGGGGTGAGTGAGTGTTGCGCTAGTTGCGAGGGCAGCGTATCACAAACTAGCCGTTTCAGTCGTTTCTGTAACGAACCGAGTATCGCGACGACTGTACAACATTTGGTATTTTGTCACTTAGATCACGGCAAAATATGGCAGGATCTGTAAAATTAAATTTCAGGTCTAATGAGCGTCCATGATCAGTTCGCGGTCATACTGTAGAAATCGGATAACGACAGCTCTGTAGCAATCAGTCACAGCGAATGCTTTGTGACGAGATTGTCGGAGTTGAAGTGGAACAGGTGTAAAACTGCGAAGCGAAGCTGTCATAGTGAATGCCATCCTTCCTCTTGTGAATGGGCGAGTGGTGAGCAAGCGTCATTTTCTCGTATTTGTCCAGCTCAGCTCTCAAGTAGTTCTTTAATAAGGAAGCCCCGATCTGCCCACCATTCATCCGATGCATCCACATAATCTAGTATTTTAAAAAAGAAGTCAGAAAAGATCTGTTCTGTTCACGCAATCTACTCAGTATTTTGTCACTTCATATACCCTCGAAAAAAGCAGCAGTTTGAATTGAGGCTTCTTCCGCACTGGGTTCACAGCTGGTGTGCATTGAAGATGGCAAAGTCTCACTTGTCGCAAACATCGATCTTTCCTGGCGTTTCTCGTCTGGCAATCACGTCATCATCATTTGTTTTCTTGTGCTTAAGGAAGAAGCCACCCCTGAATTTACGAAACGGAAAACATGCCTTGATATGCTCATTTAAATCTCTGAAATATCAATTCATGTACTTCATTATCGTACCGCTTTTAAAGTAATTCTAAAACAAATTAAAGTACAGTACCATACATCCCTAAAAGCTTAAAAATAAAATATTACATGACAAGCCGCATCAAGTTCATCTCTTTCGTCACAATTTAAATTCCTATTAGGCATACTGAAACAAAGTTTACGTGTCAATCATTAATTCTAACATTTTGAACACTTTAACCTTGGCAAAGATATAATATTCCATACCTGTTAACAACATTAGATACTGGCACGAGAAAATTAGAAAGTACATCTAAAGCTTCTCCTGAGGACATGACAACATCTGTTGAAGCTTTCTTGTCACTTGAATTCTGCGGAGTCTGGTTTTTCATTCTTGTAAAACCTCGGGCCGCATATATGCAAGGTTCGACTGAAGTTATCCTGCAAAAATATCCTGTAAAAATAAAGCGAGTGACAACCTTTTAATTAGCACGAGTACTATTGCTCCTTTGTTTGCGCGGGCCACAGCGTCATATCTGTAACATGTAGGGACCTTAACCAACATCAACAATAACAAATACATGTGCTCTGTAGTTCCAAAATATTATTTTGGAATTCTATGAAAACAAGTTGCTGATAGTGCACCGTGAACGTAAATTTGCATGCAGCAACTGAAGTTGACTTTTGGCATATCTAGGTCAAATTCACTTCTTTTCCTCCTCTCATGTATTCACCCCACCCCGTGGATTTTAAATTGGCTATCCTTAAAAGTATGAAAGTATGAATTGGCTTATTCAAAAGTATTGTGCTCTATGTTATAACTATCAATATATCATGGAACAAGTAGTAGTACTAGTCAGTCACCAGGCTGTATGGCATCTAAACCGGCCAGGGATTAGTATTTCCATGAATAAAAACTTTAATATCTACAGCCAAAGGAGATTAAAACACCATGGAGCAGAAACTGACACACTTTCAGTCAATGGCGAAGCTCGGACCAGCAACACGGGTTTTCTCCAGGTTTTTCCGGCGAAAAAGAACAAAGTATATTGATGTTTTAGTGTTTATCTACCGTTTCAGCACAATTTTTTTTGTAGATTTCAGATTTATCTAGAAATACATAGAGTATAAAATCTTTGCAATATTAAAGGTGTGTCATCTCACGATGTTATAACACCGCACAAGCGCCAAGGAACCTAGATGACTGAACTTCTAATGTAAATGGTAAATTCCTCAACGTGCTCTGAAGCTGGGTAATGTTCTTGAAATACGCTAGTTGGGAGACTATTCCAATCTACTATTGTGGCTGCAATGAAACTATGTTTATAGATGTCAGTTCTTACTTGGAGATGCCTAAAAGCATGTTTGTGGGTGTTTCTTGTGTTCCTAGTTGAAGCTGCGAGTTTTGCTGTAGGTATAACTGCTTTGTTGGTGAGGCCTTTTTTGTTTTGTTTTTAAGGAATGGCCGGAAGACTCATTTGTGCTAATTTTGAATTCCGTGGTGGTGAATAATCTAGTGCAGTCGTTTAGCTGACCTAACTTGAGCGAAAGCCAATCTCTTGCTTTCCATCCCTGTCCAGTTTCGAACCAGGGATTTTAGGATAAGCCAATTCACACTTTGACTTTTGCCGAAAAGTTTTTGCGTTTCGGCTGAATTCAGGTGGTATAAGGATATAAAGAAATGAAAGAAAAAGAAACGGCAAAAATCAGCAAAATTCCATTTTGCCAGAAACATCAGAACAAAGGGTCGTCTGAAACATCATGAAAATAACATTAAATCTTTTGTCCGAAACTCATGTTAAATTAATGGACAAAAGTCAACAAAATTATTACGCTGGTGTAAAGGCATTCTAGAAAGCGATAATTGAGAACACAAGTTACGCAATAACTCTTCAGTACTAATAGACTTTGATTGATTTAACTCTACATCACGTGTAACAAAGTCATGACGTTCTACAAATTCGCCACACGTATCTTCAGGAGACATGTAAACCAAATTGTCTACCGAGGGCTCCTTAGACGGATTACTGTAAGCATGATCAAAACCACACCTATCATATCTAACTGCGATCATTGACACCAAAACAAAGTCGAAGACAAAGTCAAGTGTTACATCAAAACAAATTCCAAGGTACCATAACCATTTTGCAATTAAAACGCAAGTAAAAGGAATTGGGATACAACATTTCAGTGTTGCTTCATAGGGACACAATTAGTGATTGTAACAGCTTTTATCCTGAACAATCACAACTGTTCCCTTCACATAAGAATTTTGGTGTAATATTTTTGTAAAGTAAGTATTCATGAAGAGTAAGACAAAGTTATACCGCACCGCACCAGCAAAAAAATGTAACCAAACATTATACAAATATAAACTATAATTTAACATTTTGGTTGCAACTTGCAATAAAGAACATTTTGCTTAAATTATGTAATATTCAACATTTCAAATTAATTATTCAGAAAAATCGCCGAATATCTAATGTTCTAAGTGAGTTGACCAAATAATAAAATTTTTCGAAAGGGGTATTCATATTTCTATAACACACTTCAAGTTAAAAAAAATTAATAAATCTGTCACAGATGCATGAAAACAGCAAGAATTGTTACAACGATAACAATTCAGAAAAATAATTTAACAATACAACAATATTGTGTATGAAACAGAGTCAAAATTAAAAACAGAACCTTTTAATCACGCGCACTTTATGGAAAATTAAATGACTGATATACGTTTCCTTTCAGGCCAATAGAATGCAGCAATTATTATTTTATCTAAATTATTTCAAGCTGGTCATCCATAAAAAAATCATGAGTGTTTATTTAGATGTCGATTAGTCGGTCTAGTTAAAAAAATAATGAGAAAACTAACGCACATAGCACCAGAATAAAACACAAATACGATTTAAGACAAGTCTTAATCATTGACGACTATTTGAGACATCTTAAATTCAAAACCAATCCAGAACATAATTCAACAATTATTTTTACACGATAAATATCAAAAAGGTTTCGGGAACGAATTCAAAAAAAAATTATTTGGATGGGCGGGTAGAATTTTTACACTTTAAATAAAGGTATTTTCCAAAATTCAAAACGAGGCGATCGTACGGAATTCCCTTTTGTCACGTGCTAAGGTGGTACTTTCCTAATATGAGCTCCAAGGAGGTTTATTTTGCTATAACAAATCAAACAGAAGCGCTAAAATAACACACGGGCGTTCGCTTTCGTACCGCAAACTGAACGCACACAACATCTTTCGATTTTTGACGCTACACGGTATTAAAACGAAAACGCGAAAAAAAAATCAATGCATATATGACAGCATAACGCAAACCTAAAATCATGTGACACATCGACCGTCGTACAAATTAATCACATGATCTCTGACTCCGCCCCTTTTGAAAATGATTGACAGTTAATATGAATAAATTTTACACACGACAGTAAGAAAGTTATAAACCAGGCCTGTGCTACAGAGACAGAGGGAAAGCACTCGTTTGAATATAAGCCGGGCTTGTGTCACAGAGAGAGAGAGAGAAAGAACTCGATCAATAACGAAACAGTACAGATCAGCTGACAAGCAGCAAGACCACTGCCTTGGCCTATACACAGTAAACAAACAGTACACGGTACACGGCAAAGTTTTATCGGTAGAAATAAAACGCTTTTACAATAGATCTGGATAAAGTTTTATCAAAATAATGAGCATAATGGAAAGCTGAATGTACCTTTTAAGATTTGATCAATTTTGAGAGGTCTATTTTAAGTAACAACACGATAAATTTGAGTTGAACACAGGATACTTGAAACATGCTTTAATACAGTATTTTAGGTAAGTTTCAACGCAATATTTTTCAAGTTTTTGGGCCGTTTTAAACGACTGATTTTGGGGAGATCTCGTAAGATTAACTATTTTAAATTTTCCAAAAAAAATAAGATGTTTTACGGAGCATTTTAACGCGTAAGGGGGACTGCCGGATATAAACCATATAAACCAGGCCGTAAAAATTGCACACAAAAGAATGACCGATAACTCAGTGGTCTTGGCTGCACTGTACGTGAGGGAGAGAGCTTTGAAGACAGCTGCAAGCAATAAACATCAGCTGATTATACAAAAAATAGTAGAGTAGCTTTAGCCGAAAATGACCAAAAAATAAAAAATGCAATTTCTGCCTCAACATGCGTCCCAGGCTGTGAAACTAGAAAGATTTCGTACACATTTGACCAAACTTTTAACTCGAAAAAAAAACAATAATAAACACAGAGCTGAAGGTGGCCTGTGGAATTGGGATTGCAGTCCTAAAAAAAAGACAATCTTTTTCAACAACCACATGCTGCCACAGGCAGGGTGGGGGGCGGGCTTCCGAAGCTTACACTATATTTCAAACAAAATTTATCACAAATATCGTACAGTTACACACAGTTTTTAAAACATTCGTTCACCAGTAGGGAGGGGGAGGAGATATTTTTTTATTGAAACATATTTTATTTAACATTATAACATGCCCCAAGTGAAATAACATGCCCGTATAAAGAAATTATGACACCACATCGGAATTTTAAGATCGCTAACAAAATTAACCTGGCATCGATGGAAAAATTGTACAACATTCAACTATGTCTTTCACAAAACAACTGGCGTAAACATGATTACATATACATGGCCACTGGGCATATTGTAAACTTTTAACTCGGCATTTTCACTGAAAACTTTTGCAATGTTTGTTATTTACACAACAGCAAGAGTCATTAATTTGACTGGAAATCAATAACAAGTTTTTTTGTTTTGCTTTTTTTAATCAAAACTCTGTGGTAGAAAGAGAGAAATATTCTGGAAATAAAACAACAATATTTACTGAAAGTAAAGGGTAAATTTTAAACCTGTCATTGACTATTACGAACTATTTTGACTAACTACGAACCTTTCTGAACACCACTTTGGATTCAGAGGTTACTAGCACATGAACCCATCTGAACTGCACTAGGCAGTTATTATTTTCACTGCGGTCTTCGAGAGTCTCACGTTGGAATTCTAGGCGCTGAAGTCATGAAAAGAAGCCAAAAGTTCACAGTCTCATTTTACCACAGACGAACTGGCGGAAAAAGTCACTGAAGGAAAATTGCGGAAGGTGGCGGTATGATACATCTGCGGCAAACCTTAGTCGAAGCTCATCAACACCGGGAAGGTTCTGCTTGGGTGGGTGCCATCGACCCCATGGTGCGTCTAACCCCTCATGGCCAGCAACCTCTCTCGGCGCACACTAGTCACTGTAGCGACGGAGGGCGGAGAACAAATAAAGTCCGACGTGTTGTGCTCTGTATTTATTGTCCCAACATTGCTCCGTGACTGCATTTCAGCCCATTAGTAATATATACCTCAACCGATTTTGCTTGTAAACAGTTTAATTTAAATGAAAGGTGCAGCTCAAGAAATCAATATTACAAGCCGCGCTCAGTACTGCATAGAGGAGACCGGGCTTTCAAGGCCATTGTCACGACAACGGTACACAGCGACAGTGCCGTTGATCAAAGCAAATGACTGATAAATTTCAACTCGCTTAATACACATCCTAGAGGCTTGAAACTAGTTGCAAATGAAAGCCCGACAACAGGGCCTTTATCCACTAAACCAATCACAAATTTTTAGACTTTCTGCTATAAAAATCGAGAAAGTGACCATAAACTGAACTGCCTAAAACTCTACACAACTGGGCGAAATAGCCCTCAACATTTCACAGATTCCTGACACTGTTTTTCCAAAATGTGACACTTAAAGTACACATACTGAACTGATACACGGGGCGAGGGCAACAAGAAAATTCTATTGCAATGTGATGGCTACTGCTCTAGAGGGGGGGGGGCTGTAGTCAACCGAAAAAATACAAACAATTTATACTCACAAATTAATACGATAACTGGCGTTACTATCCAGTAAAAATACCCAAGTTTAAGATATATTTCTACAGAAACCTTCACTTTCAGAGACACGCCTAACAAATCCATATTTCCTTGAAACTTTAGAACCATTTTTTCCGCTGATATAGAGACGTTATTTTATCCAGACAGCAGTACACACAGCCTGTCTGAAACCCAGCAACAGAGGCTTTCTAGTGCGTGCTTTACAAACAGGAGTATTTAAGTAACGAAACACGTATGCCAAACACTGAACACACAGGGTACTGAGGAAACAAAACAAGTATACGAATCAATAGCGCACAGATAGAGGCCTCAGGCACACAGATCTCAAGTACTGGCAGACACTCTCTCGACCCATGTATAGTTCTAGCTACCTCTAACCAGGAAATAACACTGTTAATATTCTCAGCCTATGCTTACATGAACGCTTATATATTGGAAGTCAGGTCACACATGCAATTTTCATATTCAAATCACAGGTAACCTCTGTATCTCGATGTTTACAATCAGACTCTTCACGTTCGTTGCAGTACACATCCATTGATAAATTAGTGCAAAATGTTTCAAGCGATACGTTACTATAGCATATAAAAAGAATTATATTCCATCATATTTCTGCTAAAACACCATTATAGAATTATAGAAAAGAGGTTGCAAATAAGTATCCATATATTGCTACATATTATATCCAACATCATACATAAATTCATACACCCGAACTTTTTTTATTCGAAACAGTCAGAAATTTGCACTTCCGCAACTTCTTCCGCAACATATGTGTTTCGACTGTTTGCGACGCCGTCGCAGGCCATTCAATATGTGAAATACAAAGCATACCTAAAATTCCCGAAAATTTTCTTTATTCTATATATATTTACTTTAAACTGCAATACCATACTATAGCATTACATTTAAGAAAACAATATTGTGCAACTATATCTACATGTTCTCCGTATGTGGGTTTTTAAATACCATGGTCTCCCAGTGAAAAATCATGACATTAAAACTATGATATTAAAATTACTTAGCCTAAAGAGTTATGTTGACTAAAATCATGTATATAGCAATGGGTCTAGGACAATTCCCCCTCCCACAATCCCAACCAAACAATTCCCTCCGTAGGGCAATTCTTCCCGAGGACTTTTCCTCCCCCACTTAATTTTTTTTACTTTGAATGCCAAAATAAAAATTAAACAATCAGGTCTCTGTCACTTCTTCCTTTAGAAAATACCTTAAAACTCCTCCCCCACTTTTTTTTTAAATTGAATGCCAAAATAAAAATAAAACAACCAGGTATCTGTCACTTCTTTCTTTAGAAAATACTTTAAATTTTTTTATTCGAAACAGTCAGATATTTGCACTTCCGCAACTTCTTCCGCAACATATGTGTTTCGACTGTTTGCGACGCCGTCGCAGGCCATTCAATAAGTGAAATACAAAGCATACCTAAAATTCCCGAAAATTTTCTTTATTCTATATATATTTACTTTAAACTGCAATACCATACTATAGCATTACATTTAAGAAAACAATATTGTGCAACTATATCTACTTGTTCTCCGTATGTGGGTTTTTTAATACCATGGTCTCCCAGTGAAAAATTATGACATTAAAACTATGATATTAAAATTACTTAGCCTAAAGAGTAATGTTGACTAAAATCATGTATATAGCAATGGGTCTAGGACAATTCCCCCTCCCACAATCCCCCCCCCCCCGAACAATTCCCCCCGTAGGACAATTCTTCCCGACGACTATTCCTCCCCCACTTAATTTTTTTTACTTTGAATGCCAAAATAAAAATTAAACAATCAGGTCTCTGTCACTTCTTCCTTTAGAAAATACCTTAAAACTCCTCCCCCACTTATTTTTTTTTAAATTGAATGCCAAAATAAAAATAAAACAACCAGGTATCTGTCACTTCTTTCTTTAGAAAATACTTTAATTTTTTTTATTCGAAACAGTCAGATATTTGCACTTCCGCAACTTTTTCCGCAACATATGTGTTTCGACTGTTTGCGACGCCGTCGCAGGCCATTCAATAAGTGAAATACAAAGCATACCTAAAATTCCCGAAAATTTTCTTTATTCTATATATATTTACTTTAAACTGCAATACCATACTATAGCATTACATTTAAGAAAACAATATTGTGCAACTATATCTACTTGTTCTCCGTATGTGGGTTTTTTAATACCATGGTCTCCCAGTGAAAAATTATGACATTAAAACTATGATATTAAAATTACTTAGCCTAAAGAGTTATGTTGACTAAAATCATGTATATAGCAATGGGTCTAGGACAATTCCCCCTCCCACAATCCCCCCCCCCGAACAATTCTCCACGTAGGAAAATTCTTCCCGAGGACTATTCCTCCCCCACTTAATTTTATTTACTTTGAATGCCAAAATAAAAATTAAACAACCAGGTATCTGTCACTTCTTCCTTTAGAAAATACCTTAAAATTATAAATGCAAAATTCTTCTGCATGGAGCGAAAGTCTTTTCTGCCATTTGAAACCGGATGTTGTTGACAATTCCACGCAAACAGTAAACAATCCGTCGGTTTTCGAGGTCTCGGGCTATTTGAAGAATGCGCTGCGCAGAGTCGGCGTACTGGCGACGTGGTGGCTCGAGCAAAGAGCCAACCAGGTGCACCACGGACATTACGGCGGATCCGACCGATGTATACGTAAAAACTAACAACTCCAGTAAAACCTGGTTAAACCTGGTAACTAAAATTGTTACTATTCTGAGTAAATTGAAATCAATAAATAAGATAAGTATATAAATATAAATTAGTTGTAGCTACTAGGTTTTAAGTAGGGGGAAATTGGCTGTACTGTGATAATAAAACAAGGTGGTACTCATCTTTTGTTTTTTTTTTTCAAATAAAACGTGACAATGTTGAAAGGACAATTACACGGCCTCCAATTAAAAGATAAAAGGGCAATAATTTGTTAAAAAAAGAGAGAGAAAAAATACAAAGAAAAAAAATAAGACAAAAAAATGAATTGGGGGAATAGGCCTAACAGGGAATTGTCCTACGAAGGGAATTGTTCTGAGGAGGGAGGAATTGTCGAGGAGAATTGACTGGGGGAATTGTCTGGGTTGTATTGTCCTGTTCCCTTTAGCAATATATTAAAACTTAATACTACTAGTACAAGTGCTAAAAATTACATTCTCGGATTTTAGGTACACTTGCATATTACATATTGAATGTTGACCTGCGACGCCGTCGCAGGCAATTCAGTAAGTGATATACAAGCATACCTAAAATCCCGAGAATTTTCTTTATTAGCATTTAACTTAGCTAATATTTAGATGGCTGCTAAAGGGAGTATCAGGCATGGATATACAAAAGAATGATCGAACACATATTTACAATACATACAATCCTGGTGCCTAAAGGTAAAGTCTGGTAACTAAAATTTTTACTGTTTTGAGTAAATTAAAATCAATAAATAAGATAAGTTTATAAATTAGTTGTAGCTACTAGGTTTTATGTAGGGGGAAATGGGCTGTACTGTGATAACAAAACAAGGTGGTACTCATCTTTTGTTGTTGTTTTTTTTTTTTCAAAATAAAACGCGGCAATGTTGAAAGGACAATTACACGGCCTCCAATTAAAAGATAAAAGGGCAATAATTTGTTAATAAAAGAGAGAAAGAATACAAAGAAAAGAAAAAAATAAGAAAAACAAAAATGAATTGAGGGGAATTTACCTCGCAGGGAATTGTCCTACGAGGGGAATTGTTCGGAGCGAATTGTCTGGGTTGTCTTCTCTCGTTTCCTTTAGCAATATATTAAAATATAATACTGCTAGTACAAGTGCTAATAAATGAAATTCTCGGATTTTAGGTACACTTGCATATTACATATTGAATGTTGACCTGCGACGCCGAGCATACCTAAAATCCCGAGGATTTTCTTTATTTTATATATTTTATATATATTTATTCCCACTTGGTATTGAAAATAAAAATGAGGATGGATTGCCTCGAATTCTTCATTCTTTTTTCCTCTCTTTGTTTCTTCTTCCGCGGAAACGGTTTCCAGACATCTCCTCCTAGACCGCTGAAGCTAGACCAACCAAACTCGGCACATGTATGGAGGGTCATCTGATGGGGTGAATCTAATAAAAAGTTTTGACCGTGACCTTAATGGTCAAGATCAAATTGCGAGAAAGATGAATCGAATTCCAGACATTTACTGCAAGGCCGTTGAAGCTAGAAAAGGCACATCTGGCACATATATAAAGGACAATGTGATCTGAGGCACCCGTTAATTTTTTTTACCTTGACCTTCATGGTCAAGGTCAAATCGCGAAAAACCTTAGCTAAGAAAAACATGATTTATCTCGAAAACGGTAAGAGATTGTTGATGCATACAAGCCTGGTGTCTAGAGGTAGAACCTGGTTTTGAGTAAATTAAAATCAATAAATAAGGCAAGTTTATAAATTAGTTGTAGCTCCTAGGTCTTAAGTAGGGGAATGGGCTGTACTGTGATAATAAAACAAGGTGGCACTCATCTCTTGTCTTTTTTCCAAAATAAAACGCGACAATGTTGGAAGGACAATTACACGGCCTCCAATTAAAAGATAAAAAGGCAATAATTTATTTTAAAAAGAGAGAAATAATACAAAGAAAAGTAAAAATAAGAAATATAAAAATGAATTGAGGGGAATAGACATAGGGGGAATTGTCCTACGAAGAGAATTGTTCGGGGGGATTGTCTTTATTTTATATATTTTATATATATTTATTTTAAACTGCAATACCATACTATTATATTTCGTTTAAGAAAGAAATATTGTGCAACTATATCTTTGGTCTCCATATGTGTTGTTTTAATATCCTGGTCTCCCTCTGACAAATTAGCATTTAACTTAGCTTTTATTTAGATGGCTGCCTAAGAGAGTATAAGGCATGGATATACAAAAGAATGATCGAACACATATTTACAATCCATACAAGCCTGGTGCCTAAAGGTAAAACCTAGTAGCCAAAATTTTTTACTGTTTTGAGTAAATTAAAATCAACAAATAAGGTAAGTTTATAAATTAGTTGTAGCTACTGGGTTTTAAGTAATAAGTAGTAAGAATTTTTTGCTTATTTCTTTGTGGTGGAAAAGTGGTCGGTCGCAAAGTGACCGGTGGCAAAACGATCTACACCCATTTCTCATCGTTAACATTTTTCAACGATTCATAGTACAATCGTGAATTTATATTTAAAAAAATAATATTTCAATACACCTCTACCCTGTTGGCATATTCAAGTGTAGTTTCATAGCCGCCGTTTGCAACCTATTCAGCGGTAGCAGACCTAAATAGATACACACGCGTTCTATTTCAGGCCCAAAGTTGTGGAAAGAAGGAAATCATCGCGAGACACGCCAAGGTTTGAGGGCGCAGAGACGGCGGCAATGCTTGACAAGGAACAACGTCAAGCTACCTCATCGCAACATGAGGGTGCCGAAGACATGTCATGAGTACGGGATGACACGACGAGCGTGTATTGTGCGACCATCAGGAGTTATCACTGCCGGGACCTTGTGTTATTCTACCCAATGGCACATTATGACAATTTAGCTCACAGTGACATCATACTATGACATGAGCACGTGGTTGTTGTTAAGTCACAGTGAGATCACAGTGAGGTCAAATTGTTGACTGGGCGCAAGACATCATATATTTAGTGATTAAATATACTGGGTGCTATCCGTCCGATGTCGAATTGATCAAGCCACTCCCATTTTTGAGAGTGTTAATAAAAGAGACGTGAAATATGATGTACTGTTTTTATTTGTGTTTCACACAGATTTTTTCAACCATGAAGCAATGACACATTGGTTGTTACTTATCTTTAAACCCAAACCATTAAATACAGGCACATAGACAATAAATATTAAGAACAAAAATACATATATAACGTGATACATAAAATCTCCCTATCCCTGAAAAAATATCATCACAAAAAGTGCTATTATATGGAAAGCCCATGGGCTGGGTGCTTCTATGGGATTCGAGCAAACGTACAATTCCCTTTTCCCGTGAATTTCCTTCGTGATCTTTTAGTCCTTTAGAGCGCGCTTGAGATTTTGGGCCATTCCTTTAGTGCGTGCGCGAAAAATTGTTACTCTTTTATCCCCTCTCCCCCTATGTATGCCAAAAATTGAGCCTTCATTATAGAGTTTAACAATAGCGTACTCACACGGATAGACATGCTCCCCTCTCTTTTTGCGCACGTGGAAAATGGATGTTCACTTTCTGATGTCGTTATTTATTCTGGGTTGTTATGTTAGTGCTTCTTGTTATTGAAAGTAACAAAAGTTTAAAAAGTATGAAATGAATAAATATAAATTTATACACTGTGGCTGCGATTGAGATGCCGTACTCATTCATGGTACACAAGGAGAATTTACATATTATCTTTTATTTCACAGTTTTCATAATTATTTGTGGGGCCGTACATTTGGAAGGAACAATGTCACAATCGTTCACAAACAAAGCATTGCGTATGTCTTTACTTACAAATGTTTTTATCCAAAGAAAATACATGAGGTCTACCTATTTTCTTTTTTCGAGCATGGTCTACCTAAGTCTGGTATTGGGGATCTACAAATAAATGAAACGTTAAACTACGCTATCACAGTCGATAAGTATACTCAAAATTCTTATTTGAGAATAGTAGGGGTGTGCCGGTTTCAGCGAAATCCGAGCAAAATTTCTCTGTTGGTTGATAACCGAAAACCGAATTCCAAAATTTCGGTTCTGTTCGGTTGTTTTTTTTTAAATTCAATACTGTACTCAAATAAAATGTGAAGAAGGAATTATGTGGTCGTTGGAACGTTGTCAAAAAGGGGTTACACTGCAATGGAGAGACATCCTGCTGCCTACGTAGTTGCGTAGCGACGATATACTTAAGGGCCCACAAACTTGAAAGACTGGGTACTTTTAAGACAAGTGTTCCATCACCCTTCAACTTTATCATCCAGGTTAACCTGCTGTTTCTTTGATAATAGTACCTCAAGATTTTTATTTATGTTGATGTGCACTGTCCTTCTTTCGTTGGTCAATTTAGCTCGTATCTTTTTGTTCTGTTCATCTTGGGGTAAGTGTTCGATACTCTTTGTGGATTTCATGCCGAGGAATTCTATAATCTTCGCCTTGCCTGAAAGGAAAGAAATGGACATTTAAAATTTAACCAATTGACACCGTAATGGACAGATGTGTATATCAATATTTTAGAATAACTAAACGACCCAGGTCAATTTTCCTATACCTTATAAATTACAAGCTATAATGATAACAGATCACCCTGAAAAGTCCTTCAAACTATTTATACTTTTAATATTTATAATTTTGTTTGGTTAAATGAGTGATATACATACTAGGATAAGGCCCTTCACTGCAATAGTATCTTCTGCAGACCACTTGACAGCAGAACAAGTACCTAAAAGGGAAACACAATGCCTGACTACATAAAAGTAAAGCAACATACCAGTATATTTATTATATATCATAGTGATAATGTCATCTTTTTAGCCAATCTAGACAATCATACCCCAGATTGTTGTGAATATTTAGTATGTACGCAAAAATTTGTCAATTTCCGATCCCCCCTTGTACGCAGTGCGTACGCTTTGGACCATACCCCCTGCCCACTGTACGCACGTATGCTTAGTAAAATGCAATATTCATATGCATATTGAAAGTTCTCTTAAAAGGGTAGAAATAAGTACAGTAGAATAAAAGTAAGATGCAAATTGTCCTTTCAAAAACTGAAAGCTCTTCAATTTTTATGGAATACAGAGTGTACCCTCTTTCATGAAATATTGAACTTGATGTTTGTCTTACTTTTAATCCCTATATTGAACCAATTAAATTAATGAAACCAATCAACAGTAAAGTAAATATACCCGTCTATACGCAACTGTAAACGACGATCAATTTCTGAATAACATTATTCAGTTTACCTGCATATTTCCAGTATAATTTTCTTCAGCAGCAAGAAGCTGAAAATGATGAAGAAGAATAAACGATCATTTTGTTTAAATTAATATTTTAAGATAACAATTTTTAAATCTTATCTTACCTCCTCATCGAAGTTAACATCATTTAGGTCTACCAAAATTTTGGGTCTCACTAACACTTATAAATTAGTAAATAACGTCTCTCAAAGTGGCATGTTCTATATCTCTTATGAATGTATGTACATATTTTGTATGTACGAAGAATAAAGAGGGACCTCTGATTGGCAGCTCTCCCACCCCTAGCTTAATTTATTGGCCCAAAAATCTCATAAAACTTTTGAAGATAAAAGATAAAAGCACAGATATTTCATAAATAATAAATAACGCACCATACGCTGAGTACGAGCCATTTCGTCCGACTTCTCCTGGAACTACAAAATAGTAATACTTCATACCAGATACGTACAATGACAGTACTTTTATTATATGCCTAAGGGGCGATACATTTAGGACGGATTTAAGGAGGGGGTGTCTAGACCAGTGCGGCGCTAATGTTCAAATCCATAATAACGTAACTTTTGGCGTACAGGGGAAAGGGGGTGAAAATTTTTCAAATCTTTTGTGTACATCCTAACTGGATGGCTACGAAAACATATTTCTTGTTTCAACCAATAGCTATATTATTTTGTCACAAAAGTAACAGTCATCACAACATACAACAAGCAGATTTTGATATACAAAGAAGTCCAAAGTATCTTCAATCATTTTTTTTTTCGCTGAGTTCTTTTTTTTTTGCAAATTACAAATATCCATTTTTAGAAGCTACGTAAACAATTTTCTACAACTGTTTTTTTAACAATAGAACTATTGTACAGTCTTACAGACGAAGTTGAGTCTTAACTTGCGAGATCTTGCAACAGAAAAGATTTTAAATAAAAAACACATACATGTTTAGAAACAGAAAATCCCCTGGATAGCATATTTGTTTGTGTTAGTGCAATAAATTTTAGGTTTTAAAAGCCAAGTCTTATTCTCCTTAATTATATGGCTACCTTTCAAAATGAGTGATAACGCACGCAAAATCTCTTGTTTACCCATCCTAAAGCTTTCAGAAAATCTACTTCGCAGAAAAACAAAATTCCTTTCTTATCGCCACAGATATAATTTTGAATTTCAAGGTAAAAACACTGGCAAAAAGATAAGGTGGCCTTAAAATTTTTTTCCTCATTAATATACATGATGCAGCGTACTTTAGGATGAGTACTCATGTTCTAAAACAAAACTTAAAATAGCATGTTCAATATCAGTCATTTGATAATGAAGGAGGACAGAAAATCGATGAGAAATATATACCAGCGTCCTGATTGCTTGATTGACTGATTAGTTTAACGACACTAGCACCACTTTAAGGTAATATTGTGTCAGCTCTGTAACAATAGGGTAACTCATTCCATATGTTCTTTCGATAACTTATGTGTCTGCTTAATATAACTTGATGTTATTCGGAATGACACTTTGAGCACACTTGTGTTATTGTGTTGCTGGGTGGTGTGGTATGGTGGTTCGAAGATGATAGAATGTATGTTTATCGGTGACCGAACTGTTGTTATGATACCTATTTGTCGCGTATCGTACTGCCCTCCTACACTGACTCTAATTTGAAGATGTGGCACTCTAGGTGGGGATCCCACACCTGACAAGCGACTTCTTTAAGTCTTTAGAAATTCCATCACCTAGATGGGTTGTTTAATCGGCTGTCTAAATTACTGTGTTTTTCAATGAATATTTATTTAGTTTTGGATACCGCTTTTTTAAATAGTGCGCACAAAATAATTGTCTGGATTGAATTCCATTAGCCAATCGTTCTCCCAAGGATTCAAGGCTTCTAAGTCTTGGTGTACAATTAGATGGTCACGTTCATCTCTAATCTCACAAAAACGGACACAGTCGTCAGCAAACAAGCGGACTGATGGCTGGGCTCGAAATGGGAGGTCATTAATAAAAATGACAAAAGGGGTAGGGCTTAGTATGGTGTTTTGTTGGACACCACAAAGCACGGATACACAAATCACTGTCTTCGCGACACGTGCGTCACTATTTGGGATGAAACCTTTGATGCAAGGCAAATTATGATTGTCACTTTGCATAAATCGGAGGCTAGCATTCGGCCCTGCGAACACAAGAAATGAACAAAATAGAGCTATAGAGAGCACAATCAGATCGTCCCGTGGTCTAACTGGCAAATTGTGTGAAAGGGAACAAACCTCGAGAAAAGTGCTTGCTGAAGGAAGACAGCTATGGAAAAAATGGTTAATATAATAACGCAGTTACTCTCGGACAAGAGAATTTTGCTTCATTCCAGGCAGTTCGAAAAGTAGATAATGAGCAGCAATTTGATTTGGGCCTTGATACTGATAGTCTTTTGGAGGTGTAGTATCAAATCGTTTCACAACTGCACAGCAACAATCAATATCAACATAAACAGAAATTAATGCTCGACTCGTAAGGTCAGGGAGACTCCGTAATAGTGGTACATTTTGTGTGTGATCTTTTCTGTTTTGTCAACATTCAACAGAGAGTTTACAGATATTGTTATTAGTCGTTCTATGAAGTTTGGGTCTCTCGTTTGAACCCCGGTCGTAGTATTTAAGACTTAAAACGTTTGTTTCAAATTCAAATTGGATAAAAATGTGCTGATGTTTTTATTGACAATGTTAACATCGTGAAAGTCCAAATCTGAGAGGTCACGGCACCTAAAGTAAAGGCAAGAGAATGAAAAAGTGATTCTCCGCAGAGACATTGACATGGTTTATTTCCAATAAAGCGACAACGTCATATCTTTAAGTTTGTGTAGAGAGGGGAATGGCATGGAAAGAGTAGAAACAACAAGGTAAAGTTCACCGCCTCGTAACCCTGAAGGCAAATTTCAGTATTCCGTTTCTTGGTTGAACGAGAACAATCCAATAAAGATCGATATGAAGCTTCTAACAGACCTCAAGAACCCATTGTGATAAAAAAAGAGAATATAACAAAAGTTTTGTTGAAAAGATACAAAGATAACACTAAGAGAGACCTAATATGAAAATAAGTAAACAGGGGACCAAATGTTCATCGGTTATTTTTGCTCGTATATAACCCTAACATACGACTTTGGGAGACCATACTCAGAATATGCCAACATAGATAGACCTTTCGTATATCTTAAAAGACACTGAAGTTAACAGCTAGAGAGACCATACATGAAAAAAGGGTAAATGGGGAGACGAAATGTGCATCATATACATTCACTCATATATACATAACCCTAAAATACGACTTTGGGAGACCATAAACAGAATATGCCAACATAGGTAGAGCTTTTTTATATCTGAAGCAGGGCTTGAAATTAATACTTCTGGGAGGTAGCAAATAGTCGCATATCTCTCTGTCAGAGCTACGAAGCATTTCATTGTTCCACTAACAGGGATCAACTTCATATGCTCTGAGGCACGAATCCTGCATACCAATCCCTACTATTCAAACAGTTACAGATAGTTCATGCCCATACACCCTTTTGTAAAACAGGCACAATTTTTAGTGAGTTGTATATCTTTTGTTTGCTCAAAAAAGTGTAGAAAAGTTAGCTTCCACATCCACCTGCGAAATGTTTGTTTACATTCTGGCCTTAAAATGTTACGTAACCCAAATCAAGTGACCAAATATTTAAATGAAGAGGTTGTGGGTTTTTGTAAAATATATACTAAAATAGTTGATAGATGCAGAATTACGTATAAAATTAGTTTGTACACCCATAATATTTGACTTTGGTTTACCACAACATCCGCCACCCTATATATACACAAGACATCAGTACCTGGCCGTATGGACGTGCAGATCACGCATGTTCCTCCACTTTAAACCTTTTTAATGCACCTGGTTATTAATTATGATTAATAATGATTTAAACTCTCGTATTGATCTTACTTTTAAAACCTAACAATGGTAAGCTAAAAAAAGCACACATTTATTTTGGTGGCACCGTTATCGTGAAACTACTCGCACACGTACACTTTACCGTAAAACAATCTGCTACTGTTTCCATTTCACTTCACTTCCACACTTCACAGAAACCAAAGAAAAAGCCCGCACTTCAGCGTATATTTCACTATGTATTTACTGAAACCACTAGCTCACTAGAAAAAAAAAAACAACCATAACGCGGGGGGGGGGGGGGTGGTGTTTACGACTGACTTTACGGTCAAAATCTAGTTACCTTTGATCAACAGGCGGTAACTTTTGATTTTTTTTCTTTTTTCTTGTTACTGGAATCAACCCAGCACTGCATGAACACAGCTTTACACATTGACTGAGGATAGACGCAGCTTCCAATCGGCCGTCCCTTAAAACCACAGGTTTCACGAATTGATTTTACTTGGCAACGCCTCTTGTATATCAGCCCATTGCTTCTCCCAATTGGGTTAACTAACTGAAATAATTCTAGCTTACATTAAAATAACAATAACGAGGGGAGAGGGGTTAACACTGACCCTCAGGTCAACATTTAATTAAATTTGATCAACATGCAGTAACCTCTGAATGTTTTTTAAGATGGGGATACGGTCACTTGCCGCTTTAGTTTAATGCAAAAAAAATTTACCGGACTAAACAACACCTAACCCACCACCAAAGCAACTTTCTTGTTTTTTTTTTCATGAAAAGGCGACCTAACATATGTACCCTACACTGGGATACACCTTTGCTGTGAATCAACACCTAAACACACTGATTGAAGGGAAACGCAGCTCTCACTTCATAACCGACAATGAAAACTGCAGCCTTCTCGAATGGATTTTATATAAAACAACAGTCCTTCACTTTGCAATGCTCTTGCTTCTCACACATTGATCGATTATCAGC
Organism: Protula sp. h YS-2021; assembly: GCA_949752745.1. NCBI lineage: Eukaryota > Metazoa > Annelida > Polychaeta > Sabellida > Serpulidae > Protula > Protula sp. h YS-2021. The sequence goes on from OX457033.1 coordinate 40,795,157, forward strand.
GCAGGGCCGTGTTTACACTATATTGCTAAATAGGTCACTGGCCGTATGGACGTGCAGAGCACGTATGTTCCTCCACTGCAAACTTTTTTAATGCACCTGGTTATTAATTATGATTAATAATGATTTAAACTCTCGCATTGATCTCACTTTTAAACCCTAACAATGGTAAACTAAGAAAAAGCACACATTTATTTCGGTGGCACCTTTATCGTGAAACTACTCGCTCACGTACACTTTACCGTAAAACAACCTGCTACTGTTTCCGTTTCACTTCACTTCCAAACTTCACAATAACCAAAGAAAAAATAAGAATAATACCGCCACACTTCAGCGTATATTTCACTATGTATTCACTGAAATCACTAACTCATCCCCCCCCCCACAAAAAAAAAACAACGATAATGCGGGGCGGGGGGGGGGGGCGGGAGTTTACGACTGACTTTACGGTCAAAATCTAGTTACCTTTGATCAACAGGCGGTAACTTTGGATTTTTTTTTCTTTTTTTTTGTTACTGGAATCAACCCAGCAACCCTTCCAATCGGCCGTCCCTTAGAACCACAGGATTCATGAATTGATTTTACTTGGCAACGCCTCTTGTATATCAGCCCATTGCTTCACCCAATTCATTTAAATAACTGAGATAATTCTAGCTTACATTAAAAAATAACAATAACAAGGGGAGAGGGGTTAGCACTGACCCTCAGGTCAACATTTAATTAAATTTGATCAACAGGCAGTAACCTCTGAATGTTTTTTATAGAAGGGGATACGGTCACTTGCCGCTTTAGTTTAATGCAAAAAAAAAACAATTTACAGGACTAAGCAACACCTAACGCACCACCAAAGCAACTGTCTTGCTTTTTTATAAAACAATGTGACCAAACATATGTACCCTACACTGGGATACACCTTTGCTGTGAATCGACACCTAAACACACTGACTGAAGGAAAACGCAGCTCTCATTTAATAACCGTTACTGAAAGCCACAGGCTTCTCGAATCGATTTTTTTAAACAACAGGCCTTCACTTTGCAATGCTCTTGCTTCTCACACATTGATCGATTATCAGCACAGGGCCGTGTTTACACTATATTGCTAAATAGGTCACTGCCAGCTTTGCGGTCTGCTTTAAAACAGCGCACATAAACCTCAGCAAAAAACCACTCTGGTCACATTCAACTGTTCTTGTGTGTTCCTGAGGGGGGAGGGGGAAAAGAGGAGGGTAAAGGAGGGGAAAGGTAGGGAGTGACACGGAGACACTAATTAAATCACTTTCCGCAACAGATATCATAGAGATATATCTCACAATATATAAGATATCACAGATTTATCTTAAAATATATGCCAAAAAATGAAGAGCTGACTTGGAGCTAGGTACATGCGGTGACAGGTTTTTCACTAGCATGACAACTCAGTGTCTGAAAAAGTCGAAATTCTACATCAAAATAAGCCAAATCACACTTAGGCGTTCCCATTAAAATGCGCAAAAATTCTGCGTTTCGAATAAAATAATCGAAAAATGTAAAAATTTTGTTAACAAGCCGTATGCTATTTTAAAAAATTATTAAAGATTTTAACAAATAGTTTCAGTTTCTTGTATGTTTTTTGCGATTTTTCTATAGCTGTGGTGTTTTGGACGCGAGCCGGTAATGCTTTTGTATGTGGCAAATACAGGATTTTACACATATTTTCTGTTCTGCGCGAAGTAAAATGTCGTGATTTGCGAAAATACAAGGTCGATATATTTTTTTCGGGCAGGATTTTCGAGCTGTAACTCGCCACTTTATTTTATCCTCCCGAAATGCAAATTTTAAGTGCAAACTGTAAGACTATCAACTCGCTTTTCAAAATGACTGCTAAGAGCTATAAGCCAATTCGCACTTTGACTTCTGCGTTTCGGCTGAATTCAGTTGGGATAAGGATATAAAGAAATGATAGATAAAAACGGCAAAAATCAACAAAATTCCATTTTGCCAGAAATATATTCTCACATTGGTTATTAAAGGGGCTGAAAAATGTGTAAAATGTTTTTTAAAAGATCATGTGATGGCTTTGTAAATTTGAAAGTGTGCATGTTGAAAAAAAATTAGAATTTTGATGTTTTCCCTTATCATTTTTTTTATAATTTATCCCAAAAATTGCAGTCGAAACAACACCTTAACCGGAAAGACCCGAAAGTGCAAATTGGCTTATAAGGATTACTTATGACAACAAAGCCGACTTTATATGTGTGTACTAACAGTTTACTTATAGCAGCTCAAGATTTTGCATTCTAAGACCAGTAGCAGGTGTCGGGAGGTTCGGCAAAAAATATTATTTTCGGGATAATTGTTGTTTTCGGGAGGTGGCGACACTACAGGCAGAGGCGGATTTAACCAAAGTTACTGTATCATTTCTTTCATTTTTTGCCCGATTCCCTCGCAGTCGAAATTAAAAATTCAAATTTTATTCGAAACGCTCAAAGTGCTAAGCTAGTAGAGTTAGAACATAGATACTTCCTGATTATGATGAGGAAATGATGTTGATCAACCAGTAAGCCAATTCGCACTTTGACTTTTGCCGAAAAGTTTTTGCGTTTCGACTTCATTCAGTTGAGATAAGGAGATAAGGAAATGATACAAAAAAAAACGACCCGAAGGTGCGAATTGGCTTATTTGCTGTCACGTCGTATCCACTTTCTAGAAAATGCAACATCCAATATATTTCCTAATATACCACATATCCAGAGTTTATTCAAGTCAAGTGGATCACTATTGACATTGATTGTCACTACAACTTGTTCTTAATGGTATAACTTATACTTACTGAAACATGCAATAAAATAAAATAAAAATGACGTCTCGAGAGATCTTTCGCGCATGCGCCTTCAAATTGTTTTTGTTTTGATATTGTGTTTTTGTTTTGATTTTCGACAAATCAAATCGAAGCACGTGTTATTTTTCAGGAAGGTTGAATTTACGGGACAAGAATTAAAAAAAGGACTTTTTTGTCTATCCTTCATGAAACTTTGCCATGTGATAGAGTAGACTTCTCTAAATATGGGGAAAATTTTAGTTTGCCCATATACAGCCGATTTTGTTCAAAAATGACAATTACAAATGGTCTCCTTGAGTGGTATTTGATATGGTTGTGAGATATACATGGGGTAGACTTTAGGACGGCTTTTCGAATTTGCCTTTCAGTCATAATTTTTCATTTTGGTAATATCTTATACACATTATGCTTAAGTTTAGTGTCCGTCTTAAAAATGTAAGAAGAATTGGCTACTTCTGAGTTTTCTGGAGGCCTTATAAATAAGGAGACCTGGTTCTGGTCTCCGAATTTTTTCGGTCTCTCTAAACCTTATAAATCAGCACGTGAGGTCTCCTCAAGCATTAAGGTATATATATATATATATATATATATATATATATATATATATATATATATATATATATATATATATATATATATATATATATATATAAAGAAGTATACCTCCAGCAATACGAGGACCATTTTTGCTAAAAAACCAGTATTAGAGAGACCAAAAATTTAGGGAGACCAAAAGTAGGTCTCCTTAATTCTTAGCTTATTTAAACGTTACGAAACTACACAGCAAACAAAAAACGAATGATTTTATGGCATAGCAAATATAATATACTTTGGTTTAAAATTAAATTTGAATGTTTACACTTGATAACAAGCTTTCAATTTGATTCTAAACTTTAAACCTTGTATAAACATTAGTGCCGAAAAATCAGCTTTAAGGAGACCGGGGAAAACTGTCATTTTTATTGAAGATCCGCTATATATATATATTTTATTTAAAAATATTACAGCAACCAGTTTTTTTTTCTAAACTGCTCAAGATATTTACACATGGTTTAGCACGAAATTGAAAGAAATGATAATTTAGCACTGTAAACAGGCATTTTTTCAAAGAAACGAACACTTTAGAGCAAGATGCTTTATGAGGTAATAAACATTATGACGTAATAAGACGTATCTCTACTTTATATATATATATATATGTAGCGTGTAAACCGACATAAGGGGACTATACCCCACATTTATACAAAACACTTCAAAGGGCATTTTTTAAATATTCATTACTCTTTTTTGCCTACCAAAATAATTTTTAAGGAATTTAAAATAACATGTAACACTGTTTTCTCTAAATAATATAAAAATCTTGCACATATTCATGAAAAAGATATGGTCTCTTTATTGCTGGATGTATATTTCTAGGTGTTTAAACCGACTTAAGGCGACCATATATACAACTCGAAGAAACATTTTGTTTATCATTAATTACTGCTTCAAGTCTTTACTTTCCTAAGTAATGTTGCAGAGTTTAAATGTCATGTAACAATATTTTAACCTAGAAACTTGAAACATCTTGCACATATTTGCATGCAAAGTAGAACCAAATGATGCAGTCATTGGTAATATGTGTATAGTGTCATCTCTCAAGGCTGTCGTACATGTGTGTAACTTATAAACATGCACATACATAACAAATAATAATAATAATAAACATAGGTTTAAAATAAATCTTTAAAAACACCCAAGTAGCAGCAAAATATGCTACTTTGGGAGACCAAATATACAGAGCATTAAGCCACACACTTAGGGAGACCCGGGAAATTCCGTGGTTTTAGCCAGGTCGCCTAAAATGCCAAGAAAAATATAGAAAAAATACGTAGACCAATTTTTTGTTTATTTCTTGCTACTTAATATGACAAAAAGAAAAAAATCACACCCATTATCTACCACGTATAGGAACATTTTTTGGTAATTTTTGTCTTTCTAAACTCAAAGGTAAAAAATATATAAATGGTCTCCCTAAGTGCTATATATATAAGGCATGGTCTCCCTATGACTGGTTTTAGATATATATATATATATTGTAATTAGGGATTTCAGGAAATCCCTAGGGAATTCATGTAATGAATAAATCCATATTGATTATAACACTATTTTGAAAACTTGTCCATTCAGGAAGACTGTTTAGTAGTTCTTCAGAACTGTATATCCCTTTTCACATCGCAAGGAATTGGAATTTATAACATTACCATCCAAAATACTAAAATTTGGCGTGAAATGTGACATAAATTACAAAGGATAAGAAATATCGCTAAATTCAGGTACTGAAGTATCTGATGAATGATAGTTTGGCAATCGAGTGCTTTTTATATAAATTCAATATCTACTATTAATTTCGGTAAAATACTACACTGCAAACATGAAAATTCTCAATAAAAACATTAAAATTGATTGAGTAAGTTACACGAATCCACTAGGGATTTCAAGAAATCTCTAATTTCACAGATTCCCTGTAACATATATATATATGATATGTATATATGTGTGTCTGTGTGTCTTTGTGTCTATGCGTGTATGCTTCTCTCGTACAATCATTCCTTGATTTATATTCATTGACTTAACTGGAATGGTAATGTAATCAAAGGTCGAGTTCCAGATCTACAATTCTGACCTTTGTCTATGTTTCATAACAAAAGTACACCAAACTCTGGTAAGGTTACTAAGCGAATGAGAAAATTTTCTATCATGTTCTTTCGCCCAAATATTAATAGTTAAATCTATAGCAGTCAAAACATACTTGTGCAAAGTTCTTTCCTGCAATTTCAAAGTGCTTTTCCAGATTTCATATTAAATTCTCAATATTTTCAACTTTTTCTGAAAATCGATTATATTTATATGTATGTTCATTGTAGCGGACTTGGTTTTAGACAGTACACTTAACTTCTATATGGCCCCTAAATTTAAGACATGAATTAAAGTCAGGTGATCCCCTGTGATTGGTTTGTGACACGTGTTCTGATCAACGGACGATATCCCACCAAATTCGATGTTATTTCTCCACGTGTTTGGTCAGTCTTTTAAAGTCAGTCATACTGGACAGATGTAGGTTTAGCCTGAAGTTTAAGTCTGTCACAATTGGTAAGAACTTGATTATAATTAGCTATAATAAATGAAATGTTCTCTATGTCAGAAACATTCAATGTGTAATTTAGATTAAATACTGACTCGATTTATCTGTTAATTATCGGTATTTTGTTATTGTTTATTGCAATGCGCATTGCGGGAGAGGATGGTCATTTATTTCCCGTCTGTCATAGTCTGTCCATTTTGGGAGCCAAATAGGAATAGGGCAGCACGGAGGCCACCACGATGTCCCCATCCCCTTCATCAGCTACGCGCTCGATTCCGGTACGCGCTGGACGACCCAGGTACGCGCTCGGTGGTTCAGATACGCACTAGACGATTCAGACACGCGCTTGACGGCTCCGGTACGCGCTGGACGGCACAGGAACGCGCTGTACGATGCAGTAACGTACGGAACGCTCGGTCACAGCACAGGGACGCCTCGATGGATGCGGAATTTTCCATGGCCTGCTGCCGTGACACCGAAAAGGAGTGACTTGTACTTTTGTGCTTTGTTTTAGAAAATTCTATCGAAACAGTTGAGAAGAAATTGAGAGTTAAACATGAATATGTCCAGATTTGGATGAAAGCTCCCCCCCGCCCCTGTCCAATATTTAAAAACATTCTCTCTTTGGAGAAAAAAGCTGGATTCAGAGTCCCTCCCTTTGTAATAATTCGGTTAAAATTGGAGTGTGAAAAAGGCCATTAATGGATTTTATTGTTTTTTTGAAAATGAAAAATTGGTATAAGCAATCTCTACCCCTCCCACCCCAACCCCCGGCGTGTACAATTCTCCCAAATGATGCTAAAAAGACAAATAATCGTGAAAAAATATTGAGGATTTCTTCAACCATAACGAGAGCTTTTCACTGCTTGTATTTAATTATTATTTTGTTAGGAATAATTTATAAGTTTTTGTGAATTTTATAAAATTTAATTAAATTACGTCACTGAACTGAAGTAAATGTGAAAGCTCCGTTTACACATAACTATTATTTTTCGCCTCTTCAATCCATAATTTTTTACACATTACGGCATATTTTCGTCTAAAATTGAGTAGGTGGTAGAGATTATATACTCATTAATATTTTCCGCGAGTCTGATATTTTTCGACAGCTATTTAGGGCTTCAGACTATTTTAAATAAAATACAGAAAACCCGTTTAAGTAGCTGTAAATAGTATTCTCTCTCACCTGTTTCCCGGTCGCAAAACTGCATAATATGTGTCCTGTATTTAAATTATCGGCCAATTTCTCGGCCAAGTTAATAAACCAAGCAGAATCAGGAATACAAACAGGATGCATACAAAAATTGATAGCGATTTCTCAGCGACAGATACAGTTCGGATGATTTCTCGACCCAGTTGCAATAATTCAATAATACCCGTCAAATAAAGAATCAGTCTGACAACAATATAAATACTTTACAAACACGTTGATTTCCTCTACTCAGTTCAACTCGGAATTTTGAAGAATTTTATTACGTTATTGAGGGTGCTCTGTAAGACAATTTTCACGACGATTTTGAGAAGCTCTGCACGTTTAATACTGTCGCGATTTCCGTCAAGAATTTTAGTATCTGTTCGCAACGTTCCTTTACCGGGCCCAAATCGTCACGATTAAAAAGATATGGCGAGCTATGCTGGCGAGAAAGATGACGTGTTGCGTTGTTGCCACTCCAGTTGCACTGGGTTAATGAACGTATAGGACACACAGGTTTTTTTTACGATTGGAGCGAGACGAAACGTTAATAGAGGAGGTAGCTGTGCTCGATACACGAGGCGCGCGCGTGGTGGAAACGTCAATCGTCGGTACGCAGGGAACATCCGAGGGCGTAACGTGAGATGTAACAGGTACATCGGAGAGTTCAGATAACGTTGAAACACGAGGCGCGTGTGTGGTGGAAACGCCAATCGTCGGTACGCAGGGAACATCCGTGGTCGTAACGTGAGGTGTAACAGGTGCGGCGGGGAGTTCAGAATAATCCAAAACAGGCGTAACTGTTACGTTTCGTTCGTGTGGACGGGCTGCGACAGTCGCGTCTTTTGGAATGTTCGAGGAAGGAATCACCAACGGTGCAGAGCGGAACATCAGCACTGCCATACCTCAACTCATACTTGAGCTGTTTGCGCATCCTCATGTAAATTTGTCCCATTATGTTTTTCCCCGGCCACGACTGGACACGAGTCCACGTCAGGTCACTCGCACTCAACCCGGCTGACCAAAAGTAAGCAAAACTAGTTAAAACTAGTTATAATCCCGATCTTAAAATTGGAGCAAGCGGGGCAATTCGTGTCTAAAACCGATGACTACGACTGAAACATATCTCACACACCACACCATCGTGCGGGAAAGAACGAGTATCGAATCGAGGGTTTGCAATGCTGGAAACTTCCTTCTGATATCGCGCGGGGCAATTTTCATCCAAAAAATTATGATCACATGTGAAACAAACTTCGCAAACTTTATCGTTCTGAGGAAGGGAAAAGGGATCAAACTGGGGTCTGTGATGCTGGAAACTGTAGAATTCCTGAGAAGTAAATTTCTTAAGTACACATTTGCTAAGTCATCTCGTCTTCAGCTGGTGAATTCATTCAGCTGGTGAATTCATCTAGATACTTAGGTTTCTTAGTTGCCCTTCCTGTACGTGTTGTTCGTTCAGATCTGTCATTATAGCCGTTCAAGAGGAGGTCTAAATCATAGCTGTCACTTCCAGATCTCTCCTCATCATCTCTACCGATTTCTTCCTCAGTTTCCTGCGCGAATAGGCTATGCCGAAGCTTCCTAAGCCATAAGAGCAGAGCTCCATCTTGGCATAACTTCACATTATTGTGATGTATTACCAATTCTCTTTTCCTGTCCTCAATTTTTATCAACGTTGGCGAAAAAACCTCGACCACTAGAAGCAATTTATTGCTTTGACCAACTTTCCATAGGTTATTTAGTCTGTACACTGTCACCCCCAGAAAATTTAGTATGCTGTAATTTTAAGTCATAATCTTTCTTCTGTCTCCTGTGGGTCATTTTTAAAGTGGTTCTGGCAGTTTCTTGAGCCTTTAGCATTTTTCTCCGCAACGTATTGACATAATCTGGCTCGCTTAAATCCGATTTGACCCAACCTTGAAAATAGAGGCCAACAGGTTTCCAGACTTTCCTACGCAACATTACCATATTGGGTGTGAACTCAGTTTGTCGATCAGCAGAAGCTCTAATGACTCTCGCAAGCTGTTGCAAATGATCATCCCAAGTGTTTTGGCTGCAAATGATCATCCCAAGTGTTTTGGCTGCCAGTTTGATGCAGGATGATATTGAGTGGTTCTCAATTTGGAGATTTGCAAGAGGCCACAAACTGCACTGAAAAGCTTTCCATCAAAAGCTTTACCCTGATCTGTAAATATTTGCAGAGGACACCCGAACCTAGAAATGAATCCATCAACTGTGGTTTTTGCCACTGTTTCGGCTGATTGATCTGGGATAGGGTAACATTCAATCCACTTTGTAAACTGGCCATCCATCATTAGAATGTAAAGGTTGCCACGTTTACTTGGGGCAAAAGGGCCCAACATATCGATGTGAACCCTTTCCATCAGGGCTGATACGTGGTAGCTTTGCATTTCGGCTTTGGTTTAACAGTAGATTTTTTCTGTTTGTTGCAAACACTACAGGATTTGACATAAGCTTTACAATCTGTCGCCATGTGGTACCAAATAAAGGATTGCTTAATTTTGTGTAAAGTTTTATCAAAACCTAAATGCCCAGCCAGAGGATTGTCATGGCAAATTCCAAGAATTTCGTTGACAATACTCTCTGGAACCATAAACAGATATTTCGGTGGATGCGGATTCTGATCCCATTGATAATACAATAAACCGTGTCGAATCACCAATAGGGAGTTGCAATTTCTTAACTCCCGTACTTGATAAGGCAAATTCATCCTCGTCTATTGTCTGTTTGTCTATCAATTTCAGCAAAATGCCAAATACTGGATCATGTCTTTGCAACTCGACTAATTCCGCTGCTGAATATCCATGAAGCCAATGTTCTGACGAAATGTTTCCAGTTTCATCGGGAACTATTTGCCTCAGCATTAAGGATGCATTCCCTGGTGCATTCGCTGCCAGAGGGATAACATCGTCAACGTCTTCTTCGAATCGTGCCCATTCGATATGCTTAGCACAAGGCAAACTACTAAGATTTTCCGGCTTCATAGCAATTATAAAATCGTAATTCGTCGGGTATGCGTGAAAGGGCATCGGCATTCACATGTTTAACGCCAGCACGATGTAATATGACCTTATCATACTGGCTTAACTCTTCAAGCCACCGCACCAAAATACCGGCATCAAGTTCACGCTTGCATGTCAAAACTTCAGAGCCATGAGTCTTACGGGACGATTTCTCGGTTTTACCGACTTACACAGCCAGTGTAGAGTACTGAGGACACAATTTCTTGATGCTCGAGGTTACTGTGAACAATCCAGGACACGATTTCACAGTGCCACCTACTTGAATAGTATAGTCAGGACATGAGCTCTCGATGTCCGACTCAAACACAAGCAAACCGGCAGACGATTTCTCAGTCTCCGGCACGTTTAGCTGAACGTCCCATCCTGCCAAATTACTGGACTCCAGGATTTCTCCCGACTGCATTAATAACCCTTTGTGGTTTGTTGTACCTTCCAAGACAACGTCCCCCTCTCCCGCAAGAGTGGTACTACCCAAGACCATGATGGGGGTATTAGCCGGTACCTTAACCCTCTTTATCAGGAAAACTCTGCTGACCTAAACTTCCTTCCCTGTAGAATTCTTCCTCAATTTAATTCCGATTTCTTCATTTTTAATTTTGAAGACATTGTTACCTAAATCAATTGTTATTTTGTACTTGTTAATGAAGTCTATACCCAAAATCAAATCATCCGTGATTGGACCTACATAAATCTTGTCAAGGGCGAAGAATTGTGAACCAGTTTTGAAACTAATATTCATTGCCAAATGAGCTCTAAAATATTGATTTTCACCTGCACCTTTCAGTCGAATAGCTTCTAATAATTTTGGTGGTGTATCTAATGAATGGTAGAGTTCTCACTCAATACAGTTACTAGTGCCGCGCTATCGACAACAGCATTTACCTGCTGATGATTTAGACTGATGTCAATTACAGGTGTCAGATCATTATGCTCAGACTTCAGTAACGTTACTTCCCTCACGGTGTTATACCGCAAAGTCTCTTATTGCGACTCTGATATGCTTTCCAATTTTGGACAACCTTTTACGTCAACGTCAGTTCTGGAGCCGAGGTCACCTAGGCCCTTTCTAATCGACTAATTTGAGTAGCACATTCTCGGGCGAAATGTCCTCTACCTCCATTCAATATCATTCGCCCCAATGTTTGAAAAACTCTGCGTCATGATTTTGCAAAGCTTATCAAGCTTTGAATCAATAGACGTCATTGCGCTTCGAATGTCCTTTTCACTTGTGTAAAGACCTTCTTCCCTACGGCTATACCTTTGTGAAGGGGCACTACCTGATGTCCTATATTCGAGTCACTCTACTTCTCCATAGTCTCTGCCGTTCTCAAACCTAGGAGAGCGGTTATAAGTCCTATCGCGTGATCGGTAAAAAGATCTAACGGTCTCAGGAGACGGTGAATCTCTCTAAAGATTTCGAAAAGGGGGCCTGGAATAACCCACATTTCTATTCAAGTGTTCTCCCTCGTTCCTGTATTAAGAATGTAAAAAATGTCACTTTCTTTCCATTCACGCTCATATCTATAAGGGGAACGTCGGTATGAGGAATATCCGTCATAACTATGGTCAGTCCAATAGGGGGAACGTGGTGAATATGCACTGGGCCCTTAGAAACCGTTATCATGTCTATTGTAATGACGTTGTGAGTACACACTACGTTCCCCTTGAACCCTTCTTTTTCTAGAAGGGGAGCATTGTGAGTACTCAGTGCGCTTGAAATTTTTATCTCTCATCGGAGAGAGTTGTTTTGACTCCATTCTTAACCGTTCCACATTGGTAGGCGACAGTCGGGTTTTACCAGCCAACTTAGTTGTTTCATTGTCATTTTTACGGACTACCCTCACGCTGAAAGTCCTGGCTGCCTAACACTTTTGTCTCCCAGAATAGTTTTTTGATTGGTTATTGCTACGTCTAAAAGACGTACGGCTTCTTCTAAAGAAGAAGGCAACCGCCTTGTGCTGTACGCCATCCAAGAAGGCGTCCGCTGCCATTTGATCCATCATTTCCTGACTAATTCCTTCAATCCCCTCCATACCTAGCTTCTTAATTTTCTCCGCAATCTCATTAATAGTTTCTCCTGACTTCTGTTTTAAAGTCAAGAATTTTTTCTAATTGATCTTGGGTCCTCCTTCTTGTAAAAGCGTTTTTCTAAGTTATTTTTGAGTACTTCGTAGTCCGTCTGTTGCTCTAGAGGTAGCGAGGCGAAGTAATCAGCAACAGGGCTACTGAGGCAGTCACCACTGGCACAACCGCTCGAAGTAATGAATAAATGTTATCCAGTTATTGTCTTCGGAAGAACCAGTGAACTTGCTAAGTTTTGGAAACTGTTGGTAAATTTGATATTTGGTCGGGTGAGATTTGTCTGTTTTTGTTGTGGTTTTTCTGTTTTATTTTCGCCTTGTGCTTGTCCTGAAATGACGGTATTTTGATCTTTTTTATCTGCGCTGTCGCCAGACGCTTTAGGGCACTAACCCTATTACTAGATGTCACTGTATGACCCTGTCCTAAATTGTTAGTATCAGATGCGCCTGACACACAACCAATATGCCTAGTTGGTGATGTATCAGTAGCAGTCTGATTCGGGTTTGCTGGAATGTGCACACCGTCAATATGCCTAGTTGTCAGGGTTCTACTGTTCTCTTGCTTATGTATGGAATTTTTGGGCTGATTAGACAAAGGATTTGTCGTGTCTGTTGGTGCGCTGTCGTTTGAGAATGGTTGAGGAAATGTTGCATTCAGAACTGACTGACTAATTCCAGAATTATGAGTTTGTACATTCTGTGTCCCCACTCGTGTGATCGGAGGAGGAACTGGATAGTCATGAGGTGTGTCGAGTGGGTTAGTGATACTGTGTTCATTGTGAAGCAACGATGCATCTCGGTGCCTAAAGATTTCAGGTTGCCCTGTTCGATCATGGTGTCGACTCAAGTAACGATTTTGCAACTCGTCACTCAAGTGCACCATGGCCCGGATTTCTGATTGGCCTTCCAAAAACCGTTCAACCTTGTCTAGGGTTTGTTCCATACTGGTTATTGTGATTTGTAAAGGTTCAATTTTTCATCCAAATGTTCCCCTATCTTCTTAATTTCTGTAGCCATAAAAGTTTTTGTCTGGTCTATTTGGAACTGAAAATGACCAAGATCCGAGACAACCTTATCTCTAAAGGTGTTCATCTGGGTCAGTACATTATTGCAATTCGACTCGACCTGTGTTAACCTCCAAATCTGATCATCTTTTTGCTAAAATGTATTAAACATACCTGATCTCCTCTCCCATAATCGTCTTCAAACTTTTCAAAGCTAGTTTTTGTCATTTCAACATCTCTCCGAAGGTCAACTATGTTTTGGTAATCTCAGGAATTGACCATGTTGTTGGATTTTGGTTATCCCTCCTGACTTTGAGTTCTGCACTGAAACAGGTTTGAGTTATGCTCGGTTTGACTTGAGTTGTGCCTGCCGGCGAATTCGGCAATGTGGAGGTCTGGTTAAATTGTGGTGTGTACTGCATTGTAATTTATCTATTATGATCAGTTGATAACTGTTGAAGTCGTGGCCGCCCGTCGGAAACCGTATCGTTTCCGATAGGTGATGAAAGTTGCTGTGAGGGTGACAAAGCACCCCGCAGGCTTACCAAATGTTCAGTAAGTCTTTGTATTTCAGCAAGTGAAGGTGAGGTGTGGATGTTAATCCATCTGGTTTGAAACTAGTTTCTGTGTCTCTGCCTGTTGCCAAACACATTGGAACTGTTTCAGGGGTGCTCCCATAGTCTTTGTGTTTGTACACAAAACCGTTGTATTCCGAGTCCGATTCCATTTGTCCACATATACCTATTTCCAACTTAGCTAACTTAACTAGTCTTAAATCTACTTAAATCTACTTTACAGCTATGTGCAAACACGTACAGGAAGAAAACTAAGGAAAAGAAATACCTATATCTCTAGGCATACACATGATACCCACTATTCACATGCACAAAGGAAATAACCTATCACTAGGGTAATATCTATTGCTAGGATAAAGGCAGTGTTTGTACGCACCACGAAACACGAAGAATTTTAAGAATCTATACTTATATTTGTTTATTTCTAGAGCTCTAAACTGCCTATTTTCATGAGGCAGTACTAAATTCTATTTCTAGGAACAGAAAAGGAAAATATAACATGTACAAGAGGAATATATATATATATATATATATATATATATATATATATATATATATATATATATATATATATATATATATATATATATATATATATATATATATATATATATATATTGTTTATTTCTAGATCTACACAATGCTTATTTTCATGAAGCAGCAAAAATTCCTATTGCTAGGGAGAAAGAGGTTTAGTTCATGCTACTATCAGCATTAACTAATGACTGTTAAAGTGTTTTAAGCGTTTACTCAGATTTCTTTGAATATACACTTATATTACCAACAATAAGAGGATTAGTAGAAGTATTAAACAAAGGGACGAAAGCAATCATAGAGAGTTTTCTTTTTTCTCTCTCCTTTTTTATGGAAGCCTAGGTTATTTGAAAGAAATCGAAATCTGTGTGGTATAACAGTAAATAAATAAAGCAATTAGTAAACAATAAATTTAGAAATTACGCTGTGGTAAAACAGCTAAATAAAAGGAAATAATGAAATGAAATTTAACACAAATAGAATCAACGGAGAAATCAAATTCTGCTGTGGAATAACAGCTAATTAAATGAGAGAAATAGCAGACAATAAATTTAGAAATTACGCTCTTGTAAAATAGCTAAATAAAAGGAAATAATGAAATCAAATTTAACACAAATACAATCAATGGACAAATCAAATTTTGCTCTTGAATAACAGCTAAATAAAGGAAGCAAATAGTAAATAAATTTAGAAATTAGGCTGTGGTAAAACAGCTAATTACATTGGAAGAATGAAATCAAATGAAACACAAATAGAATCAAAGGAGAAATGAAATTTGCTGTGGTATAACAGCTAAATAAATGAAGGAAATAGCAAAAATATTCAGAAATTATGCTGTGGTAATCAGCTAAATATATTGGAATAATGAAATTGATTTCCACACATTTATAATTTATGAAGCACGATAAAAAAAATAAAATAAGAAACACACAATCACTATACCGTCAAATTCACCCGGCCGGCCGCTTGGAGGACGGGATATGGGAATATTAGTTTATTTTGTTAGTACGATATTGTTGGTAACCTTGGGAATCGAATCTCATAATATATTACATAGAATAAATTGTTTCACCGAAATATAATAGTAACTTTAAATCAGATATAAAATATTTCAGAATTTGGTTTAAGGGAGTCGAATCTGGCGAAGAGTTACTTGGAACTGCTATTGTATAGGAAAAAATAATAAATTTTATGCGTATATTTTTATATAAAGATAGATAGATATATGTGAATCGGACATGAAAACTAATGCCAAGCATGAAAGGAGGTTCTACGTAGCCATGAGAGCTACTTGGTGCCGTGTCAAATATTCATTTATGCTATTTTCGCGCCAAAACAAAAAAAAATGATTTGCTGTTTTGAAAATGATCGACCAAGTACGTGCTAAATACCAAACAATTGCGGCAATTTCAAAAAGGGCTACGTGGAGCGATATCTCAAAATAGAACAACAACTTATATTCGTACTGCGACTTCTTTAGATTCCTCGTACGAAGCTCGAAGACTGAGGCTGGCGTTACGAAACTTCAAGATTTCGCGGAAAATTGTTAAATTCTAATACCTTTCGCACAGGGACTATATAAAAGTATATATCTTTGGACGCAGAAATTAGTGCTTTATTCAATACCTAATGTCATTTTCTACGAACCTTAAGCATAAGGAGAATACGGTTACTTTTTTACCATTGGTGTTATGGAACAGCTTTTTAGCTTACCTTCGTATAAAAACGGTTGTTACAGTATTAGTAAAACTTCCATCCTTTACTTAAAACTTATGATTTTTAAGTAATATATTCTGTTACAAGGAAAACATTTAAAAAATTCAACTATTCTTTCACTTTCGGACAAAAAAAACAAATATGGCCTTCACGTTCTTTTCCGGCTATTCGCGCAGAAGGAACATGCGCATAAATGCATGCGCAGAAATAATTGTCTGGTACCTTGTCTTCAATAACAGTCAAGGTGACTTTGAATGTCCTTTTTCACTTTTTAACTATTTTTTCGTGAGATTCGAAACCCAAAAACACTTCTAGTGCCATTTTTTGTCGTTCTGCAACCAGGAATGCAGAGAACAATAGGAGATATTATATAATACAGTACTTAAGTAACAAACTTACATAATGTGCCGCGTGTAACTTCCCACTCTGGCTCTACCCCGGGGATTTGCCGTGGTTGCTTTAACTATGCTGCCAAATGCAGTTGCTGCTTGCGGTCAGGAGGTGAGAAAGAACCCCCAAGAAGGGCATGGGGTTTTATACGGGTCAAAGGGGCGAAACCAAAAAGAGGCCAAAATCGTTTTCAAGATGAAATGGTCCAACCTTTATAACACTATTTTAAATCCACCCTTCAAAACTGATCAAATCTTAAAAGGTATATTATTTTTTTAAATAGACTCAACATATTTAGAAAATCTTATCCTTAAAAGCTGCATTAAGGGTTTTATTTACGCCGGTGTTTTATGTATATTTTTCTCCGTGACTGCTGTGTACCTGTCAAATGGCCTTGGCATTGATCACAAGCAGTACACGAATGAACACAGTAAAAAGGCGTTTCGCTTTAAGTGTGAGCCGCAAAAGCTGTTTCGCTTTAATGCTACTTTGGTTGTGAGTTTAATTAAATGAGTTTTGCATCTAGCACCTACTCTGAGAGTCTTTGATAGCACTGAAGTGAAACTTTAAAACTACTTGTACAGTTTTACTACTTGGGTAGGAATCTATTTAGAATCGTTCAATCGCAATAAGGGAGTGAAAAAACTATTTTTATTTTGCTAAACATGTTCTGTTTTGGTAAAATCATAAAGAAGGTCACGTGTAATTGATGGCAAATGAACAAAAATGTCGCTGCTCTGATTCGCACCGCCCCCACCCCCCGCCTCCCCCTGTGTGTCCCCTCTCCCCGTCCAGGCCGCCTGTTGTTGATACATTCAGTAGAAAAGAAAGGCGAGTACTGGAACAGCTCTGCCCAACAATATATATATATATATATATATATATATATATATATATATATATATATATATATATATATATATATATATATATATATATGTCCATTTAGACATCCAGTCAGACACATCCTTTATCCTAGAGGACACCAGAAAGAATCTAGGTGTTGATAGGCTTGATATTGAGCTTTTCTTGTCCACTATATTCGCCGAAGATAAACGTGATCATTCCAAGCGAGTCGGTGGATTTGTGGTGAGAGAATTTAACGCTTTGAACAAAATTCGCGGCCGATTATGCTCACAAACAGGTCACATATAAAAACGGCGTCAATGTGCGAAAAGTGGCCTCACTTAAAGAAGATGCAGCCCAAACTTATGCCAGTATCTGAGTCCGAGGCGATTAGTGCACTTATATGATACAACTGTAGCCGAGCGCTCCTCCAAAGAGAAGTTATTACAGCCAAACACTGACCTTTTCCGCAATGAACAGATTTGGGCTGGGGAATAGTTGGCATGGTTGACTGTGGTTCTCCAAACAGGCATGGTTTCAGTCACAGAGATATGGCCTACGATGTAGGTAGGGATAAGGTCAATCAAACTGCCTTTCGCACGTGTGCCTCGGTGGTTGAGCCACCTCCTGACATTTTAAAATTCTTTGAGTCCGATTTTAAGGAAGTTTAAGAAAGCGCCGGACTGTCACAAGAAGATGCAAGGTTTTTGGAATTTATGAAATCAAACATCTTTAGAGACTCGGGTAATCACTACGTTATGCCTTTCCCCTTTCGTGCAGAATCCAGTTTACCTCACAATCGTCGGGTAGCAGAAGAAAGGCTCAAATGTCTCAAGGGTCGGTTTGATCGTCAACAAGAAGTCAAACAAAAATACACTGAGTTCATGACTGAAATGCTCGATAAGAATTACGCAACTCTTGTTCCACCCTCTGATCTCGATAAAGTAGTCTGGTATCTTTCCCACCGTGGGTTCATACCTCCAACAAGCTGAGGGTTGTGTTTGACTGGAGCTCCAAGTTCAAAGGAATATTCCTCAATGATCTCTTGTTGCAAGGCCCAAACCTAACAAACACGCTTCTCGGCAAATTGTTGAGGTTTTGACAGGAAACGGTAGCCTTTGGATGTGATATTCAAAAAATGTTTATCAATTTATAATGCCAGAAAAGGACCGTTTCTACATGTGTTTCCTGGTTGCCTCATGGGTACACATCAAAGGAACCATGTGTGTATGCAATGTGTGTGCATAGTTCGGACTTCGATCATCACCTTCATGTAGCAACTTCGGCCTAAAGCAAGTAGCAGATAACTTCAAGCATAAGTACGGCTCAGCAGCAAGTAATTTCTTGCGACAGAACTTCTATGTACATGATGGGATCAAGAGCGTTACGGAACCCAAACAAGCGATTGAACTTATTCGCAAAACGTCACACATGTGCGGGGAAGCAAGTTTGACGCTGCATAAATTCGTGTCAAATTTCGCAGAGATCCTGGATTCTATTCCAACGGAGAGGACAAATCAAGCTAATGTTGACCTACGGTTTGAAAATTCGCCTATAGAGCGACATTGGGTGTTCAATGGAACATCCAGTTGGACGTGCTTTAGTTTCGAGTCGAGCTTAAGCACCGCCCTATGACTCGAAGAGGGTTTTTATCTGTAGTAGCCGCACTCTATGATCCCATGGGCTTTCTAGCACACTACTCTTTGATGGGAAAACGAATTCTTCAGAATCAGTGTATTGCCGGAGCAAGATGGGATGAGGAGGTCCTGAAGATCTCAAGTATCAATGGTTAGTTTTGCGGACATTGAAGAAGTAACGGTACCTCGTTGTTTTCGCCCACAAAGTTTCCACATAGCTGAGGAGCAATTGCATCATTTTTGCGATGCCTCTGTGGTAGGAAATAGGTGCTGCAGTTATCTACGTCTTGTTGACAGCAGTGGAAATTCGAATGTTTCTCTGGCTATGGGAAAATCAAGAGTTGCTCCGATTAAGCCTGTTACTGTTCGCAGGTTGGAGCTAACGGTCGCTGTTAAAATGGCAAAAACGATTGGAATGGAGCTTGAATATCAGGATATCAGGCATGTGTTCTGGACGGATAGCCAAGTTGTACTGGGATGCATAGGCAATACCTCCAAACGGTTTCATGTGTTCGTTTCCAACAGAGTTGGTTTTATATGTTCAGAGACCAATACGGATCAATGGCATTACATCCCTGGTACAATCAACATTGCAGATATAGCATCGCGTGGTTGCCTAGAATTTGTGCAACTCAAAATGGTTTTTAGGACCACACTTTCTTTGGCAATTTGGTTTGGCATCTTTTGGTTCAAACAAAGAGATAAGTAACGATGATCCTGAAGTCAAGGAGGTACTTTCATTCGTCACAACTTCAAAGGAGTTTGAGCTCGAACGTTTCTCTCACATATCAAGCTAGCGCAGGCTGAAAAGAGCATTGGCTTTGATTCTGCTGTGGAAGGATACCCTAAAACAGAAAAAGCGAAGGGCAACCAGAAGTGCTGTCTCAGTCTACGATTCAGTTAATCTTCAAAGCTTACAATTAGCAAAGCACACAATACTGAAGTTAACTCAGAGCTCCTTCTTTCAAGAGGAGATCGAAGCTATCTGAAGGTCAGAGCCAGCGAAGTTGTCGAGTCCATTAAATGCTTTGGACTGTTTTCTAGAGGATTATTTGTTGAAAGTCGGAGGATGTCTGAGGAAGTCAAACCTGCCTGTATCGACTATTCACCCTGCTGTGGTGCCAAAGCCTAGTCATAGTGCGAAACTGATCACTGGCTACCGCCATGATTCAGTATTGCATCAAGGGAAAGGCATAACTTTAAATGCGGTGCGGTCTAAGGGATTTGGGATGGTTGGTTGCCGTGGTTTGGTTGCTCGGTTTATCTATCATTGCGTGATCTGCAGGAGACTGAGGGTAGAAGCTGCCCTTCAGAAGATAGGCGACTTGCCTGCAGACCGTATGCAACCTAGTGCACCCTTCACACACTGTGGTGTGGACTTGTTTGGCCCTTTTATTGTGAAGAGAGTTTAAGCGATGGGGTTACATATTTACATGCCTTTCGTCGCGTGCTGTACATATCGAAGTGGTCAACTCGTTGATCGCCAGATCGTTTATCAATGCACTCGGAGAATTTATAGCGATTTGCGGACCTATCTCACGCCTTAGATTTGACCAAGGAACCAACTTTGTTGGCGCTGCCAAAGAGTTGAGGGAACAGTTCAAGAAACACCAAAGCCTCAGTTACACGCTTCCTGTTGGCGAATAACTGTATATCCCAATTTCAGACGAATCAACCTGTTTGGAGCATGGAAGCGCCTAATTCGTTCTTTTCGAAGTGTTTTAGCCTCCCTTATGCACCAACATGGTTCTCAGTTGGATGATGAATCACTTCATACCTTTATGACAGAAGTGTCTGCTGTTTTAAATAGTAGGCTTCTTACGCAGTCCTTATCTAATCCGAACTTCTTGGAGCCACTCACTCCAAATCTCCTTCTATCAGGAAAAACTAAAGTAATTTTCTCTCCTCCAAGTGAATTCCAATGTGACGATGTCTGTTCGGTAAGGCACTGGTGAAGGATACAATACCTTGTTGATCAGTTTTGGTCTCGTTGGAAACATGAGCACGTCCACTACTTGCAAAATAGATGAAAGTGGTCACGTCAGCGGCGAAATTTCGTTATTGGAGACATAGTCGTAATTCAAGACGATTGTGTACCAACTAATTTATGGACTTTAGGGAAGGTCCATGAAGTTAACAAGTCATCTTATGGCTTTGTGAAAAGTGATACACTTGCAGTCGGTGACAGGAACCTGGACAATAAAGGCAGACGCGTCAATGTGTATTAATGTGACGTTCTGTGACGTGCAAGGTTCATTCGTCAAATTACTGCGTAATTTGGGGAGCCATGTAGCGGAGTTGGTGTCAGTTTTTTTAAACAGTACACTTATCTTTTATATGGCCCTTAAATTCAAGACATGTGTTAAAGTAAGGTGATCCCGTGTGATTGGTTTGTGACACGTGTTCTGATCAACGGATCATATCCCACAAAATTCGTTGTTATTTCTCCACGTGTTTGGTCAGTCTGTTAAAGTCAGTCATACTGGACAGGTGTAGGTTTAGCCCGAAGTTTAAGCTCGCCACAATTGGTAAGAACTTGATTATAATAAGCTATAATAAATGAAATGTTTTTATGTCAGAAACCTTTAATGTGTAATTTAGATGAAATACTGACTCCATTTATCTGTTAATTATCGGTATTTTGACATTAATTTTGTGGCAATATGTTCAAATATTTTGTTATTGTTTATTGCAGTCCACATTGCGGGACAAGATAGGAAATAAATTAGTAAACAGCAGGATGGTCTTTCATTTCCAGTCTGTCACACCTAGCAGGCTCGCCACGATGTCTCGGATGTGATTTTTATTTTGGGCCAGATAAGTAAATGAGTACCCGGTAGTCAAAGAAACACAGTGAAAAGGCAGATATTTAAACAGCGAGAATTTTATTTATAATGTAAACACAAGTAAATATGACGTAATCCACCCACGTAAACCAAGGTTATCACAGACCTGCCCACAGTACATGCTAGATAAAGAAATAAATATATAAATAAATAAATACCCAAAAATATCGCACATACTGCATTTGTACTTGACAGACTGTTCCATGGCGAAACTCCCACAAATAATCCGATACACACAGTACATTGGTACGAAACTGACAAAGAAGTAGCGCCCAAACGCGTACAGTACCGTGAAATGCTGACACGCACAGTACGTTGACACGCAGACTCGTAGCGCGCTAACTTGTAACGATCACCCCACTTGGACGGCTACTGTTCAAAACCGATAGCGCATTGCGATACGCGACGCCTTGTTACTGCTTCAATGCAACTGACGTATCGTCACAAACAGGTGGACGGACGTCCCGACCAGAAGATTACATCAAGACTCCCACAGTATTGCCTCCACGACAACTAGGAACACACGGACAGGTGCTTCAAATATACATTTACCTCACTTTTCACCTTCAAAAAGCATTTTAATATATATAATATATTCAAATAATACTTTTAAGACTACGATTATCTCACTAATCACCGTTGTTATAAAACAGCTGACCTCTGAGGAGATCAATCTGTTACGTATAAACACAGAGCGGAGGGATATTTCTTTCTCACTAGCCGTAATGTGCGACCCTCAGTGTTAATTATTCTTGCATATTGGTGGAAAGGGTTCATATGAGTGTCCAAGTCACTAAAATCCAAAATTTAGTGACTTTTTAAAAAAGCTGATTCCTTTCTTTGATGAGTACTACTTTGCGCGGAATCCCCAATGGGTCTGTGGAGTAAAAAGGTGTTATACACAACAGACCGAACCGCCGTAGAGGTCGGCTGTTTGGACAACAACGACTAATCACTGATTAATGCATTCGAAATAATCCATACATCTAAAGCTCAACCAATGTTCTCGGACAGTTCCTGACAGATAATGTGTTCACGATGTGCCTTTAAAACCATGCGAGGCATTCATGTCTCCAAAGACTCGCAAAATTACATGTTATAATTGGCATTTCTTCAAGCTAAATAACTTAACGAACAAACCGTTTTAAACGAATTGCCTTGCCAAATCACTAGATGCCCCATTTCGTGGCTTAAGTTTCTTAATACTGAAATATTTATATTGGTATTGTATTGCATTGTATTGTTCTTTAGATCCCTTTCAACTGCTATGGTCATATCGGGATCCTCCGGCCACATCATACTGAAATGGGGAATTCCAGCCCTGCTTCTAACCCTTACATGTGGAGTGCCTCACAGGGTAGCAAGGAGGAGTCCCAATTTTAAAGTCTTAGGTATGACCCGACCGGGGTTTGAACCCACGATCTTCCAGTCTCGAGGCGGACACTCTAACCACTAGGCCACCGAGGCTGGTTATTTATATTGGTGAAATGTGATACTTTATCCTAGGAGGGTGTCTGAATTCTAGTCATTGGTTTGTGAAAATAAATTAAACTATGTGATACAGGGTAACTTGACGTGGTTCCTGTGAAAAATATTCCCTTTGATTTGCCATTAATTCATAAACTTGCTTTTTGCTTTTAGCAAAAACCCTCTTATTATTCCAGGTAGAAGTAAGCAGCATAGTTGGTTCGAAAGGCAAACATATTCACATCCATCACTCCAAATTTTGCCATTTTCCACTTAGCGTTATCAACAAGCCTCGTTTTCAAAGCCCCTTCCTTTTCCTGATTTTGTCTCGAAACGAGTTCGAGCCCGACTTTGGACACATAAAACGCCGATTTTCCTGACAACTTGGCTTTTTATTATTTCCAAAATTCACACAGATGGCAAAGCCAATCTCAAAGAGTCCAAAATCAAAAGTCACTATAGGTACGTGCCGATCAAGCTCCTCCGACCTGTATCCTCCTGGGGTCCTCGGCCGCCTTGAATCCCCAGAAAATTGTAACCTTCTAGGCATTACTTCCTGTATGACTGGTAGGAATCCCCTGTGGCCATGAAAACTGCCCCTGCAACACACAAGCGGTCTCAACAATACTGGCACTGCATAACCCCATAATATTTACCTATGTCGCACGGGCGAGGTCTCATTCGTGACAAAGTGTTACATGAGCGCTTATTAATTTACACGGGAAAATGTTCATTTGTCACACTTTGATTGTCAACGTCGGCGAGGTGATACACTATCCACTGTCTTTACTGAGAGGGAATCTCCAGGAATTTCTTGGCTGATGAGGGTCTTGGAAAGTGATCCCTTGCGGATTCAATAGAATATCAGAGCATCTGCGAAAAAAAGTATTTGCAAAAAAGATTTTGTTCCAGTTGTATGATTGTCTTCTGGTGTAAAGGCCTAACCCTCACCCTCGCCCCCTCTCCCTCTTTGCAAGCTTCCTATAAATCCATTTTATGTTGAGAACTGACTTGTTTATGTCCTATATGGCGTAAGCGAAACGTTATTCGGGTTATTAAATTTTTAGAATAATTTCTATCAGATGGGAATTGACAAGAATGTCACTCTAGACTGGGCTGTGTTATTGTGGTGGAGGGGACGGGGGACGGAAGGGGGCGCGAGGGGATGGGGAGTTTGATTGCGATTTAGATGGGGCAGGGTATTTAGTTGATGTGAGAAAATACATTAGCCTAGTTTCATCGGGTTGGGCGATCCTCAGTCTACAAAATTCCAGTCAGTGCAAGCCATTCAGCCAATTTCCTCTGTTTAATACAAGCTCTCTTTTTGTGAAATCCCCAGTGCTCAGATATGTTAATCTCCTGAGGGAGGGGGTTTAATTTCCCCCCACCATCATCCTTATATCTATGCGTTAAAAGGGTAATTTCTAAATCAAGGCGACTCAATTCAGTTCGAGTATTACAGCTTCGGTAATAAATAACAATTAATCGAAGTAATGTGTTTTTATCTTTCGGTTACGTTCTCTACATTATCCATAATTACCCTTTAATTTTATGTCCTACACATCATTAATACTCATTGTACATATATTCAGCACTCCGTATAAAGTAAACTTTTCATCAATAAAATTTGAAAAATCAGCAGCTTTCAGATACGATAAATGAAACATAAATGTCACTGCAGAATATCTTTAGGAAAGAACCGGAGAATTTGAAATTTTAATTTAAAAAAACAAAAATACCTTGAAATTACAAGCAAATCTTTTCACAAATTTTGCTTTTTTCCATTGTTGGCAGTGTTCGATCGAGCTACTCAACTGATCTGTGTTCGCGTTCGACTATCTCCTTCTGTATTACAAGGTCGACGTCTGTCAGTTTCAGAAATAACATCGGACAATTTCGTTGAGACCGCCAAGGATTTTTCATCTTCAGATGCCTGTCCGTCCGTTACCACTCATTTCTTTTAGTTGCGGAGGCCGTTTGGTCTGTTATTTCGCAATGCTTATCCACAGTGCCGTAGCTTGAGGCGCGCCAGATTTTTTCATGGTCCGATAAACATTTTTGTGATTTCTCTTTTTTTTATTTTGGTGCATTAAGTGTTGTTTTTCTGGACTTTGTTCAAGCGATATCTTTAAAAAAATTCATCAGATCTTCACCAAATCTTTCAGAAAGACCATACAGTGACGATCATCACTAAAGAGTTACTTTTTATTTTTTGTCAAAAACTGAATTTTTGACGAATGTTTGATATTTTCACATTGGTTTGTTTTAGCTTTTTTTACATTTTAGCGCGATATCTCTAAAGCAGTTCATCGGAGCTTCACCAAACCGTTGAATTAAAAAGACGCGATAGGGCATAACACCATGAAAGTTGACGATTTTTTTTCATCTTTTCACTTTTGTGTGTTTTTAGCTTTTTGACTAAATGCACACGGTATCTCGGATATATCCAATTCCACTTTGATCAAATGGTCACTGAGGTGCTGGGTCTGTTTGAGGTGACTGATTGGGACGGGGCACATATCCCTTTTTTGTGTTAGCAAAAACACATGTCCCCGACTCGGGTTTGATGGTGCTTATGGATTGGGCTCTGTCCGTCTGTCCGTCCGTCTCTTTGTCCATCCACTACCACGCATTCCTCTTACATGCGTAAGCCATTTGGTTGATATTTTACAAAGCACACCCACATGATCGCACCTTGCTGTACGCCAAATTTCTTCGCGCTCTGATAAAATTGGATTTTTGACGATTTTCCATTTTTCGAAATGGTCTTACATGTAAGTAAAAGCGAAGCTTTAAAGTACTACTCCTTCTTCAGTATCGATTAAATTTTCCTACAACTTTACATATATGCTTCATTAATAGCTCCACATCTAAATTGTTCTCTTTTGGGCAATCTAATTTTAAAGTTTCGGTGGAGGTATTCGGTCAGCGACTTAATAAATTCTTTTTTATTGAACAGGGAATTTGATTTTGCTTTTTGTTGATGACTATCTTATTTGTGAGCATTACGTTTCATAATTATTATCGCATACTGAGGTTTTCAAATAGATTTCAAAAACCTTTCAAAATATATTTTTCTTTTTAAAGTAGATTTGTGATATGGGCTTATTATGTAAATTGGACTACTTCTTTGTCTTTCTCAAGTTCAATGCGTAAACATTTTATTTGCAATATTTTAGAATATTTTCTTGTCTATTTTATGCCAAGTATGCTCATTATTGTAATCATGAAGATTATCATGCTACTGTTTAGAAAAAAATAATTTGAATCGTGAAAATGGCAGTTCTTGTACCACATTCTGAAAAGTCACTTTTTCCACGCCCGCGTTCTTTTTTTCAGCGTTAACAAATTTTGGCTAAAAAGGCCAAAAGTATTATATTTTTATCGGAACGTAAAATTCTAACCTGTTCAATCATTGGTCAATGTGATCTGAACTGTAACAAAGATTCTCACGGATATCGATATTCCGTTGAGTCTGACCTTACACCTTGACACGTTGCGCCATCCATCGGATGATGAATATGTTGCGCAATCTACCGTCAAAGTCGGGATCGGTGGTGTCTCTGTCTGCCACTATAACTACTCAACCTTCTTCACCCAAGGACAGGCAGTTGCAACCCCCCCCCCCCCCCCCCCCGCTTCTAAATTTTCAAGTACTCTACGACAGAGCGCAGTCCTCGTCGAAGTCTTTGCAGGAGAATTCCTCGTCTGGGGAAGAGGAGCAGCCATTGTTCAGCGAACAAGAACAGGTTCAACCGGAAGTTTCTCAGTCTCCAGTCGTTACTGCGACGGCATCGCTCACGGTGATACCGACACGACCAGCGTCTCTTAACCTGTCACAGGCTTCAGTATGATACTGCGCAACCCATAGGATATCAGCACTCGCCGCGGGAGGAGCTTAGGTCTTTCAGAACAGTATGTACTCCCACGCCGCCTGGAATGGAACTTCCGCCGGAGGAGTGGGATGAGATGTCAGCGGATTTCTCGGCAACGGATTTTCCGTTAAGAGATATTCTTAGGTTTATTTCTGATAATTCTTCAGCGTCGCTAGTGACTTTGCAGCTACAGTCATTCGGTCGGCTCTGTTTTTTGCCCCTCAAGCGCAGCCCCAGCAGCGTGAGGATTTTATGGCGTTATCCACAGCTCCATGTGTCACTAACGTTCTACAGGCACGCATGGAAGAGTTATACAGTCAATGGAGCA
This sequence comes from Protula sp. h YS-2021, assembly GCA_949752745.1. Lineage (NCBI taxonomy): Eukaryota > Metazoa > Annelida > Polychaeta > Sabellida > Serpulidae > Protula > Protula sp. h YS-2021. Next base: position 40,822,634 of record OX457033.1, read on the forward strand.
GGCTCGCCCACGTCCCTGGTCTCGTTTGCTACCATCGAAGGTGTTGCATGTGAAGACGACGTCTTATCAGTCTAGTCATGGTGTTCTACCCGTTTAGCCGATGGTGTATCTCATGGATATGTTGCCCTGGCTATCCAAAATCAGTTCCGATTCAAGTGTGCCATTAGCGGAACGTGGCTGTCGATTTTTGGAGGAGGTGGTCAATAAGGCAATGCGCACCTTGTCTTTTCAAGCGCTTCGGAAGTTCGTCGACCCTGGCGCCAATGTACTGTTTGATCGTGTGTTCCACCCTGTAGTTGCAGCATCGTCAGACTTATTGAAGTTAAACAATATTTGCTGTCATCCTTGGTCATTTTGCGCAGGGATCACATAGGAGCGGGACATGTCAGGAAGCTCCCATAGACAATCAGACGGACTCATTTCCGCCAGAGCTACTCAAGGGTATCACTGAGGTGGCACGTATGTGCTGGCAAGATGCCCTGATGCGCAAAGCATTCACACCACCGGTTGTTCAGCGAAGCAGCGTCACACACGGTTTCTCTACTTGCAGCTACGCCACGGAAGAGGCCGCGCTCCGCTCCAGTGTCGACGCCTCAGCTAAAGGTTGGTCAGTGGCGCGAATTGAAAGTAAATGTGCCCGTAGGCAGAAGGCTAAGAAATTTTCGGCCAGCCTGACAGGCTTTGTGAGCTCCCAGAAATGTCGTTCGGTGGTTGTGTCTCCGTCGTCTCTCATGATGAAAGTTCTTATGAAGGTTTTCGCACGAGAAGCCACGGCGTCTATTCTTGTTAGCTCCCGATCTTCCAGAACTGTCTTGGTTTCCTTTGTTGATGCGGTTGCCGTGCGTCGTGAGTCTTCTCATTCCCCTGGAGTATGGCAGTCTGCTGCAGCCACACTTTGAGTATTGTCATCCAAATCCTCAAATGTTTCGACTCAAACACTGGTGCAGAAATTTTCCTTCTTGAAATCGAAAGGGTTCTCGCAGCCAGCTTGTGATTCAATGAATGGAGAGGATTCGCAAGAATTCGAGTCATGGTGTATGGATAAGGGAATCGATCGATCCCGTGGCTGCCACAGCAGTAACAATGGCTGACTTCTTTTCGTATTTGTTCGCAGTCAAAGGGTTTCGGTTAGATCGATTTTGACTTACCGCTATTTTAAAGAGGACATGACTTGTCATCTTCGGCGGTGTTCTGGGATTTGGTTAGGTCTTTTCAATTAGAACGACCTATTGCGGATAGGACAGTGGTGTCCTGGGATTTGGCCTTGGTTTTGAAGTATCTCACGCCGCCGTTCTTCCACCAGTCGGTCATTTCTAACGAATTACTTAACCTAAAGTGCGTGTTCCTCGTGGCGTTGGCGTCGGGTAAACGGGAAATACATGCTTTGCAAAACTCCGTTGTTCTGGTCAATGGTTCGCGTTAGGCAGTGGTTATGAAGCCACTATCGTCTTCTAGGACAAGACACACATTGGGCAGATTGTAATACCAGTCTTGCCTGGGCTTCGGTGACGTCGTAGCATCCATACGACGTCGATATGCCCCGTCTCCCTGTTACTAGCGTACATGAAGCGGCCGGCTACCTATCGCAGCACGTTACAGCGTCGTCTGTCTGTACCTGTCACGCGAAACATAAGGTCGATTTGTGGAAAGCGTCTATTTCTAATTATATCAAGAAGACTATTTTGTTAGCATATAAGAATATCATTATATGCTAACAAAATAAAGGAACCGAAAGATGTAATTCAGAAGCGTTTCTCGGTTAAGACTCATCAAGTTAGACATGTAGCGCACTCGTTACGGGCCACTTATGGCGTCCGGATGTGTGAGTTGTTGCGAGTGGGCTGTTGGGCCTCTCCAGACACGTTTATTAAACATTATTTGCAAGAGTATACTACGGACACCATGACTAATTAACGTAGTCTTGGACCATTTGTTCTTGCTGAATCAATGATTCATAATGGTTCACCCTCTTGCAGGACTCCCAGCATTCTTGTGGAAAGAAGGCTTACAAGAAAAAGAAGACCGCTATGTAGAGTGTGGCGTGGAGAGCAGTTCCGATGTGCAGCGACAGTCTTGCTTTTGGACAGAGCGATTTTGCTCATTTTACAATATGGTGCTGCGTTGGGTTGGCAGCAGTGCTAGTAAATTGCTTCGTGCTTCCACATTCCCCTCTTTTGCAAAAGAGGGGGAGGGGAACACTAGTATGATAACTTCAGTTCATCGAACTAAGTGTGTTAAACAATGGGCACTTCGTGGTGTAACCCACTGAATATTGTTAATTGTTATTAAATGGGCAGTTCGCGGTGAGACCCCGCTGAAATTAAACGAAGAAATTGATTTTATGTTTTTATTTCTGTCTTGTGTATGGCATAGTGACTTGTAGACGGTATTTCAACCAGTCCGTATGCATTGGATATTCAATTCCCACCGCCAGTTCTAGTCTACCATAGTGATGGTTTCGTAGTCTACAAGCTGATATTTTCGAAATTAAAACTGAAGTATTTAATTTTTTAACACTCATTTTATGAGTAAAACATTTTGTAGACGTAGCAGTCATCACTCGAATTGCACCCACCCACCTCCCCATCAATTGGGATCGTCTGGTACGATAAGTTGGGTATGATTAGATTACATGATAGGAACCGTAGCGTGCGCTGATTGGTCGGTTGTTCCAAGAATTTTTTATTATGGATCGCGATAAACTAGTAGCTTCCAGGCAGTTCTATTACTTCGCCTAGAGCTAATCGTGCCCTCCTTAAGTTCCGGGCTAATACTACATTTATTCAAATTTTATTCTCCGACAAATTTCTGTGTGCGGAAACGAAGTGGTGAATCTTGTACATCAAGCGAGTACTGTTGACACAAAACAGCAATATCAAATTTGGGAATTAAAGCAAAGTAGTTTAGCACGAGAAACAAGCTGAAAAAAGAATATTAGCTCAAAGAAACATGTTCTGGGCTAATACGAAAACATACCATTCTCATGAAACTCTTAAAAGCAGCTGGTTCTTGTTAAATCAGACATTATGGCGTCTAAAATCATTTTTATGATGAGTAAAAACATAAAAAAGTTTATTTTGGGATCAAGATTATATGATTCGTTTAACAACACGACGCACCCTTAGCGGGTTAACTTGTGTCAAGAAATAACAAAAATGCTCAGAACAATCTGAAACGAAAACAAAATGCTGCAATTAGAAAATCCAGCCTAAGGAAGAGGATGTGCCTAAAAAGTGAAAAATGCTCAGATTGGTCTGAAACGAAAATATATGCTAGGGTGGGGGAGTCGGCGGTGTCAACAGTGGATATATAACGCGTGTGGACTCCCAACCCGCATAGTTTCATGATGGCTACAGCAAGACGAGACTGGGAGATTCACGAACCACTACCAATCCAGCGCGCTGATTTCATCATACAGGATGCTGAGGACTCCGTAACCGTTGACGTTGCTGGGCAGATATTCCGAAGGAGATACCACCAGACTTTTGTATATGAACTGTATCCAGATTCCAGGAAAGTGTCTGTGCGGTGTTTGTCAATCACATTCAACCGCTGTAATTTTGAATGTGATTGACAATGATGAATTGTATTTGAAGGCTTTACCAACATTGTTTGATATGCCCTCAAAGTTGGTGACATAACTGTTGTTAATTCTGAGATGGCTTGGTGGACTGAAGGAATTTTTCCCAGATATTTTGCGCACCATGCCCCAGGTTTTTTAAGAGATGTGTTTCTATTTGGAGTTTGGATACGTATTCTTGCCACGAGACTTTCTTGATTTGCTTTATGGTTTTACCTGAAATGGCTTGTAGTCTTTTATATTCTAACTTGCTAATAAGATCTGGGTGGTATGAAAAGTGTTTTAAGGGTTCTTTACGAAGACCTATAGCCAGCTTACATTTGTCATTGAACCACTGATTGTGTGGTTTTTCTACGAGCTTCTGATGTCTTTCAGATTTTCCAGCTATGCTCTGGATAAGAGCAGTGAAAAGTAAAATTGGATCGTCGTCGTCACTGAAGTGTTCTCTTTTAATACCGTGATGGCATAATTCTTGGAATAATGACCAGTCTGCTTTATTATACTTCCATTTTGGACCCTTTCCTCACGATAGGGTTCAGATTGACTCAGTAAAATGGGAAAACGGTCACTGCCATAAATGTCGTCTAAAACTGTCCAGTTAAAATCAAGTAAAATATTAGCAGATGCTACAGAAAGGTCAATAGAGGTTTTTGAACCAATATTGGGATGGATGTATGTAGGAGATTTGTCATTAAGTAAAGATAGGTTGTGATCAGTTAGGAGGTTTTCGATCCGCTTTTCTTAAGGTCAGTATGCTGTGGGCATTAAAGTCGCCTAAAACTAAGACTGGTTTGGATAACAGGTTTAGAAGGTCATTTAACTGTTTTGGCTGGGCATTCAATGGTGGTGGTAGGTAGATGTTACACAAAGTATAAGTTTTGCCTTGAGTAATCCGGAGGGCCTGGGACTGGACAGGCGTGTCCAATTTAATTTCACTTTGAAAAGTTTCATTGCGTAGAAGCATGACCATTCCACCTATCGTTCTTTCACCACAAAAGGGTATATCATAAAGTGTGTACCCCCTAAGTGTTGGGGGGGGGGGTAGTCATTTTAATATAAGTTTCCTGTAGGTAAATCACCGCAGGGTCCTTCAAATGTACAAGTGTCAAAAGTTCGTGGTAGTTGATCCACAGACCTCTGATATTCCAATGAATTATCGTCATATTTTTGTTTGTCAAATGAACAAATGTAAATGTTAAGAGGTGCAATTTTTAATAGAAATGTCAGTGTTCGGTGAGAGAAAAGTTTCCTGTAAACAGAAAGCTATAAGAAAGAAAAGCTGAATAAGAACAGTAAGTTCAAATTTGATCTAAAACCTCTGCAATTCCATTTCATGACTGCTGATTTCATTACATATCTTTCCTGAGTTTTTTTCTTTTAATTAAACACTAGGTTTTGTGGATAGATGTTCATTTATCCACTCACCCATCTCCCCATTTTTTTCTGATTTGCCCTGATTTTAGTGGACTTTAAAAACTTGGGGAACTTCCATGGTGTCCATTTCACCCACCCCTCTGTCAAGTTGTATCTGTTGTAACTCTTTCTCTTTAAGCCAGACAGGACAACTTTTTGATGAAGCTATATGACCCCACTGGTAATTGACACACTTTGCCGAATTCATGAATGATGTTTGATCATGATCTAGGCCACATTTGACACCTACTTCATTTCTTTTGCAGCTAAATTTTGTATGTCCAAACTTTTGACAAGAGTAACAGCGTTGTGGATTAGGTATGTACATTTCTATTTTGCAGTTCAGACAGCCTACTTTATTTGATGATGGTAGTTCTGATGTACTAAAGGTCAAAATAAAAGTGCAGATGTTAATTTTGTTTCCATTTCTAGTAATCGTATTCATTTGACATCAGTAACGTTCCGCTCCGTCAGTTCGTCATGAATTTCTTCCTCGCTGCAGCCTCAAAGATCTGAACAGCGCAAGATCCCTCTACTTGAATGAAAGTTCTTATGCAGTGAACATACGACAGGCACGCTAGCAAACAACGATGTTTTCAATAAATTTTCTGCGTGACTTTTCTCTCCTACTTCAACAAGTAAAGATCCAGAACAAAGCTTTTTTATTGTTTTCGGTTCGCCACCTAAAGCAACAATCACTTTTTGAATCGCAAACGGTGAAAGCTTCATTGGTTTCTGTTCCGGCTCAATTACGATAAATCTCGGCCAATAATCGTTGGCCAATGGTTGAGTTTGTATTGGTTTTGTTTGATTTTCAGAGTCCGAATCGGACTGTAATTGTCGTTTTTTTTTAATTTACAAAGCATAAAATTCCTTTTAAGTTTCTCCCAGGCCTGCCAATCCCGCCCATACTCTGAGCACCTTACTTGGCAGCAGCATACGCTACCCAGGACTAAGTTACCTGGAATACTCACGCACCTCTTTGGTACAGAGTATCCCATGGGCCATATAAACGACAGTGAATAAACACCGTTATGACCAGCCATTAATGATCAGACCGGGCCTTTCTGACCGCTCGTCTAGTTGAAGAAGTGAGGCCAAAGTATGCGTATTAATAACTTCCACTATTTGTGCTTATGATGCCGCACATTGAAAGCTGCCTATAACGCACCAGGATGTCCTGCCCTCCATCGACACAAAGGGTTTGAAATGAAAGACAAATGCGCGTTTCGATGCTCCTGAAGTACATTTAATGAAGAAGACCTCAGCAAACTGCTTAGCAAATTGGGCCGACACAGATGGACATGGAATTTTTCAGCGATAAATAAGGAACGCTTCTCTCTCAGGTGTACATACAGAGAACAAAATATGTTAACTCTTTTCTATTCTATTTTATATAAAGTCTATTACGGTTGAGGAGTTCCATTGCAAGATAACAGAAAATAATCACAAGACTATTGCGGTCTCTGCAGGGGTGTTCCATTTCAAGATAATAGCGAACAACAGCTATGGAACACTGTAATCAAACAAAAATCTCAAAATGGACATTGATATAAATGCTTGCGTGAGCAAACACCTGCCAGAATCTATTTTCCACTATGTCGGAGTTCAACTTAAACAGGGAACTTAGACTGCTAACTTCCCCTAAGTGGGTTGACGATGGAATGTGAAATTATAACATATATAAAAACAGATTTAAGGTGCCAAAATCTACAAAAGTATTAGATGACACCATTACAAATCAGATAAGATTAATATGAAAGAAAATTATAATATTTAGCTCAATTAATGCAAACAACATCTGACTATCGCATATATCTAATAAATACTGCAAAATAGATAATACTGGAAAGTAAGTTTGTACTAAAAGAGTGAAAAGTCAATTAAAAGCTATGCAAAGAGATGGGTCTTTAACCGTTTCTTATATCTTTCAAACGAAGTTTTATTCGGATTTCCTATGGCAATTGATTCCAGAGTGACGATCCTCTGCAACTGAATACCCGCTGACCGTATCGTACCGTGCTTGAGCGTGGAACTTCTAAGAGCATATGCCGTCGCCAGACCGTTAACTGCGAGATGGTTGGTGGAGAACAATAAGTTCTTGTTGATATTGGGAAGCTTTCCTGTGTATACACTTGAAAACGAGCATAAGCATTTTGAAAATTATCCTATTGTCTACAGGTAGCTAGTGCAAAGAACGAAGCATCAGTGTTACGTGGTCATGTTTAGGTTGTTGAAGGATAATTCTGGCTGCGATGTTTTGTATTCTTTGTAGTCTGCCTAGTTCTGTTTGTGGGGTCTAGCAGTGTTGCATTCGGGACGTTATCATTGCCTGAACGAGTGATTCACATGCTTCTCTAGTGATATAACGACGTATTGCCGAAATGTTTCTGAGGTGAAACATGCATGATTGGCATACAGACGATATGTGTTCATGCATCGTCAGGGAGTAGTTGAAGATTATGCGCTAATTTGGTAGGTTTCACTATCGAATTGTCAGTGGTAATTGGTTTCGATATGGGTGACTTATTAGCTTTAGGTTGATAAACAGAACCTCTGTTTTTTCAGCGTTCAGTTTTAGCTTATTGCAGGTCATCCAGTCTTTTATCTCATAAACACAGTCTTCTATCCTCCTAATTGCATCGTAAACGGCGGCCTCGTCGTTTAGACGAAAAGAAATGTGAAGCTTGGTTTCATCGGCGTATATTTTAAACTCCAATGCATGTCGTCTGATAATATATCCTACGGGAAGAGTGTACACTTTATAGTCCTCGGCATTCATGAGTGATCCCTGTGGGCCTCCATAGCGAAGGGTCACGGTTTTGGAGAATGCATTTTCGTCCGCTATGATAACTAGTAAACCATTCCAGTGCTTTTCCTTGTATTCCGATCCTGAACTTAAGGCGTTCGGTGAGGATTTCGTGGTCAATGGTGTCAAACGCCGCGGAGAGATCTAGTAGAACTAAAATTACTCCGCGGCGCTTGTCCAATTCACACAGAACATCATTGGTTATCCTGACAAGAGTTGTCTCGGTGCTGAACCCAACGCGGTATGCCGATTGGTTCGTTTCATGCATTTCTGCAATATCCATGTGGTTTGTCAATTGTGTAATCGCACACTTTTTGATAATTTTAGCCAAAAAACTGATGTTGGAGACCGGCCTGTAATTTTTGAAAGTGTTAGTGTCTAAATTTGGCTTTTTCAGTTTAGGTCTCACAATGGCTTCTTTTAGAGATTCTGGGAAGACACCACTTGTAAGTGAAATATTCGTCATTTCGGTAATGGTTGGAAGTAATGGTTCAAGACAGCTCTTGAGTAGTGGATTAAGGATAGGGTCCAAGTCGCATGGGACATTGCTGAGGAATGTGATTACCTTTTTGACTTCGTTTGTGCTCACTATTTAAGCATATCCATGGTCATATTTGGCTCTGGCTCTGGGATGGGTGTATAATTGCACTCAGTGTTTGATAGATTTATCCTAATTTGGTCAATTTTATCCACAAAAAAGTTACTAAATTCGTTCGCTAAAATCACACTTGACTCGGCAGCTGATCGAGTTGTTTATTTTGTAGCATCTCATTTAGAATTATAATTGCAAACAGTTTTTTCTGGTCTGCTTGACAATTTTCAATTTTCTCGGAATAGTGATTTGCTTTTACTGTGTCTTTCACACTTACAACGTTATTTCTGGCCTCATTGTACTTTTGGCGACATTCTACTGATCTTTTTGATTTTTTGTTTCTTTTTCTCCAAGCCTTTTCGCGCATTCTACGCGTTTGCTTAGCTTCTATGAATTCCGTATTCACCAATGGAACATGATGTCTATCAACTATTATTTTCGTATTTCCGGTGCGTATTTATCAATGAGTTCCCTCAAAACTTTGTTGTACTGAGCCACAAGATCGTTCAAATTTGAACTTGGTTCGGATACTAATTCAGAGCTTAAAATATCCGATTTGAATTTCATACGTTCAATCTTTTTTAACTGGCGGTATTTAATAATCTTCTTCGGGTAGTTCCATTTCTCGCCTTTTAGATAAGTAGTTATGACTACATGACTAGACAAGAATTCGCCGACACTACAATGAGATACTATGTTTTTGTCAGTTTTTGAAATGACAAAGTCAATTGTGTGACCTTGTATGTGGGTTTCTGCTTCAAGATGTTATTTAAGACCGAACGTATCTAATAAATCCAAAAACTTCTTGGTTTCATAATCGAATTTTGAATCCCAATGGATATTAAAATCACCGCAGATGACTAAACTCTGATTTTTCATTGCTAACGGTTCGACGTATTCATAAACTTCACTGATAAAATGTGGCTTTGAAATATTATTTTTTTGGATGGGGGTATCCTGTAAACGACTGAAAAGAGCACTGTCTCACCATTTCTGTCAACCTCTATCATTTGGAATTCAAAAGATCTGAAATTGTTCTCAATTATCACCTCTTTGCATTTAAAATCATTCCTAGTGATAATAGCAACATCGCCGCCAGGGGTTGGGCGAGGATTGTTGAAGAAAGAATATCCATTTGGCCAAGCGTTTTCTACATGGAATTCGTCCCCTAATTTTAGCCACGTTTCAGTCAAAAATAGTATTTGAATGTCATTTTCAACGATGTCATCTTTGATTAAGTCAGACTTTGGGGGTAGCGACTGGCAGTTCAAAGATGCTATCATAAAACAATTTCTTTTGAAAACCGTATCATTTCTTTGAATGTTAATCAGATTGCCATGATTTTGCCGTCGTGAATTATGCACGCTTAAGTTTGCTCTAAAATCTGGTCTATTTGTAAAATGCACTGGTATAGAACACTCAATATTGACAAGAAGATCAGTTTTGAACGCGTATGTAACACGTCTACCTCTATGCGACTTTGTGTAGCTATTCTGTATGCCGAGTGTTTCGATGTTTTTCTGTAGATCCTCACCAATAAACGTAGTGTTTGGCTTTAATCCAATATGATTGAGCTCTTGCACTGTATACTTCACGGTCTACTTCCTTTGTCTATAGGTACAATTTAATTATGTCTCAGTGAATAATTCAGATCCAAGATATTCAAAGTTATTTCTTAAAGTTAACATTCTTTGAATTCTGATGCATTTATCTAGTTACTTTAAAAAATCAGTTTTGTACAATTACTGTTAACTAGTTTAAAATTAACTTTTCTCAGAGTTCTAGATAGGCAACATTCACCATGTGCACATATCTATTCAGTGTTGAATATCTCTGTTGAAGTCTCTTTAGAAGCTTTCTCAGCTGACTCGTTGCCTGGTCTCTGCTGGGGTGTTCTATTTTAAGATAATAGCGAACAACAGCTATGGAACACTGTGTTCAAACAAAAATCTAAAAATGGACAAACACCTGCCAGACTCTATTTTCCACTATGTCGGAGTTGAACTTAAACAGGGAACTTAGTGTTGAATATCTCTGTTGAAGTCTGTTTAGAAGCTTTATATGCTGCCTCGTTGCGTGGGATTCCCACGTGACTTGGAACCCAGCAATACCTTTTTATCTTTCCGCCCTTACAGCTTCGTCATGTTTTTCTACTGGGTCAAAAATTATAAGATTTTAAGTATTTAATTTTTTAACACTCATTTTATGAGTAAAACATTTTGTAGACGTAGAAGTCATCACTCGAATTGCACCCACCCACCTCCCCATCAATTGGGATCGTCTGGTGCGATAAGTTGGGTATGATTAGATTACATGATAGGAACCGCAGCGAGCGCTGATTGGTCGGTTGTTCCAAGAATTTTTTATTATGGATCGCGATAATCACTGTAAATACATTGGAAAACCCATAGTGATGGTTTCTATGTCTACAAGATATTTTACTCATAAAATGAGTATTAAGAAATTAAATACTTCAGTTTTGTGCGTTCTCGGTAGTAACTCCATTACTCTGTATGATTGAGTAGAGAAAAGGGTGAAATCTAGTAACTTCCAGGCAGTTCTATTACTTTGCCTAGAGCTAATCGTGCCCTCCTTAAGTTCCGGGCTAATACTACATTTATTCAAATTTTATTCTCCGATAAATTTCTGTGTGCGGAAACGAAGTGGTGAATCTTGTACATCAAGCGAGTACTTTTGACACAAAACAGCAATATCAAATTTGGGAATTAAAGCAAAGTAGTTTAGCACGAGAAACAAGCTGAAAAAAGAATATTAGCTCAAAGAAACATGTTCTGGGCTAATACGAAAACATACCATTCTCATGAAACTCTTAAAAGCAGCTGGTTCTTGTTAAATCAGACATTATGGCGTCTAAAATCATTTTTATGATGAGTAAAAACATAAAAAAGTTTATTTTGGGATCAAGATTATATGATTCGTTTAACAACACGACGCACCCTTAGCGGGTTAACTTGTGTCAAGAAATAACAAAAATGCTCAGAACAATCTGAAACGAAAACAAAATGCTGCAATTAGAAAATCCAGCCTAAGGAAGAGGATGTGCCTAAAAAGTGAAAAATGCTCAGATTGGTCTGAAACGAAAATATATGCTAGGGTGGGGGAGTCGGCGGTGTCAACAGTGGATATATAACGCGTGTGGACTCCCAACCCGCATAGTTTCATGATGGCTACAGCAAGACGAGACTGGGAGATTCACGAACCACTACCAATCCAGCGCGCTGATTTCATCATACAGGATGCTGAGGACTCCGTAACCGTTGACGTTGCTGGGCAGATATTCCGAAGGAGATACCACCAGACTTTTGTATATGAACTGTATCCAGATTCCAGGAAAGTGTCTGTGCGGTGTTTGTCAATCACATTCAACCGCTGTAATTTTGAATGTGATTGACAATGATGAATTGTATTTGAAGGCGTTACCAACATTGTTTGATATGCCCTCAAAGTTGGTGACATAACTGTTGTTAATTCTGAGATGGCTTGGTGGACTGAAGGAATTTTTCCCAGATATTTTGCGCACCATGCCCCATGTTTTTTAAGAGATGTGTTTCTATTTGGAGTTTGGATACGTATTCTTGCCACGAGACTTTCTTGATTTGTTTTATGGTTTTACCTGAAATGGCTTGTAGTCTTTTATATTCTAACTTGCTAATAAGATCTGGGTGGTATGAACAGTGTTTTAAGGCTTCTTTACGAAGACCTATAGCCAGCTTACATTTGTCATTGAACCACTGATTGTGTGGTTTTTCTACGAGCTTCTGATGTCTTTCAGATTTTCCAGCTATGCTCTGGATAAGAGCAGTGAAAAGTAAAATTGGATCGTCGTCGTCACTGAAGTGTTCTCTTTTAATACCGTGATGGCATAATTCTTGGAATAATGACCAGTCTGCTTTATTATACTTCCATTTTGGACCCTTTCCTCACGATAGGGTTCAGATTGACTCAGTAAAATGGGAAAACGGTCACTGCCATAAATGTCGTCTAAAACTGTCCAGTTAAAATCAAGTAAAATATTAGCAGATGCTACAGAAAGGTCAATAGAGGTTTTTGAACCAATATTGGGATGGATGTATGTAGGAGATTTGTCATTAAGTAAAGATAGGTTGTGATCAGTTAGGAGGTTTTCGATCCGCTTTTATTAAGGTCAGTATGCTGTGGGCATTAAAGTCGCCTAAAACTAAGACTGGTTTGGATAACAGGTTTAGAAGGTCATTTAACTGTTTTGGCTGGGCATTCAATGGTGGTGGTAGGTAGATGTTACACAAAGTATAAGTTTTGCCTTGAGTAATCCGGAGGGCCTGGGACTGGACAGGCGTGTCCAATTTAATTTCACTTTGAAAAATTTCATTGCGTAGAAGCATGACCATTCCACCTATCGTTCTTTCACCACAAAAGGGTATATCATAAAGTGTGTACCCCCTAAGTGTTGGGGGGGGGGGTAGTCATTTTAATATAGGTTTCCTGTAGGTAAATCACCGCAGGGTCCTTCAAATGTACAAGTGTCAAAAGTTCGTGGTAGTTGATCCAAAGACCTCTGATATTCCAATGAATTATCGTCATATTTTTGTTTGTCAAATGAACAAATGTTAAATGTTAAGAGGTGCAATTTTTAATAGAAATGTCAGTGTTCGGTGAGAGAAAAGTTTCCTGTAAACAGAAAGCTATAAGAAAGAAAAGCTGAATAAGAACAGTAAGTTCAAATTTGATCTAAAACCTCTGCAATTCCATTTCATGACTGCTGATTTCATTACATATCTTTCCTGCGTTTTTTTCTTTTAATTAAACACTGGGTTTTGTGGATAGATGTTCATTTATCCACTCACCCATCTCCCCATTTTTTCTGATTTGCCCTGATTTTAGTGGACTTTAAAAACTTGGGGAACTTCCATGGTGTCCATTTCACCCACACCTCTGTCAAGTTGTATCTGTTGTAACTCTTTCTCTTTAAGCCAGACAGGACAACTTTTTGATGAAGCTATATGACCCCACTGGTAATTGACACACTTTGCCGAATTCATGAATGATGTTTGATTATGATCTAGGCCACATTTGACACCTACTTCATTTCTTTTGCAGCTAAATTTTGTATGTCCAAACTTTTGACAAGAGTAACAGCGTTGTGGATTAGGTATGTACATTTCTATTTTGCAGTTCAGACAGCCTACTTTATTTGATGATGGTAGTTCTGATGTACTAAAGGTCAAAATAAAAGTGCAGATGTTAACTTTGTTTCCATTTCTAGTAATCGTATTCATTTGACATCAGTAACGTTCCGCTCCGTCAGTTCGTCATGAATTTCTTCCTCGCTGCAGCCTCAAAGATCTGAACAGCGCAAGATCCCTCTACTTGAATTGAAGTTCTTATGCAATGAACATACGACAGGCACGCTAGCAAACACTATGTTTTCAATAAATTTTCTGCGTGACTTTTCTCTCCTACTTCAACAAGTAAAGATCCAGAACAAAGCTTTTTTATTGTTTTCGGTTCGCCACCTAAAGCAACAATCACGTTTTGAATCGCAAACGGTGAAAGCTTCATTGGTTTCTGTCCCGGCTCAATTACGATAAATCTCGGCCAATAATCGTTGGCCAATGGTTGAGTTTGTATTGGTTTTGTTTGATTTTCAGAGTCCGAATCGGACTCTAATTGTCGTTTTTTTATCTTACAAAGCATAAAATTCCTTTTAAGTTTCTCCCAGGCCTGCCAATCACGCCCATACTCTGAGCACCTTACTTGGCAGCAGCATACGCTACCCAGGACTAAGCTACCTGGAATACTCACGCACCTCTTTGGTACAGAGTAACCCATGGGCCATATAAACGACAGTGAATAAACACCGTTATGACCAGCCATTACAAATCAGATAAGATTAATATGAAAGAAAATTATAATACTTAGCTCATTTAATGCAAACAACATCTGACTATCGCATATATCTAATAAATACTGCAAAATAGATAATACTGGAAAGTAAGTTTGTACTAAAAGAGTGAAAAGTCAATTAAAAGCTAATGCAAAGAGATGGGTCTTTAACCGTTTCTTATATCTTTCAAACGAAGTTTTACTCGGATTTCCTATGGCAATTGATTCCAGAGTGACGATCCTCTGCAACTGAATACCCGCTGACCGTATCGTACCGTGCTTGAGCGTGGAACTTCTAAGAGCATATGCCGTCGCCAGACCGTAAACTGCGAGATGGTTGGTGGAGAACAATAAGTTCTTGTTGATATTGGGGAGCTTTCCTGTGTATACACTTGAATACGAGCATAAGCATTTTGAAAATTATCCTATTGTCTACAGGTAGCCAGTGCAAAGAACGAAGCATCAGTGTTACGTGGTCATGTTTAGGTTGTTGAAGGATAATTCTGGCTGCGATGTTTTGTATTCTTTGTAGTCTGCCTAGTTCTGTTTGTGGGGTTTAGCAGTGTTGCATTCGGGACGTTATCATTGCATGAACGAGTGATTCACATGCTTCTCTAGTGATATAACGACGTATTGCCGAAATGTTTCTGAGGTGAAACATGCATGATTGGCATACAGACGATATGTGTTCATGCATCGTCAGGGAGTCGTAGAAGATTATGCGCTAATTTGGTAGGTTTCACTATCGAATTGTCAGTGGTAATTGGTTTCGATATGGGTGACTTATTAGCTTTAGGTTGATAAACAGAACCTCTGTTTTTTCAGCGTTCAGTTTTAGCTTATTGCAGGTCATCCAGTCTTTTATCTCATAAACACAGTCTTCTATCCTCCTAATTGCATCGTAAACGGCGGCCTCGTCGTTTAGACGAAAAGAAATGTGAAGCTTGGTTTCATCGGCGTATATTTTAAACTCCAATGCATGTCGTCTGATAATATATCCTACGGGAAGAGTGTACACTTTATAGTCCTCGGCATTCATGAGTGATCCCTGTGGGCCTCCATAGCGAAGGGTCACGGTTTTGGAGAATGCATTTTCGACAACCACACGTTGATTTCGTCCGCTATGATAACTAGTAAACCATTCCAGTGCTTTTCCTTGTATTCCGATCCTGAACTTAAGGCGTTCGGTGAGGATTTCGTGGTCAATGGTGTCAAACGCCGCGGAGAGATCTAGTAGAACTAAAATTACTCCGCGGCGCTTGTCCAATTCACACAGAACATCATTGGTTATCCTGACAAGAGTTGTCTCGGTGCTGAACCCAACGCGGTATGCCGATTGGTTCGTTTCATGCATTTCTGCAATATCCATGTGGTTTGTCAATTGTGTAATCGCACACTTTTTGATAATTTTAGCCAAAAAACTGATGTTGGAGACCGGCCTGTAATTTTTGAAAGTGTTAGTGTCTAAATTTGGCTTTTTCAGTTTAGGTCTCACAATGGCTTCTTTTAGAGATTCTGGGAAGACACCACTTGTAAGTGAAATATTCGTCATTTCGGTAATGGTTGGAAGTAATGGTTCAAGACAGCTCTTGAGTAGTGGATTAAGGATAGGGTCCAAGTCGCATGGGACATTGCTGAGGAATGTGATTACCTTTTTGACTTCGTTTGTGCCCACTATTTAAGCATATCCATGGTCATATTTGGCTCTGGCTCTGGGATGGGTGTATAATTGCACTCAGTGTTTGATAGATTTATCCTAATTTGGTCAATTTTATCAACAAAAAAGTTACTAAATTCGTTCGCTAAAATCACACTTGACTCGGCAGCTGATTGAGTTGTTTATTTTGTAGCATCTCATTTAGAATTATAATTGCAAACAGTTTTTTCTGGTCTGCTTGACAGTTTTCATTTTTTTTTCGGAATAGTGATTTGCTTTTACTTTGTCTTTCACACTTACAACATTATTTCTGGTCTCATTGTACTTTTGGCGACATTCTACTGATCTTTTTGATTTTTTGTTTCTTTTTCTCCAAGCTTTTTCGCGCATTCTACGCGTTTGTTTGGCTTCTATGAATTCCGTATTCACCAATGGTACATGATGTCTATCAACTATTATTTTCGTATTTCCGGTGCGTATTTATCAATGAGTTCCCTCAAAACTTTGTTGTACTGAGCCACAAGATCGTTCAAATTTGAACTTGGTTCGGAAACTAATTCAGAGCCTAAGATATCCGATTTGAATTTCATACGGTCAATCTTTTTAACTGGCGGTATTTAATAATCTTCTTCGGGTAGTTCCATTTCTCGCCTTTTAGATAAGTAGTTATGACTGCTTGATTAGACAAGAATTCGCCGACACTACAATGAGATACTATGTTTTTGTCAGTTTTTGAAATGACAAAGTCAATTGTGTGACCTTGTATGTGGGTTTCTGCTTCAAGATGTTATTTAAGACCGAACGTATCTAATAAATCCAAAAACTTCTTGGTTTCATAATCGAATTTTGAATCCCAATGGATATTAAAATCACCGCAGATGACTAAACTCTGATTTTTCATTGCTAACGGTTCGATGTATTCATAAACTTCACTGATAAAATGTGGCTTTGAAATATTATTTTTTTGGATGGGGGTATCCTGTAAACGACTGAAAAGAGCACTGTCTCACCATTTCTGTCAACCTCTATCATTTGGAATTCAAAAGATCTGAAATTGTTCTCAATTATCACCTCTTTGCATTTAAAATCATTCCTAGTGATAATAGCAACACCGCCGCCACGGGTTGGGCGAGGATTGTTGAAGAAAGAATATCCATTTGGCCAAGCGTTTTCTACATGGAATTCGTCCCCTAATTTTAGCCACGTTTCAGTCAAAAATAGTATTTGAATGTCATTTTCAACGATGTCATCTTTGATTAAGTCAGACTTTGGGGGTAGCGACTGGCAGTTCAAAGATGCTATCATAAAACAATTTCTTTTGAAAACCGTATCAACCGTAGTATTTGAATGTCATTTTCAACGATGTCATCTTTGATTAAGTCAGACTTTGGGGGTAGCGACTGGCAGTTCAAAGATGCTATCATAAAACAATTTCTTTTGAAAACCGTATCATTTCTTGTTAATCAGATTGCCATGATTTTGCCGTCGTGAATTATGCACGCTTAAGTTTGCTCTAAAATCTGGTCTATTTGTAAAATGCACTGGTATAGAACACTCAATATTGACAAGAAGATCAGTTTTGAACGCGTATGTAACACGTCTACCTCTATGCGACTTTGTGTAGCTATTCTGTATGCCGAGTGTTTCGATGTTTTTCTGTAGATCCTCACCAATAAACGTAGTGTTTGGCTTTAATCCAATATGATTGAGCTCTTGCACTGTATACTTCACGGTCTACTTCTGTGTGTGGAGAGAGAGAGTGGGGAAATGAAAAAAAGTTGCCATCAGAAGGTTAAAATACCTATGTGGCTTACAAAATGAAACGCTCAGTCGTTGTGTTGGTGTGTGTGGAGAGAGAGAGTGTGGAAAGTGAAAAAAAAGAAGATTGTTTACAAAGTTTCAATGAGTTTCAATTATGCAAATAACCAAAGTTTGTTTACAAATTTTGTTTACAAAGTTTGTTTATAAAGTTTGCTTACAAATTGTGTTTACAAAGTTTGTTTACAAAGTTTTTTTTTAAAAATTTCAATGAGTTTCAATTATGCAAATAATCTAAGTTTGTTACAAATTTTGTTTACAAAGTTAGTTTACAAAGTTTGTTTACAAATTGTGCTTACAAAGTTTGTTTACAAAGTTTGTTTACAAAGTTTGTTTACAAAGTTTGTTTACAAAATTCACTTTTGTTTACAAAGTTTCAATTCGTTACCATGACGACAGCTATGACGTCACTTCCGGTCCAGACAGCACTTCCGGTCCAGAAAACTATGACGTCACTTCCGATCCAGACAGTATGACGTCATCAAGTGTGGTAGAACTGTCATTTCCTATCTACTTGCACACAAATGGCTATGTGGAGAATATTCGAGTGGAGATGAAATTTGATATTGGGTACTGTCGATAAAGTGAGTATTTTCTGGAAAAGATTCCTGCGGCTCGACTAATTGTAGTATATAGAGAATAATAGAAGTTGAATTGCCCTACATCTAAGTAAGTCTATTCCGTAATAGACTAACTTTGACTGCAGTGCCTTGTTTCAGAAATATCGAAAAATCATATATATTTGCCTTGTATATTCCTATTTAATAACAGCGTGTTTTCTCTTATTTTATCTACACATTGGGCCTTCTGAACCACTTTTCTGGTCCAGAAAAGTGGTCCAGAACCCCCATTCCCCCTACGTGCAACGCAAATCAAAAACGGTTTCTTCAGAACGGTTTCGGCATATAAATGTGACGCTCGTGTGAATGTTTCTGGCGAAGTTTCATATGTGGTAAGCTAACGTAAAATTTACCTATAGTTTCTTTTTAATGGAATGCATTGTCAATGTGATGTGCATTATAACAACCAGTTTTGCAACTGATGTATTTGCCGGTAATCGGGATAATTTTGTCCCAGCGGCAGATCGATAAACTAACTAGCGGCTGTTTACAAACATCTTCTTGTTGAAAATGAGGGAGAAAAGAGGTGTATTTTCGGTGTTGACTGATACTGAGGGTAACAAAAGCAAGAACGTGAGATTCTTTTTCATGAGATGTTACAATATATACTATCCAGTAATTTTTCCCTCTCTTTGGAAACCAGCATAGTGCATTAGGGCGATAATATAGAGAAGGCAGTTGCAACATGCGACCTTTTCCATCTTCCTAGCACAGAAAGGGTCACAAAAGTTCCTTTAATGGAAATGATCTCAACCTTCGATGCTGTCGACTTTCGGCGCACTTTCCAGAACCCCGAGATTTGGACTAGCAGACTTTTTCGTGAAAAGCACACTGAGGAGTTTCCTAGCGCATTATTTTCGACCACAGCAAAACTACCAAGCTTAAGTAAAAAGTGGTTTTGCAGTTGTCGAATCATTGTTGTTGTGGGTGATAATGGGAGATGCTTCATCGCGATCTCAAGAAACATCTATTTTTCTCAGTGCAAGATTGGAATAACTTCGAAATGGAAACGGAGCTATTCTGTGTGAGAAACAAATTTTTAATGATGTCCTGAACAAATTTCCCCTAAACTGGCTTGTGCAGACATGAGAAATCTCCGCTGTTTCCGCTTTTTTGGGCTTCAAATTTATGGTCTCGGCCCTTCAAAAAATCTCCGCTTTTTTCGCCTCCGGCTGTTCTCATGTCTGCTTGTGTGAAATAACTTCGAAATATTTCGGAATTTCTTATTCATTTTGTTTAGCCCTCTATTCTGTTTAACATTGTCTTTCGTACTAAGATTTTCTAAAAAGTAAACAGAACATGAATAAAGGTGAAAGCTTAGCAGGGAGTAAGAAATACATGAAACCGATGGCGACTCCATTATAAATACGACATAATTTTTATAGCCAAATACCAATTTTGTACTTAAAAAGTAGGTTTTTTTTAGCTATAGTGAGTAATCCTATTATCGCTCGCAACAACAATATACAATTGCGAAACTACTCTCTACTCAAAATTCGAAATTTTGTCGAGTTTGAAAATAAGCCACCACGATTCTTCTCAGTGTTCTTTTAATAAAAAAGAACTGTTGATGTTAATCTCGGTGTCCTGGACCGAAAGATTAATGGAAAGTTGAGGCTATTTCAATTGACGGATCTGTAGCTTTTCTAGTCTTAGGGTTCGCAAAGGCTGAGAATCTGTGAGCTCCAAGCTAAAAATTTATGAGGCACGGGGCATAAAGTGATTACAGTAGATCCACATTAGTTACAACATAACGTAACAGTTCGGCTGCATTGATTAGCCAGATGTAAATTCGGTAACTCTCCGTATTTTGCGATGAAATTTGTTTTCAGTTTGGGTCTACGCTAACATTTCGTTCTCCTTCCCGTTGTTACATTCAGATTAGGAGGGATAAAATATATTGGTTTAAACTTGGAAAGCATTAAAATCACGTCGCACTAAAAACACAATTACGTATGAGGGACTGATTGTTAAGATATTGACACACGCACGTAAATAAATAGCTGACGGGCTTTTGGTTGTAAATAGTAGTGTATATCGGTCATGATCTAATTAGAAAAGTAGTACGTTCTACGGTACTTCTTTGCATGCCTACATATATCCCACACCCTAGATAAATGAAAAAAAAAAAAAACAAAACAACGACAAAATAAATAAAAAAAAAACTTTTCACACATTAGGTTTTTATTCGCACTTGTTCTTCAGTTTTTTATCAGCGTTAACAATAGAAGAATTGCGTTTGTGGCGTTACCAATTGCATTTTTATAGCATTTACAATGTGTTCCTGTTATCAATGCGTGATGACGTAGGCCTTTCTCAGTCACTGAGAAGAAAGGAAAGAACTGATAAGCAACAGTGCGCAGTGATATTCTGAGATTGTGCAAGATTTTAAAAATTAAAAAAGTACCGTTCTTTGGCCATTTTGTGTCAGATGCACCACGATTCTTCTCAGTGTTCTTTTTTTTTTTTTTGTTTTTTTTTAAATGCTGATATGAATCTTGGTGCCCCGCCCAAACGAGTAACTGTTCAAGGGGGTCTATCTGGGTGCTTTCTTTACAAAATTTGAAAATGGGATCAAAGCGGAGGTGAAGCAGCATGTTAAATAAGAGTTTACATATATGCAGACGACAGATGCCCCGCCCCCCTCCCTGCCCCCACCCTACAACTGATGTGGCTAGATAATTTAAATGGTTGAGCGGAATAGTCCTACGGGTGCAATCGTTCTGGGGATAGTTGCAGCGTGGGGGAGGAGGGAGGGGGGAGGGGGAAAGTAGTCTGGAATTGTAAATTACTTTATTCCCGTTACGTCTGGTCTTATTCAAATCGTTGTGTATAAAATTGGCATCTTACTTAGGTAAAAACGTCATGAGGCAGATTGGTGATATTAACGGGGAAATTCCCTTCTCATCACCGGTATTGTATGCATGACGCAGATCTGTGCGAGCCGAATCTTTTTCTTCTTTTTTTTTTTTTTGATGATATGATGAAGCTCGAAGTTGACAAAATTGACTTGATTCTCTTAGCATTAAGATTTTAACTTCGAGTTTTTGGAACATCGTTTGATCGTGTAAGCAAGTATTTGCATCAGATATTCTCTGCAGTAGAATATCCAGGGTCCGTGGAAATCACGTGTCCAGGCACGAGTGCGTTGTACCGCAGGTTTGTCTTTACAACTGATGTGCAGTAGGGATTTTCAGAAAGAGTGACAGATTGAATTTTAAACCATGGTATTTATTTAGTGAGGTAAGATGATGCGTGTTATTACAAGTTGCACCGCACTTAAACAACGACAAGAAATACTTTTATCCCTTGATTTGTATTGACCTGTGCGCCTGCAAAAACCGCCATATTGATACTTACTGCCGTGATTGTAGATGAAAAGAACGCGTTTTTGTGTGTGTGTGGAATGAGGGCATTATTAACTCAAAGCTCTGTTTTATGAAATGTTTGGAATGTCGTTATCAGCGGGACGTCGTCATAACCGAGACATCGTTTACAAGGGGTCCACACTATTCTTGTGAGATGTGCAGGGGGAGTGTGGGGGGGGGACTTTGGGGACGTTTGAGCAAAAAGAATATGACAGTAAGAGAATTATTATAAAGCACAAAATGTGCATAAATCTCGGAGGAATTGTGACCGACTAAAAAACAGAAAAAAATAATAAATAACAACGTATTATTTAAAATAAGAATTTCGAAGCAAATAAGAGACCAGGTTTTTTTTTTGGAAGGCTATTCCGGAAGAGACTACCGATAAGTCGACTGTCACAGAAATTGAATTTTTAGCCCATCATACGTTAAACGTGAGCTGGAGTTTCCCTATCGGTTTGCAGACGGCGTCCGCTAGTTACTTTGGTGTTTATTTAGTACATTTTTGTCTCTAAATAAATCTCCTACAATTTTGATCCGATATCATTTATGTTTGGTGTGAGGCATCCCTAAGAAGTCGCGCATACGACTTGTGCTTTCTTAGTCGATGTGTGATTTTTTTATCTTTTTTTAAGGAATTTTTGAAGAAAAAAACTTTAAAATGCATTTCCCCTACAGTTTTCATCCGATTTCATTTGTTTTGGTATGAGGTATTCCTAGAGGATCGCGCATACGGCTTATGCTTCTTTAGTTGATCCGAAAATTTTCGTATTCTGAGTGAATTTTTGAAGAAAAAAACTTCAAAATACATTTTCGCCTACAGTTTTTATTTGATTTCATTTATTTGTGGTGTGATGCATCCCTATGGGATTTTTTTGGTATTTGGGGGAATTTTTGGAGAAAATACCTTCAAATGCATCTTCTCCTACAGTTTTTATCCGATGTAATTATCCCCCGTGAAACGGGGGGATACAGTTATGAGCTGGTCCGACTGCTTATGGAAGGGATTGAGGGTAAATCAGGGAACATTAAGCACTGGATTGTAAAAAATATATCAATTCAAGTTCTTTGCTTGAAAATCTCCCAAAAATTCACGTGAGAAGAGCTGTCAAAAAGATTTTCCTGCATTTTACTTTTACTACTTCTCGGGTGATCCTGCCTTACTGAGGCTCTAGTTTATTTTGGGTGTGAGGCGTGCCTAGGGGGTCGTAAATACCACTTGTGCTTTTTGAGTCGATCAGGAAATTTTGGGGCAATTTTTGAAGAAAAAATTCAAAATACATTTCCTCTCGCAGCTTTTATGAGATTTATTTTTAGTTTGAGCCGTATCTAGGGTGTCTTGCATACGGCTTGTGCTTTGTGAGTGAATTGGAAAATTTTTGATTTTTTTTTTTTTTGAATTTTTGAAAATAAAGTGAGTCTCCTCCTACAGCGCATAAACCCAAGTTAAATGATCTGCCGCAGAAGTCCGAAATAACCGCGCACCGACGCAAGTTAAAAAATATGCGCACTGGTCCGAAATAAGAACCGCACATCGACGGAAGTTAAACAAACGTGCACTGGTCCGAAGCGGTAACCGCGACTCGACGGAAGCTAAATAAATATACCAAGAACAACTGCATTTTTATGGAATAGACTTGCTTTGAGTATTAGGTCATGTTCTAGTCATTCTGTTTTTACAAGGTTACTTAAAACGTATCTCTTTAAACGGGCATATAATTACTAATTTTATTCTTAGTATGTGTTTTAGTGTCAAGTTTTCACCTTTTATTAATGTATTATTGTCAGTACTTAGAGCTTTTTGATTAAGTGCGTTAGAAATGTAATGATAATAATAATAATAATAATAATAATGATAATAACATGCACACTGGCCTAAAATAAGCACCGCGCATCAACGCAAGCTAAATAAACATGCGCACTGGTCCGAAATTCGAACTGCGAATCAACGCAAGTTAAGCAAACATGAGCACTGGTCCGAAATTAGCCCAGAACATCTTACCGTCTCGTCTTTTGAAGCCCAATATTTAAGGGAAATTCCCTTGCTCATGCACGGTGGAATTGGTCTTTTGGTTTTCATAAGATGTGACTTTGTCCCTCGACTAACTTATTTATTCTTCTATCGTTTTATGTTGCAGTCTATAATAACAACTAATTTTATTTCCATGTAAATAGAAAGAAATAAGGAATAAAAAATACATATAATTTAAAAAAAAATTCAGTAGGTTATTCAATACTAAACTACCGACATTTTAATAAATAGCCAAATGTAAATTCAATTTTAAAATATTTTTATTTTCCTTTCGCCAAAAGAAGAATTTACATTATTCAACTTATTTTCACCCCTTACTATCAGAAAAATGAGCATTATTGGTGTCTGTGAAATTTGAATTACTCGAATATCCTATAAAAATATATCTGGTTTCACATTTCTTTCAAAATTCTTATCTTAAATACTACAGTGTTAACTATACTGATGAGTGGTGATCCTGTTTGCCGTGCGCGCTCATTGGGGCGTGAAATCATGAGTTGATCCATGAAGACGCGCGCATAGTGAGCTCCCACTTGATTTTTCCGCCCAGTTTCTTCCAGGACACTGGCACTGTAGACTTGATCTGTAAATCCTCATTTGACTGTTCAGGCCTCATCGCTTTCGTGACCTCGCCTGAGTATTCATGCCGCTTTGCTTTCGTGACTACAAATGATCCCTCTCGTATATTTTGTTCATGAATTATCGTAAATAAACCCGACACATCCGCCTATGATGACGTAAGCCGTCCCCGCAAGACAACTAAAAAGAGATTTGAGTAACACGCCAGAAATTTACTGGGGAGCGAACATTCGGATTTTTTATGTTTTTTTTTTTTGAGCAAGCGTCCGGTGTAAAGATTTTCACACTTAAAAATTAGTCGGAGTGACGAAAAGAAAAGAAAAAAAATAATAAAAAAACGGATCCATCTTTTTTGCATGACTAATGAAGTCAATTTAGTTTAACAGCGTAGTATAGGGCCAGATCTTTTCACACTTGTCAGAATTTAAGGAACATTCGTGAAACCCTAGCAGTGTCGTAGTTCTGGTTTGTTGTCCAGTTACCGAAGAAACGGTCTCAGTGTGTGAATGTCTGTGGCATTAAGTAAATTACGGAAGGTTAAGTTATCCCAAGCGGCCCAGAAAATTTGACATGACCCAGATAAATCCCGTGCTTTCATTGGTTCATTATCGACAAACACTAATCTGGCGAATTTAAAAATCGACCGACTTTATAAAGTTGTGGCACGTATCTCAATCAACACAGTTAATACATTCAATTGATTAATGCAATTAATCAATTAACACAAATGTAGCATTTTTAAAACAGTTTTAACGGCCTTGCTATTGATTTTCTAAAATATTTTTGTCATAATGAATGTTTGGTTTTGGTGATAGCATCACTGGCAAGTGGGTGTTGCTTTTCTTAATACCGTGAATGTGAAGACCAAGAATTTACAACAGCAAGAAATTAGATCCCGTGACCACATTTAAAGCGTACAGTTGAGACTTGGAGCTCTGTTATTTCTGCATCCATTTTGACATTTCTGCGTACTTTGCTGTATGTGTTTAAACAACGGTAACGCAAACACTACGTCAGAAATGAGAAAACTATATTACCTTCTATGAAAACCTGTGTACACCTTGACAGTCCACACTAAGGCGAGTAAGTGCTGGCGAAACCCGTAAACAGCTAGAAGTACCAGCATACAGCCGTCGATGCAAGTTTTCAGCTGGCGATATCAGTATACAGCTGTCGATGCAAGTTTACAGCTGTCGATACAAGTTTACAGCTGGTGATACAAGTTTACAGCTGTTGGAGAAACCAGTATACTGTTGCAGTTGCCAGTACACAGCTGGCTATATTAGTATGCAGCTAGAGCTACCAGTATACAGCTGGCGATACCAGTATACAGCTTGTGATACCAATATACAGCTGTCAATACAAGTATACAGCTGTCGATAAATTTTACAGCTGTCGGTGCATGTAAGTAGCCGGTGATACAAGCATACGGCTGGTGACACCAGTATATTGTAGTAGATACAAGTTTACAGCTGTAGATAGAAGTAAAAAGTTTACAGCTGAAGATAACAGTATACAGTTGGTGATACCACTGTATAGCTTCAGTTGCCGTTATATAGGTGGTTGTACCAGTGTACAGCCGGTGATATCAGTATACAGTTAAAAATGCCAGCATACAGCTGGAGGTTCCAGCATACAGCTGGAGGTTCCAGCATACAGCTGGAGGTTCCAGTATACAGCTGGTGATTCTAGTACACAGTTGGAGCTTACTGTATCAGTATGCAGGAGCTACCAGTATATAGCCGTCCAGCGTTCACACTGGCCTTCCACAAAACTGCGTTACACATAACTGTGTGACGCGGTGGTATCTCAAACACCGCGTCGCAGGCTCTCCACCAAACATTTTTCAATACAGAGTACTGATACCGTTTGAAACACCTACACTCTCCCCCTACCCCACCTTCTCCATGCAAAAATAAGCTGTAGTAACATTTATTTTTGATTTTATTAACGGCTTATCTAAATAGTAAATACAAGACAATAAACGAGTTTCGATTGACACACAAAATGCAGTGTAATTCTTGACTAGATTCATTAAAAATTCAAGTCTGTTTACTCAAAACAATATTCTGTACAGTTCTGAGCAAAGTAACAAATTATTGAAACTTAGATGACATTGTGACTTTAAAAATGTTTTTTTTTTTTTTTTTTTTTTTGAGATCATAAGAGGGCAGAGAAATTGAAGGCAACAAGAAATACAGTAGCCCCTCGTTAATTCGTACCACGCGGGACAGCATGGAGAATCTGGACAACATTAGTGATCTGTTGGATAATTTTAACTTTGAGGACATGCTCAGTGGTCTGGGAGCAAGGAGGAATTCGCTGGAGGAAATGCTCAGTACTTTCAGTATGCCTGCTGTCCCAGGTTTAACATTATACTAATTAAATACAGTAGTCCCTCGTTAATTCGTACCACGCGGGACCGGGGAATTTGGTGCGGATTAACCGGGTGAACGAATTATCCGTGGGACAACTGGTATGAAATAGAGAAACTGAGACCTAAATATGAGTACGAATAAAGCGGGAAAACGAATTAACCGGAGACGAATTAACGAGGATCTCCTGTATATTTAGAAAAAAAGCTATTAACAGAATTCCAAGAGTGATGGAACATAATCAGTCAAAATTGTCTTATACAGATTTTTCACATGTAATTTTTTCGATAGTGTCACGCGGTGCTCTCTCAAATCCGCGTCACTGTGACGCAGTGGGCTGTGAAATGCCGTGTCACAAGCCCTAACAAGTGCTAAAATCCTCGTAAAAACGCCGTCATCGCGAACGCTGCTGTCGATACAAGTTAACAGTTGTCGACACAAGTTTACAGATTGCGATACCAGTATACAGCTGGTGATATCACTATATAGTTGGAGTTATCATTACACAGCTGGCAATACCAGTATGCAGCTGGAGTTACCATTATACAGCTGGCCGTTTGTTGACAGCTTATGACTGTGTCACCCGATGTTCTTTGAGCCAAAATAATCAGCTGCCTGGGGTTGTATACACTTGAAATGTAGGACACTTAATGAAAAGCAACAGGTTGTCAGAATATTGCCAAGTTATTGATTGGACTTTGTTTGTAAGGGAAACAAACAAGAGAAAACAATGAAGGCAGCCATTATCGGCGGGGGGGGGGGGGCAAGGTTGGTCCGAAGGCCGGGGGGGGGAATACTCCTGTACCAAAATGTGACCCCTAAACGCGAAGTGCTATGTTTGAAATGATACCTTTTTAAAAAAAAACCCGACAGGGTGGGAAACACGGAATACCGAATTATACAAATCCGCCCCCCCCGCCCACATCGGCCTTCCCCGCGGGGGGGGGGGGGGGTGTTGCTTTGCACAAGATTGTCTTA
Source organism: Protula sp. h YS-2021 (assembly GCA_949752745.1). NCBI lineage: Eukaryota > Metazoa > Annelida > Polychaeta > Sabellida > Serpulidae > Protula > Protula sp. h YS-2021. The sequence continues at coordinate 40,850,338 of OX457033.1, forward strand.
GAGAGGATGAGCAGTGTTGATAAAGTAGGCTGTAGTTTTGCATGTGCGGCCTGCATGTGCTCACTGTTACCTTGTTCAGATTGGGGTTTATGGGGTTTCTTTAGTGTGAGATATAGAGAAGACGGAGGGGGGGGGGGGGGTGTGGGGGCGGGGATCGTGGGGGTGGCGGGTTGTAGCAGGTCTTTGACCTTGTGTGTTTATGAAGCAAAACAGGCGCTTGAAAAAAATAAACATATGATGTTTATGTGGAGCTAGTTTGTCACGTCAGAGTTTCACGATCAACAGTTATGACATGCGGGAATCTCCTCATTTGGACCGCTGCCCCCCCCCCCCCCTCCGCCACCTCGTATGTCTCAGGCTTCCACAAGTCGTGTTAAACTTTGTTTAGATGAGTAAAATGCTGTTTCCAAGGCCAGGGCAGCTATGGGTTGTAATGAAGGTTGTGATGATGGTTGTGCTTTATTTCGTTATCTTAGTTACCTCCGGCCACCCACCCTCGCTTTCTCTATTTCATGCCCCTTCCCCCACTCCTGGTTTCCCTGTTTCTTACCCCCTCCGTCACCCTCGCTTTCCATATTTCTTGCCCCATCCCGCACACCGTGTCTCCGTATTTCTTACCCCCTAGTCCCGGTCTCTTTATTTCTTGCCTGCCTCACTCCGATTTCCCTACTTTTTGCCCCTCCCCCTCCAAATCCCGGTTGCCCCATTTCTTGACCACCTCCACCAAGCTTGTTTATGAAAAGCCAAAGCCAATGAGAACGGCTGATCACGTTTTCGTCCCAGGCCTTGTTATTGATGTCGGTGTTCGCCGTTCCACGTGCTTTGTTAGATAACACTAAATAGTAAAGTTTACGAAGCCACGAATAATTCTTCCGATCACATTTGTTTGTCAAATCGATGTTGAGTACATGTTGAGTTTTTTTCTTGCTTGTTGTTCTTTTTTATTTTTTTTTGGCCACGTGTGGTGAGGTCTTTGTACATAAAACATGAGAAGAAGAGGGCCTCATTTGAATGAATAATTGCGCAACAAAGTTGTTCTTTGTAAATGGCGCCGTATGACTGAGTTCGTATGATTACAAAGACATTGTATAATGCCACAAAAAAAACCCGCTGCATGCAGTGGTGGATCGATTAACGAGCCGAGAGATCAGGCCCTGCGCTCATATTTTTTCATGAGCTCTGCTTGGCCTTAGCCTGGTTTGATTGAGAACAAACTTGAGCGAGGAAGAGTAATGCCCCAGCTGAGGCGGGTTGCGGTATTGGAGGGGGTGAGGGGGGAGGGGAGGTGAGAGAAAGGAGGGTGAGGGGGAGGAGGCATACACCAGCTGCTCTGTGCTTAATCACTGTTCTATTCTCACTCAGTTATATCTTTGCTGTAAATAAACCCTATATGGCGAAACGTTTAGAGGAATAAATGTGTAGTTTTTTTTTTGGGGGGGGGGAGGGTGGGGGGTCTGCCCACCTAATGGTGTACTCACATCACTCTCTCTGTAAAAAAAATGTCCGAAAGTTTACACTATTGCCTTACACTAATGGTACAGGGTTCGCGCTGGGTTCTCAAGAAAGTCAGCCAAAAATGGAAAGTGTGACTCGGTTGGGTCCAGAAAACTCGGTGGGCTCCGAAAAGTGAGTCATTTCGTAAAAAAAAATGCCCCCAAAAGTGGACAAAAACCCCGCCAACGTGAACCCTGAATAATTTCCTACACTAATGCCTTATGCTAATGCCTTGCTGTAATGTCTTATATTAGCGTTGATCCCTATTTTGTGCCTCATGTTGCCGCACAGGTTCTGGTCTCCCTCACCCTCACCCACCGATTAACATCCTGGAATTTATCGGTGAGATACTTTTTAATCTTCTGGTCAGGTGGATGAGATTTGTTGATTGACCGCAAAATAAGTAATATCTGTCAGCGTTTTGAATTGCCTATTGCAGTCGAAACTGCAGTGTCTGACACAAGAGCTACAGGCGTTGATATATAAACCGTAATATTTAAAATAAGAATTCTGAAGGAAATAAAAAACCAGATATATTTGGTAAGCTACCGGAAAGACTACCGATGATGTGGATATCAGATAAATCAATGGGGGTTTATTTTTCTCATACCAAAGGGTGAAAATAAGTTTGAACAATGGGAATTCTTATCTGTTGGCAAAAGGGAAAAAATATAGGAAAACTGAATTTTTATTTGGCTTTTTAGACCAGCCGACTTTGTCTTATCACATCAGTAGAGGGGTATCCGTTGTCTGTATGTACTTATGTACGTATGTAAACTTTTACTTAAAACACTTCTTTTCCTTCAGTTTTGATCGGATTCTTTTCAAATTATGAGCAAATGTCATGAGTAGCCCTCTCCTGAAAAAAAGTATTTTTTGGCGATCTGCCAAAAATTGGCCAAATTTTCCTCTTATCATTTTGATCAGATTGTCTTTAAATTTTACTTGGATATTCTTTAGGTAGGCATCTCTTGAAACATTGCATTTTTGGCGATCCGCCAAAAATTGGCAAAATAGGGGCATTTTTATATTTAGTGGTTTTCAATTTTTAAAATGCTTGTTCTCCCACAATTTCGATCGGATTCTTTTCCAATTTTGTACGATTGTGCTCTAGGCAGGCCTCTGTTTAAAAGTAACTTTTTTGACGGTCCGCCAGAAATTGGGTAAATGGAGGACATTTTTTATTTCCTTATAGCCAATTTACAAAATACTTCATCTTCCACAATTTGGATCGGCCAAAACGTCCCAAAAGCCAAATTTGTCGTAGTGGAATCCAGGACAAAGCGTCCGCGTCTATAAGGTCCCCAGCCATAATGTCGCCGGCCATAACTAACTGACTAACTTATTAGTCATTTTTTTGTGTTTGAGGCATTCCTAATTGGTCGTGCATACAGTTGTTATTTTTGAGGTGCTCGAGAATTTTTTTTTTTTTCGATTTTTTGAAAAAAACTTGCATTTCTTCCTAGTTTTTTTATCCGATTTCGTTTTATTTTTGGTACGAAACATCCCTAAGGGGTTGTGCAGACGACTTGTGCCTTTTACTCAATTTGGGAATTTTTGATTTTTTGCGGAGTTTTTATGCGAAATAAGAACCGCAAATCAACTCAAGTTAAGTAAAGATGCTCACTAGTCTAAAATAAGAAACGCGTATCAACGCAAATTAAGTAATCATGCGCAGTGGTAAGAAATAAACGGAAATTGAATAGACATGCACTCTGGTTCGAAATGCGAGCTGCGCACCAACGCAAGTTAAGTTAACATGCCACTGGTCTAAAGTAAGAAGGGCGCATCAACGCAAATTACGTAAACATGCGCACTGGTCCAAAATGCGAATCGCGCATCTACGTAAGTTGATTTTGTCCGAAATGCCAACCGTGCACCAACATACATACATATGGCGTACATGTCTAACTGATGCCCGTGTTATTATGTTTTCGTTCCTTCAAAAATATATTATTGGCAATTTTTTAACATGAGGAGGGGAGAGGGGGGAGAAGGGGGGTTCTTGTATTTTTTTTTTACTTTGACAAGCTAAATCTCCAAAACAGTTCGTTGGATAAGGCTCAGACGTCGCAAGAAGAACACGCATATAGCGCAAATGTGTGTTCATTTCCGTTAAAAATGTATATTTGGCGATTTTTTAAATTTCTGATTTTTAAGTTTTTTCGCTGTATTGTTGCGATATCTCCGAAACAGTTTGCTACGTTAAGCTGAAACGTGGCAAGAAGAACTCACATATAGTGCAAATATTTACTGCGAAATTTTTCTTAATTTTTCTGTAAAAAATGTATTTTTGGTGATTTTTGTTTTTTTTTTAAGTTGTTTTTTGGATGGCCAGCGTTGAATTTTAAGCAAGGAATTTTTTCCACGTGACTGATTGGGAGGCGGGGAGACATATCCGTTTTTGTTGTAACAAAAACACTGGCCTGTCTTGTTTAATAACTCATACAACTAACAATCCATAATGTGCGGATTGAGGGGGAGGGGAGGGGTGGAGCGTTTTAATACATTTTTATACTACGGATGGTCTTTTGACATCTCCACCTAAATCTTAGCTTGCTTTTGGCGTTATCTTCCTTTAAAAAAAGTCTGGGCGTTCAGTTTGACCGATTTGTTTTGTTTTGCGGACTGGTGGTCAGTTGGTCAGTGCTCAGTTCTCCGGTGGTCAGTTGGTATGTGTCCCGCTAAAATCAACGAAACAAATCTGCGTATCTTGGCGGGTTTTTTTTTCAAGACGTACTGTGTGACTGTGTGGGGTTGCTTTACCGTACAGGACTGTCTGGGCTTGCCTTACAACTTGGCCATTACTGTATATAAGATTTGCTCTTCCCCTGCTCACAAAAATAAATAAATATATAAAATTTGATAAATGAATAAAAATAAAATTTTAATTAACCGATTTTTGGAACGATAAAAATTATTTCACATTCTCGGATCTGGAGTTGTGTTGGAAGGAGGCGAGGTGGGAGGGGGATGCGAAAGATTCGGGGAGGGGGTGTGGGGATGGGGGCTTGCAGTCATACGTCCAAAAAGCACCGGCAAAAGGATCCATAGACAGAGTACATGCACAGAAAACACCCCCCTTTGCTGCTGTCCTCCCTCTCCGTGTGGAGAAATTTGTCATGCCACCCATTCTGTATACTAGCGTCCGTATAATCCTACATTTAAACGCCACCCCCTCCCACCCCCCCGCACACACACAACCCTCCCCCAATACCACCTCTTTGTGCTTACGCACTTCCTTGATAATTCTCTCAGCAGTTATAGTTGTTTCTTTCTGCAGCGCACAGTAATAAGTCAAGTAGAACGGTGTACGACCGCGCTAGTTGAGTGCTTTGCTGCCAGTCAGCTGATGTGAAGTACTTTGTTGAACTACATAGCAACTTTTTGCCTTAACTTTTGTTGGTGAGGAGAAAATAGGCACTTGCAATAATCGCATCTCTTAATATCTTTGTCGTGGAACTGCCGCAAGTAGATTATTTTGTTGAAGAGGATATTTCTCAGCTTTGAAATAATTAACATTCATAGTGCTGGATTTCATTGTAGTAATAATATATTTGAGGTGGAGAACTTGTGGAGTGAGTTGATCGTCTTGAGTGTACACACAGCGAGGTGCTTGCGCTGAGTGGAGGAACTCACGTGTTTTTAGTGAAAACACAAATCAAATAATTAAACTTCAGCGGTGGCAAGCCAATTAAGATGTGCGTTCTTAATGAAATTTTTGCATAAGGATAAAAAATGATATTGGTGTGGTTTTCAGTGAGCAGGTCACGGATATTCGTAGGTTGGGTGGGAGTGGGGGGGGGGCACTTGGTATCATGTGTGTTACCATGCGTGTAGATAAAAAGCGCGGAGAAAGGCTAGGTAATTCTGAGGCCAGATAGGGCCCGTGCGGAGTGCCATTTTCGTTTAAAAAGGGAGCATTTTTCAGAACTCTGCGTTTCGCACAAAAGGGAGTTCTCTTTCACAAGTGATCTGTTTAAATAGGTGGTATTCTTTTTTCAAAATTAGTGCTCATTGTTTAGGGGTCATTTTAAAAATACATGGTGGCAGGTTGGTACGTGAAGGAAGCCCCCCTCCCCCGGGGCACGAGTGGTGGCCAATTGGTGCGTGAGTAGCCCCTCCGGACGGATATTAGAACTGCCTCTGCCCGGATCATGAGCGCTTTCCTCTACCCTCCCCGACCTTATTTAAAAAATCGCCGATATATGACGTGAAAAAAGATAAAAAATGAAAAAAAAAACAAATGAAAAAAAAAACAAACGCTATTATGATCTATGAAGCAAGAAGTGCATTTTATACCGGTACTGACCAACCAAAGTGGATTGCATAAGTGGATTGGTGACGATTCACTAATTAGTGGCGGTTCACTAATTAGCGGTTGTTCGCTAATTAGTAGCGATTCACTGATTATCTGCGGTTTACTATCGAGCGGTATTGAATACCGGAAGCCGGGCTTGGTTGTGGATCATATGACGTCATAAAATCTTGTGCTTGCCGTGCCGAGGGTAGCGGGCTGAATTCGTCACAGACATGTCATTTGCCCTTGTCTGGGTGGCAGTAGGATCTGTATTAGAATCGGTATCATTGGTTTCATCTGTCTTGGGCTGAATTCTCGTGCTTGCTTATACTTGTTCTTCGGTCGATCCCATTTTTTGGTGTGTGGGGGCGGGGGGGGGGTAGGGGATGGGGGGAGGTGCTCGAATGAAAGTCAAGGACAGGAGAATCATCGTAAAGGGTCGTTCACTTCGACACAGTAACTGAGTTTTTTCGATTTTCGAGATGGCTGAATTTTGTGAAAGAAAACATTTTGCGGGTGGGATCTCAGTGCTCGACAACCCCCTCCCCCTCTCCCCACCATCCCTACCTCCGTAAATCTCCGTAAAATAGTTCCCCACGAAAGCCATGCAGTCTCTGAATTTTGGTGATCTAGGGGCGGCCTTCGTTACGAAAAGCAAAAAAAAAAAAAAAAAAAAAAAACAAAAAAAACTGTTTCGTCATAAAGCATTTGTCAGCGTCACAATGGCTTATCCCTATGACGGTAGGCTGAATGCGACTGACAAAGTTTCTTACGGGGTTAGAGAACGCAGAATTACTCATCGTGTTTTTTTTTTAGCCGGGGGGGTGTCACTGAGGTGCGTCATATAATCGGGAACACAATCGCGATGCTCAGTCACATTGAACTTTTTTTTTTTTGGGGGGGGGAAATTGTAGAAGCTGACTTGTTTTAGTGTAATCCAAAATTGACTCACTTTCATACTAAATGCGTTTTTTTTTTTTGCAAATGGCGGATACTGTCTAAAATTTTATTGAAATCTAGAACAAAGACACATTGACGATGATAAAAATAAACAGCATCATTTGTATTCAATACAACGATAACACAAAAAAGAAGGATCTACGGTAACACTGAGCATATGAAATCAAACATTTCTGTGATCCATTTCAAGGTTGGGGGCCAAGCGCGAGGCCCGAAGTTCAGGGGCTCTGAGCCTAAATTTTTGTGGTCCCCCCGGACCCTGCGGTCCAGTTCACTTCATGTCCTGCCCTTAATTTAGCTTATCTCTTTGTTTTTGTACATGCGCTGTCGCGTGAATGAATGCGCATGTTTCTATCCTCATCGAAGCTCAAAATATATTATATATTTGGGCAATAAAAACACTGCACGATCGAAAAGATAGCAGCAGAATGTAGAGCGACTTTTGTAGTGCGCAGTATGCAAATTTATGCAGCGCTCTCTGAAGATAAATGACCTTCACCTTCTACTTATTAATATGTACACAGCCGAGCCTATACCGCACAGGTGCTTACATGTGGCGAATATTGTGGCAGTTCTGTTTACTTTGCGCTGTTTTTTTTTTCATATTTTATTTGAGCGTTTATTTATTGTTTTGTTGCTTCGCATATGCAAACGACGACGTGTAAATTTCCCTCCTGATTTTTTTTGCCGTGAAGTTGATCAGAGGGTTACACTGCAGGCTTGGGCCAATCAATACACCCCAGTCTTTTTTTTCTGTTTCTCCGGGCAAAAAAAAACAATATCAGTGTAATAATCAACTTAAAAAAGTCGTGCTATTTTTAGCACCTGTTGTTTTTAATCGGTTGTTGTGACAAACCAAAGTGTAGCTTCAGTGACGGGCCGGATTTTTGGCTTCTTGTGAATCGGCCGTAGTGAGGGGTGGGGGGGAGGACGGTGACGGCGTGGGGGGGGAAGAAGCACCAGATTTTAAATGAAATTTATTTGTAGAAAATGGTTGAAATGGTGGGGGGGTTGATGATACCAAGAGCTGTAGCTGGTACCCCCCCCCACCCCCACCCCACACGTAATGCTATGATTCCAAGGATCCAGGCTGGCAACTAAGATGTAGATTGGATACACCGCATGTTGCCCTGGGTTTGGAGAGGCAGGGTTCGAACACGGTCCATTACGCGGATATATTCCCTTTTGAAAAAAACACACACACACGAGTCGAGTTATTTTCCAATGCGAAAAAATCTGGTGAATATTTTTTTTCTGACGAATTTCTTTTGTTATTTTCTGTCAAATTTCAGGCCAATTCTGATATGCGTCTCGACAGTACAAAGAAGTCCTTCTATTTATGTATTCATACCGTTCGTTTTTACCAGATCCGTATCAGGCAGGTGATCGATTTGTTTACAAAACTTCTTCGTTGATAGCTGCTCTATCTGCGACGCAAGTCCATTAATAGATTTTACTAATTATATACCTCTGGTGGCTCCCTTCTCTCCCCTCCCCTCCCCTCCCCGCCCCTTCCCACCCCTTCACTCCCCTCCCTCTGGAAGCCTCGTTGAAGCTTTCAACCTTTCACACCGGATTTGAAGAGTTTAAAATGTCCGAGGAGCTCAGTTCGTACCCCATGGTCGATATATTTCGAGCACAACGACATCGTGCCGCAGACCTCTGTTCTCAACAGTATGACTGCGAAACATTCGTGCTCCCCAAGCCCCCAACACCCGGTAGATGCATACAGGAGGGGGGTTTTCTCAGTCTATCACACAAGCTATTGTCGGCAGGCGAATAAATTGGAAGAGGATTTTCTCCGAGGATTTTTTTTTTTTTTGGGGGGGGGGGGGTTCCATGTGTTTTAGCCCAAGCTGGTACCTTCCTTTGCTCACTGCAATTTCTTTTTATTTCAGAAATGTTTTAATCGTTTGAAACGGGCTGCTGGAGGGTTCATGCAATTCATTATCCTGGCTAAGATTTATTTCTATTTAATTTTAAACTAAAAATTTATTTCTTTTGTTTGAATGCTAAGGGCTCAGATACATTACCCCCTTCCTTCCCCTCTAGACCCACACTTCTCCCTGGGTTCGCCCCTGGGCGTCCTAATATCAGGACACTGCAAGAGGCGATATAAATAAACAGTCTCATTCAGCAGCTGTTGTGTGGCTTTGTGCAGGATTGGCGAAGAGAGCAACTATTTCTGTGTCGATAGTGGAGTTTTTGGCCTGTTCTTTCTCTTGTATAGGGAATCGTAGTTGTGAACGATCTTCCTTTCTTTATATTTTAGCATAGTTGTGATATGAAGTGTCTGGTATGGGGCATGTGTAGTGTGAGTGCATGTGTACTTTGAATATTAGGTAATTTAACGAGTCCAAAATTTTGGACCCGTGAATCCGTCCGCAAAGACCCAACCCGGACCCATCAAGACCAAGAGAACATGGTAGCCGGGGTGGGGGGGGGGGGGGTCGGGGAGGGGTTTTGGCGATTAGTTGCCTGTGCACGGACCACACGGAGTCCCCTCCCTCCCCCACCCCTACACACTCCCGCTCCCCAACACACACACAGGCAGATTCAGAACCCCACATACATACACACACATACAACCGTACTCAAAACCCCACGGAGCCCCCTGCTCCTCCCAACCCACAGTTCTCCAGCCCCCCCCCCCCACCCACACAAACGGACTCAAAACTCCACGGAGTCCATTCCTGCACCCACCCCCTGCACAGCCGCACCCGGTACACACACAGCCGGACTGAGAACCCCACGGAGCCTCCATCACTCCCTGCACACCCACATCCATACCAAAACGTTCGTACTTTGCGTATGACCTCTAATACGGCAGTGGAGGTACTCCATCTGTAATGTAACACATGTGCTGTGTTTGTGAATTTGGCGTAGACTTGACGAGAAGTACTCCCGTCCCGTAATCCATCAAAACTACAGCACATGGCAAGGAAAAATCTCCACTCTACATGCCTAATAGCTATCTCCTGGTATACAGCTTTCACATTTTGTACGTACACATATGAGTGGGGAACCTCATGAGGTGTTATTTATGGTTTGGCATACACCGATGTGTTAGAGAAAATTGGTTGTGTTTGTCATGTGTTGCAAGGATTGGCTGGATTGTGGTTTGGCACACAATTAGCGACTTTGGGAGGTCTGATGATGTTTTAGGTTTGGCACACTTCTAGTGTACAAGGTTAGGTTTGTTTTTGTGGTTTTTTCTGTATGTTTTGGGTGTGAAACACGTTGATTCATGGAAATGCCTGATTGTTTTCTGGTGTGGCACACCTTGGCCTCGCTTGCGTTGGCTGTTTTCCGGTGTGGCAGCATTTCTCGTGTGGCACACGTCGATGCCTTGCTCTCATCCTTTGTCCTTCTGTACTCATTTTTGTACGCTCACTTTTTTGCACTGAAATAAACATAAAGCGCGATGTTGCTCACAATGCCGAATACCGACTGGCGAATAGTTTTGTGTCAACTCAGAGCAAACAGGCACCTTAAGTGTCCCCTTAGAGCGAATAGGCACCTAAAGTGTCCAATCAAAACAAATAGGTACCTTAAATGTCCTATCAGAGTGATCAGGCACCTTAAGTGTCCCATCAGAGCGACTAGGAACCTTAAATATCCCAACAAAGCGAATAGACACCTTAAGTGTCCCATTAGAACGAATAGGCACCTGAAGTGTCCCATCAAAGCGAATGAACACCTTAAGTGTCTCATCAGAGTAAATAGGCACCTTACGTGTCCTATCCGAGCGAATGAGCACCTTAAGTGTTCCATCAGAACAATTAGGCACCATAAGTATCTTATCACAGTGAATAGGCACCTTAAGTGTTCCATCAGAGCGAGTAGGCACCTTAAGTGTCTCATCACAGTGACGGTGCCCTGAGAGCGTATAGGTGCCTTAAGTGTCCCATGAGAGCGAATAGGCACCGAAAGTGTCCCATGAGAGCGAATAGGTACTTTAAGTGTCCCATCAGAGCGAACAGGTACCTTAAATGTCTACGAAGTCTTCGACACTGCTTTGTTGTGAGCAGAGAAATAGACATTCATGTCACAGTTGGGAAATTACATCGGGATCTTAATCGAGATAAACTTCCGGTATTTGTATGTCCGGATCGGAAAAATCATTGGAATCCGGGTGCAGTGTACAGGGATCCCAAAATAAGCGGGATCCCAGTCTGGATACCAACTGATTAAGACATTTCTCCTCAGGGATATCTCCGATTTTTCGGGAAATGTTCGGGCTAACATTCTGATGCAGCACTTAATATCTGGAATCCAACTGGGATACCTCAATTTGTTCAGCCCTTCCCTCCCCCTTCCCTTTCTCCCCAAGCTCTACTCCCTCCAGGAGGACGTCTCGTGGCAACCGGCATCTCGATGTACTTTTTCATGGCAACCCATTCTGTGCCACACTGCAGCACACATCTCGTCACACTGTTCCTTGCCCCCTCCCCCCTCACCCCCTACCCTATCGCTCCTGATGGGAGATTTCTGTTTCCCTAATCAAGACAGTCAAGTCACCCATCTGCTGTGTGGACTCTATAATTAAATGTAAAAAATTACTAAATAACAGATAAAATTGAAATGAAAAAAGCGTCAAGATATATCAAACTTAATTGGGGCTGCTTTCCACAAGGTCATGGATCATTCAGTTCGTGCGCTGTTCGTTCTATTTTTCATTTCAATAACAAGAGCGCTGTTGTATGAACCTGTTCTATTTTCGCTGCGCGGGGCTTGCCATATGTTTGATCTTTTTTTTCTTTTCTTGTGCAGCGAACACGTGTGCTGATGTCTTGATGTGAGCTGTACACACTTGAAATCTGAACACAGCGAGAATATAAAAACAGTTAAAACGGAGACTTACTTGTGCATTAAATGTCAATGAAAAGACAGTGAGGGGAAAAATACAGAAAGATATGGAAAAAGTGATATTTTGGATATGACTCGAAAGTAGAGTGAAATTTCGAGAAATAGCGAAATCGACTCGATTATAATTTTTGGTTACTTGGAAGTTTTTCTTCATCGTATGATGCTGTTAACCAATTGGATGCAGTGTTGTGATTGTTTTATATTTTGTTGTTAACTGGATACATGCCTCAATGAAATACCAAACATTAAGTATTCAGTGTTTTTAATTGTGTTAACTCGTTGCATGCTGAAGAAGTAAATCACGGAAGACAGTTTTATGGATATTTGTTCATTTTGGATATTAAACTGTTAACCCTTTGGGTGCTTTGTAGTTTTGCGGCGGATACATGAGTATTAACTCTACACAACTTTTTGGAATATTACAGAATTATAGTTCATATTACTAGGCCGTAGTGTTAACCCTTTCCGTGCCACGTAGGAAATATGGCCGACCAACCGGTTCAGAATGGTGCTTGTCCTCCAACTGCCTCAGGGCGGCCGCAGAAGAAAATGGAAGTACGCGTGAGGCGATACAGGGAGGTAATTTCCTTTTCTTGTCAATTGCAATCAATCAAATGCAATTAACACATTTTTATTTTATATTGAAGTATTGAGCAGTACCAGTAAAATACACTTATCCTGGCTGTCCGGAAAGACGAAAGAAAGATTTGATCTTTGACTGACCTAATCTTACATTTCTGACGTTTCTGAATTGGTAATAAGCTCCATTTTCTCTCTGTTACTGATTGGCCCAAGTGTCCCGTTTCCTGCTCGTTACTTATTAATGCACATCTCCCATAACCCCCAACCCGTTACTGATTAACGTACCTCTCCCTTTGCCCACCCGTTATTCATCGACAGATGTAGCACATCTCCATCCAGTTACTGATTGACGTATATCTCCCATTTCCCACCCGTTACTGATTGACAGACGTCTCCCATTTCCCACCCGTTACTGAGTAACGTAGTCTTCCCTTACTCACACGTTACTATATGACGTTTTTATCTTATCCCCCTCCCCTTACTGATTGACGTTTATCTCTGTTTACTGATTGGCGTATATCTCGCATTACTTGCCGGTTACTGACTGACGTATATCAAACCCCCCTCCCGTTAGTGATTGAGTTATATCACATTTCCTTCCGTTACTGATTGAGTATCCCCCTCTGTTACTGTCTTGCATATGTGTCCGATTTCCCTCCTGTTACTTATTGACGTACATCTCCATCCAGTTACTGATTGACGTATATCTTCCATTACCTACCCGCTACTGACTGTAAAAAGCCCAATTATTATAGTAATAGTGTAATTTATTATAATTGCTTTTCTTATTATGAAGCAATCCTTTTTCGTAATAGAAGAATTGCTTCTGTTTAATTTCAGTTAGAAAAGATTTATGAGGCGGCGGGGGTGGGGGTGGGGGTGAGGGTGAGAAGTGGAGGGGGAGAGGGTGGGTTGTCAAGAAGTTACGCCGCGTGTTTTATTTATAGAAGGCTGTAAGACTGCAGCTTGTCCGTAATTGATGGCATCGTATTTGTCAAACAACGACCTTGCTGCTAAGGGGTAGAGGGATGGGGGGCGAGGGGGGGCCGAAGAGGGGTAGAGGGCAAAACTACATTAAAAAAACCACGCTTGCAACGCAAGAGTGTCAGGGTGGTATTTTCTTTCTGTGTTATCTGAACAGCTAACTGCACTACAAACGTTTATTTCATTTGACACACACAGTAAAGAATCACTAATTCGCGCACGGCCAATTCCGAGTCATCGCTTATTGGTCCACGGTAATATCGGTTCAACGCTAATTCGCCTAGGGTCAATTCGGGTCATCGCTTCATTCGTTTGTAGACCAGTTGGATGCAGTTTCAGTCTTGTGTACTTTTTTAAAAAAAAATGACAATATGCACTTAAATATTTAATTTGAAAATTTTTATCGGTCCAAAAAAAAGCGAATATACGGATTTCATTTTTTGAAAAAAAAAACAGACGAAAAGAAAGAATGAAAGAAATTAAAAAATCCCCAAGAAAATGTTGTGAACCAGAAGCTGTTTCCTTATCAGAGGTGCTCACTTGTCAAATTGTTCACTCAGAGAGGTCTTGATTAATTAAGTTGTTCACTCATCATAGAGGTTCACTAATCATTATCAAACGTTGTTTCCTAAGTAGAGGTGTTTCTGTAGTGAGTATAACTGGTTTATGCCATCAACCGTCAACCGATTTCAGCTTTGTCAGTTCGAGATTTGGGGCGGGTGGGTGGGGTGGGTCGTTCGATCAAAGGCCAACCACCCTACCACCACCCCGCTGGCCAAATCTCGAGCTACCTTTAGCAAGCATTTGTCTTCTTTAATCCGTCTTTGTTGGTGAATCTACCTGATTTTTATTTTTGCCACATTGGTGCGACGTACTGCACAGAGCTGAAATCGGTTGGCGCTTGATGAACGAGAAAAACCGAGTGAAGCACAGCATGGTCAATTTGATGTTTTTTTTTCAATTTGTTAGTTGAAAGACGCGTTGTGTACGTGTCTAGCTGTCTGTGCTGTATGTGTCTGGCTGTCTGTGTGTCTCTCTGTGTATGTGCTGTCTGTGTACGTGTCTAGCTCTGTACGTCTAGCTGTGTATGTGTGTGTCTGGCTGTGTGCGTGCCTGTTTATGTGTCTTTCTGTGTGTGTCTGTATATGTCTGGCTGTCTGTGTCTGTAGATGTCTGGCTGTGTGTGTCTGGCTGTGTGTGTCTGGCTGTGTTCGTGTCTGCTTGTGTGTATGTGTGTGTGTGTCTGTATGTGTCTGGCTGTGTGTTTCTGTAGATGTCTGGCTGTGTATGTCTCTATGTATGTGTGTGTGGCTGTGTGTGGCAGTCTGTATGTGTCTGTGTGTGTCTGGCTGTGTATATGTCTGGCGGTGTGCGTGGCTTTGTGTATGTCTGTAGGTGTCTGGATGTGTGTGTCTGTGGATGCTTGGCTTTGTGTGTCTATGTATGTGCCTGGCTGTGTGCGACTCTCTGTAGTAGATCCGTCGGTGTTTGGGCAATAGGCTGGCTGGTAATTGTTTTGTTCATAGGTCTCTCAGTGAATTATCCCTGGCTAGTGCTGATTTCGCTAAACAACCAATTTTGAAGCGAGAATGTTATTACAACTTTACATTTGAAAACAAAATACTCTTTCATAGAGACTGTGAACAACACATCGTATGATATTATTAACATCAGATGCAAAAGACCTGGTTAATGGACGTGGTGACGTCATAGTTATTTAATCGGGATATCTTGGCATTCTATTTGCGTACACAGTCACGTCAGTGGAAACTAATTGATAAATTAGATCATAGTGCGCATGCTCAGACTGGAATCCTGTCATTTTCTAGGAAAACAGGTGTTGAAATAAACAAGTGGGGGGGGGGGGGGGTTGGGGGAGACTTTTGCGAGTGGGTGGGTGGAGGGAAGAAATGTTACATTAAATTAATTGTCCAAAAACGGTCAGACGTTTCGTTTGCAGTATTTGCAATGATGAAGATAAACGCTAAAGAACAGTCAATTAAAACTGTCCTAAAACGAAGCAACTTGAGAATAAAATCTTGGGTATAAATTGAATTCCAGTCGTGCGGTGTCATTGCCTGGACACGAGGACATGATTATTTGGAATTTGTGCAATGTACTAAATTGTGGCGATATTGTTAACCGGTGTGCAGTGTGTGTTGTTTCCAGTTTTCTCGCCAGGAAATTGTGCAATTATTTTCTTTTGACAAGAGACTGAGCGCAGTGAGGTCACAGTGTACTCGTATAGGGCAACAGGAGAGGAAGCACCCTTGGGGATGTTTTCATAATGTCCTCAATCAGATCAGTGAAGCACTTCACTCTGCTACCTCCCCCGGGTGCATTATGGAACAGTCTGGGATTGTCGAGCTCCCCAGTTCGCTTTGTCATTAGAATATCGGCAGCCAACTGTTATTGCGACAAGTATGGGAGTAAATAAAGTGGGCTTCTGCGTTGAGTTCACTGCAGAATACACTGCCGAGTACTGTCAAAGGCGAGTGTACAGAAGGATACATGGTCGAGTGCACGACAGAGTACACTCTCGAGTACAAAATCAGTACACTATTGAGTACACAGAAAATGTAGGCTTCGGAGAACAGTGCCGAGAACACCGGAAGTGAATGACGTGATGGACCTTACTAAGCCGAGAATGACGTCACATACCTGGTGCTACCAGGACGATATGAAATTCCCAGCTGATCCAATCAGAACCAATTTTTAACGGCATTTTTTTCTTGTACCTGGTAATTTTTACACCAGTAATTAAACGAAATTGAAAAAAAATATAAAGGCATATGGATTTCAAGGACAGATTACAGAGTGTTGATCTCTTTTGCCTGTGAACATTTGTTTTGGGACCTGGACTCGTCGCATTTCTCACTCTAAAATGCAGCTACCTTTTCACAAAGCTGAAGGAGGGTGGGGGGGGGGGGCGAATGCGGAGAGTGAATTATTTTTTAATGTCAGAACAGAAATGTATGAAATAGATTTCCCAAAGACCGGGGGGGGGTAATCACCGGGGGGTAATCACCTAAGGGGGTAAAGGTCGGGGGCAACGACCGGGGGAATAACGGCCGGGGGGTAACGGCCGGGGGGTAATCATCTGGGAGGGTAAAGGCCGGGGGTAAGGGCCGGGGGGGTAACCACCTAGACTCGAAGATGGGATATGTGGAGAGTGGAGGGGGCGTATGCGGAGAGTGGAGAGGGGGAGGGGGTTGGGGTAGGCGTGTTCTGTTTCCGGTCCCAGATACTCAATGCGTATTGGTTACAATCAACCCCTTGCACTACAAGCACGCTCACGTGAAATGGGAGGGAATGGCTGGGTTGGTGTGACTGGTGATTGCTCCCTGAGATGGGGGGGATAGGGAGTGAGAGCTGTCGCGCTTAGGACACAGCTCCCACCGTTCTTTCCCCCTCGCCCCTGCATTTCCGTGTCATGATACGTGCTGGTTTTTGTGCTGTTGTCGTTGAGTGGTCCTGCTTTGTTTATCGGAAATGGGTTATGTTTGTCACTATTACGCCAGCCTGTATGTGTGGGTGGGGAGGGTGGGGAGGGGAGCAGAAGCTTGCTGCAAGGTGTGCTCCATTCAAGTAAGCCAGAAAGGCTCGCTCTGTAGCTAGTGTACCTGTCTGCAAGTACTTTAAAGCAGTTTTAAAACGAAATCACATTAGATCTGTCTAGATCTGTGCATGGGCATTACTTCTGTGTAGTTGTGACTGTGCTGGAGTATTTATTGGATAGAAGCTGTGCAAAATGTACTCGTTGCATGGCTAGCTATTCTGTATGATCCGTACCCGTGATGAGGCTAGCTACTCCGTACGATCCGTACCCGTGACGAGGCCAGCTACTCCGTACGACCCGTATCCGTGACAAGGCTAGCTAGTCCGTACGATCCGTACCCGTGACGAGGCTAGCTACTCCTTGCGATCCGTACCCGTGACGAGGCTAGCTACTCTGTACAATCCGTGCTCGTGATGAGGCTAGCTACTCCGTACAATCCGTACTCTTGACGAGGCTTGCTGAGCAGTACGGTCCGTACTCGTGATGCTGCTAGTGAATCCGCAGTATCCGTAGTCATGATGAAGCTAGCTACTCCCTACGATCCGTACTTGGGATGCGGCTGACTACCCCTACGCTCCGTACATATGACAACGTTAGCTACTTGCTACGAGAGCGGATCAAGTCATTTGCTTCTCGAATAACTATGAACGAAACACTTTGTTAAGAGATGACGTCGAGTATTCCTGCCCAAAATAAATACCACCCAAATTTCTATATCATATCACAGAAGTGACACTCAGTGTCATCGATATATTGGGATTGATTAAGGACTAGCGAGACACCTAAATTCCGCGAAGATAAGGCATGTCTTCGAGAGGCCGCATGCCATCTAGAGCAAGTGAGATACTGAGCAACGAGTGTTGCGAGTCACACTGAGTGTCACTGAGTGTCACTGAGAACAACACTTAAGTAACGAGTGTAATGTCACCCTTCGAAACTCTGAGTGCTATGGAGGCCATTTATAACCAGTTGGATGCCACGGAGAAGCAATTTTATGGGTGCCATTAACCAGCTGGATTCCAATTTAGAACCCGCAAGTGCCATCGAGAAACAGTCTAACTGTTGCGGAGAAGCAGTCTCGTTGTCATTGAGAAGCGATGTGAGTGTCATTTAAAAGCAGTCTGAGTGCCATCGAGAAGGAGTCCGAGCGCCATGGAGAAGCGTTCTGGGTGCCACTGAGAAGCAGTCTGAGTCCTTCCACACATAACTCGCACTGCCACTTTTAGCTTCCACGAAGCAGATGAAGCGATAGGCTGAAAAAGTCAAACTCCGCAGGATTTAAATTGGTTCGTTGACACGGGCAGATTCAGAGAAAAGCAGCTCGCTTACTTGCAAGCAATATTTGTGTGTGTGTGTGTGTGTGTGACTAAGTGGCATGCCATCGCTGGCCAAAACAGCTGCTCTCAAATGCTTAAAAACACCTCATCATTGAAAAAAGGAATGTGTTAAGCAAGCAACTGAGATAGTTTATGTTTTTGTCCTACTGTCAACGCGAGTCTTTTCCCAAATACACTAGCGGAGAGTTACGACAATTCAACGTCTAATATATTCTAGCATTTCAGTGTCACCAAACATCGCGAGTCTATTCCGGAATTGTTCCGGAATAGACTTGCTTTTGTCTACGGTGCCTTGCTTAGCTCAGTACGAAAATATCTAGATTCTTGTTTGCTCGGTACGTTCTTATTTTAAAGGTTTTATTTCTGTCCCGAGAAACGCGTTTAAAAAAATAAAAACACAGTTGCCACAAAGCTTAGCCGTGATGGATGGCGGGACAACGGTGTTCCATTACGACCACCGCATCAGCAGTTCGTCTACACGTGTTAGTCACAACGTGCCCTGGATCGCGAAGCACGTGCAGATGTGTCTAGTCACAACATGACAAAGATCTTACAGCGCGTGCAGACTTGGTTAGTCACAGATTGGGAAAGATAGAACAGCACGTGGTGACTTGGTTAGTCACAGTGTGTGCAGGATAGCGCGACACGAGCAGACTTTGTTACCCACAGCTTGCAGAAGAAGTGCAGCACGTACAGACTTGGTTAGTCACAGCTTGTATTGGATAGCGGGGCACGTGCGCACTTGATTAGTCATAGAATGCAGAGGCTGATGCAGCACGTGCTGACTTGGATAGTCACAGCTTGCGAGGGATAGGCAGCACGTGCTGACTTGGTTAGTCACAGCTTGCAATGGGCCGGCGTTGGTAAACCATGACTGACAAGCCGTTGTTGTAGCTGAATGTGAGTGTGCAGTTCCTGGGTGTGTGTATCCTGTTGCTAAGCTCCCGTGATGTAACAGGATAGGTGGGCACCCTCTGATGACATCACGACAGCTGGATAAGGTGCGCGCATTCATCCCCAACAGCAAGCTTATTTCGCTGGATATCGGTCGCGATTCTGTTCATTGCCATGGGGGACAAACTTACAAGTGACATTTACAACGGATAAAATACACAAAAATACACAAAAAATTATCACAGCACAAAAAAGTAACGTTTAGGATTTTAAAAAACCAAGATGATTTTTATGCCCGTATTTGGACATAAACATGCGCATCACGTGCCCATGCATTGGCACCAATCAAAGCCGCCGGATGCTACAAAAGTAAGCAAAACGTCGTATGTGTGTGTATGTTGTGTACACATATCTGTGTGCGTGCATGTGCTGTGTGCACACATTTGTGTGCGTGTATGTGTTGCATGCACGCAGGTGTGCGTGTTTTAATGTATGTTACACGGGTGTGCGTGTACGTGCTGTGTGCGTACGTGCGTGCGTGTGTGAGTGCTTTGGGCGCATACGCAGGTGTGTACATGTGCTGTGTACACACAAGTATGTGCGTGTATGTGCTGTGTATTACACATGTCTGCGTATATGTGTCGTGTGCACACAGGTGCGCTGTTTGTGATGCGCACACACTTGTGTGCACGTTCATCCATGGTTGTGTGCACATTCATCCATGGTTGTGTGCACATTCATCCATGGTTGTGTGCACATTCATCCATGGTTGTGTGCACATTCATCCATGGTTGTGTGCCAGATTATAAGTTACGGTGTCGGTGGGAATGTCACAATTCGCGTTCTGCGGGGACTGCGGTGATGGGGGTGGGAGGAGTAGGGGTAGGAGAGGGGTCTTGGCGTTGTTAGCTTGTCCGGCACTTGGCTTGAATATACACCCGAATGTTGCGAACAGACAAAATTACTGGTGGAAGTCACTCGAGAAAGAAAAGTTTATGTAATTTGTTCAAATTAATTTCAGGTGAAAAGATGAAAATGTTCACTTATAAAATTTCCAGGATTTAGTAACCAATTTGTGTTCAGAAATAATAACAATAACAGTAATAATAATAATAAGATAAAATAATAATAATAACAATAATAATAATAGTAATAGTAATAATAATAATAATAATAATTATTATTATTATTTTTATTATTATTATTATTATTATTATTATTATTCTCACACGCATTGCTCTTTCTTCGAGCTATGTTTTTTCTTCGAGGAAATTTGGGTCAGACTTGCCGTTTTAACCATTTTAAATGAAAAATGACGAAGTACATTGTATTAACGAAGTGCCTGGTTTCTTTTGCTAATAGTGCGGTTAGCCTTAGACTCACAGTTACTTTACCAGTCGTAAGATTGAAGCCTTCATCCGTGAATCTGCATTACTTGAAATAGCTTAATTCGGTGCGCATTAGAGCTGGAATACACCTGTGGTTCTGGGTCGTGTGCTTTGATCCGCATTCGGTATGCAAAATGATGTTTCCGTGAGGTGAAAATTGATTGGAAGTTTTTTTTTTGTTTTTTTTTTGGGGGGGGGGGGGTGGTGTCTGGAAAGGGGGAGGGAGAAGTGTGTAAGCGTTTTCATTTACGAGTCGATGTCTGTACTTGTGACGTCATCAGGAGTCACTGTATGTCCTTCACATTACTCCAGAAACAGTCAGTGATGGCCTTGACATTAATCTTGGAACCTCCAATTGTTTACGTCCGTGACCTTACAAATATGCACCAAACATTGGTTATCTGCTCACGCATGACATCCGTGACCTAGAAGTAATCACTGAGCTTGCCAGTGTCCTCGACATTACCAGTAAAGCGTTATATTTTTTCTTTCACCTAACTACTAAAGCGTCTGGTTTTCTGCACAAAAGCACTTCCTGTGACTTTCATATGACATGACCTTGTGGCTTTAGCATAACCTTGGACACAAGACCTTCTTATGACCTTGGCATAAAAACAGAAGCATGATCTTGTGACCTTGACATAAAAACAGAAGCATGATCTTGTGACCTTGACATAAAAACAGAAGCATGATCTTGTGACCTTGACATAAAAACACAAGCATGATCTTGTGACCTTGACATAAAAACAGAAGCATGACCTTATGGCCTTGACATAACCACGCGTAGTATGTTCATTTTGATATAAGCACAGAAACATAACTTGCTTTTTTCTGTTTTTTTTTTTTGTTTTTTTTTTGTCTTTCACCTTTATACAAGCACTGATGTTTACTTTTTTGCCACCACAGGACAAGGACGACCTCGCCGGCCGCAGACGACGACGCTACTCGAGCGGCGACCGTGAGACGTGGAGCCGCAAGGTCGAGTACTTCTTCGCCGGTCTCGGCTACGCCGTCGGCTTGGGCAATGTCTGGCGCTTTCCCTACCTGTGCTACAGAAATGGCGGAGGTCTGTGCTATACTGAAGTCGGCAGTGTCTTCGGGGGGGGGGGGGTGGAGGCGGCAGTGTCTTTCGGGGGGGTGTAAGGGAGTAACAACGTCTGGTGCTATTAAAATCTGTGCTACAGAAATGGGTGGGGATTTTTGTGTTATGCAAAGAGGGATGGAGAGAGCGGGGATTTCGTAGAGTATGGTTCAGGGATGGTGTGTGTGCGGGGGGGGGGGGGGGGGGTGGAAAGGGATAATCTAGCTTAGTTTTTTACCAAGATCATAACAAGCTTATTTTATCATAAAAGTGGGGATAGTGGGAGGGGAGGGGGTTGACGAGGATCCTATTCCCCTCTTGGGTTCTCCCTTGCCACGCATGGGTTCACATTGCATATAGTTCTCATGTGATCTATTTTTATTTCTGCATCATGTGCAAGGTGTCAACACAATTATGTCCGCATTTTATGTTGTCAAATGACTGCTGTAAATGAGCGGTGACCCATCTACCAGCAGTCAGTCCAGCAATCTGTCTATCTGTCTATTTACAGATTATAGAAAAGTCATTTAAAAAAGTGCTGTCTTATTTTTGATGTTGGTAAATAATTTGATAAGTGGTTTTTCCAAGGGCAGTAGTTTGTAATAGGATGTACGTCCCAACGATGCGGCGACAAGATTAGTGTGTCTTTCCCGGGACACTTACGTTTCTACACCAGAATTGATGCGTCCCCGAGAGCCGCGAATTGCTTTCGTTTTTGCGTCCTTGTTGTATCTCCTTCTGTAAAAAAAACGGCGCGACTACGTAATCTCTAAAGTATAAGCATTCATTCTTAATATTATAAATGAATTCTTCGATTCGACAAGTACAGCATGGCGGTGTCGTTAAAATAACAAACGATGTGTGATTTTGAAAGAAAAATGTAACACATGTAATTGTTTTTTTCCCAGATGACTCAGAGGATTAAAGTGCACTGTTCGCTGATCGAAACTGTAGCAGCTCGATTTTTTGTTTATTTCTTCATCGCATGACTAAAAAGTCCTGAGCTTGCAAAAAAAAATGGTATAATAAAACAAAACAGCTGCTGGGAACATGACATAAACAAGGATCAACTAACTGTACTAACAGTATAAACCGTGAAATTGTGAAAAAAAATCCGGTAACTGCTTTGATCTTTTCGCAGTGGTGATGGGGGGGGGGAGGGTGGGGGGGAGGAGAGAGAGAAGGCGGCATCCGTCGTGTATATGTACTTGTGTACGTATGTACGTCAATAAACCTTTACTTAAAAGGCTTCTTCTCCCTCAGTTTTTATCGGATTCCTTTCAAATTGTGTACAAATTTTCTCTAGTTCGCCAAAGAGGGAGGATTTATTTTTTTTTGATTGCCAATTTTCCATATTCTTCAGCCATAATTTTGATTAGGCTGTTTTCAAGTTTTGCACAAATGTTCACTAAATAGGCCTCTGGTAAAAATTTCTTTCTGTTCATGTGATCTTTCCTGTCAAAATTATTTTTGGTGCACCACATCAACAAATTGGCCCCGTGCTGCCGTTTGAAAGTTTTGGGGATCAAGTTTGAAAAAAATAGTTCTCCTGCAATTATTCTAGTCAAATTGTTTTCAATTTTCGGCGCGTGTATCATGTGCATGGAGCGCTTCTGCCAAGTGCCTGAAGCACTTCTGCCATGTATCTGGAGCACCTCTGCCATGTATCTGGAGCACTTCAGGCGTGTTTGTACAACATTTCAGGCGTGTTTTTGTTACATTTTAGGTGTGTAACGGCCATATTTCAGACGTGTTTGTGCCACATTTCAGGCATGTTTCTCCCACATTTCAGGCATTTTTCAGCCACATTTCAGGCATGTTTCTCCTGTGTTTCAGGGGCCTTCCTGCTACCGTACTGCCTGGCGCTCGTCCTCGTCGGCTTCCCCATTTCAGGCATGTTTCTGTCACATTTCAGGCCTGTTTCTGCCACATTTCAGGCATGTTTCTCCCACATTTAAGGCATGTTTCTCCTGTGTTTCAGGGGCCTTTCTGCTGCCATACTGCCTGGCGCTCGTCCTCGTCGGCTTCCCCATGCTCTTCCTGGAGATGAGTTTCGGCCAATTCGCCAGCCTCGGCCCCCTCACCATCTGGAGAGTGTGTCCGCTCTTCAAAGGTGAGTCACACGCACCCGAGAGGCGAGCTGACGGTCCGTTATCTCGAGCCTTGCGTGTTTTAAGGTGGATATGCACCAATCATGCCTCGATATTGTTTCGAGTATCGCATTGCCATTCAGTCGTGTTAGGGGATGAGGGTTACTGTTTCAGGCATCAGATAACGTATCTTGGGGGAAGAGGAGGGGAGTTGCTTCAAGCGTGAGGATGTCGGAGAGGGGAGGGGGCGGGGTTACTGTCTCAGGCTTCAAAATGAACTTGTCGGAGTTACTGCTTCGAACACTGGAGTGGGAGGGAGTGGACTGTTTCAAGCACCAGCGTTTTTGGAGTTAAGTTTCAGGCACGGACGTGTTGTAAGGGACAGTGTTTGGGGTACAGTTTGACGCATGTGCATGTCAGAGGAATTGTTCAGGCAGGACTGTGTCAAGAGTACTGTTTCAGGCATGTTCAGGCATGAGCGTGTTGGGGGTATTGCTTCAGGCTAGACCGTGTCAGTATCACTGTTTCAGACATTAGAGTATCCTGGGTACTGCTCAGGCATGAATGTATGTGGAGGCGTACTTTTCAGGCATGAATGTACGGGGTACTGTTCAGGCATCAATGTATGTGGGAGAGTTTGTACTGTTCAAGCATGAATGCATGTGTGGGTCCTGTTTCAGCAGGAGCGTGTTCTGAGTACTTCTCAAGCATGAATGTATGATGGGGGCGTACTGTTCAGGCATGTATGTATGTAGGGAGAATGGGGCAGGAGGGTGTGCTGGGTGCTGTTTGAGACATGATCATTTCGGATGTAGGTTTCTCAGGCATGATCGTTTCAGGAGTACATTTTCAAGCAATAATGAGCCTGGTTTCGGTACTATTCGAGGAATGAGTGTGGCCTGCCCATTGTCTGAGGAATGCGCGTAGCCTGTGTAATGTGTGAGGAATGAGGATGGTGTGTCTGCTGTGTTGGGAACAGCGTGACTTGGGTACTGTTCCAGGCATCGGCTACGCCATCTTGACCGTGCTGCTGCTGGTGAACACTTACTACAATGTGCTCATCGCCTACTCGCTCTTCTTCCTCTTCGCCTCCATCACGGACGAGCTGCCGTGGTCGCGCTGTGACAATAAGTGGAACACCGAGTACTGCATCATAGAGCGCTGTAGTGAGTATTACCTGATGGCGGGGGGTCGGGGGTGGTGGGATGGTGGTAAGAAGAAGCCCGCTGTGAAACGAGCTGTGACATCACCAACCGCTGCAGTGAGTATCATTGCGTGACTGATGGGAGAAGGGGGAGGGGGAGACCGCTGTGATAACAAGTGGACTACTGAGTACTGCATTATTGAGCGCTGTAGTGAGTATCACCCCGGGTCGGTGGTGAGGGTAATAATGAGTATCCCTGGGGGTCGTGGTGTACACAACATTTGGATTTCCAAATACTGCTCGTTCCAGCGCTGAGATTGATAAAAAAACAAGAAAAAAAAACTGACTGAACAGCTCACAGTATTATGCACACTGTAATATAAGTATAATATAAGTACCACAGTTTTAGGTTGTGTGATTTTGTTCGATAGATACCCCGTAGAGCTGTAAAGTGACGTCACAATCGGTTTGAGTTTCTTTTGGTTGTGATTGGCAGAGCCGTTTGATGACGTGACCAATGACACGCTGCCGGCGGGTAGGCTGTACTGTGCCCATGACAACCACACAGACGAGTCCCGGAAGCTGCTCAAGACCCCCACCGAGGAATTCTTCGAGTAAGTGATCCCACGACTTTGTTTAGCTGTTGTTGGGTGGGTAGTTAATGCGGCGAGGGGGGCGGTTAGGGGGTAGGGTTAGTGGTTGGGGCAAGGGGGAGCTTGGGGCGTTCTTTCAAGAGTAAGAGGGCTGTCAATTCTTGGTCAAAGAGATTTTGAGAGATATTATTACATTCAAATCGAAAATGTACTCCTCCCACCCCTACCCATGCCGCACCCCTGCCCCCTTCCTTTATGTTCAGGGGTACAGAAATAAGAGCTCATCGTCGTTCTACGCTATAATTAGGCGAGTGACGTGAACTGGAACCAAACGATCACCATCTCAAATTACGCTCTGTTCAAAGCGAGAGTTTTTGTGTTCGCGTCAACAGAAAATCCCGTGTCGTTTTTGTTTACCTTCCTCTCCTCAAATTTCGGAAGCCGGGATGATGACTGAGCCACACTGGATTAGCTAATACAGGAGACCCTCGTTAATTCGTCCCTGGTTAATTCGTTTCCGCGCTTTATTCATACTCATATTTAGGTCCCAGTTGCTCTATTTCATACCAGTTTTCCCCCGGATAATTCGTTCACCCGGTTAATCCGTACCAAATTCCCAGGTCCCGCATGGTTCGAATTAACGAGGGGCTACTGTATATAGATTGATGCGGCCTGCTTTGGGTGTTAAAACAAGAGAAGAAAAAGACACAATTCGACTTTTTTCTTCAGAACAAAGTTACTCGTTGAAAGAGCATGCTTACAGAACGAGAGCCTGTATTCTTTGATGCACAAAAGAACAAAGAAAAAAATAAAATAAAAATACTCGTTATTTTTACGTGCTTCTACTTAGAGCTACTTTCTCGCAGTGATCTCTTTTTTTCTAAATATGTATCCCTGCTGCTTTCGTTTGTTTCTCTCCGGCAACCGCTTTTTAAATCTCATCTTAATATCTGATTGTCGTGGGCAAGGGGTGTTTAATTTTCGCCCTCTCCATGGACGACTCTTGCTCAGGTGGGGAATCTGGCGTCAGTGACCGATGTGACGTAAGCGGCAGTTGTTGTCTCATTATCTGGTGGCGTATGTGGCGGTTGTTACGTCAGTATCTGGTATGCCGTAAGTGACGGTTATCTGATGTGGCGTTAGTAGCGGTTGTTACGTCACTACCTTGTGTGGCGTAAGTGGCAGGTGCTACATTAAGCGATGCGCTTCTTTTTGCGTAGTTCTTCATATTTCAGTCCGTGTTGCTAGCTCGCTACTTTCCGCGATAACATTACGTCAGGCAAAGATAAACTGTGTTGCAATGAACTACATCCGAATTTTTGCATTCGCAGACACCTGTATAGATTCGCTTTCTGGGCGTTAACAGAAATATGTCACCTGACCACTCAGAGGGGTGAAAAAAATATGTGACAAATATAGTTTCCCCAGGGCAGATGACAGACTGTACACTAGTCAGATTCATGTGTGGAAAATAAGCAGACCTAATCGACGCCCTGTATTGCGCGCAGTGGCATCAGGTCTCTTTTGAATAATTGACGACTTGCATTCATATTCTGTTATAATCAACATCCCACATTGGATTGAAAACACCGTTCGCTGGCAGCTTTCCTAAACAGTATCAATGCTCACCCGTCCCTGGTATTTGGTTTGTTCTATGGATAAACACATCAAGGAAATGAAATGCTGTCATGCAAATTAAATGGATTTCATTTCCGGTCCGGAAGTGCCAATGTTATTCTGTTGTACTTTTAGCATGGCGGTTTCTGAGTGCTGCATTATGTACAGAAACTTCTCTTGCAGTGTTTCAGACCATTCTTGGACACAGGATTGGCGTGGAGGGGGGCAGTGGTGGTTGGAGGGGGGGGGGCACTTCATCGTTAAATTCGAGATTCGGACTGCAGAGATTGAAATCACGTGTAATCACAAACGTTCAGCATGCGATGTTGGAAATAACAGTGTGTGTTTTATGCTTCGTGTCTGTGTATTCGTGATGGATTTGTTGGGTGGAAACGAACCATACGCTCCATAAGTCGACCAGAAAGAATGTAACATTATCAGTACTACAACTTCGATTATCTGGACAGCGTGATTTTCCAACCTTCATGCGTATTCACGCAAAAAAATTCAAAGAAATAAAAAAATTTGAGCGAAATTAATGTTTTTTTTTTCTTTTTTTTTTGCTTTCGCAAATAAGTACCCAAATAGTACAGTACGTCGAGGTGTACAGTACACAAGTACATTAGTAGTTGGAAAGTGGGGGTTCTGTATCAAAATGACGTCACGAGGTGATACAGAACCCCCATGGGGTTTCTGTATCAGATGTTTTAGAATCCCCATAGGTGTTCTGGAACAGGTAATTGAAAGAGCGCGCGCCCGTGACGTCATTAGTCACGTGACCTGTCAATCATGTGTCACATGACCTGTCAATCATGTATATGAGGAATATTTTCCCGCTCATAAACCTTCTGGCCTAAATGGCTCAGTTGGTAGAGCAGAGGACCCGTAAGCGGACCCATGATCTGAAGGTCGGTGGATCGAACCCGCCTTCGGGCACCACTTTCATATCATGGGTCCTCAATCTTAGAAGACCCCCCCCCAGGAATAAGACATGACATGAATCGAACCCCCCCCCAGGATCAAGACATGACATGTATCGGACCCCCCCCCCAGGACCAAGACATGACATGTATCGGACCCCCCCCCCCCCTCGGACCAAGACATGGCATGTATCGGACATAGTCATATAGCTATATTACTATGTAATTGCTATGTGAACATAATTAGTCTAACGTATGTATGTCGTTATCAGATCGTTCAACAGTCAAGCCGCGATAGCTCACTTAGCAGAGCAAACGGCTAGCAACCCGAGAGTCCCGGGATCGATGCCACATCGGGGCAAACTTTTTTTTGGTTTTTTTGTTCACTTTTATGACTCTGTGACATTATGTGACAACATGTGACTGTGACATCATGTGACTCTGTGACATTATGTGACTGTGACTGTTTTTTTTTTTTTTTTTTTTTTTTTTTTTAACATAATAGCTATATTTCTATGTCTATTTTCACTATTATTATGATAATATTTAATTAGTCACATTTCAATGATTCTAACCACACAGCATAGGAATAAGTACATGTGTACAGAGTGTGGGGAAACCGATCAATAAATTTTAGAGCGCACTCGTTCAGAGTGTGGAGGAAACCGATCGATAAAATTTCAGAGTGCACTCGTTCAGACCGTGGGAACGATCGATAAATT
The DNA here is from genome assembly GCA_949752745.1 of Protula sp. h YS-2021. Classification (NCBI taxonomy): domain Eukaryota; kingdom Metazoa; phylum Annelida; class Polychaeta; order Sabellida; family Serpulidae; genus Protula; species Protula sp. h YS-2021. The sequence continues at coordinate 40,878,872 of OX457033.1, forward strand.
TGAAAACATCAAAGGCCTAGACCGTGGGAACGATCGATAAATTTGAAAACATCAAAGGCCTAGACCGTGGGAACGATCAATAAATTTGAGAAGGAATGGGATTTTCCCCAACTCTATGTTTTATGTTATAGTAGTTGGAAAATGACACTTCTAAAGCACATTTAACAAAGTAGTTTTTTATAACATATAATATAAAAAATAAGTTTGAACATTTTAGCATGCTACTTATTTAAATGTTCTAAAGTTATAGTAGTGGAAAATGGTGGTTCTAGACCAACTTTAACAAATTTAGTTTTTAACACCATATGATATATAAAATAAGTTTGAACACTTTAGTATGCTTCTTATTTGAATATTCTAAAGTCATAGTAGTGGAAAAATGGTGGTTCTAGACCAATTTTAACAAATTTTGTTTTTTGACAAAATATGATGTATAAAATAAGTTTGAACATTTTACCATGGTGTAGAAGGGTAAAAATAAGGGTTCTAGACCAACTTGAACAAATTTTTGTTTTTTGACAACATATGATGTATAAAATAAGTTTGAACATTTTACCATGGTGTAGTAAGGTAAAAATCAGGGTTCTAAACCAACTTTAACAAATTTAGTTTTTACACGTTTCAGACGATTCTACCACTTGGTTGGTTGGTTGATTGTTGGAAAATGGGAAGTGAAAATGTGGATAGTTATGTAGGAAAACTGCGCCCATTCAAAAGACGTGCTCGAATGGCAAGCCCATTTTAAAGACGTGTTCGAATGGCAAGCCCATTCAAAACACATGTTCGAATAATTTTTGGAAGATATTACGTCGTGGTATTTTTCAACAAATTGTTCAACATGTTCAACATGTTCAACATGTTGTTGTTCAACATGTTCAACATGTGCAACAAGTTCAACATGTCCAACATGTTCAACATGTTGTTGTTCAACATGTTGTTCAACATGTTGTTGTTCAACATGTTGTTCAACATGTTCAACAAGTTGTATATAAAGCTATGTTTAAAGACTTTCTCATCATTTGAATAGTGTAGGTTGAACCGAAAGGATGTATAAATGCAACATTTGTTTGAAATCTTACAACTGGCTACAAAGTTACATGTGATAAAGCTTTTTCTAAACATATTAAGACAACTATAAAGTATAACGTAACACACATTCTGTATCCAGATACTGAAGAGTGAACATGTCTGCAGTGAGTGAACAACAACAACTACAATCTATGGCAATGCCTGCAGAAAATTTTATAGCAAAGCCTGAGACAATACCTACAGCAAAGTCTAAGGCAATGCCCATGGTAAAGTCCAAGGTGAAGTCACGTCAGCAGCGTCAAAAGCGACCACATCTTAGAAAGATAAAAAGAGATGAGTTACCAGCTATGACGCCACCGTGTAAAATGCGAAAAAATACGACAGAGCCTAATATGAAGCGAAAACCGGAGCGTAAAGCTGATACCACTATGAAGAAGATGCGTGTAGACGATTCACCGGTTATGATACCCATTAATGGAGAAACATATATTAAATTGGTGAAATATCAACAGAAAGTGATGGTTAACATTCGTAAATATATTACGAATCATGCATCTGGGAGGTTATATCCTACCAAGAAGGGAATTTTGTTATCATTGAAAGACTGGCACATGTTAAAGAAGCAAATGACGTCAGTGGATCTCATGCTTCAGAAAATGGACCTGTATAAATGTAGTGACTGTCAGAAGATGGTTGAGTAGAAAGTCATATATGACTGTATGCAATTGTAACAGTATGACTATGAAATGAGTTAACATTATCTATGTTGATGTAAAGTTAGTTTTTATAACATTTGTAAACTTATCAATTTAAGTTCTTATGAGTGGGTACATGTATTAGCATAATATGTATTCGAAATAGTTTTGTTTTTATCATAATTGTACATATTTGTAATATTTAATAAAAGAAACACATATGATGCTTTTCAACTTTTTATTTTTCTCATACAATACTTGGATATAATACATAATAAAACAATGCTTGGATATAATACATAATAATACAATTCTTGAATATAATACATAATAATACAAAATTAATTATAATACCTAATATATGATATATGGTTTACGGGTCAATTAAAACCGTGCCAGGAACCTTACGACTTTATATGTTGCAAAGCAAGACATATATTAATACACAACGCTTAAGTTAATAAAATATTACAACATTTATAAAGTCTTTATTATAAAGTTTAGTCAAATAAGTCTATTTTTCTGCATCTCTTTCACTCTGTTCACTGTCCATGCCACTTTCTTCGTCACTGCTACCATCCTCCTCCTCCTCCATATCTAGTAGCTCTTCAAAGAATGCATTGTTCTTCCTCATAGCCGCCTTTAATGCCTTTGAATACTTATAATGTTTTTCATCAACAAAGTAATTAAAGTCCTCTAAAATCTTTTGATAATGTTGGCTTTGTTGTAGTTTTTCATCAACAAAGTAATTAAAGTCCTCTAAAATCTTTTGATAATGTTGGCTTTGTTGTAGACGCTGGGTATAGTTGAACAGTCTCATAAACAGTTGTTTTAGTCCATGCTTATAAATGGGTCCAAGGTCATAACTTGCTATTTCACGCGCATCTTCAAGTCCTTGTTCTTCATATTCTGAAACCTTTTCTTGAAATATGTTATCATAGTCATCGTAGACTTCTTGAACCATATCATGCCAAACAGAGTCTATTTCTGACTCACTTTCAGACTCTCTCTCTGACTCACTTTCAGAACTCCTGTCATCAGCCTCCTCGCCACACTGATCCATATGTTTGAGTAAAGCTTCTTCGCTGTTGTATAATGCACCACATTCTGTACAAGCATGTGCATTCTTTTCAGCCATGTTGACGCTTTGACTTTCCATAGAAGACTCATCTAAAGTTTCCATGAAAGGTAGTTTTACAGGGTTTTCCATATCCGATTCTTCATCCACTTCTGAAGTGTGAGCAATCTTTAAGTGTCTTTTAAGACTTTGTGGCCAATTGTAAGATTTCGAACAAATGTTGCATTTATACATCCTTTCGGTTCAACCTACACTATTCAAATGATGAGAAAGTCTTTAAACATAGCTTTATATACAACTTGTTGAACATGTTGAACAACATGTTGAACAACAACATGTTGAACAACATGTTGAACAACAACATGTTGAACATGTTGAACTTGTTGAACATGTTGGACATGTTGAACTTGTTGCACATGTTGAACAACAACATGTTGAACATGTTGAACATGTTGAACATGTTGAACAATTTGTTGAACAATACCACGACGTAATATCTTCCAAAAATTATTCGAACATGTGTTTTGAATGGGCTTGCCATTCGAACACGTCTTTAAAATGGGCTTGCCATTCGAGCACGTCTTTTGAATGGGCGCAGTTTTCCTACATAACTATCCACATTTTCACTTCCCATTTTCCAACAATCAACCAACCAACCAAGTGGTAGAATCGTCTGAAACGTGTAAAAACTAAATTTGTTAAAGTTGGTTTAGAACCCTGATTTTTACCTTACTACACCATGGTAAAATGTTCAAACTTATTTTATACATCATATGTTGTCAAAAAACAAAAATTTGTTCAAGTTGGTCTAGAACCCTTATTTTTACCCTACTACACCATGGTAAAATGTTCAAACTTATTTTATACATCATATTTTGTCAAAAAACAAAATTTGTTAAAATTGGTCTAGAACCACCATTTTTCCACTACTATGACTTTAGAATATTCAAATAAGAAGCATACTAAAGTGTTCAAACTTATTTTATATATCATATGGTGTTAAAAACTAAATTTGTTAAAGTTGGTCTAGAACCACCATTTTCCACTACTATAACTTTAGAACATTTAAATAAGTAGCATGCTAAAATGTTCAAACTTATTTTTTATATTATATGTTATAAAAAACTACTTTGTTAAATGTGCTTTAGAAGTGTCATTTTCCAACTACTATAACATAAAACATAGAGTTGGGGAAAATCCCATTCCTTCTCAAATTTATTGATCGTTCCCACGGTCTAGGCCTTTGATGTTTTCAAATTTATCGATCGTTCCCACGGTCTAGGCCTTTGATGTTTTCAAATTTATCGATCGTTCCCACGGTCTGAACGAGTGCACTCTGAAATTTTATCGATCGGTTTCCTCCACACTCTGAACGAGTGCACTCTAAAATTTATTGATCGGTTTCCCCACACTCTGTACACATGTACTTATTCCTATGCTGTGTGGTTAGAACCATTGAAATGTGACTAATTAAATATTATCATAATAATAGTGAAAATAGACATAGAAATATAGCTATTATGTCACAGAGTCACATGATGTCACAGTCACATGTTGTCACATAATGTCACAGAGTCATAAAAGTGAACAAAAAACCAAAAAAAAGTTTGCCCCGATGTGGCATCGATCCCGGGACTCTCGGGTTGCTAGCCGTTTGCTCTGCCAAGTGAGCTATCGCGGCTTGATTGTTGAACGATCTGATAACGACATACATACGTTAGACTAATTATGTTCACATAGCAATTACATAGTGATATAGCTATATGACTATGTCCGATACATGCCATGTCTTGGTCCGAGGGGGGGGGGGGTCCGATACATGTCATGTCTTGGTCCTGGGGGGGTCCGATTCATGTCATGTCTTGATCCTGGGGGGGGGGGGGTCCGATACATGTCATGTCTTGATCCTGGGGGGGGGGGGGGTTCGATTCATGTCATGTCTTATTCCTGGGGGGGGGGGGGTCTTCTAAGATTGAGGACCCGGGGGGGGGTGTTCTAAGATTGAGGACCCATGATATGAAAGTGGTGCCCGAAGGCGGGTTCGATCCACCGACCTTCAGATCATGGGTCCGCTTACGGGTCCTCTGCTCTACCAACTGAGCCATTTAGGCCAGAAGGTTTATGAGCGGGAAAATATTCCTCATATACATGATTGACAGGTCATGTGACACATGATTGACAGGTCACGTGACTAATGACGTCATGATGACGTCATTGACACGGGCGCGCGCTCTTTCAATTACCTGTTCCAGAACACCTATGGGGATTCTAAAACATCTGATACAGAAACCCCATGGGGGTTCTGTATCACCTCGTGACGTCATTTTGACGTCACTTCCTGATACAGAACCCCCACTTTCCAACTACTTACATTATAGGAGCTCATTACTGTAATGTTGGTTTTCAGAGGGATTCTTTAGCACAGAAATTGCATAAAATTTCTGGAAGGCTTACCTTCATGTGATGTCGCACATTTTGTTTGACAGAAGTAAAATTGAAACGCGGGTGTAGGGGGAGGGGGAGGGGAGGGGTGGTGTAGGCAAGCATTGAGTTGTCGTTGTGGTGACACGCCAATGAGAACGAATTATTCGCGCTGTGAGGGGTTAGGAGTAGGGGTAAGGGGGGAGGAAGGGGGAGAGGGGACATGTCAGTGAGGAGGAATTGTTAGCGCTTTTCAGTTGTTGTCTGCTGTAGAAAAACCTTGTAGGGTTCAAGGCTGAAAAAGCTGTCTGGCTGAGCGCAAGGAGCAGCTGCTAATGAGTATTAGCAGCTGTCTTGGATTATAAGCGGCTGTGTGGGATTGTAAACAGCTCTGTCGGAATGTAAGCAGCTGTGTGGGGTTGCAAGCAGCTGCATAGAAATGTAAGCTGCTGTGTTGGAATGTAAGCAGCTGTGTGGGGTTGTAGACAGCTATGTGGGAATATACGCAATTGTGTGGAAATATAAGCAGCTGTATGGGAATGCAAAAGCTGTTTGGGGTCGTAAGCAGCTGTGTGGGGATGTAGGCAGCTGTGAGGGGATGTAGACAACTGTGCAGGATTGTAAGCAGCTGTGTGGAAATGTAAGCAGCTGGATGGGGTTGCGGACAACTGTTTGGGGTGTAGGCAATTGTGTGGGAATGCAAACAGCTGCTTGGTCTCGTAGACAGCTGTGTCGAACTGCAAGCAGCTACTAATCAGTTGTTGATTTCGCCCAAATTTATCTTCAACCATCCGCTGTTATAACAATTTCGGTCGTCAAGATGTTTAGCTAATTGGGCGAGGGCAGAAATCAGGGTGGGGTGAGTTATTGCTTAATCTAAAAGTTGAGATGAAAAATTGCGAAGTGACACGAAGGCACGACATAGAAAGCTTGTAAGAAGACGAGAGTCGCGTGGTGGAGGGGGAGGGGGTGGGAGTGACTGGGTGAAGGATCGATGCATTGCAGCCAGACGGAAGAGGGGTGAGGGGCAGGCAGGGGTAGTGTAGAGACGCAATGTGGCTAGACACGGGAGTGGGGTAATTACGGCGGGGGGGGGGGGGGGTGGGTGGGTGGGGGAGGGGCGAGGGGTGATGTAGGAAAGCATTAAACCTAGACACGAAAAGGACACATAAATAGCGTGTCGTGTTGTGCTGAAGGACTGGGCTACTGTAGGCCTGATTGGTAACTGGTATCGGACAACTATGCACCAACGCTTTCCCCCCCCCCCCTTTGATAGAGGAGGGGTGGGGGAGAACCGAACCGTTTAGCGCGTTTTGGCGTGTGGTGATGTGAAGAGTAGTATACCAACTTTTCAGTAGAAATTCCATTTTGGATGTTATCTTTTCTGCACTCAGCCAGTAGCTAATGATATCTGGGATCATGGGCTCAGCTGATGGACAAGTAGCCAGTGCTATCTGTCCAGGGTCATGTCATCAGCTGATGGACTAGTAGCCAGTGGTATCTCTCCGGGGTCATGTGCTCAGCTGATGGGCTAGTAGCCAATGGTATCTGTCCGAGATCATGGGCTCGGCTGATTGGCTAGTTGCCAGTGGTGTCTGTCCGAGATCATGGCCTCGGCTGATGGGCTAGTTGCCAGTGGTGTCTGTCCGAGGTCATGGGCTCGGCTGATGGGCTAGTCGCCTGTGGCGTCTGTCCTCTGTTACAATATATCGTGGTTCTGTCTGGGGTTATGTAATTTCAGCTCTGCTATCACCTGTTGCAACATTTTTGTAAAAATGCAGCAGTTTTCTGTCAGGCTGTAGAATTTGCAAGACCAGAAAGTAAAACAAATGCTGGCGTGTTAAAGCCTTGAAACACGAAGCATAATGTAAACGCGAGAACAAAATAGCGAATAATTATATGAAAAGCGCTAGAGAACATTAAGAAATAGGAATGAAGGAAGCAGCGAGCTGATATTATTGCCCGGTATCCTTATAAGTGAAGCTTCTACAAAAAAGAAAAAAAAGGAAAAGAATAAAAGCTCTTAGAGAAAGTAGCTGGATGATAATGGAAATGAATGCTCTGATGTTGTGCGTTTAACGATATTGCTTTTGTGACGTCAGGAGATCTTTGCGTTAAGTGGCTTGATATGGTTGCCCCGACCCTCCCCCCACCCCCACCCCTCTAACCATATGTTATATCCTTTACTTCTTAAAACCAGCACTCTTTCTCTGTTGAATTTATCTTGAAATTTGATATTTATTGTTCCGAAGGTAACTTTCACACGTAGCTGTTGTCCGCAGTTAACAGGTGCTTTCCTTCCAGCCATGATAACGTTCTGTGATGACGTCATACCCCACGTGGCGCGTTCTACGTTAAATTGTCTGTTTGGTTTACGTTACACCTTCTACTCCTTCCCCCCTTTCCCCGCCCCCGACCGCCCCCCCCCCACCTCAAGCCCCTGTTTGTCGCGTCATCCCATTACGGTGACACAAAACTCGAATCATAATGCTGCTTTTAAACACCTTTTAAGCTTCTCGCTCACACCAGAATTTGTTGCTGCCCTGAAAACAGTCTCTCACCATATTATTACTTTTTCGCGACCAAATTACAAAAGCCATTTTCTGAGTCGTGACTGATTATGCAAAAAGTCAGGGAAAGGAAATGAGGGATGGGGACATTGCTTATGACAGGGGTGATAACTTCATGGAAGTGATGCTACGAGACCTGACGCATTAAGTGAGTAGAAACTACCGCTGAATAATGGCTATTAATTTCGCTTAAACAAAATAATGGAACTGGTGGGTGAAATAGAGCCTTTTGGCTCTATTTGAGCTGCGGTAGATTGTGCAGCTTGTCAGGGTGACGCCGAGCACTTTCTGATATCGCATCAGTGGAACACTGCCTGGGAAGACAACCCGAGCACTTTCTTTTGCCACATTAATGGATCACTCCATGTGAAGTAAGAGACGAGCACTGACTGATGCCGCTTCAGTGGAGCACTCTCTGTGTGATGGACAACCGAGCACTGTCTTACAAAACTTGGCTACGGATACTGCCTGTCAGAATCTAGCCCCCCCCCTTCCTCCTGACTTACGCAGCCCGGCGATGGGTGTAGAGAACTTAATTCCACAACCAAGTTTATTGACACAAGTGTGCGTGGTTAATACTTGGATAGGTGACCGCTGACTTTTGCTGCACAACAATTGCTGCTTTTAGGGGCAGAATTTCTCCGTCGGCGAACTATCCTTGTGATGACTTGCCAAAACCGGGGCCTGTCCGTTCTGCGTATTTTTATCCGCCAACTCATGGTTGTCACTTACCCCCTCCCGCTCCTCCTCCTCCTCCTCCTCCTCCTCCTCCTCCCTCCCCGTACCCCTCCACTCCCCCTCCCTGCTCCTTCCCTCTCCTACCCCTCCCCTTTTTATCATTTTGTGATAGTATAGTTTTCGTATGAGTAAACAGACAACTCCAGGAATTTCCATCTCCTTGTTAGAAATTGGGTTGATTCTGAGGACTGAAGCCCCGGCGATTCGAAGGTTACTCTGTAGCTGAAAACCTCTCTCCGCTTCCTCCCCCCCCCCACCCTGATGAGGACTGTGTTGGTTTGCAAACTAGATTTCTCGCTTCTCCTTTAGTTGACGCTAGCTGACTAGGTACGAGTCCCTGTTAGTGTGATCACCCATCAAGGATGATCACCGTTCATAGTCAAGAAATGTTGTCAACACCTCGGTCAACACTTCTGCAAGGTTGACATGCCTGTTATTGATTATTCGTGGCTGGGGCTTTGTACTGGGGCAGGAAAGATGTGACGATGCGTCCTTACGCCTGTCCGTCTCCCCGTCCGTCCCTCCATCCCTCCGTCCATCCGCCCCTTCTCTTCCAGCTATCCATCCCTCCGTCAATCCGTTCCTCCCCTCCCCTTCCAACCATCCATCTCTCCATCCCTCCGTCAATCTACCCCCGGTCCCTCCCCTTCCATCAATCTGTCCCTCCCCTCCCATACCCCCCCTTCTCTCCCCCTACTCCATCCATCCACTCCCTTCCTGCACATTGGCTTGCTAATATTAAAGCTCAGATATTTCTAAAATATATTGGTAGAGAAAAAGTGTGGAGAATACATGTATTAGCCCTGATCGTAATAAACACGAATCGATGCTTTCTGCTTTCAAGCTGCCAAAAAAAGGAGGGGACCAAAACTCATGTTCCTATTGTATTTGCTTGAGCGCCTTTCGAATCGCCGGATGCCAGAGCTTGTTAAAGGGAAAGAACTTTGGTCTATTAATAGTGTGGGCTTCTGTTGCGATAAAAATGACGCTGTTTATTAGTTATTTATTGGGCGAATCATGGGAGAAGAGGGGTGGATATAAAGGAAGGGGGGAGGGGGCAGGGTCGTTCAAATTTAGGTAACACTTAACATGCAGAGCAGAGCAGTAGGAATTGTGGAGGGAGTGGGTACTCATGACCTCACTAGCAGAAGGTATCATTCCAGAGCGAAAGGGTACTTCATCTCGATCAGTTGTGGTGCAATACAATGGTACCTGAGACATATGACCACCCATGAGACACGGAACCAAACATTGGGACACGCCCGATCAGTTGTGACCAGCACAGTGGCACCTGACACACAGGACCACCCATGGGGCCACGCCCGATCAGTTGTGGCCCAATACAGTGCATGGGACCACCCAAATTGGGACCTTTTTCTACTGTTGGTTTCACAGCGTAATAGAATGCGCCTACTTTTGTTATATTTAAGAGCTGTTTTTTGTTACATGCGACAACTGTTTTTGCTACATATAACCACTTGTTTGTCTTTGTTGCATGTAACAAATAACAGTCATTGCACGTTCATGTTTTGATAACTTGAGTGACTGATTGATTGCGTTGCTGAAGAAGAGCGACGGCATTGACACGCTGGGAGATGTGCCGTGGCCGCCGAGTTGATTGATTGATTGATTGGTCGATTGATTGATTGATTGATTGATTGATTGATTGCGTTACAGGCATCACTTGTTGCAAAAGATCGACAGCAATGACACGCTCGGAGATGTGCAGTGGCCGCTGAGTTGATTGACTAATTGATTGATTGATTGATTGAGTGAGTGATTGCGTTACAGGTATCACTTGCTGAAGAAGAGCGACGGCATTGACACGCTGAGCGATGTGCAGTGGCCGCTGAGTTGATTGACTGATTGATTGATTGATTGCGTTACAGGTATCACTTGCTGAAGAAGAGCGACGGCATTGACACGCTGGGAGATGTGCAGTGGCCGCTGAGTTGATTGAATGATTGATTGATTGATTGATTGATTGATTGGGTGATTGATTGATTGCGTTACAGGTATCACTTGCTGAAGAAGAGCGACTGCATTGACACGCTGGGAGATGTGCAGTGGCCGCTGAGTTGATTAAATGATTGATTGATTGATTGATTGATTGGGTGATTGATTGATTGCGTTACAGGTATCACTTGCTGAAGAAGAGCGACGGCATAGACACGCTGGGAGATGTGCAGTGGCCGCTCATCGTCTGCCTCGGCATCTCCTGGTTCGTCTGCTTCATGTGCCTCTTCCGCGGGATCAAGTCCATGGGCAAGGTGAGTGCATTGGAGCAGTGAGTATTTAGGAAAAGCGAATCCATGGGAACCGTGAGTTCATGGGAAAGGTGAGTGCATGAGAGTATTGGGATATCGGTGAATTCTGTGATAAGTGTTGGGATGTTGGTGAATTGTGTGATAAATATTGGGATGCCGGTGAATTCTGTGACAGGTGTTGGGATGTCGGTGAATTGTGTGATAAATATTAGGATGTCGGTGAATTTTATGATAAGTGGCCCCCACATGCACATTCAGATTCAGCAATTTGTTTCCCCCAGTTGCACATTAGTTGCAAGTGCTTGAAGACATTTCTAATTGATGGATCACATACAGGCGACACCTTGCCACACGCTGGCTGTTCACTCTCATTATTTTATTACTCTTTGCTTTTTTACAAGACAGGAAGAACCAAACCATGAGCCGAGTCTCAGAATTTACAGGCAATTACATGACTCTACTACCTGAGCGTCCCAAATACAGAAATTCACGTTGCTTTTGCACTGCATCTTTGTTTCTGTATTTTTAGGAGGTGGGGGAGGGAGGGTTAGCGGTTGGGCTCGAATGGGAGGTGGTGGGCTATAGCGGTGGGTTAGTTAAGGACGAAAGGGGGATTAAAAGTGGAAAATGAGATGAACAGACAGGGCAGCATGGAGCCTCGACACTAGCTGGTATAGCCATATTAACCAGCCAACAATGACCCTCGCATATTACCCAGGCAACATTGACCCTGTCACATTACCCAGGTCACATTTACCCTCTCACATTACTGTGTCACATTTACCCTCTCACCTTCACCCTGTCACATTACCTACGTTACAATTAACCCTTTCAAATTGCCAGATCGTATTGATTCTGTCACAGTTCCAGGTTGCATTGGCCAAGCTATCCCATGTTGACCCATTCAGATAACCTCGGCCAAGTCGATTCACTACGTTTACCATTAACTCGAAGGTGGTGATTTTTTCCGTGTTATCTAGCAGAGTGGTGTTTTTACTGAAGGAGGTGATTTCTCCATGTTATTTAGCAGAGTGGTGTTTTGATTGAAGGTGGTAATTTTTCCATGTTATTTAGCAGAGTGGTGTTTTGATTGAAGGTGGTAATTTCTCCATGTTATTTAGCAGAGTGGTGTTTTGATTGAAGGTGGTGATTTCCCCATGTTATTTAGCAGAGGAGTGTTTTGTTTGAAGATGATGATTTTCCCATGATATTTAGCAGAGTGGTGTTTTTATTGAAGGTGGTGATTTTCACAACGCTCTTCTCCTACCTGGTGCTCTTTGTGCTTTTGGTGCGAGGCTGCACTCTGCCCGGCGCCGTCGACGGGATCATCTATTATCTCAAGCCGGATTTCAGCAAGCTGGCTCGCCTGCAGGCAAGTGTATAGAAAACTGCTATTATCTCATATAAGAATGTATTATTCAAATTATAATTTATGTAGTTTTTATTCAGTAAATAAGGTACTATAACTGTGGTAGTCGCAGTCGGGAGTGCGGTAAAGACGTGTCTATCCGCAGAGTGATATAGACCCTCTGTTGTGTATTCCATAAATCACAAGGGTCAGGATGAAAAAGAAAAACAGTTTCTCATCGTAATGTTTGAAAAATTTGATTTGTTTTTCGACCTTTATAAGCAAAGTCTCAGATATCGGACCCACTCGGCGGCGCAAAATCACAAGGTCTGGTCATCTATGGGATGGTGTTTTTAAGGGGAAGGGGGCAATATGCTGTATTTTTCCCACTCGCTGGCGTGCTGGTTACTGGATGCCTGGTGTGTGACAGGTGTGGGGTGAAGCGTCGGCCCAGGTGTTTGCGTCGCTGTCGCTGGGCGGGGGAGGATATAGGGTTAAGGGACGGGATGCTGTCTTTTTTTTTGGCGTGGACATGGTGTTTACCGGATGACTGACGTGTGACAGGTGTGGGGTGAAGCGTCGGCCCAGGTGTTTGCGTCGCTGTCGCTGGGCGGGGGAGGATGGATCACGCTCTCCAGCTACAACAAGTTCCGCAACAGGAGTGACAGGTGAGTCAGTGCTTTCGTATTCCCCAGGGTTCGTGACGTCAGCGCTTTTTCGGGTTAGTGACGCCAGCGCGTCTCCGCGCTTGTGACGTCAGCGGATCGTCGGGCTTGTGACATCAGCACTTCTCCGGGTTTGTGACGTCAGCGCTTCTCCGGGCTTGAGACCTCAGCGCTTCTGTGGGCTTGTGACGTCAGCGCTTCTTCGGGCGTGTGACGTATGAGCTTCTTCGGGATTGTGACGTCAGTGCTTATCCGTGCTTGTGACATCAGCGCATCGTCAGGCTTGTGACGTCAGCGCTTCTCCGGGTTTGTGACGTCAGCGCTTCTCCGGGCTTGTGAAGCCAGTGCTTCTTCGAGGTTGTGACGTATGCGCTACTCTTTTGAGGTCGACGCCGAACACAGTCTCATAAAAACGTTCCTCTCATTAAGTGTTCATGCTAAGTATAAAATGAAAGAAACGCAAAAATCACGAGAAAAAGAGGCGCATTGATCTAATATTTGAAAATGAATGTACATTTAACGGTATTTGTTTTATCAGAGACGCCATCTTGGTTGGCTTCGGTAACGCGGCTACCAGCATCCTCGCCGGCTTCGTCATCTTCAGCGTCCTCGGCTACATGGCCTTCATCAAAGGGGTTCACATCGATGACGTCACCGCGAGGGGTCTGTGTTTACTTATTATATTTGATTGCATTGGATTTTCATAGCTTGGATTTCACTTTGTGACCCTCGGTATAGGTAGCCATTTCAATGCTGGATTTGAACACATATCATCTGCCGTTAAACATGGGCTTAAAAAATTTCGTTAGAATTAAATCCACTCTAATTCAAATAACTAGTTTAAAGTAAGGAATATCAAAGTGAAGAGGGCGGTGCGCTGAAGGTTTAAGAGAATTTTCCTCCTCCAAAATAAACCAACCGGGATAAAAATGAAACATCATGGTCACCCATCTTACTGGCATTCCTGGCGTTCCTCCCCTTCCCCATCCCACCCTCTGCGTATTGTTTTGACGGGACCGAGCCCGGGCGGGACGGGATGCCCCCTTCCAACCCCCTCCCCCTCCTTGACCGTTAGGACCCGAGGACCTTATCCCCTCCTTCCACCTGTCCCCCTCCACTCTGCCCCACTCTCACCGCTATTGACTGTGACTGCGCATTGTGTTGAGAGGACCGGGCCTTAACCTTCATCGTACCCCGAGGGCCTCTCCCTCATCCTCTCCTCCCCCTTCCCACCCCTCTGCCCCCACCGTTGCTGACCGTGATGGCGTATTGTGTTGACAGCTCCAGGCCTGGCCTTCATCGCGTACCCCGAGGGCCTCTCCCCCATCTCTTCCCAACCCCACCTCTCTGCCCCCACCGTTGGGGCGCTTGACCGCATGTATTTTGTTGACAGGACCGGGCTTGGCCTTTTTCGCGTACCCCGAGGGCATCTCCCTCATCCCCTCCCCCTCCCCACCTCTATGCCCCCACCGTTGCTGACCTTGACCGCATGTGTTGTGTTGACAGGACCGGGCCTGACCTTCATCGCGTATCCCGAGGGCCTCTCCCTCATCCCCTCCCTCTCCCCACCTCTCTGCCCCCACCGTTGCTGACCTTGACCGCATGTGTTGTGTTGACAGGGCCGGGTCTGGCCTTCATCGCGTACCCCGAGGGCCTCTCCCTCATCCCCGGGGCGCCCTTCTGGTCAATCTGCTTCTTCTTCATGATGTTCACTGTGGGTCTGGATAGTCTGGTGAGTAACTCGTTTTCTGTATTTGGTAAATGTGGTTGGGGTGCTGGGTGGGGTGTGGGGGGTTTTGTAAGTTGGGGTTTTGGAGGTGAGGGGGGTGGACGAAGTGTTGACGGATCGTCATAGCAGCAGCACTTTCCATACAACATACAACCCAAAAATGATATTGTTTTAAGGAGTAAGGGCTAATCCTAGAGTCTTCCGGACAAATATTAGAGTTTATTTTTAAGCCCGCCACCCCCTCCTCCCTCTTCCCTCAATCCTCGTCGTTCATGTACCAGCATAGGCGTATCAGCGTCAACCAAATGCCCGTCGTACGCACCTGTTACAACAGGTAGCCCCTGAGTACTAAACAGATGGCCACGTAGTGTTTATAGATGATTCCCTGCTATTTTATAGATAACACTGTATTATTTAAAATAAGAATTCTGAAGCAAATAAGACACCAGATATTTTCTGGTAGGCTATTCCGGGATAGACTACCGATACATAAAATGTCACAGAAATAAAAAAAAATCTTCAGTTTTCTTAGTAAGTTGAACAAAGTAAATGCTTGTCTTTTGTCGAAAGGAAAATAAAAATATGAAAAACTGCATTTGCATTTGGCTCTTTATTAAAATGTCGGTAGTTCAGTATTGAATAACCTATTGAAATTTAGAATTGTTTAAAAAATTTTTGTATTTTCATTTTTTTCAAATTTTTTTTCTATTTATAAGGCGATTTATCGGTAGTCTATTCCAGAATAGCCTACCAAAAATATCTGGTTTCTTATTTGCTTCAGAATTCTTATTTTAAATAATATGGTGTTAGATGATACTCTAATACTTGTAACTATGGCTGGTTCTCTAGTACTTCATAGATATTCCCTAGTACTTTGTAGATGGTTTCTGGGTACTTAGAGATAGTTTCCTAGTACTTATGGATGGTTTCCTAGTACTTTAAAGATGGTTTCCTGGTACTGACAAATGATTTCTTAGTACTTTATGGATGGTTTCCTAGTACCAATAGACGGTTTCTTAGTACTAATAATGGTCCCTTAGTTCTGATAGAAAGTATCTTAGTTCTCATTGATGGTTCCTCAGCACTGGAAGATGTCCACGTGGTACTAATATATTGTTTTTGAGTACTTATAAAATGTTCCCTTGTTACTTTAGAGGTTGCCTTTTAGTTCGTATCGTGACGGGATCCTAACACCGTCTTTTGTCACATTGAAAGAAACAAGTGAAAAAAAAACAAAAAATGCTAAAAATAGAACGCGTGGCCCCTGGGCGTAATGGCAGCGCAAAATGATACCAATGGTAACTGATCGCGTACCCCATAGATTGGTTTTTGTCTTGACAAATTGCAGCCATTCATCCTCACAATAACCCTAAATACCTTCCAAACGGGGAGTCATTTTACGATGATTTGTTTTTCTTCTTTCTTTTTTTTTTCTTTTTTTTTTTTTTTGGAAATTATTTTGTTGTTGGAAAACGGTTCATTGGCGAGTGAGTAGGGTTATAAAAAGATTTCTGCCTCTAAATAGCAATGGTAGAATGTAAATCTAGGCACGGTAACAGTACTGCTATTTTTGCAGTCCCCCTACCCCCTTCTCCCCCCCCCCCACATCCCTTCACCCTTTCTTTGTGTTGAAATGTGTTGATTTGGAATTCAGAGTTCGAAATTAGTGAGGGCAAGGGTTTTTCTTTACCCCCCCCCCCCGAGACTTCAGTTCATTTTAGTGCCTGACATTTACACCCCATTTTGTATTATTCAGAATTTCCAAATTAACTCTCATCTTGCCCATACAAAACGGTCTATTTAAAATAACACCGAGGAAATGGGTCAGATATGCATGTGTCGTTTGCTAAACAAGGCAGTTTTGTCAGAGTGCATTGTTGTATAACCGCGGACCGCTGATCAGATGTATCCATTATGTACCAATACAGAGCGGATGGGCATTTAAAAAAAAAAACAGCTCATGAGTGCTATTTTTCGCGGAATCCCCAATGAGTCTGTGGAGTGAAAAGGTGTTGCACACAACAGACCACAGCCCGTAGAGGTTGGCTGTTGGACAGCAACGGTCAGAGTAAGACTGTTCCGGGATAGACTGACACAGACCTCCAGCAGTTCTGCGATACTCCGTGTATTTCAAGCAGAAGCATCCTGAGTCTAATTTTTTAAACCGCCTCGTTCATAGTACTTATATCAACAAGGATAAAATATCTGAATTACAGTTTTTGCTTTATATATCCTAATATCAAACAATAGATTGTTATAGATGAAATATTACGTTTCTAGATATGACATAGTTTGCGCTCTGTTTTTTTTTTTTAGTTTTTCAACCCCTTAATCCCCCCATCCACCCCCTCCCCTCGAAAAAAAGGAAAAAAACAGACACCACACACAAATATACCCAAAACCGTAACCGCTAACTCAAAGAAAGAAGTGTAGGAGACACACGACACGACACACGACACAGAACACGAGCACACGACACACGACACGAGTACACGACACGAGCACACGATACAGGACACGAGCACATGACACACGATACGAGCACACCACACCAGCACACCACACACAACACAAGCACGCGACACGACACGACACACAACACAACACACCACACGAGCACACGACACGAGCCCCAGCTGGCGTGCTTACAATTTTTTTGTATTTTTTCGTGACAGCGGGAAATAGTAAATAAAACAGCGGTTAGTCATTTCTAGCGAATTAAGAACCTGCGTATACGATAATATTGATTCTATGACTGCCATTCTGTGACTGCCATTCTGTGACTGCCTTTCTGTGACTGCCATTCTGTGACTGCCATTCTGTGACTGCCATTCTATGACTGCCATTCTGTGACTGCCATTCTATGACTGCCATTCTGTGACTGCCATTTTATGACTGCCATTCTATGACTGCCATTCTGTGGCTGCCATTCTGTGACTGCCATTCTGTGACTCCCATTCTGTGGCTGCCATTCTGTGACTGCCATTCTGTGACTGCCATTCTGTGACTGCCATTCTGTGACTGCCATTCTATTAGTGCCATTCTGTGGCTGCCGTTCTATGATTGCCATTCTGTGACTGCCAATCTATGACTGCCATTCTGTGACTGCCATTCTATGACTGCCATTTTGTGACTGCCTTTCTGTGACTGCCATTCTGTGACTGCCATTCTATGACTGCCATTTTGTGACTGCCTTTCTGTGACTGCCATTCCATGACTCCCATTCTATGACTGCCATTTTGTGACTGCCATTGCACTCAGGGTTTTCAGCAGATGTGAAATAGGTCTTTTGTGGTTAACTTTGACATATTAAAGAAATATAGAACAAAATTACACTAGGTGAGATTTTGTTGTAGTTCGGGCAGGTGGAGACGTTTGCGGCTGGGATCATCGACGAATATCCGGACTTGCTGAGGCCCAACAGGAAGCTCTTCACGCTCTTTATGTGTGTGGGCATGTTCCTCCTCGGCATTCCCATGATCACGCAGGTATTGTATATGTTCCTCCCCGGCATTTCTATGATCACATAGGTACCGTCCATGTTACTCCTCGGCATTCTCATGATCATGCAGGTATTGTCAATGTTCCTCTTCGACATTCCCATGATCACGTAGGTACCATCCATGTTCCTGCCCGTCATTCCCATGATCACACAGATACCGTCCCTGTTCCTTCCAGGCATTCCCATGATCACGCAGGTATAGTTCTTGTTCCTCCTCGGCATTCCCATGATCACGCAGGTATAGTCCGTGTTCCTCCTCGGCATTCCCATGATTACGCAGGTAATGGCCATGTTCCTCCAGGCATTTCCGCGATCACGTAGGTACCATCCATGTTCCTCCCCGGCACTCCCATGATCACGTAGGTACCATCCATGTTCCTTCCCGGCATTCCCATGATCACGTAGGTACCATCCATGTTCCTTCCCGGCATTCCCATGATCACGTAGGTACCGTCCATGTTCCTCCCCTGTATTCCCATAATCACGCAGGTATTGTCCATGTTCCTCCTCATTATTCCCATGATCACGCAGGTACCGCCCATGTTCCTTCCAGGCATACCCATGATTACGCAGGTATTGAACATGTTCCTCCTAGGCAGGTATTGTCCAAAAAGCATTAAGCTAAAGTAATGCAAATTGTGACATAGAACGATGATTATAAATGGAACTTGCAATAAATGAAATACAATTTAATGATAGAGTCAAGAACAAAAAATGATAGAACGCAATTAGAGATTTAAAACCGAGTGCTCCGCGTTTGGCGCGGCTATGTGTTGAGCAGGGCGGCATCTATATCGTGACGCTGATGGACTGGTTCACGCTGCTCGTTAGTTTCTCCATCATCTCCTTCTTCGAACTCATCGTCATCATTTACATTTATGGTATGTACGACTCGGCGGTGGGGGGATGGGGTGGGGGGGGGGGGGGTTGGAGGGGGAGGAAGAGGGAGGCCGTGGTATATACTTGCCATTGTGAACGGTTTTCAGCTTGTATCTTTTGATTTTCGGGTTTGTCTGTCTTGCCGTCCGCCTGTCGACACCTTTTTTGCTAACACACTCAAGCCTACATTTTTCGACCGATTGTTAAGATATTGTATATATGGGTAGTACTGGAAAAAAACAAGGATCGGTATTGTAACTGAGCCATGTCGGTCCAAGGACATTGGCCCAGCTGAACTTCACAAATTTTCCCAATCCTTACTCAGTTGAATGAATTTGTTAACACGCTCAAGGCTACATTTCTGGATCGTTTGTTGAAATCTTTTACATATAGGAAGTAATGGAACCAACAAAGGTCGTAATTGTAAATGAGCCCTATCAGCCCAAGGACATTGGTCCAGCTGAACTTCAGAAATTTTCACAACCCTTACATACTGGAATGAGTTTGTTAACACACTCAAGCCTACATTTTCTTATCAATTGGCAAAATGTTGTACTCATAGGTAGTATGGGTGGTAACAAGAATTGGTATTGTAAATGAGCCATGCCGGCCCAAGCACATTGGCCCAGCTGGAATTTTAAAATTCACGAATATGATACGAATTGCTTAAGGGTTGTAGTCCAACCTAACAAAATCAAATCCTGGGATTATACGCCGGCGGGGGACATAGTTAGTTTCACTGAGCCACTTGTTATATTGGTGATCTCTTTGTATGTAACGAAAATATACGTATAATTGGTGTTAAAGTTTTTTAAACCAACAAACCGTTACTCATGAAGTGTTTATGACAGGATAATATCTCTATAAATCTTGTCAAAATGATTGCTAGGTTGAAGGTTAAAGGTGATGGTGTGGTTTGGATTTCAGGCTATAAGCGTTTCTGCGGCGACATTGAGATGATGCTTGGCAAAGGACCAAATCTGTACTACAAGATCACGTGGATAGGCGTGTCTCCAGTGGCCCTCGTAGTAAGTAGCCCGCCCCGCCCCCAAACACAAGATCACGTGGATAGCGTGTCCCCAGTGGCCCTCGTAGTAAGTAGCCCGCCCCGCCCCCAAACACAAGATCACGTGGATAGCGTGTCCCCAGTGGCCCTCGTAGTAAGTAGCCCGCCCCGCCCCCAAACACAAGATCACGTGGATAGCGTGTCTCCAGTGGCCCTCGTGGTAAGTAGCCCGCCCCGCCCCCACACACAACATCACGTGCATAGGGCTGTCCCCAGCGGCCCTCGTAGTAAGTAGCCCCGCCCCCACATACAAGATCACATGGATAGGGGTGTCCCCAGTGGTCCTCGTAGTAAGTAGTCCCAGCACCCCCCCCCCTCGCCCCTCCCCCCACCCCGACATGCAAGATCACGGTGATAGAACTGTCCCTGGTCACGAATACTGAGTTTAGCTATTGCTTTTTACCAAGATATCAGTAGAAAAGTGAACAAAGGTGAAACTTAATATTCGCATTTAATTAAAATTTTCAGCGTTTATATAGTTTTTGCAATTTCACTGTTTGATTGAATCATTTCCGTATATATCTGTTGCCCTGGGCCACTGTACTTTTTGTGACCCTGGGACAACTGTCACTGCACTCACTGTCACCCGTTGCCATGTGTCACTGTGCTCACTGTCACCCGTTGCCATGTGTCACTGTGCTCACTGTCACCCGTTGCCATGTGTCACTGCACTCACTGTCACCCGTTGCCATGTGTCACTGCACTCACTGTCACCCGTTGCCATGTGTCACTGTGCTCACTGTCACCCGTTGCAATGTGTCACTGCACTCAAAGTCACCCGTTGCCATGTTCCACTGTGCTCAGTGACTCCTTGTTGCCATGTTCCACTGTGCTCAGTGACTCCTTGTTGCCATGTTCCACTGTGCTCAGTTACTCCTTGTTGCCATGTTCCACTCTGCTCAGTGACTCCTTGTTGCCATGTTCCACTCTGCTCAGTGACTCCTTGTTGCCATGTTCCACTGTGCTCAGTGACTCTTTGTTGCCATGTTCCACTGTGCTCAGTGACTCCTTGTTGCCATGTTCCACTGTGCTCAGTGACTCCTTGTTGCCATGTTCCACTGTGCTCAGTGACCCTTTGTTGCCATGTTCCACTGTGCTCAGTGACTCCTTGTTGCCATGTTCCAGTGCGTGCTCGTGTTCCTCTTCGTCAACTACGTTCCTCCGCAGTATGGCGACTACGTGTTCCCCGACTACGCGCTCAGCATCGGCTGGGCCCTGGCGCTCTGCCCCTGCGCCCTCATCCCGCTCACAATGGTCGTCATGTTCCTCTTCCGCTCCGGGGGATGCGAGGTAAGACACGTACGAGCTTCGGACAAGACACGTGTGTGCTGATGTAAGGTACGTGTGCGCTGATGTAAGGCACGTGTGGGCTGATATAAAACGTGTGTGTGCTGATGTAATACGCGTGTGCGCTGATGTAATACACGTGTGCGCTACTGTAATACCTGTGTGTTCCGACGTAAGCCATGTGTGTGCTGATGTAAGACGCGTATTTGTTAATGTAGACGCATTTGTGCAAATGTAAGACACGTGTTAGCTTATATTGAAGACGTGTGTACTGGTGTAAGAAACGGATGGGCTGATATAAGACTTGAGCGTACTTTAGAAGACACGTATAAGGTAATGTAAAACAAACGTGAGATGATATAAGACACATGAGACCATGCGAAAGGCATGCGTGCACCCATTTGCTGCATCCCGGGGGGGAGAGGGCACTTACTATGATATGTCCCAAATAAACGTGGTGGGGGTGGGGAGGGAGATGGGAGATGATTTGGAGACCAGACAAGGTCCGTGTAGTGTGCCAATCTTGTTGACAAACCGGGGATGTGTATTGGTGGGGGTTGGGGGGGGGGGTAATTTTAATTCAGTACTCCTCATTTACCACAAAAAGGAGGGTTATTTAGGAATGATGTCTCCCCGACCAGGGGGGGGGGGGGCATGTAGTGTTTGTACGTTCTGTGTGTATGTGTGTAAGTGTGCGTGTGTGTGTGTGTCAGTCTGTTGTAAAGGAACTGTTGTGTGCAAGGCATCTCGAGAACGAAAAGTCGACTTCAAAATTGATTGCTTATTCCCTGGTTAGGTAGGACGGTTATGTCAACTTCTGACGCATGTTATTTTATTAGGGTTGGCGTATGACGTCTCTCCGTAAAAATTGTTGCTTGGTAGATCAGAAAGATTCTATCAAATGTTGTTGCGAGTAGGACGAACGAGTGCGGCGTATGACGTCATTACGTAAATATGTATATATTCTGAACAAGATCTTGGTGCGAGTATATAGTTGCTAGGTGGAAAGACAAGGTGTGTTGTGATTGGTGCGGGTATGTGGTTGCTAGGCGAAAAAACAAAGTGTGTTATGATTGGTGCGGGTATGTGGCTGCTAGGCAGAAAGGCAAGGTGTGTTGTGATTGGTGCGGGTATGTGGTTGCTATGCGGAAAGACATGGTGTGTCGTGAGTGATGTGATTGTTGCTAGGCGGAAGGACAAAGGTGTGTTTTGACTGATACAGGTATTGAAGAGGTTGCCATCGGATGCCGAGGCCCGTGAAGAAGTGTTCCACCGACTGCTTCGGCCCACTGACGATTGGGGACCAGCGCTTCCCGAGATCTTCCGGAAATACTCGGAGACCCACGGCATTGGTTTGAGACAGAATACTGGCGATGACGACGTGTTCGGCGGTGGATGCGAAATGACAGGTTTTAACAAATAAACTAATTAAAATATCTAATTTAAATTTAATAAATTTAACTTATTTTAATGTTACTATGATTAAGAATGCGTTCTATTAAAATTATGGAAGAAGAGACAGAAAGCTCAGAAAACAGTCTGAAATTATTCAAAAATTCTGATGTCTTCGGCACGGAAACAGTGGAGGACGAGTATCGTGGATGAAGGGACAAACCTGAACCCAGCGTGTAACAGCAGGAACAATAAAAGAGAATAATGCACGAAAATGTTATTAAAATAGGTGATTGACTACGGGCTTTGAGAAAAGTTCCCTGTCAAACCATTTTCTTTTTCTTTCTTTTTTGTTTTTTTTTATGGTAAATTTATTTCCTTTTCATTAAAATTTCATGACACTAGAGTAGCCTGTTTTATTTTGCCTTTCTTATTTTTCTGATACAAATATTCCTAAAGAGTAGCTTTTTTGGCAAAATAGCTATTTGAATTATGGTTTTGGTCAGTTCGGATGTGGATTTTGGCGAATCAGATTGTGCACGTACAAAGCCATACGTACCCAAAACATAATGCACTCGCACAAGATTGTGTAGCCGTATAAATTCGCCACTGTGCACAATTCTGTGTGACGGAATTCCGAGAGCCTGGACCTCAACATCATCATAGAAATTATTACGCCGATTGCAAGCGGGCAGTAGCAGTTCAGTTATGACCCCAATATACCCGCTGAAAGACTCAATAAAACCCAAGGTCGTCATCCGGTGTACAAAAATACAAACTGCAGTACCGTAAAAACTGCCATGTACATTTAACTTTGAGGGAAAGAACTATACAGAGGTGTCTACCAAATACAGGTGGAAAAAAATAAGAGAAAATAGGGGCCAAAAATGTGCGTTCCGCTGTTGGAGTTTGTTTTTGAACAGGAGGTGGTGTCAGGCTGTTCCTCAATGATAGGTTTTATCAGGTTGTTCCTCAACGAAATGTGACATCAGCTTGTTCCTTAAGGTGATATCATGTTGGTCCCTAACGACAGGTGATATCAGATTGTGTCTTAGCGAGAGATTGTATCAGGATGTTCCTTAACGACATATGATATCAGGATGTTCCTTAGCGAGAGGTGATATCATGTTGTTTCTTAACGAGAGGTGATATCAGGCTGTTCCTAAACGATAGGTGATATCTGGCTTTTTCTTAACGAGAAGCGATATCATTTTGTTCTTTAACGAGAGGTGATATCAGAATGTTCTTAACGAGAGGTGATATCAGGTTGTTCCTTAAAGATAGGTAATATCAGGGTGTTCCCTAGCTAGAAATGATGTCTAGCGATCCAAAAATTGGATGGGAAAAAATGGACTAAAATGGAAAAGAGCTGAACAAGTTAAACGAGAAGACCCTGCCATAAGTGTGTACTGTAGGGTACTGTGGACTGTACTGAGTACTCGCCTTGTGTCACGCAGGGTAGTGTTGACTGTATTGAGTACTTGCCGTACCACGCAGGGCACTATGGACTGTATTGAGTGCTTGCCGTGTGTCACGCAGGGCACTGTGGATTACTGAGTACTTGCCGTGTATCACAGGGTACTGTGGACTGTATTGAGTACTTGTATTGTGTCACGCAGGGTTCAGGACGACCGAGTCCAAGGTCAAGTTCTCAGACGAGGTGCAGCCGAGCGCCCCCGCGGGAGACGAAGCTGCGGCCGAACCCGAGGTCAAGGTCTACTTGCCTGAAGAGAGCGATAAGCTGCTAACAGGTAATGCATAGCAAGGGGCGCCCCGCTGGGTGGGGATGTATGCGCGGTGAGCGACTGTGATGGTTTAAGAGTGTTGTTATCACTGGACGTGGACTTACTGGAGGAATGTGTTGTTATAAAACAGCTGACCTCTGTTAAGATCTGTCTTTTATGTACAAGCACAGAGCGGATTGATATTTTACAAATTAGCTCTTCTTTATTGTAACGCGGCAAAGGTATGGGGCGAGAGGTGCATAGTTAGCATATATAGGCTGGGGCGGGCATGGTTCGGGAGGGTGATCAGTATGAGAGGGGACATACTGCTGCACAGTTGGATACTCGGTATTGGTGATGAGATGGGGGAGGCAAGGTGTCATGATTTGATTAGGGGGTGGGGGATACCCAAATGACATAGATATCGTAGTGGGCGAAGAGGGCATGGCACGGCTTGATGCTCAGGATAGCGGTGAGCCCAAAGGCATGGTTAGCTTAGAGGAGATTGCTCAGCTATAAACTCAATATGGGTGAGCACCGTGTCATAGTCAGCATGACAGGGGAGCATGGCGCGGCTGGATGGTCAGTAAAAGCGAGAGAGGGAACAAAGAGGAACAGGCCCAACCCTCCCCCGGCCCTAACTCCCCCGTCAAATCCCTCCCCCGCCCGACTAAACTCCCAGTAGGCCTAACCCCTCCCCGACCAACCCAGCCCCCTGCCGTTCTCAATTGGCTAGATTTTTTTTATTTACGTTCGTAGAATATCTTTGGATGCCCTTTAGCAGACGAAATGAATTCCATGATGGTAGTATGATTTGACAGAGCATTTTGGGTCACTTTTATACAATCCCATAAAACTACTCCGGACTTCGGAGTCACTGAAATCGAGTTGACCTCTTTAGCACTCATTAGTATTGAAACTATTCACAAATATTACCAATTCATACGGATCACAATGGAGATTGCAATAATAAATCATATCTATCGCAACCGAAATTGCAATTTGTAAACCAGGCTGATCTCTTCAACTGGTAAGAGAAATTCTTCAGAGGTACAGAAATTGCAATTTTAAATGGCGACTGATCTCATCAATAGGCATTTGAAGTGTAATTTACGATGTGGATTAATCGCATCAAACGTAGAGAAAATTGAAATTTTAAATGTGAAGCAAATAATAATAATAATAATAATAATAATAATAATAATAATAATAATAATAATAATAATAATAATAATAGGTCAAACATATAAATTATACTTTAGAACGGCGGGTAGTTTAGAACAACGGGGGATTTTTGTCGGTGGTGAGGGGGTTCTGACGGGGGGTTTCGAGCTGGGGGATGTTCGTCCGGAGGTTTGGGCCTAGACTCTGGACAAAGCATAGTGGGATGGGGCACGCGGGACACGCGGGACGAATTGAAAGTAATGGTCTGGGGTGGTGCGGAAAGTGGGAATGTGCGTGTTCAGTAGTGTGGTGTTTGACCAAGTTTCGATTGTACAATTTTTCCTTGGCGCTTTCAAAGTCACATGTAAGAGTTTCACCAAATTCAATACCATCGATGATAACCGTTGTTATTCTGCTGTTAAATTTTTGCTTTAAAATAATTCCTGTGGGAAAACATAATTAAATATTTTCATTATTTGTATTGTTTCAGAAAAGAAGGACTGAACTTTCGAGGATCCGACCTGCTATTGCCTTATTTTTGTTTGTTTGTACCTGAGTTAGTGACTGGTCAGAAAATAAACCAATGAGGAAGGGAGAGAGTGATTACCCGTTTTGACGAATCAGTAACTGACTATGTGTTCCAAGTTTTGATTGGTCGAAATAAAAATGCCATGTTGGAGCCGCCTATTGGTTTCCATGACAACTAGACTTGTATCTCGGTTTGTGATTGGTTGTTGTGTACAAGTTACCAGTGACTGGATAAAACACACCAGGATTTGTACAGATCTGATTAATTTTTGTGTCGCAGATTATATCTCTACATATATTTATATACGATCATTTTGTATTGAATTTGCCTTTGAAATGTCTACTTACATACGTCAGATGAACCCGAGCCAAGGAAAGTTCTCTTGTCATTACGTGATATAACCTGCTATTCAGTTGAGACAAGTTTCAGTCGGTATGGAATGTGGCGGTAGGGGGAAGGGAGGGTATGTGATGGCCGCTACTGATGTCACGAACGAATGTGGAACCAGCTTATAAAGAATGAAAACAAAAGACACGGCCATAATGGTTGAAGTCTGGGTTTGATAATGAGGAACACACTAAGACGTGATCCTGAGGTATATCTTAAGCGCGTTAAGTTCACACTCAGCGAGTGAGCGTGAGGGCCACACTCAGCGAGTGCGCATGAGGTACACACTCAGCGAGAGCGCGTGAGGGACACACTTAGCGAGTGAGCGTGAGGGACACACCCAGCGAGTGAGCGTGAGGGCCACACTCAGAGAGTGAGCATGAGGGACAAACTCAGCGAGTGCGCGTGAAGGACAGACTAGGAGTGTGAGCTTGAGGGACACGCTCAGCGAGTGAACATGCCTCTGTGGCCGTTGTTTACAGTGGCATTTGTCTATAGTGGCATTTGTCTATAGTGGCGCAGCACAGCTGAGTGGTCTTTGTTTACAGTGGCGTCGCACAGCTGAGTGGCCTTTGTTTACAGTTGTGCCGCACGCTTCAGTGGTCTTTGTTTATAGCGAGTCCCTATGGTTTTATTGATACAAATGTTTGTGAACCTTGTGTCGGGTTGTTTTAGGACAAGGTCATGTGCGGTGTTACGTGGGTCATTACGAAATTATTCTGGTTACGAATACATGGATTATGTAAACGCGAAATATTTATTTGATGATATCAATTGTTTAGGAATTATGAAAATAATTTATGTAAATGAAGCATGTAAAATGAAGCGTGAAATTAAAACCATTGTCTGTTAAGGTTCTGTTAATGTCTGATATGTTAACATTTTTCTATTAACTTTTTTATGTTAACATTTTTATGTTAACATTTTTATGTTAATATTTTCATGTTAATATTTTTTATGTTATTAGCGTGGTTCTGAATTGCAAAAATGCTGCATAAATTTGCATAATTGATGGTTGAATTGTATGGACCAAATGGATAATTGTGGATAAAATTTACACCCGATTAAGTTAACTATTTTCTCCGGAAAATTGCCGAAGAAGAATTACAAGTGTACGATTTAGATAAAAACAGGAATTATGCATTTCATAAAGAATTGTTTTTTATTACAGTTTCAAAGTGTTTTAAAAATGACAGATGGAAGTTGCAGTTTTAATTTTTAAAGGTTATTGTGAATCTGTCAGTTATTTCGAAAATTCATTTGTGAATCTGCAGCATAAGGTTATAAGGTGATGTCATCATTTATATTACGTCATCACTAAATTCTATTATTACCAAGGTTATGTCAGTCACCACTAAGGCTATGCTATAACCAGGGCTGGAAAAAAAGAATGTTTCTGGATAATTTTTATCTAAATCGGATTTTTTTTTTAAATTTAAATCAAAGTCGAACATGAAAGCAAGAAAGAAATAGCAAGCTTTTAACAATTTATTGCAGGTGCCATAATGCTCTCTTGTAAGACATTTGACAATATCTCCGGTGACTGTTCGCAAATTCAATTGTGCATAACGTCCACATGTTCAATGCACAGATAACTGCCCACAAATCCAGATGTTCATTGATTGGGCGAGCGTAGCAGAATGCGGCTGTTTCGGCCTTTTTGAGACTTGTTCGAAGCAATCCGTATGTGAACTTCAATATACTGAATTATCTCCAGATTCCTGCACTGTTTGCCGTCACAGAAACTAACTTAGGTGCAATGCAAGTGAAGGATTTGCCTGCACTGGTGGCAGATTTTAACTGGGCGCGATTAAGCACAAATCTAATTGACTCAAACGTTGCAAGCAGGTCGCATGCAGCTCGTCGAATCTGGACATTCTCTGTCCTCTGTACCACGAGCTGGCTGCAGGTCGGGGGGATGTTGTGTACGAGTTGTGTGCGGTTGGTACAGTAATGGGTGAGCCGATCGTGCTACGTATTCCATTCGTGTTTCTGGTGTTAGCGGAGATTTTTGTCGCATTGACCTCTTTCAGCTGTGCTTGAGTGACATGTTTGTTTCTGAAGAAGTTCAAAAACCGTGAAAGTCTTCTTGACTGTTTGTGCCTGTTCCTTGTTAATATTCGTTGCAGGAAGATAAATATTTTGTTTGCAAGCACGCGAGGGTAGAAATATGACCCACACCGGAATAGTGGCAGCTACCGGCACTGGCCCTCTCGTCACCTAGTGCCCACCGCTAACCCCCCCTCCCCCCCCCCCCCACCCTCCGCACTGATAGGCGTACGATATGAAATGCTTTGTTGAAACAAAATGGGGTTGAAAACAATTGCTCGGTGCCTTCACTGACAATAAGTAACAAATGATTTAAAAACATCGTGATTTTTTCACGTTGATTTAAATCATCATTTAAATCAAATCATACCAGCCCTGGTCACCACTAAGGTTGTCTCATCACTAAGGTTGTGTCGTAACTAGGGTTATATCAACACTAAGATCATAACTGCATTGATTTATTGCATGTAAATTGATTTTTTATTGACCCGTTATTATCGATACTGCATTTAGAATGGTGTTTATTGATAAATGTCAATGTGTGTGTCAATAATCATCGTCATATTCTGTAACGTTTCCGGAGATACGATTGATTATACAATGTCCTTGAAGATATCGTATAATGCATAGAAATGTCCGGAAAGGTACTGGATCGCACATAGAAATGCCCGGCATGGTACTTTATCGCCATAGAAATGTCCGACAAGGAGGTTGATCATACGTAGAAATGTCCGTAAATATATCGGATCGTACCTAGAAATGTCCGGCAAGGTGCCTGTTCGTACATAGAAATGTGCTTCAGCGTACCCGTTCATACATAGAGGTGTCCTTTAAGCTAATCGCATTGCATAAAATATTCAATACTGTACCTAATTATGTCCAGAAATGTCTAAAATATTTAGCATGGTTTGTCCAGAAATGCAAAATTATTAACCTTTTTGCTGCTGGATTGACACTGAAAGATCTGAAGTGCCTTAATGTTGTAAGTACCGTTAGTACATAGAATAGGTTTATTTTTTTATCTGCTGTTAAAGATCTGTTAATGTGAATCTCGGTAAACACAAGAGAAACATGACTTGTTAACATTTATTGTCTTATACAGTTGATAAAAGTTGTTTTTATTGTAGAAAGAAAAAGCGTGTTGAATCTGAGTCAGTCACTTTCATGTGAACAAGAGGGGGGGGGGAGGAGGTAACAGTGCACGGACAAGCATGACGTCATAGGTTTGTGGGCTCTTTCGATGCAGGGTTTTATCCAGTACCATTTGAGCGCGGGTCGGTTCCAGAATCGCCTTGTCGTGTCCGAACCATAAGATTTAAGGGACCACGGTACACAGCAGTAGTCACTGATGTGTGACTTGAACAGGTGCGAAGTAAAAGGTACATAAAACCTATAAGCCTTACGCGAATCGATAGGTCGTTCACCATTCTCTAAGCCGCACATGAATCGATAAGCCATACGCAAATCTATAAGCCGTACGCAAATCGAAAAGTCACACGAAAATCTATAAGCTGTATGCGAATCGATAAGTCGTACACGAATCGATAAGCCGTACACTATCTATAAGCCGTACGCGAATCGATAAGCCGTACACGAATCTATAAGCTGTACGCGAATCTTTTTAGGTATTTTTGTTATTCTGTGGGTAGTCAGGTACATTTTTATGCTGGTAGTAAAAACTATGGTTATGTATTTGAGCAAATAAGTTTTTCAGAGATTCTGGGCTGTTGAAGCAACGTTCAGCATGTTTTATATTTACCAAAAAGTTTTATTTGGGTTAGCTTGCAGCAATTAAATTTGAGTTTTTAATTCCTTTGAGTAATTTAATCATTTTATTTATATACAGAAACAAATGCTTATACGGATACAAATCAGCTGTACTGAAATGGTTTAGAATGAAAGCAATGGTTTAGTGGGGCGAAGGGAATAGACACAGATTTAAATATTAACTGTGTAATGAGAGATTTCATGAAATCCCTAGGGAATCTGCTTAATCATTGATTGCTGTAAGGACTCAAAGAAAAAAGAAAAAAATCATCATTTTAATTTTAAATTTTCATTTCCTTGTCCCAAAAAAATGAAATAAAAACGGTTTTAAACCGGTTCCGTGTATAACAATAATTTTTCAAATGATCACCAGTGAGTGAAGTACAAGTGGCAACGTAAACCTGTCATTTTGCCTCCGCAATGAAAACCGTACCAGTCATTCACTTCCTCATTGGTTTGTTGCTTAATGTCTTCGATACTGAAACCATGAAACACGCTCAGTCGTGTTTCGTAAAATCTCAAGCGTGTATCGTAAAATATCAAAAGTGTATCATAAAATCTCAATCATGTATCGTAAACTGTCAAAAGTGTATAGTAGAATCTCACTCGTGTATCGTAAAATGTCAAAAGTGTATCGTAAAACCTCAATCGTGTATCATAAACTGTCAAAAGTGTATCGAAAATCTCAAAGAAATTGCGCAGATTCTCAAGGGATGTCATGTAATCCCTGAGTACACAAATTCCTTGTGACGTATAGATGTGCCTGTGTGTCCGGAATAAGGTCAACAGTCTGGATGTGCTGTTGTTGTACATATGGTGACGTCATTGTGAGGGCATTTATCTTTTCATGTTGTTGTGTCTTGTGGGGTGGGATAGGTGGAAATGGGTGGTGTGGCGGGTGATATGGGACTAAGTGGAGACGATGATGGTTTGTCTGTTTGTCTGTGAGTTCCCAACCTCTGAAATTCAAATAAAACATAAAAGAAGAATGGATTAAGTTTTTATCTTCTTTTTATGTGTGAAATACCCATTCTGCCACAAAAAGAAAAAAGAAAAAAAATGACACTTTTTTAGGACAGAATTTATGTAAAATCAACTCGATGAAAGGTGTGGTTCAAAGCACCCAGCCCCAAAGAACGTGTAGATATCATGGTACTTTTTACAAAACGGGAAAACTCTCCTCCCTCCCCCTCTTCCTCCCCCTCTCCCTCCCCCTCCCCCCAGTACCGTTCTGTGCTCTCTGTCCTCATTAATTATATAAATTAGTTGAAGGGTCGTAGGTATGAAGTGCACAAGTGCACATTTTTGTAGATTTTGAGCTGAAGCCAGCGATGAACCGGTAAGATGTTCTTCTGACATTTCCAATGCAAAATTTTTCTCGGTATAGTGAACGAGTCCATTATGACGCCTCAAAAAGACTTATGTTGTTCTGCCTTTTTAGACCCCAACCGGGCGAGCCTCAACGTTTCTTTGATGAACACTCCTTAATATTGAATATCTGCAATGAACACGTTTTATGATGGACACTTCTGCATTGTCAACAGACTCAACACCAGTGTTGAATGATCATCAGTTAGCAATAATTGATTTAGTTCGATTGAAGTATAAGGAAAGTAAGAAAATGTCGACCTTTTCGTAGCTGTCAACATTTTCGTAGCTGGTCAACAATGCATATTCATGTTGACTGAAATAAGCAAATATCCTGACTTATTTGGTGTTCTTTTTTTTTTTTTTTTGGTTTGGAAATCGATCAGTCAGATAACAGCATTTCTACAAGTCATCTGCTTTGTCTCAAGAGGCGCTGGTTCGGAAAAAGCAGGTCCACACCCGCAAGGAGGGGGGAGGGGCGGGTGGGTGGGGGTGGGGGAGTGGGGCAAGTGTTACCGTGCATGTCCCAAAAATTAAAAGAACGAAAGAAACGCAGAGAAAGGTGTATTTTGTAGCCACAAGGAGTGGCAGTTTAAAAAAAGAAGGGAGGGAGTGGGGGAAGGGTTGGCAGTCATTTTTATTGAGTACTTCGCCCTTCCAACTAAAAAAGGGTTTTTTTTTGAAGCGGATTCCTCGTCCAGTGGAAAGGGGAACCCACACTGTACACATTCCTCTATCACGTTTATGTTCTTACTGCGCATGTGCTAATGAATACATTATTTGTTGATAAGTTATTTTTTTGGTTTCGGCGGGTCGGGTGGTGCTACTGTGATCCGCCTTTATTTAAAAAAAAAGAGAGGGGGGAGTATTTTTCAAATTTCATGCTTCGCTTGCAGGGTCGTTTTAAGAAAACGTGGACAATTTGTAGGTAATTCCCCCCCCCCCCCCATGTTTTACAGATCGGTGTCTTGGGTAGGAAAACTTAATGACGTGCGGATTGTACGAAAGTGTTGCGGCCATTTCTGGAGAATATTTACTATAGACTATGGCCGATTACAGATAAATATTTCGTAAAAAGGGTAATTTATCAATAGGTTGGTAGATAGAACACAACCTACATTCCGCATGACAAATTGTATTCCAGAAGTATAATATTATTGCCGTTGCGCTGTGGTTAATAGTTGTGACTGCGGTTTAGAGCAGTGGTGTGAGTGCGGCCTTAGAAGCTGTCCTTCCCCCTCTCGCAATGCTACATAAAGCCAGTTGCACTGTCAGCGCCCGCCAGAACAGCTAAAACTACAGCAAATCAACTGGACGTGTTTTCAGTGGCATATCGGGGAAAAATCAACATGCGTGAAATTGTCAACATTGAAGCCGGCCGATGCGGAAATAAGATCGGTGCCGAGGTGAGTGAAGTTCATGTATGAATGTTTGCTTCTGAAATTTTAATTTGAGTCTGTTATCGTGTAGAAATTGCGTGGAAAATCTTTCTGGTAAAATGGGCGAGAGATGTTGTACCAAATGAGTGACACTTGAGAAAACAATAGAGCGCAACATTGCGATGGGATTAACACGATGCGTTTTTTTTTTTTTTTTGGTGCATGGGCTTGCTCATGGCAGCAATCTGTATCATGTAAGCACAAAATTTTTATGACTTTAATGATCCACCCGTCATCACGCAGCAAGTTTGCGGAAATGGAGCCCGTCCTATTTTTTCGTAAGCACAGATATGCTAAACAGACAACATGAAAGAGATAAATGTCTCAACTGGGTGCCAGGCCAGTTGCTTAAAGAAATTAAAAGTGGAGGGAAAGGAGCCATTTTCAACTGAACCCCGAGGTAAGTTGGGCAGCTTGGCCATTAAAATGTCGCTATGTGGGAATCAAGGAATTCGGTGCTGCACAGTGTAAATTGCGATGTACGCTTTGCTCGTGAGTTTTTTTTTTAATTTGCGCATGCCCTGCCGTTTAAACCGGCCTTAATTACAGCCCTATCCCTTCAACGAGGCTGGTTTTTATAACGCCTGGGGAGGGGATCCTTTTTTAGCCCTTAGTCAATATTGGCTGAAAGCTATTGGTATCCGTCTGTCCGTCCGTCTGTCTGTCTGTAAACTTTTTTCCTGGCAATATCTAAAAAACTATTTATCGGAACTTCACAAAACCTTACAGGAAGGAAGTATAATTAACACAGATGTGCAACGGGGGGGAGGGGGGGGCGACGGGGGGTTCAATGTGTATCATGTCCACCTGTCTGCCCGCCCGTTGTACCTGTTTTCTTGTCCGCTTTATATCACAAAAACTATTCATCGCATCTTCACCAAACCTTACAGGAAGAAAGAATATGTAGTGTAAATGTGCAACGGTATCAGTTTTCCCGTGTCCGTCTGTCTGACCCTCCGTCTCACTTTAAGCTTTTTTGTCCGGGTGATATCTCAAAAACTATTCATCGGATCTTAACCAAATTTTACAGAAAGAAAGTATGTGTAGTTTAAATGTGCAAGCATCCGTCCGTTGCTCCATCCGTTGCACCTTGTATATTGTTTTTGCCCGGACGGTGTTTAAAAAGAGTAACTGGAACACAGTGATATAACCGCTATTGGCTGAGGCTCTGCATCTCCGATGCCTTTGTTTTAAAGGCATTTCAACCGCACTGGCTCGAAATCAATCAATTATTGCTTGTGCACTTCCTTCCCCACGACCCTTCATGTGTAAACAAAGGATAGTTTTCCTGTCAATCAATCTCATTTTAACACCCCTTAACAGTGGCTTCCGTCATTGAACGGCCAAAGCAGCAAGCTGATTTTACGACTTCACAGTTTTGCTGATTTCTCTGTTTAAACTGTACACCAAAATCTAAGCTACTTGGGACCTCACCAGGCCCTCGTCCAGGTCTCCAATGAACTTAAAACGTTGAACCTGTTTTTTTAGGAATATCAGAACTGCTCTTCTATACTATAAGCCAAAAGTTATCTATATTTTTAGCGGCCGATGCATTGTCCATGACGGTTGTATGTAACAAGGTGTGAAAATTCGCGTTAATTGTCAAGAAACCCAAACAATGTTGTGAACACAGACAAACATGAGACACATAAGCATTTTAGTGACAATATTGCGTTACATCTGTCATAGTGAAAAATTGGTCCGGCGGTTCAACCCAATGCAGCGGGAGATTGCAATTGGCCAACTGCAGGCTGGCAGAATGCAAAACGTGAGTACCAAGTTTGAAATTAAATATTTCATTCTTTTCTTGAAGAACATGGCTATGCTGTTAATTCTATAACAATGCATCTCCCATCTCACCACTCCCTCCTCGCCGCCCCCGAGCCCTCGCCCCCCCCCGGCCCACGCAGTCCCCACTCCCCCAACTTCGCCGCCCCACTAGACACACCATTGCGCAGTGTTTTTTTTAGACTAAGACCTTTTATGGTCAAAAAATATCTATTATATAGATCTGAAACGGTATCTTTCACTGCCCCCTCCCAACTTCTCTGATATAAACAGCAAGAAATCGTGTCAGTAAGTGTTATTAAATGTTTCTTTTCAGACGAAAATGCGTTTTTCCAGTTTGTTTAGTGCTCTTGAGTATTTTGTGAAGTCATTATACTGTTTTTAGACCAGCTGACTATGTCAGGCTGGTCTTATCCTATCAATAGAGTGGTATCCGTCGTCTGTATTTCTTGACGATCCGCCAAAAATTGGCTAAATGAGGGACATTTTAAATTTTTTCGGTAGCAGATTTTCAAAATGCGTCTTCTCCCACAATTTTGATCAGAATCTCTTCAAATTTTGCACGAATATTTCCTAGGTAGGCCTTTTAACTCAAGTTACTCATTTTGCGATCCGCAAAAAATTGTCTAAAGGGGGGAGGGACATTTTTTAAATTTTTTTATTGTCAAATTTTCAAATTGCTTCTTCTTCCACAAGTTTGATCGGATTCCTTTCCAATTTTGGATAGTTGTTCTCTAAGTAGATCTTTCTTGAAAATTTACTTGTATGATCTCAAAGTGGTTTCCAGAAAACTCCTCCTACAGAGTTTGTCGTAGAAAGAAGGCATGTGGCAGAGACATAGAGGGTAACGAGTTCTCGTCAAATCCGCATAATTTTTTTACCTTGAAACTCAGAGGTCAAGGTCAAAGTGAAGTCAAAATATTTTAGGAAACGCCTATTAATCACGAAAATTAGCCTCAAATCCCAGTTTGAATATATAAAACGTACTCTGCAGGGGGTAAACATTCATTACTAATCTAGACCTAGAGGGTCAAGGTCAAAGGCCACGTGACTTCACGCGACGTTAACGACAGGCGGAGTAATCTCGAAAACGGTTAGAGATATAGCGATTTTGAGCTCATTTTCGACCCTTTGGGCCTAAACAATGTTACATAAGAGGTACCTCAGTGACGTTGACTTTCTGGGTCACAGTCAATTTCAAAAACCGGAAGTTGACTTTTATCTCGAAAACGGTCAGAGATAGAGCTATTTTGCGCTCATTTCGACCCTTTGGGCCTAAACAACGTTACATAAGAGGTACCTCGGTGACCTTGACCTTCTGGGACACGGTCAATATCAAAAACCGGAAGATAACTATTATCTCGAAATCGGTTAGAAATTGAGCGGTTTTGAGCTTATTTTCGATCATTTGGGTCTGAACAACGTTACATGGGAGATAACTGGGTCACCTTGATCTTCTGGGTCACGCTCAAGGTCAAAAACCGGAAGTTGACTATTATCTCGAAAACGGTTAAAGATAGAGCGATTCTGAGCTCATTTCGACCCTTTGGGCCTAAACGGCGTTACATAAGAGGTACCTTGGTGACCTTGACCTTCTAGAACGATTTTGAGGTTATTTTGGACCCTCTGGGCCCAAACAACGTTACATGAGAGGTAACTCGGTCACATTGACCTTCTGGGTCACGGTCAAGGTAAAAAACCGGAAGTTGACTGTTATCTCGAAAACTTTTAGACCCTTTGGGCCTAAACAATGCTACATCTGAGGTACCTCGGTGACCTTGACTTCTTCTGCCATGGTCAAGGTCAAAAACCGGAAATTGACTATTATCTCGAAAACGGTTAGAGATAGCTTATTTTCGACCCTTTGGGCCTAAGTGACGTTATATAAGAGGTACCTCGTTGATCTTGGCCTCCTCCATCATGGTCAAGGTCAAAAACTGGAAGTTGATCAGTATCTCAAAACCGGTTAGAAAACCGAATTTCATTTATTTGTGCCCAAATGAGGTTACCTTATATTTACTTCGATGGCCTCGTTCAAGATAATAATCCGGAAGCTGACAACTGTGTCGAAACACTGAAAAATGTGTCTTTAACCAAATATGTTGTGTCTCTGCCCTTGCAAGTGGGTGCTATTTCGCTACGTATGGCAATATTCGGTCTAGTTTTCAAATTGCTTCTTCTCGTACAATTTTGATCGAATTCCTTTCCAATTTTGGATAGTTGTTCTCTACGTAGACCTCTCTTGAAAATTACTCTTTTTTGGCCATCCGCCCAAAATTGGCTAAATGGGAGACATTTGCAATTTTGTGGTTGCCAATTTTCAAAATGCTTCTTCTCCCACAATTGTGATTCGATTTTCTTTAAATTTTGCACGAATATTTCCTATGTCAGCTTCATCTGCAAAATTGCTTACTTTGGCGATCCGCCAAAAATTGGCCAAATGGGGGACATTTTTTTTTTAAATTTTTTGGTGTCTAATTTTCAAATTGCTTCTTCTCGCATAATTTTGATCGGATTCCTTTCCAATTTTGGATAGCTGTTCTCTAAGTAGACCTCTCTTAACAAATTGCTCTTTTTGTGATCCGCAAAAAATTGGCCAAATTGGTGACATTTGTAATTTTGTGGTTGCCAATTTTTAAAATGATTCTCCTCCTACAATTTTGATCAGATTTTCTCCAACTTTTGTTCGAATATTTCCTAGATAGGTCTCATTTGAAAATTTACTCATTTTGGCCGTCCGCCAAAAATTGGCCAAATGGGGGACATTTTTTTATTTGTTGGTGTCTAATTTTCAAATTGCTTATTCTCCTACGATTTTGATCGGATTTCTTTCCAATTTTTGACAGTTGTTCTCTAGGTAGGGCTTTCTTGCAAAGGTACTTGTTTTGGCGATCTTCCAATAATTGGCTAAATGGGGAGCATTTAAATTTTTTTGTTGCCAATTTTTAAAATGCTTCTTCTCCAACAATTTTGATCAGATTTTCTTTAAATTTTGTACGAATGTTCTTAACAGAGTCCTTCCTTGAAAATTTACTTTTTTGGTGATTCCCCTTAAAATTGGCAAAATGGGGGGCATTTTTAATTTTTTGTGTCTAATTTTCAAAATCTCTCTTCTCCTACAAATTTGATCGGATTCCTGTCCAATTTTGTACGATTGTTCTCTAAGTAGGCCTATCTTGAAAATTTACTCTTTTTGGCGATCTGGTCACCAATTTTCAAAATGCTTTTTTTCACACAATTTTGTTCAAAATTTCTTTGAATTTTGCACGATTATTTGCAGTAG
The DNA here is from genome assembly GCA_949752745.1 of Protula sp. h YS-2021. Taxonomy (NCBI): domain Eukaryota; kingdom Metazoa; phylum Annelida; class Polychaeta; order Sabellida; family Serpulidae; genus Protula; species Protula sp. h YS-2021. Next base: position 40,917,036 of record OX457033.1, read on the forward strand.
TAGTCCTCTTTAGAAAACTTACTCATTTTGGCCATCCGGCAAAAATTGGCCATATGGGGCGTATTTTTTAATTTATTGCGTTTAATTTTGAAAATGCTTCTTCTCCCACAATTTTTAATTGATTTCCTTTCCAATTTTTTTCGATTCGTCTCCAGTTAGGCTCCTCTTGAAAAACTAATTTTTTGGGCGATCCGCCAAAACTGGTAAGTTGAATTAACATGCGCATTGGTCTGAAAAACGGACCGCGCATCGACGCAAGTATGGTAAACATGCGAACTGGTTCGAAATCGAACCGCGCATCGACGAAAGTTAAATAAATGTGCGCACTGGTCCAAAATGCATACCGCGCGTCAATGCGAGTTATAAAAACATGCGTAGTGGTCCGAAATAATAACCGTGCATCAACGCAAGTTAAATAAACTTGCGCAGTGGTCCGAAATGCGCACCGCTTATCAACGCAAGTTAAATAAACATTCACACTCGTCTAAAATAAGAAACGCTGATCAACGCTTGTTAAATAAAAATGCGCAGTGATCCGAAATGTGAACAGCGCATCAACGCAAGAGAAATAAATATGCGCACTTGTCCGAATTGCGAACCACTCATCAACAGAAGTTGAATATACATGTGCAATGGTCCGAAATGCGAGCTTCGCATCGACGCAAGTTAAATAAACATGCGCACTGGTCTAAAATAAGAAAAGCTCATCAATGCAAATTAAACAAACATGCGCACTGGTCCGAAAGGCCGAACGCGCCTTAACACAAGCTAAACAAACATGCGCACTGGTCCGAAATGCGAACAGCTTTTCAACGTTGAATAAACATGCTCACTGGTCTGAAATGCGAGCCACGTATCAACGCAAATTAGAAACACATGCGCAGCAATGCGTATTAAATAAATATACGCACTGGTTCGGTTTGCGGACCGCACATCAACGCAAACTAAATAAACATGCGCACTGGTTCGAAATGCGAACAGAGCATAACCACAAGTTAAATAAACATGCGCAGTTTCCCGAAATGCAAACCGCACATCAACACAAGATAAATAAACATGCGCACTCTTCGAAAATGCATACCCCGCAAAATAATGCATACCGAAACATTAAACTTAAGTAATGATGTTTCAGACGCGGCGTTTTCTTCTTTACAAAAGGCACATGTGTTTGGTCTTTTCTGGTCGTTTCTGCTGCTTGAAATAATTGTGTATGTCCGAAAGTGCATGTCAGCAGTACACATGTTTGGATACAATTTAATACGTTGTTCTTTTTTTGGGAAACAAATCTTTGTATGTATTTATCGGTCTGTGTTCGGGTCCGTTGCTAAATTAATTATTTAGCTAGCTCATTATCATCTCGTCTTTTGAAGTCCAATTTTTCAGGGAAATTCCCTTGTTCAAGCACGCCGGATTTGGTTTTATCGCTTTTCGTAACCTGGATCTTTGTCCTTGGACAAACTTGCATAATAGATTTCGGCTGGTAACAATGTCCCTAATTTTCATTTTTCCCGTCCCGTGGTATCCCGTGTAATACGCCGTCTATATCCGCCCAGCAGACGGATTGTGCCACACACAAACACACACACACAGGCCTGCCTCCTCTTCCTGCCCCTTCCGTCCCCACCCACCCCGCCCTCCTCAGAAGGCACGTGTAGTGCACATGTGCACATGACCCAGTCGCCTGAGTGCTCACTTGTACCATAAAAACATGCACAAAGGTGTTTGTAGTGTGTACATCTATGTGCAGATCTCGTACTATGTAACTGTACAAAGCGTCACCCATAAATATGGCATTGTTGTTGACTTCACACGGAATATTGTGCGAGGAGAAAACGAAACGAAAATACTCGCCATTTGACTGTTTAGTGTGGAGGTTGGCGGGGCGGGGGGGGGGGTGCGGTGGGATGGGGGTGGGGGTTGGAGGGGAAGTTGTGATTACTTACGTGGCGAAATTCGCCAAGATAACGGGCTCGTTTGTCTGTATATAAATAGGCCTGATTTGTTTAACGACTTGGCAGGGTGCCCAGAGGCAAAACTGGTACAAACTAGACCGCTCTGCTGTCTTGTGTAAACTGTACTGCAGATGATACTGAGTTTTGGATACTTTTATGCTTCTCATCCCCACATTTTTCTAACGTTTGCATCCCTGAATACTACATGCCGTTTGAAAATAGCTCTTGACAATACGAACAAGTTTGAATTATTAGAGAAACAAACAAAATCGAATAGGAATATGCCGATGTTCCTGGGGCACTTGCAATAGTGATAGCCGTTAGGGAGGTCAGGGGCTGGGAGGTGAGGGGTTGGGGGGTTGGGAGGTGGGGGTGGGGGGGGGGGTTGGGAGGTGGGGGATTGCATTGCACTTAAGCATATTCACCTCTAGTGTCTTAATTTTTTTTCATGTTATTAGCTATTTTTCTTATTCTTGTATTGCTGAACAGGAAAAACGCTGGGTGGGTGGGGGGATGGGGTGCGGGGGGGGTGTCACTGAGCTGTGTATAACATGTTTATCCCTCTTCCCCGGACCTGCTACCAAATATATCATTGGACCTGTAAGAATTTTATCAGTTTATGTTTAATAACTTCACCCCTGTCTTACAAAAATAAAACCAAAAAAAAAAAACAAAAAAAAAAAAACATTCGTATCAACCTGTACCCCCAATGAATGAACAGCTTTACACAATTCCATTAAATCCGCGCCTTTCGTTTTCCACTAAATGATACACCTCTTATTTTCAAATACTGTTGAAGTTCTGATATACCGTACTCGACCGCTTTGTTTTGAAAGCGATCTTTTTTGCCATTTTTGTAAAAAAAAAAAAAATTTAGTACACGTAATGTACAAGAACCATGTGTATACAGTAGGCGAGGTCAGCGTGTTTGTACTGGTTTTGCATTTTGGTACCATGCCGAAGCACTAACCAGAAACGAGCTATTGAATAAGGGCTAAAGTAACTCCCATTTAATGAGTACAATGAGGGAAAATAATTATAACTGCCCCCCCCCCCACCCCTGCCTCCCGGCCCACCTCCCCCCGCCCCTCGCATAACCGCGAAGATGGAAAGAAATTGCTGCGAAAATCCACTACTGTTGAGCAAATGTGTTAGGTCGCTCTCTCCTAAAACCGCACCCCCTCCTCGCTCCCCCTCCCCACACACGCGCTCATACTGTTATGAAACATTCCCAGGAACAGCCGAGGCCGTTATAGTGGTGGGGACGGGGGAAGGGCGGGAAGGGAGGGTGAGTTTATTTAAATATTCATGTATGGCGTTCTGAATAATATCAGTGAAAGTTGCCGATTTTTTCTCATGAAAAGTCGAAAACTTGGTTTTGCATTCGGTCACCGCCTTTCATGCTTTGTCTGTTTGTTCGGCTTAGTGAGTGTACTTTTGTATAGGCCACGTCTTTTTTTTTAACCTGTTTTTTTTTTTTTTTTTTTTTTTTTTTTTTTTTTGGCGTTTGCCTTTTGGAGTCTGGGTTATAGTTTATGAAAAGAAAATAAGGCGCAATTTGTCGACTGCGTCAGTTGGCAACATATGTTAATCTACAGTCCAAAGTCTCGTGCATTATTGTGGTCTCATGGCGAGCCCTCGTCACGTTTGTCGTATTTAGCAAATAAAGGAAACGTTTATTTTATTTTTGCATTTCATCCAAATCCCGGAGAAAGGCCCCTTCGGAGAAAAAAACCCTTTGGATAACATTTGCGGCGTTAGTTAGCCACCCCCCCCCCCCCCCCCGCACCGGGAAAAACAACCCCGCAATCAATTTCCTATCATTTTTGGTAACTGCGAAAAACAACCACACCCTCATAAATTTATTCAAAACCCGAACGCCGCCTACATCCCCTCCTCCCTTACCCCCCACACCCCTCCTCCCTTACCCCCCACACCCATCCTCCCTTACCCCCTCACCCTCCTCCCTTTCCCCCACCCCCTCCTCCCTTACCCCCACACCCCTCCTTCCTTACCCCCACACCCCTCCTCCCTTACGCCCCCACACCCCTCCTCCCTTACCCCCCACCCTCTCCTCCCTTACCCCACACCCCCTCCTCCCTTACCCCCACCCCCTCCTCCCTTACCCCACACCCCCTCCTCCCTTACCCCCACACAACCTCCTCCCTTACCCCCCACCCCTTCCTCCTTTACCCCCTTCTCTTCCTCCCTTACCCCCTCCTCCCTTACCTCTACACCCCTCCTCAATTACCCCCCACACCCCTCCTCCCTTACGCCCCCACACCCCTCCTCCCTTACCCCCACCCTCTCCTCCCTTACCCCACACCCCCTCCTCCCTTACCCCCCACCCCTCCTTCCTTACCCCACACCCCCTCCTCCCTTAACCCCCACACCCCCTCCTCCCTTACCCCGACCCCTTCCTCCCTTACCCCTTCTCCTCCTCCCTTACCCCCTCCTCCCTTACCCCTACACCCCTTCTGAATTACCCACCACACCCCTCCTCCCTTACCCTCCCACCCCCTCCTCCCTTACCCCCACCCCCCCCCCCCCACCCACACACACACTCTCCACCGCTCCAACCGGGCACCCATTGATTTTAATGGACATTTACGAGGCAAATACAAATCATATCAGTAACTACTCAGTATGTACTCCTTATGAGTACTTCCGGTACTTCCGGTACATCTTGGAGATTTACCCTGCGTTTGGACACTCATTGAAACACGATGATACCGAGTGCCCACAACGCCTCCCATACCCGAGGTATTCTTCACTGGAGCATCAGTATAGTAGTGTGAGAACGACACTTTTGGACAGCGTTGGACATTTCTGGACACCGTTTGCCTCCCCCCGTAGAAATTTTTGCATTGTTTTATGTTTCAAACAATTCTGAGCATTTTTCATATTTTTGACCCCGCCCCCTCCTTCCGTGGGGTGAATTTTTAGATATTTTTGCGTTTCAGTTCTGAGCATTTTTTACTTCTCGACCTTCCTTATTCCCCCGCGTGATTGACCAATTACCTGGAAACATTTGTGTCGCCTCCATCGCTGTTAGCAGTATGTGCAATGATGACGGAATGTTGCAGCGCTACACTTTTATATGGAGGCAGCTCTATAGTACTGTCAATCATCCCACGTTCCAACGATTGATCTTGCCAATATTCCCACGATAGAACATCTTCATTGATTCACGTTCCTGCGATTGAACCTGCCGTATAACCTATTAAGTTGACCGACGACCCACCCCACCCCCACCCCCCCCCCCACCCCCAGGAGTGACTTCACGATTTTCGTATCTTTTTCCCTGGGGTGGGGAGGGCAGAAATATGAAAAAATGCTCACAATTGGTTTCAATGTAAAAAAAAAATAACAAAGCAGAAAATCGTCCCTAGGGAGTGAGAAATGAAAAATAATCAGCATGGTCTGAAACGTAAAACTGTGCGAAAACCTGATTTTCGCCCCTAGAGGGGATGTGCAGAACTGAAAAAAAAATCAGCATGGTCTTATGGTCTAGAACTATGCATGAATATGTTTTCCCGCATGCGGTGGGTAGGGTAAAAAATTAAAAAAAATATACTCACAATTGCTTTTAACGTAAAAAAATACCAAAGCAGAAAATTATCCCGTAGAGTGGGAGGGGGGGTGGGTGGAGCGCGGGGTGGGCCCAGAAATGAAAAATGATCAGATTTGTCTGAAACATAAAACTACGCCAAAACTGCAAATTTACCGCTAGGATGAGGGTGGGAGCGGATGGTTGGCAACAGAATCTAGAAACGTCCAACGGTGTCCAGAATTGTCGTTCTCACACTACTTAGTATTATCGAATTGAAGGAGATATTATCAATGGGTAAATTGAAATATATGCGTTACTACCCGTTTCCAAAAAAAAAAAAAAATACACGGAGAAGAGGTCGGAGGGATGAGTAATTCGGAGACCAGGTGCCGTCAGTGCAAAAGGCCGTTTCTTTGAGGAAAGGGCAAACTTTTATTCGTTATTCAACAATTTCCATAACAATAGCAGGTTCTTTCAGGAAAGCCGGACCAAATATTACCAGGAACAAATACCACCCGGAATAAATGCAAACAGGAATAAATACCACCGGAAGCAAATGCCACAATAAATTAACTGATTCGATCCTTTATTTGGCTTCTTATTTAATTATTTTTTATTTATAATCTATCAATCTAGTAAAAGAATATGACCCACACCCCTCACCCCCACTCCCCCCCCCCCGCGATTACAACAGTGCCGTATATTTTTACAATCGCAATAGCAATTTAAATCTGTTTATGATCCTGAGATCTGTGCTTTTTCTTTCTACCCAGGAAATGTAATCCGGAGAAGAGAATGATTCTGCCCAGAAGTAATAAGGATTAGGGAAGGAAGCAAGAGGGGGTAAGGGTGAGGGGGAGGGGTGGGGGAGGGGGATAACCGTATGCGTGTAAAGTTTTCTTCAGACTACACTTTTATCGGATTGTTTTTTTTTTTTTTTTTTTTTTTTTTTAGGATTCATGGGCGTCATCCCTAATGTGCCATCCCTTGAGGAACTACTTTCGTTTTCACAGTATATAAACTCACTCGCATACAAAAGTACAGTTCGCGCCTGTGAGAAAGCAGTTTAATTCAATAGCAAAGTTGGATATACAGTTACAGAATATATCTGATACTGAGTATTTTAATAATCAGTCACAAAATGGAAGGCTTTAAAAAAGAAATACTGATACGTAATTATCATCAGGGAGAGTGGCAACTTGTAGAAAATGATATTGACGCGGTACTTTCCTCATGGACCCCAGCAACACATGCCTGCTGGACCTTCCCTCGAGACTTTGATGGAGCAAAGCGTACGCTGATGGACGACAAATACACACTTGATGACGATGACGCCATGAGAGTGTTCCGGGAATGTTGTTCTGATGCTAACTCACGCCGTCCAGACGAAGAAAAGCGCTATGTAGAAATCGCTGAGCTACTGTTAAAACGCCAAGGCGGTCTCATCAATAAACTACGTGGCACCGACACTCATGTACTGACTGTATGTAAGGTAGTTCAATCAGTGGCAATGCTAAAGCTGCTACTGAACCATAATAACCAGGAGTGTGATCTGACGATTCCAGACGACGAAGGAAGGACAGCCATACACTTGCTCTTAAAGTATACTTACGGGAACATAAATACCAGGTCAGCGAAAAAGAAAGAATCCTATGCCGTTCACTCGACATATATGTCGTTTCCTCAACATCCCATTCCGCCCCTCGACATGTATCACGTCACCTCATTATGTGTGTGGTTGCGGGGTTTACCGTGCAGTGTGACATTTGAAATTAATAGCAGTTTACTTAATCACTAATGTGCACGAAAAGTTACCGAATATTATTTTAAAGGGATTTTTTGGCTTGATATTGTTTATCCGGCTGCTTCATTAGTCAACAAAGACTTTTTTATGTTCCAATAAACATTCCCATGCGTCCCACCGACAATTTGAGGTTGTCACTTCGATCTGATCATATCACAGCATTAGAGCTCTAACTCTGATTGTGCTTTGGTTGTGATCGGAACCAACAAGCAACTTTCCCCGACGCCTAATCAACGTCGTTGGTGCATCTTTGATTAGACATAGGAAAATTGGCGTTGGATGCACTCGAAAAAATCTACGCCGTATAGATGTCGGATTCGTTCAAAACCAAAAAAAAAACTCCATTTGTTATCCTTCATTGGAGATGTTAGCCATGAAATGTCAGTTCGAAAGTAGTGATGAAAGAGTGCGTCTTAACGTTTAATCGAAGTCCATCAAACGCCAGAAGAAGACGTTTTTCTGGCTTCAATAGACAGTTGACGTCGCGTGTGCTCCATATCTAACCTTAATCGAACGTCGCAATGTTTACTGGAACTCTTCGTTACCGACCGGTCAAAAAAAGCGAGTTATCCCAGCGAAATGCAACGACAGAATGACATAAAATGTTGAGCAAATGGAATGGGATGTTGCAGGAACGACAAAGGATCTCGAAGGAATGACATCGGAACTTTTTCTTTTTCCGGTAAATTGATACGGGTTTCGTACGCAGGTTAGAAATGCTGGAAGCCTTATCAACGCATAAACAGTTTGCCGAATGTGCAGCCATGCGGAATAACGAAGGCGATAATGCTCTGGATGACTTTCTCAGAAAACGCGATTTGCACTCACACGCCATTGAAACATGTGAAACTGGAAAAGATCTGTTAAGAAAAATGTTAGGTGCGAAGGGACTTGCAAAGCAATCTGGGCGCATCTTCGCTTTAGCTGCCATGTTAACATCACCTAGTACTTTCAACATCTTCATGGATTATGATATTAACATCAATGATTCCTTGGATAATAATGAATCGGCACTTATTTGTGCAATAGAATGCAATTCGCTATCTAAGTTCGAATTTATTTGGAAATACAAACCTGATTTGTCGTTGACATTTAATCAAAGAACACCTTTAAAACTAGCCATAACTAACCACTGCAATGCTCGCATTATCGAGCTCCTCTGCGAAAATATCTCCGGTGAAGAACTCTCAGATATTCTGCACGAATGCTTACCATCGTTTTATTTAGAATCATTCCTAAAGGAATTAGGTAGTCAAAAGGTGGCTGATAAATTGCAAAATATCATTAAATTTAAACAAGATGACGAGAAACTGCACGAGGTGGACAGGGAGGTGTACAGTAGCTGGCCTTCACTGAGACCCCATATTTCATCAAAAATAAGCCCCACCCGGTTTTACGATTCTATGTGTAAAACAGCTGGTAAAATAGTAAAAGATAACCAGCTATTTATCACAAAACACGCGCAAGAAATAGGTGAGCTTAAACAAGAAATAAATCGACTTTTTAAAGATATATCGGTCTTTTTTGCCAAACACGAAGAAGTGTCTTTCATGAAATTTGAACATGAGGTGACGGGAAGTATGGCAGAAGGTACCCGCTGTTACGCCCCATCTGAATGGGACTGTCTTTGCAAATTTTCTAATACAAAGGACTTGACGTTTTACCTCCCCATCTATAATTCTGTTTCTATAACAAAAAGCAGTCCATGGCATTCATTGCGAGACGTCACTGACGACTTACATCCCAGAAATTTCGCACAAACATTTTACAAATTCTTCGACAAGTACACTCAAAAAGCCGCAGAGCAGGGAAAGCATTTCGGTAACCTTTATTTATTCAAGTACGGATTTCAATTACAGGAAAAATTTTCACCAATACAGTTGCTTTGGCATGGCACCGCTTTTCCCAACCTTGTTATTCATGTTGATATTGTGCCTACATTTGAAGAGAGCTTAGAAGGGGAAGAAAATAAGTTACCCCTGAATCAAATAGCACGTAATGTTTTGCTAATAGCAAAATCCTCCCGGTTTGACCAATCACCATATGCAGAGTTTCACAAATCATACCACGCTAATGAACTAGCCATTATCAAGAAACTACCCAAACCAATCCTCCATGGTTTTATAATAGCTAAAGCTGTGCGACTGGCAATGATATGTGGCCCCGGGTTAGACCTCAGCACTCTCCACGTCGAGGAAGAAATCAATATCGAAGATTACATAAGCTCGTATATTTTGAAAACAATACTGTTTCGCTTACTTGAGAAACCAAATAGTACTGATGTGAACGGGGATAAATGTATGTACTCGTGGGCTTTAAAAATATACAGGGAACTTATCTCCTGTCTATCAAAGAAAGGGATTAAGTGTTGGCACGACTGGCAGGAATCTCTTCTTGGCTGCACGGATCACGAAGATGACGTTCTCATGTGCTGCCGTAAACGCCTCATTATGCAAGCGCTTGCCGAAAAGATCTGTAAGTGGTTAGAGGAAAACAAAGACGAGCTGCATGGAGGCCCAGAATGTACTTGCAAATATGCGTTGTCGCGCAGGAGCCAATACCTCTTACGTTTTCTGTCTCTTATATAACACTGTTTTCACCGCAGAAACACTGGATATTCATAGGTAAAATAGGACACGTAAATCAACTGCGGTGAAATTATTTTAGCAAAAAAAAAAAAACAGTAAAATTGTCATTAACTTGGAAAAAATAAAACAAAGAACTATTTGTATCGAGCGAAAAAATAATACAAGTGCCGGTATCAACTGTGACATTTCTGTGGATTAAGCCGTGACAAACGCGTCAAAAGTGTATTGTAGGCGAAGGGGTGGGGGGGGGGGGGAAGCACTCACGTTCACACTGGTAGCCTCTGTGTGTTCATGGCTTTTTAAATCGAGGCCTAAACGAGTAATGCTAATCTTTAAAAAAATACACACTTTTCCCACCAAACGCGGACTCTAATTCAGACATATTCTCTTATTTTGTGGTAAAACCGGAGAACGTAATAGGAATTACCCAGTTTTTAATAAAATCGGTAGTATGTGCGGATCGATTCTGGTCCCCCCCCCCCTCTGTTCGGCGCTTCTGGACAGGAAGGACTCCCCCATGGATGCATCGCACCATTGAATAACGTACGGGCAGTGGACTGATGAAAGCCCTGTCGCAGCCTTTCACCCGTGCCGGATAGAAGCCGGATACGAACACTCTGTATCTATAAGCAGGATACGAGCATTGCGCATTCCTAGAAGCCATATATGAACAATGCGCATGCCCGAAAACTGGATGAGAACGTTGAGAACGCCTGGAAGCAGGATGCGAACTTCGTGCATGGCTGAACTGTTTTCTGATAAGATCAAATGTAAGTGTTGATTATATGTCTCCCCCTAAGAGAGACATATATAGCATTTGGTGTGTCCGTCCGTCTGTCCGTCCGTCTGTCCGCAGTGAGTTCCTATGAAATTAATGAGACGATTTTTCTAAACACACATACATACTGGGGTACATGTCTAGATGATGCCCGTGTTATTTTTTCCTCAAAAATTCTATTTTTGGCAAATTTTTGAACATTGGGGGGGGGGGGGGGTTTCGTGCATTTTCTTCACTTTGGCAGGCTATATCTCCAAAACGTTTTGTTGGATTAGGCCGGAACGTGGCAAGAGCAACACACATATAGTGCAAATGTTTACTGCGAAGTTTTTTTTTCAGATTCACTAAAAAAAGGATTTTTGGCGATGTTTTAAATTTTTTATTTTGAACTTTTTTGGCCATATACTGTTCCGATATCTCCGAAACGGTTTGTTGGATTAGGCTAAAACTTAACAATAAGAACTCACAAAACGTGTAAATGTTTACTGTGAAGTTTTTTTTTTTCATTTCCGTGGAAAATGTATTTTTGGCGAATTTTTTAATTTTTGATTTGTAACTGTTTTGGCCATATTGTTGCGATATCTCCTAAACAGTTTATTGGATTAGGTTGAAACATGGCAAGAAGAACCCATATGTAGTGGAAATGTTTACTGCAAAGTTTTTCTTCGTTTTCTGTAAAAATGTATTTTTGACTTTTTAAAATTTTTTTGGGGCTGGCCAATGTTGTACTTTTAAGCAAGGAATTTTTTCCACGTGAGTGATCGGGGACGGGGGAGACATATCCGTTTTTGTTTTAACAAAAACACTGACCTGTTTAGTTCATTTTTATTTATGATTATTCTACAAATATAATATGTTATTGTTGTTTAATATTTATTATTAGTTAAGATTCAATATTTTTTGGTGTTTCTGTGTAATGTTTTCTGATGATCGGTTACGTTGCTATGGCGATGCGTAGTTCACGCTTTTAGTAGTGAGTAGCGTGGCGCTTTCGATATCCATGAAGAAAGTTATATTGATGAGAGCGTCTCTGTTTGTGTCCGTTAAGGATGGGGTGATAATGACTTCCATAAGCAATGGCATAAATAAGAGATATGATGCCCCTGTTTGAGTTGCATTATTTTGACAATTTTCGATGTCAAAACCTCCCAGTGAATTAGATGGACTAACACTTTTTGTAAATAAAATAGGTGTCAAAATTGTGAAATGAATAACCTATTTTTCCATATATTTTGCATGAGAATGACGGAAGATGTGAACTGCTTCTGCTTGAAGGTGTGAAATTCTTCTGATGGAAGGTGTGAAATTCTTCTGCTGGAAGATGCGAAATTCCTGTGATGGAAGGCCTGAAATTCTCCTCGGATAAAAAGGTGTGAAATTTTTCGGATAAAAGTGTAAAAGTCTTTTGTTGGATGGTGTGAAATAATTCTGTAGGACGATATGAAATTCATTTATTTCATTGTTTAACAGCGCTGAATAAAGGGCGATGCGGAGTTCACGCTTTCCGTAGTGAGTAGCGTGGCGATTTCGATATCCATGAAGAAAGCTATATCGATGAGAGCGCCGCTGTTTGTGTCCGTTAAGGATGAGGTGATAATGACTATACATAAGGAATGGCATAAATAAGAGATGTGTTGCCCTGTTTGAGTTTCATTATTTTGATACTTTTCGATATGGAAACATCCAAGTGAATTAGATGGGTTTGTATTAAGAACATATAGAAGTACATTAATATCCGTGTGTCTTTTTAGGTCAATATAGATCAACATATTTTTAACAGCTTCGGTCGTTTTTTTTGCGATTAGTTTTTGTAAATAAAATAGGTGTCAAAATTGTGAAATGAATAACATATTTTTCCATATATTTTGCATGAGAATGGCAGAAGATGTGAAATTCTTCTGATGGAAGGTGTGAAATTCCTCTGATGGAAGGTGTGAAATTCCTCTGATGGAAGGTGTGAAATTCTTTTGCTGGAAGGTGCAAAATTCCTGTGATGGAAGGCCTGAAAGTCTCCTCGGATAAAAAAAGTGTGAAATTTTTCGGATAAAAGTGTAAAAGTCTTCTGTTGGATGGTGTGAAATAATTCTGTAGGACGATATGAAATTCATTTATTTCATTGTTTAACAGCGCTGAATAAAGGGCGATGCGGAGTTCACGCTTTCCGTAGTGAGTCGCGTGGCGATTTCGATATCCATGAAGAAAATTATATTGATGAGAGCGCCTCTGTTTGTGTCCGATAAGGATGAGGTGATAATGACTACACATAA
>OX457033.1:40930177-41164756 GCA_949752745.1 Protula sp. h YS-2021
AGACAAGAGTGCGTGTTTATTTAACTTGCGTTGATGCGCGGTTCTTATTTTCGACCAGTACGCATGTTCGTTTAACTTGAGTTGATTCGCGGTTCTTATTTCGGCATAAAAATTCCGCAAAAAAATCAAAAATTCCCAAATTGAGTAAAAGGCACAAGTCGTCTGCACAACCCCTTAGAGATGTTTCGTACCAAAAATAAAACGAAATCGGATAAAAAACTAGGAAGAAATGCAAGTTTTTTTTCAAAAAATCGAAGAAAAAAAATTCTCGAGCACCTCAAAAAGAACAACTGTATGCACGGCCAATTAGGAATGCCTCAAACACAAAAAATGACTAATAAGTTAGTCAGTTAGTTATGGCCGCGACATTATGGCTGGGGACCTTATAGACGGGGACGCTTTGTCCTGGATTCCACTACGACAAATTTGGCTTTTGGGACGTTTTGGCCAATCCAAATTGTGGGAGATGAAGTATTTTGTAAATTGGCTATGAGGAAATAAAAAATGTCCTCCATTTACCCAATTTCTGGCGGACCGCCAAAAACTTACTTTTAAACAGAGGCCTGCCTAGAGCACAATCGTACAAAATTGGAAAAGAATCCGATCGAAATTGTGGGAGAAGAAGCATTTCAAAACGCTCACAGAAATTCCTTATTTTGCGGTCCATCAACAAACCTCATCCATTCGATCAGAAGATTAAAATTTTCGACACGGATAAGCTCCAGAATGGTAATCGGTGGGTGAGGGTGAGGGAGACTCGAACATCTGCGACAACATGAGGCACAAAAACAATATAGGGATCTACGCTAATATAAAGTATTACAGCAAGGCGTTAGTAGTCAGGGTTCGCGTTGGCGGGGTTTTTGTCCACTTTTTGGGGCATTTTTTTACGAAATGACTCATTTTTTCTAAGCCCACCGAGTTTTCTGGACCCAACTGAGTGACACTTTCCTTTTTTGACTCACTTTCCCGAGAACCCAGCGCGAACCCTGTACTATTAGTGTAAGGCATTAGTGTAAACTTTAGGACATTTTTTACAGAGAGAGTAATGTGAGTACCCCCCCAATCCCCCCCCCCCCAAAAAAAAAAAAAAAAAAACTAAACATTTATTCCTCCAAGCGTTTCGCCATATAGGCTTTATTTATAGCAAAGATATAACTGAATGAGAATAGAACAGTGATTAAGCACAGAGCAGCTGGTGTACGCCTCCTCCCCCTCACCCCCCTCCCCCTTCCAATACCGCAACCCGCCTCAGCTGGGGCATTACTCTTCCTCGCTCAAGTTTCATGTCAATCAAACCAGGCCAAGGCCAGGCAGAGCTCATGAAAAAATATGGCAAGCAGAGCGCAGGGTCTGATCTTTCAGCTCGTTAATCGATCCACCACTGCATGCAGCGTGTTTTTTTTTTTTTTTTTTGCATTATACGATGTCTTTGTAATCATACGAACTCAGTCATACGGCGTCATTTACAAAGAACAACTTTGTTGCGCAATTATTCATTCAAAGGAGGCCCCTCTTTTTCTTGTGTGTTATGTACCAAGATCTCACCGCACGTGCCCCCCCCCCCCCCCAAAAAAAAAAAAAAAAAAAAACAAAACAAGAAGCAAGAAAAAAAACCCACCGCACAGTTTATGGCCAACGTATGTACACAACATCGATTTGACAAACAAATGTGATCGTAAGAATTTCGTAGCTTCGTAAACTTTACTGTTTAGTGTTATCTAACAAAGCGCGTGGAACGGCAAACACCGACATCAATAACAAAGCCTCAGACAAAAACATAATCAGCCGTTCTCATTGGCTTTGGCTTTTCATAAACAAGCTTGGTCGAGGTGGTCAAGAAATGGGGCAACCGGGGTTTGGAGGGGGGCAAAAAGGTAGGGAAATCAGGGTGGGGGCAGGCAAGAAATAAAGAGACCGGGACTAGGGGGTAAGAAATACGGAGACCCGGTGTGCGGGATGGGGTAAGAAACAGGGAAACCAGGAGAGGGGGAGGGGGCCTGAAATAGAGAAAGCGAGGGTGGGTGGCCGGAGGGTAACCAAGATAACGAAATAAAGTAAAAAAAACGATAGGTGACTTTTATAAATGCCACCCCCCTCCCACCCTCCCCCCCACCGCACACCCGAACTTCCTTCCAGCCACCCCACATACTTCTCAGTTCTAAAAAGGGTAAACAGTGAAATCGCTGCTCCTGTATCAAAAATTTAGTTAAAATGTGGAACAAACAGAGACATTCTCAAAAACCGAACCCTCAGCACAACCATCATCACCACTGTCATTACATCCCTTATCACAACCTTCATTACAAACCGAAGCTACACCTGGCCAAAGACTGTAAACAGTCTTTGACCTGGCCTTTGAAACAGCATTTTACTCATCTAAACAAAGTTTAACACGACTTGTGGAAGCCTGAGACATACGAGGTGGCGGAGGGGGGGAGCGGTCCAAATGAGGAGCATGTCATAACTGTTGATCGTGAAACTCTGACGTGACAAACTAGCTCCACATAAACATCATATGTTTTTTTTTTCAAGCGCTTGTTTTGTTTCATAAAAACTTGTGGCACACACAAAGTCAAAGACCTGCTACAACCCGCCACCCCCACGCCCCCAACCCCCCCCCCCTCCGTCCGCCCTCCTCTATATCTCACACTACTCAACCCCTTAAACCCCAAACTGAACAGGGTAACAACACGCACATGCAGGCCGCACATGCAAAACTACAGCCTGCTTCATCAACACTCCTCATCCTCTCTAAATCAATCTTGTGCAAAGCAACACCCCCCGCGGAGAAGGCCGATGTGGGGGGAGGGAATTTGTATAATTCGGTATTCCGTGTTTCCCACCCTGTCGGGTTTTGAAAAAAAGGGTATTATTTCAAACATAGCACTTCGCGTTTAGGGGTATCCCCCCTCGGCCACCGGACCAACCTCCCCCCCCCCCCCCCCCCCCGCCGATCATGGCTGCCTTCATTGTTTTCTCTTGTTTGTTTCCCTTACAAACAAAGTCCAATCAATAACTTGGCAATATTCTGACAATCTGTTGCTTTTCATAAACTGCCTTACAGTTCAAGTTACAATCTCAGGCAGCTGATTATTTTGGCTCAAAAAACATCGGGCGACAGAGTCACAAGCTGTCAACAAATGACTAGTTGCATACTGGTATCTCCAGTTGCACACTGGTGCAGTCAGCTGTAAACTCTTAACTCCAGCTGTTTACTGGTGCATCAGCTGTATGCTGATATCTCCAGCTGCAAACTGGTAAAGTCAGCTGTATACTGGTAACTCCAGCTGCATACTGGTACAGCCACCTGTATACTGGTAACTCCAGCTGCATTCTGGTGCAGTCAGCTGTATACTTGTATCTCCAGCTGCATACTGGTACAGTCAGCTGTATAATGGTAACTCCAGCTTTATACTGGTATCTCCAGCTCTATGCTGGTACATTCAGTTGTATACTGGTACAATCAGCTCTATACTGGTATCTCCAGCTGAATAGTAGTAACTCCAGCTGAATATTGGTATCTCTAGCTGCATATTGGTACAGCCAGCTATATACTGGTACCGACCGCTGCATACTGGTACAGCCAGCTGTATAAATGCGTATAAACTGGGAATGACAGCTGTTACCTTGTATCGATACCTGTAAACTTGTATCGACAGCTGTATGCTGGTATTACCAGCTGTATAGTGGTATCACCAGCTGTAAACTTGTGTCGCTAGCTGTAAACTTGTATCGACAGCTATAAACTGGGATCGACAGCTGTATGCTGGTACTTCCAGCTATATACTGGTTTCGCCAGCTCTTACTCGTCTTAGTGTGGACTATCAAGGTGTACACAATTAAATGCAGCAAAGAACAGGTTTTTGTAGAAGGTAACAATTTTTATCATCTCTGAAGCATTTTTTTTCCGTTGCCGGTGTGTAAATATATCCGGCAAAGTCCTCAAAAATGTCAAAATTGATGCAGAAATAACAGAGCTCCAAGTCTCAATTGTACGCTCAAAATGTGGGCACGGGATTTAAATTCAGGCTGTTGTAAATTCTTCGTCTTCACATTCACGGCATTAAGAAAAGAAACACCCACTTGCCAGTAATGCTATCACCAAAACCAAACATTCATTTTGACAAAAATATTTTAGAAAATCAATAGCAAGGCCGTTAAAACTGTTTTAAAAATGCTACATTTGTGTTAATTGATTAATTGCATTAATCAATTAAATGTATTAACTGTGTTGATTAAGATACGTGCCACAACTTTATAAAGTCGGTCGATTTTTAAATTCGCCAGATTAGTGTTTGTCGATAATGAACCAATGAAAGCACGGGATTTATCTGGGTCATGTCAAATTTTCTGGATCGCTTGGGATAACTTAACCTTAAGTGATTTACTGAATGCCACAGACATTCACACACTGAGACCGTTTCTTCGGTAACTGGACGGCAAATCAGAACTACGACACTGCTAGGGTTTCACGCTTGTTCCTGAAATTCTGACAAGTGTGAAAAGACCTGGCCCTGTACTACGCTATTAAACTAAATTGACTTGATTAGTCTTGAAAAGGGATGGATCCGTTCATCAACGTTGTTGTTATTATTATTATGTTTTTGTTTTGTTTATTATTATGTTAATGTTTTTGTTGTTGTTTCGTCACTCTGACTTAAATTATAAGTGCGAAAATTTTTACACCGGACGTTTGCTCTCAAAAAAAAACATAAAAAATCCGGCCGTTCGCTCCTCAGTAAATTTCTGGTGAATCTCTCTTTTCAACTTCCTCTTTTCGTTGTCTTGCAAGGACAGCGTACGTCATGACAGGGGAGTGTGTCGCATTTATTTACGATAATTCATAAACAATTTTTTCATTGAATTTTTTTATTATTTTCTAAACAAAATATACGAGAGAGATCATTTGTAGTCATGAAAGCGATGCGGCGAGGTCATGAAAGCGATAAGGCGTGAACAGTCAAGTGAGATTTACAGATCAAGTTAGCAGTGCCAGTGTGCTGGAAGAAACTGGGCGGAAAAGTCAAGTGGGAGCTCATAATGCGCGCGTCTTCCTGGATAAACCCATGATTTCACGGCCCAATGAGCGCGCACGGCAAATAGGATCACCACTCATCAGTATATTTAACACATTAGTATTTAAAATAAGAATTCTGAAAGAAATATGAAACCAGATATTTTTTGATTGGCTATTCCGGTAATTCAAATGTCACAGACATCAATAATGCTCAATTTTCTGATGGTAAGGGGTGAAAATAAGTTGAATAATGTAAATTCTTCTTTTGGCGAAAGGAAAATAAAAAATATTTAAAAATTGAATTTATATTTGGCTATTTATTAAAATGTCAGTAGTTCAGTATTGAATAACCTACTGAAATTTATTTTTTTTTTAAATTATATGTATTTTCTATTCCTTATTTCTTTCTATTTACATGGAAATAAAATTAGTTGTTATTATAGACTGCAACATAAAACGATAGAAGAATAAATAAGTTTCTCCAAGGACAAAGTCCAAGCTTACGAAAAGCAATAAGACTAATTCCAGCGTGCATGAGCAAGGAAATTTCCCTAAAATATTGGGCTTCAAAAGACGAGACGGTAAGATGTTCTGGGCTTATTTCGGACCAGTGCACATGTTTATTCAACCGGCGTCGAGGCGTGGTTCTTATTTCGGACCAGTGCTCATGTTTGTTTAACTTGCGTTGATTCGCAGTTCGAATTTCGGACCAGTGCGCATGTTTATTTAGCTTGCGTTGATGCGCGGTGCTTATTTTAGGCCAGTGTGCATGTTATTATCATTATTATTATTATTATTATTATTATCATTACACTTAATCAAAAAGCTCTAAGTACTGACAATAATACATTAATAAAAGGTGAAAACTTGACACTAAAACACATACTAAGAATAAAATTAGTAATTATATGCCCGTTTAAAGAGATATGTTTTAAGTAACCTTGTAAAAACAGAATGACTAGAACATGGCCTAATACTCAAAGCAAGTCTATTCCATAAAAATGCAGAGTTGTTCTTGGTATATTTATTTAGCTTCCGTCGAGTCGCGGTTACCGCTTCGGACCAGTGCACGTTTGTTTAACTTCCGTCGATGTGCGGTTCTTATTTCGGACCAGTGCGCATATTTTTTAACTTGCGTCGGTGCGCGGTTATTTCGGACTTCTGCGGCAGATCATTTAACTTGGGTTTATGCGTTGTAGGAGGAGACTCACTTTATTTTCAAAAATTCAAAAAAAAAAAAAAATCAAAAATTTTCCAATTCACTCACAAAGCACAAGCCGTATGCAAGACACCCTAGATACGGCTCAAACTAAAAATAAATCTCATAAAAGCTGCGAGAGGAAATGTATTTTGAATTTTTTCTTCAAAAATTGCCCCAAAATTTCCTGATCGACTCAAAAAGCACAAGTGGTATTTACGACCCCCTAGGCACGCCTCACACCCAAAATAAACTAGAGCCTCAGTAAGGCAGGATCCCCCGAGAAGTAGTAAAAGTAAAATGCAGGAAAATCTTTTTGACAGCTCTTCTCACGTGAATTTTTGGGAGATTTTCAAGCAAAGAACTTGAATTGATATATTTTTTACAATCCAGTGCTTAATGTTCCCTGATTTACCCTCAATCCCTTCCATAAGCAGTCGGACCAGCTCATAACTGTATCCCCCCGTTTCACGGGGGATAATGACATCGGATAAAAACTGTAGGAGAAGATGCATTTGAAGGTATTTTCTCCCAAAATTCCCCCAAATACAAAAAAAAAATCCCATAGGGATGCATCACACCACAAATAAATGAAATTAAATAAAAACTGTAGGCGAAAATGTATTTTGAAGTTTTTTTCTTCAAAAATTCACTCAGAATACGAAAATTTTCGGATCAACTAAAGAAGCATAAGCCGTATGCGCGATCCTCTAGGAATACCTCATACCAAAACAAATGAAATCGGATGAAAACTGTAGGGGAAATGCATTTTGAAGTTTTTTTCTTCAAAAATTCCTTAAAAAAAGATAAAAAAATCACACATTGACTAAGAAAGCACAAGTCGTATGCGCGACTTCTTAGGGATGCCTCACACCAAACATAAATGATATCGGATCAAAATTGTAGGAGATTTATTTAGAGACAAAAGTGTACTAAATAAACACCAAAGTAACTAACGGACGCCGTCTGCAAACCGATAGGGAAACTCCAGCTCACGTTTAGCGTATGATGGGCTAAAAATTCAATTTCTGTGACAGTCGACTTATCGGTAGTCTCTTCCGGAATAGCCTTCCAAAAACAAAAAACCTGGTCTCTTATTTGCTTCGAAATTCTTATTTTAAATAATACGTTGTTATTTTTTTTTTCTTTTTTTTTTAGTCGGTCACAATTCCTCCGAGATTATGCACATTTTGTGCTTTATAATAATTCTCTTACTGTCATATTCTTTTTGCTCAAACGTCCCTAAAGTCCCCCCCCCCCCCACATTCCCCCTGCACATCTCACAAGAATATTGTGGACCCCCTTGTGAAGCGACACCAAATATTACGATATCTCGCTCAGGACGACATCTCGGTTATGACGACATCTCGCTGATAACGACATCCCAAGCATTTCATATAACAGAGCTTTGAGTTAATAATGTCCTCATTCCACACACACACAAAAACGCGTTCTTTTCATCTTCAGTCACGGCAGTAAGTATCAATATGGCGGTTTTTTGCAGGCGCACAGGTCAATACAAATCAAAGGAAAAAAGTATTTCTTGCCGTTGTTTTTAAGTGTGGTGCAACTTGTAATAACACGCATCCTCTTACCTCACTAAATAAATACTATGGTTTAAAATTCTATCTGTCACTCTTCCTGAAAACCCTACTGCATATCAGTGGAAAAGACAAACCTGCGGTACAACGCACACGTGCACGTGATTTCTATGGACCCTGGATATTCTACTGCAGACAATTTGATGCAAATACTTGCTTACACGATCAAATGATCTTACCAAAACTACGAAGTTAAAATCTCAATGCTAAGAGAATCAAATCAGTTTTTTCGACTGCGAGCTTCATCATATCAAAAAAAAAGATTCGGCTCGCACAGATTTGCGTAATGCATACAATACCGGTGATAAGAAGGGAATTTTCCCGCCAATATCACCAATCTGCCTCCTGACGTTTTTACCTAAGGAAGGTACCAATTTTATACACTACGATTTGAATAAGACCAGACGTAACGGAAATAAAGTAATTTACAATTCCAGACTACTTCCCCCTCTCCCTCCCCCCCCCCCCCACGCTGCAACTATCCCCAGTACGATTGCACCCGTAGGACTATTCCCCTCAACCATTTAAATGATCTATCCACATCAGTTGTAGGGTGGAGGCGGGGAGGGGGGCGGGGGCATCTGTCGTCTGCATATATGTAAACTTTTATTTAACATGCTGCTTCACCTCCGCTTTGATCCCATTTTCAATTTTGTGAGGAAAGTCCCCAGATAGACTCGTTTTGGCGGGGCACCAAGATTCATATCAGCATTTTCTAAAAAAAAAAAGAACACTGAGAAGAATCGTGGTGCATCTGACACAAAATGGCCAAATAACGGTACTTTTTTAATTTTTAAAATCTTGCACAATCATAGAATATCACCGCGCATTGTTGCTTATCATTTCTTTCCTCTCTTCTCAGTGACTGGGAAAGGCCTACGTCATCCCGCATTGATAACAGGAACACATTGTAAATGCTATAAAAATGCAACTGATAACACAGTTAACGCAATTCTTCTATTGTTAACGCTGATAAAAAACTGAAGAACAAGTACGAATGAAAACTTAATGTGTGATAAGTTTTTTTTTAATTTATTTTGTCGTCGTTTTTTTTTTCATTTATCTAGGGGGTGGGATAATTGTAGACATGCAAAGAAGTACAGTAGAACGTGCTACTTTTCTAATTACATCATGACCGATATACGCCACTATTTACAACCAAAAGCCCGTCAGCTATTTATTTATGTGCGTGTGTCAATTTCTTAACAATCAGTCCCTCATACGTAATCGTGTACTTAATGCGACGTGATTTTCATGCTTTCCAAGTTTAAACCAATATATTTTATCCCTCCTAATCTGAATCTCACAACGGGAAGGAGAACGAAATGTTAGCGTAGATCCACACTGAAAAAAAAATCATCGCAAAATACGGAGAGTTACCTAATTTACATCTGGCTAATCAGTGCAGTCGAATGTTGTAACTAATGTGATCTACTGTAATTACTTTATGCCCCGTGCCTTGTAAATTTTTAACTTGGGGCTCACAGATTCTCAGCCTTTGCGGACCCTGTCTAGCTTCCTAAAACTGGAAAAGTTACAGATCCGTCAACTGAAATAGCCTCAACATTCCATGAATCTTTCGGTTAATTTGTCGTATTTATAATGGAGTCGCCATTGGACTCGTGTATTTCTTACTCCCTGCTAAGCTTTCACCTTTATTCACGTTCTGTTCACTTTTCAGAAAATCTTAGTACGAAAGACAATGTTAAGCAGAATAGAGGTCTAACCAAAATGAATAGGAAATTTCGAAATACTTCGAAGTTATTTCATACAAGCCAGTTTAGGGGAAATTTGTTCAGGACATCATTAAAAATTTGTTTCTCACACAGAAAAGCTCCATTTCCATTTCGAAGTTATTCCAATTTTGCACTGAGAAAATAGATGTTTTCTTGAAATCGTGATAAAGCATCTCCCATTATCACCCACAACAAAAATGATTCGACAACTGCAAAACCACTGTTTACTTCAGCTTGGTAGTTTTGCTGTGGTCGAAAATAATGCGATAGGATACTCCTCAGTGTGCTTTTCACGAAAAAGCCTGCTGGTCCAGATCTCGATGTTCGGGAAAGTGCGCCGAAAGTCGAGAGCATCGCAGGTTGAGATCAATGGTCATTTCCATTAAAGGAACTTTTGTGACCCTTTCTGTGCTAGGAAGATAGAAAAGGTCGCATGTTGCAACTGCCTCCTCTATATTATCGCCCTAATGCACCATACTGGTTTCCAAAGAGAAGGCAAAATTACTGGATAGTATATATTGTAACATTTCATGAAAAAGAATCTCACGTTCTTGCTTTTGTTACCCTCAGTATCAGTCAACACCGAACACCTCTTTTCTCCCTCATTTTCAACAAGAAGATGTTTGTAAACAGCCGCTAGTTAGTTTATCGATCAGCCGGTGGAACAAAATTATCCCGATTACCGGCAAATACATCAGTTGCAAAACTGGTTGTTATAATGCACATCACAGTGACAATGCATTCCATTAAAAAGAAACTATAGGTAAATTTTACGTTAGCTTACCACATATAAAACTTCGCCAGAAACATTCACACGAGCGTCACATTTATAT
The DNA here is from genome assembly GCA_949752745.1 of Protula sp. h YS-2021. Lineage (NCBI taxonomy): Eukaryota > Metazoa > Annelida > Polychaeta > Sabellida > Serpulidae > Protula > Protula sp. h YS-2021. The sequence continues at coordinate 40,940,566 of OX457033.1, forward strand.
GCCGAAACCGTTCTGAAGAAACCGTTTTTGATTTGCGTTGCACGTAGGGGGAATGGGGGTTCTGGACCACTTTTCTGGACCAGAAAAGTGGTTCAGAAGGCCCAATGTGTAGATAAAATAAGAGAAAACACGCTGTTATTAAATAGGAATATACAAGGCAAATATATATGGTTTTTCGATATTTCTGAAACAAGGCACTGCAGTCAAAGTTAGTCTATTACGGAATAGACTTACTTAGATGTAGGGCAATTCAACTTCTATTATTCTCTATATACTACAATTAGTCGAGCCGCAGGAGTCTTTTCCAGAAAATACTCACTTTATCGACAGTACCCAATATCAAATTTCATCTCCACTCGAATATTCTCCACATAGCCATTTGTGTGCAAGTAGATAGGAAATGACAGTTCTACCGCACTTGATGACGTCATACTGTCTGGATCGGAAGTGACGTCATAGTTTTCTGGACCGGAAGTGCTGTCTGGACCGGAAGTGACGTCATAGCTGTCGTCATGGTAACGAATTGAAACTTTGTAAACAAAAGTGAATTTTGTAAACAAGCTTTGTAGACAAACTTTGTAAACAAACTTTGTAAACAAACTTTGTAAGCACAATTTGTAAACAAACTTTGTAAACTAACTTTGTAAACAAAATTTGTAACAAACTTAGATTATTTGCATAATTGAAACTCATTGAAATTTTTTAAAAAAACTTTGTAAACAAACTTTGTAAACACAATTTGTAAGCAAACTTTATAAACAAACTTTGTAAACAAAATTTGTAAACAAACTTTGGTTATTTGCATAATTGAAACTCATTGAAACTTTGTAAACAATCTTCTTTTTTTTTCATTTTCCACACTCTCTCTCTCCACACACACCAACACAACGACTGGGCGTTTCATTTTGTAAGCCACATAGGTATTCTAACCTTCTGATGGCAACTTTTTTTTCATTTCCCCACTCTCTCTCTCCACACACAGAAGTAGACCGTGAAGTATACAGTGCAAGAGCTCAATCATATTGGATTAAAGCCAAACACTACGTTTATTGGTGAGGATCTACAGAAAAACATCGAAACACTCGGCATACAGAATAGCTACACAAAGTCGCATAGAGGTAGACGTGTTACATACGCGTTCAAAACTGATCTTCTTGTCAATATTGAGTGTTCTATACCAGTGCATTTTACAAATAGACCAGATTTTAGAGCAAACTTAAGCGTGCATAATTCACGACGGCAAAATCATGGCAATCTGATTAACATTCAAAGAAATGATACGGTTTTCAAAAGAAATTGTTTCATGATAGCATCTTTGAACTGCCAGTCGCTACCCCCAAAGTCTGACTTAATCAAAGATGACATCGTTGAAAATGACATTCAAATACTACGGTTGATACGGTTTTCAAAAGAAATTGTTTTATGATAGCATCTTTGAACTGCCAGTCGCTACCCCCAAAGTCTGACTTAATCAAAGATGACATCGTTGAAAATGACATTCAAATACTATTTTTGACTGAAACGTGGCTAAAATTAGGGGACGAATTCCATGTAGAAAACGCTTGGCCAAATGGATATTCTTTCTTCAACAATCCTCGCCCAACCCGTGGCGGCGGTGTTGCTATTATCACTAGGAATGATTTTAAATGCAAAGAGGTGATAATTGAGAACAATTTCAGATCTTTTGAATTCCAAATGATAGAGGTTGACAGAAATGGTGAGACAGTGCTCTTTTCAGTCGTTTACAGGATACCCCCATCCAAAAAAATAATATTTCAAAGCCACATTTTATCAGTGAAGTTTATGAATACATCGAACCGTTAGCAATGAAAAGTCAGAGTTTAGTCATCTGCGGTGATTTTAATATCCATTGGGATTCAAAATTCGATTATGAAACCAAGAAGTTTTTTGATTTATTAGATACGTTCGGTCTTAAATAACATCTTGAAGCAGAAACCCACATACAAGGTCACACAATTGACTTTGTCATTTCAAAAACTGACAAAAACATAGTATCTCATTGTAGTGTCGGCGAATTCTTGTCTAATCAAGCAGTCATAACTACTTATCTAAAAGGCGAGAAATGGAACTACCCGAAGAAGATTATTAAATACCGCCAGTCAAAAAAAGATTGACCGTATGAAATTCAAATCGGATATCTTAGGCTCAGAATTAGTATCCGAACCAAGTTCAAATTTGAACGACAATGTGGCTCAGTACAACAAAGTTTTGAGGGAACTCATTGATAAATACGCACCGGAAATACGAAAATAATAGTTGATAGACATCATGTACCATTGGTGAATACGGAATTCATAGAAGCCAAACAAACGCGTAGAATGCGCGAAATAGCTTGGAGAAAAAGAAACAAAAAATCAAAAAGATCAGTAGAATGTCGCCAAAAGTACAATGAGGCCAGAAATAATGTTGTAAGTGTGAAAGACAAAGTAAAAGCAAATCACTATTCCGAAAAAATGAAAACTGTCAAGCAGACCAGAAAAAACTGTTTGCAATTATAATTCTAAATGAGATGCTACAAAATAAACAACTCGATCAGCTGCCGAGTCAAGTGTGATTTTAGCGAACGAATTTAGTAACTTTTTTGTTGATAAAATTGACCAAATTAGGATAAATCTATCAAACACTGAGTGCAATTATACACCCATCCCAGAGCCAAATATGACCATGGATATGCTTAAATAGTGAGCACAAACGAAGTCAAAAAGGTAATCACATTCCTCAGCAATGTCCCATGCGACTTGGACCCTATCCTTAATCCACTACTCAAGAGCTGTCTTGAACCATTACTTCCAACCATTACCGAAATGACGAATATTTCACTTACAAGTGGTGTCTTCCCAGAATCTCTAAAAGAAGCCATTGTGAGACCTAAACTGAAAAAGCCCAATTTAGACACTAACACTTTCAAAAATTACAAGCCGGTCTCCAAAATCAGTTTTTTGGCTAAAATTATCAAAAAGTGTGCGATTACACAATTGACAAACCACATGGATATTGCAGAAATGCATGAAACGAACCAATCGGCATACCGCGTTGGGTTCAGCACCGAGACAACTCTTGTCAGGATAACCAATGATGTTCTGTGTGAATTGGACAAGCGCCGCGGAGTAATTTTAGTTCTACTAGATCTCTCCGCGGCGTTTGACACCATTGACCACGAAATCCTCACCGAACGCCTTAAGTTCAGGATCGGAATACAAGGAAAAGCACTGGAATGGTTTACTAGTTATCATAGCGGACGAAATCAACGTATGGTTGTCGAAAATGCATTCTCCAAAACCGTGACCCTTCGCTATGGAGGCCCACAGGGATCACTCATGAATGCCGAGGACTATAAAGTGTACACTCTTCCCGTAGGATATATTATACGACGACATGCATTGGAGTTTAAAATATACGCCGATGAAACCAAGCTTCACATTTCTTTTCGTCTAAACGACGAGGCCGCCGTTTACGATGCAATTAGGAGGATAGAAGACTGTGTTTATGAGATAAAAGACTGGATGACCTGCAATAAGCTAAAACTGAACGCTGAAAAAACAGAGGTTCTGTTTATCAACCTAAAGCTAATAAGTCACCCATATCGAAACCAATTAACACTGACAATTCGATAGTGAAACCTACCAAATTAGCGCATAATCTTCTACGACTCCCTGACGATGCATGAACACATATCGTCTGTATGCCAATCATGCATGTTTCACCTCAGAAACATTTCGGCAATACGTCGTTATATCACTAGAGAAGCATGTGAATCACTCGTTCATGCAATGATAACGTCCCGAATGCAACACTGCTAGACCCCACAAACAGAACTAGGCAGACTACAAAGAATACAAAACATCGCAGCCAGAATTATCCTTCAACAACCTAAACATGACCACGTAACACTGATGCTTCGTTCTTTGCACTGGCTACCTGTAGACAATAGGATAATTTTCAAAATGCTTATGCTCGTATTCAAGTGTATACACAGGAAAGCTCCCCAATATCAACAAGAACTTATTGTTCTCCACCAACCATCTCGCAGTTTACGGTCTGGCGACGGCATATGCTCTTAGAAGTTCCACGCTCAAGCACGGTACGATACGGTCAGCGGGTATTCAGTTGCAGAGGATCGTCACTCTGGAATCAATTGCCATAGGAAATCCGAGTAAAACTTCGTTTGAAAGATATAAGAAACGGTTAAAGACCCATCTCTTTGCATTAGCTTTTAATTGACTTTTCACTCTTTTAGTACAAACTTACTTTCCAGTATTATCTATTTTGCAGTATTTATTAGATATATGCGATAGTCAGATGTTGTTTGCATTAAATGAGCTAAGTATTATAATTTTCTTTCATATTAATCTTATCTGATTTGTAATGGCTGGTCATAACGGTGTTTATTCACTGTCGTTTATATGGCCCATGGGTTACTCTGTACCAAAGAGGTGCGTGAGTATTCCAGGTAGCTTAGTCCTGGGTAGCGTATGCTGCTGCCAAGTAAGGTGCTCAGAGAATGGGCGGGATTGGCAGGCCTGGGAGAAACTTAAAAGGAATTTTATGCTTTGTAAGATAAAAAAACGACAATTAGAGTCAGATTCGGACTCTGAAAATCAAACAAAACCAATACAAACTCAACCATTGGCCAACGATTATTGGCCGAGATTTATCGTAATTGAGCCGGAACAGAAACCAATGAAGCTTTCACCGTTTGCGATTCAAAACGTGATTGTTGCTTTAGGTGGCGAACCGAAAACAATAAAACGAAAATATACTTGTTGAAGTAGGAGAGAAAAGTCACGCAGAAAATTTATTGAAAACATAGTGTTTGCTAGCGTGCCTGTCGTATGTTCACTGCATAAGAACTTCAATTCAAGTAGAGGGATCTTGCGCTGTTCAGATCTTTGAGGCTGCAGCGAGGAAGAAATTCATGACGAACTGACGGAGCGAGACGTTACTGATGTCAAATGAATACGATTACTAGAAATGGAAACAAAATTAACATCTGCACTTTTATTTTGACCTTTAGTACATCAGAACTACCATCATCAAATAAAGTAGGCTGTCTGAACTGCAAAATAGAAATGTACATACCTAATCCACAACGCTGTTACTCTTGTCAAAAGTTTGGACATACAAAATTTAGCTGCAAAAGAAATGAAGTAGGTGTCAAATGTGGCCTAGATCATGATCAAACATCATTCATGAATTCGGCAAAGTGTGTCAATTACCAGTGGGGTCATATAGCTTCATGAAAAAGTTGTCCTGTCTGGCTTAAAGAGAAAGAGTTACAACAGATACAACTTGACAGAGGTGTGGGTGAAATGGACACTATGGAAGTTCCCCAAGTTTTTAAAGTCCACTAAAATCAGGGCAAATCAGAAAAAAATGGGGAGATGGGTGAGTGGATAAATGAACATCTATCCACAAAACCTAGTGTTTAATTAAAAGAAAAAAACGCAGGAAAGATATGTAATGAAATCAGCAGTCATGAAATGGAATTGCAGAGGTTTTAGATCAAATTTGAACTTACTGTTCTTATTCAGCTTTTCTTTCTTATAGCGTTCTGTTTACAGGAAACTTTTCTCTCACCGAACACTGACATTTCTATTAAAAATTGCACCTCTTAACATTTAACATTTGTTCATTTGACAAACAAAAATATGACGATAATTCATTGGAATATCAGAGGTCTTTGGATCAACTACCACGAACTTTTGACACTTGTACATTTGAAGGACCCTGCGGTGATTTACCTACAGGAAACCTATATTAAAATGACTACCCCCCCCAACACTTAGGGGGTACACACTTTATGATATACCCTTTTGTGGTGAAAGAACGATAGGTGGAATGGTCATGCTTCTACGCAATGAAATTTTTCAAAGTGAAATTAAATTGGACACGCCTGTCCAGTCCCAGGCCCTCCGGATTACTCAAGGCAAAACTTATACTGTGTGTAACATCTACCTACCACCACCATTGAATGCCCAGCCAGAACAGTTAAATGACGGTTACGGAGTCCTCAGCATCCTGTATGATGAAATCAGCGCGCTGGATTGGTAGTGGTTCGTGAATCTCCCAGTCTCGTCTTGCTGTAGCCATCATGAAACTATGCGGGTTGGGAGTCCACACGCGTTATATATCCACTGTTGACACCGCCGACTCCCCCACCCTAGCATATATTTTCGTTTCAGACCAATCTGAGCATTTTTCACTTTTTAGGCACATCCTCTTCCTTAGGCTGGATTTTCTAATTGCAGCATTTTGTTTTCGTTTCAGATTGTTCTGAGCATTTTTGTTATTTCTTGACACAAGTTAACCCGCTAAGGGTGCGTCGTGTTGTTAAACGAATCATATAATCTTGATCCCAAAATAAACTTTTTTATGTTTTTACTCATCATAAAAATGATTTTAGACGCCATAATGTCTGATTTAACAAGAACCAGCTGCTTTTAAGAGTTTCATGAGAATGGTATGTTTTCGTATTAGCCCAGAACATGTTTCTTTGAGCTAATATTCTTTTTTCAGCTTGTTTCTCGTGCTAAACTACTTTGCTTTAATTCCCAAATTTGATATTGCTGTTTTGTGTCAAAAGTACTCGCTTGATGTACAAGATTCACCACTCCGTTTCCGCACACAGAAATTTATCGGAGAATAAAATTTGAATAAATGTAGTATTAGCCCGGAACTTAAGGAGGGCACGATTAGCTCTAGGCAAAGTAATAGAACTGCCTGGAAGTTACTAGATTTCACCCTTTACTCTACTCAATCATACAGAATAATGGAGTTACTACCGAGAACGCACAAAACTGAAGTATTTAATTTCTTAATACTCATTTTATGAGTAAAATATCTTGTAGACATAGAAACCATCACTATGGGTTTTCCAATGTATTTACAGTGATTATCGCGATCCATAATAAAAAATTCTTGGAACAACCGACCAATCAGCGCTCGCTGCGGTTCCTATCATGTAATCTAATCATACCCAACTTATCGCACCAGACGATCCCAATTGATGGGGAGGTGGGTGGGTGCAATTCGAGTGATGACTTCTACGTCTACAAAATGTTTTACTCATAAAATGAGTGTTAAAAAATTAAAAACTTAAAATCTTATAATTTTTGACCCAGTAGAAAAACATGACGAAGCTGTAAGGGCGGAAAGATAAAAAGGTATTGCTGGGTTCCAAGTCACGTGGGAATCCCACGCAACGAGGCAGCATATAAAGCTTCTAAACAGACTTCAACAGAGATATTCAACACTAAGTTCCCTGTTTAAGTTCAACTCCGACATAGTGGAAAATAGAGTCTGGCAGGTGTTTGTCCATTTTTAGATTTTTGTTTGAACACAGTGTTCCATAGCTGTTGTTCGCTATTATCTTAAAATAGAACACCCCAGCAGAGACCAGGCAACGAGTCAGCTGAGAAAGCTTCTAAAGAGACTTCAACAGAGATATTCAACACTGAATAGATATGTGCACATGGTGAATGTTGCCTATCTAGAACTCTGAGAAAAGTTAATTTTAAACTAGTTAACAGTAATTGTACAAAACTGATTTTTTAAAGTAACTAGATAAATGCATCAGAATTCAAAGAATGTTAACTTTAAGAAATAACTTTGCATATCTTGGATCTGAATTATTCACTGAGACATAATTAAATTGTACCTATAGACAAAGGAAGTAGACCGTGAAGTATACAGTGCAAGAGCTCAATCATATTGGATTAAAGCCAAACACTACGTTTATTGGTGAGGATCCACAGAAAAACATCGAAACACTCGGCATACAGAATAGCTACACAAAGTCGCATAGAGGTAGACGTGTTACATACGCGTTCAAAACTGATCTTCTTGTCAATATTGAGTGTTCTATACCAGTGCATTTTACAAATAGACCAGATTTTAGAGCAAACTTAAGCGTGCATAATTCACGACGGCAAAATCATGGCAATCTGATTAACATTCAAAGAAATGATACGGTTTTCAAAAGAAATTGTTTTATGATAGCATCTTTGAACTGCCAGTCGCTACCCCCAAAGTCTGACTTAATCAAAGATGACATCGTTGAAAATGACATTCAAATACTATTTTTGACTGAAACGTGGCTAAAATTAGGGGACGAATTCCATGTAGAAAACGCTTGGCCAAATGGATATTCTTTCTTCAACAATCCTCGCCCAACCCGTGGCGGCGGTGTTGCTATTATCACTAGGAATGATTTTAAATGCAAAGAGGTGATAATTGAGAACAATTTCAGATCTTTTGAATTCCAAATGATAGAGGTTGACAGAAATGGTGAGACAGTGCTCTTTTCAGTCGTTTACAGGATACCCCCATCCAAAAAAATAATATTTCAAAGCCACATTTTATCAGTGAAGTTTATGAATACATCGAACCGTTAGCAATGAAAAGTCAGAGTTTAGTCATCTGCGGTGATTTTAATATCCATTGGGATTCAAAATTCGATTATGAAACCAAGAAGTTTTTTGATTTATTAGATACGTTCGGTCTTAAATAACATCTTGAAGCAGAAACTCACATACAAGGTCACACAATTGACTTTGTCATTTCAAAAACTGACAAAAACATAGTATCTCATTGTAGTGTCGGCGAATTCTTGTCTAATCATGTAGTCATAACTACTTATCTAAAAGGCGAGAAATGGAACTACCCGAAGAAGATTATTAAATACCGCCAGTTAAAAAAGATTGAACGTATGAAATTCAAATCGGATATCTTAAGCTCTGAATTAGTATCCGAACCAAGTTCAAATTTGAACGATCTTGTGGCTCAGTACAACAAAGTTTTGAGGGAACTCATTGATAAATACGCACCGGAAATATGAAAATAATAGTTGATAGACATCATGTACCATTGGTGAATACGGAATTCATAGAAGCTAAACAAACGCGTAGAATGCGCGAAAAGGCTTGGAGAAAAAGAAACAAAAAATCAAAAAGATCAGTAGAATGTCGCCAAAAGTACAATGAGGCCAGAAATAACGTTGTAAGTGTGAAAGACAAAGTAAAAGCAAATCACTATTCCGAGAAAATTGAAAATTGTCAAGCAGAGCAGAAAAACTGTTTGCAATTATAATTCTAAATGAGATGCTACAAAATAAACAACTCGATCAGCTGCCGAGTCAAGTGTGATTTTAGCGAACGAATTTAGTAACTTTTTTGTGGATAAAATTGACCAAATTAGGATAAATCTATCAAACACTGAGTGCAATTATACACCCATCCCAGAGCCAGAGCCAAATATGACCATGGATATGCTTAAATAGTGAGCACAAACGAAGTCAAAAAGGTAATCACATTCCTCAGCAATGTCCCATGCGACTTGGACCCTATCCTTAATCCACTACTCAAGAGCTGTCTTGAACCATTACTTCCAACCATTACCGAAATGACGAATATTTCACTTACAAGTGGTGTCTTCCCAGAATCTCTAAAAGAAGCCATTGTGAGACCTAAACTGAAAAAGCCAAATTTAGACACTAACACTTTCAAAAATTACAGGCCGGTCTCCAACATCAGTTTTTTGGCTAAAATTATCAAAAAGTGTGCGATTACACAATTGACAAACCACATGGATATTGCAGAAATGCATGAAACGAACCAATCGGCATACCGCGTTGGGTTCAGCACCGAGACAACTCTTGTCAGGATAACCAATGATGTTCTGTGTGAATTGGACAAGCGCCGCGGGGTAATTTTAGTTCTACTAGATCTCTCCGCGGCGTTTGACACCATTGACCACGAAATCCTCACCGAACGCCTTAAGTTCAGGATCGGAATACAAGGAAAAGCACTGGAATGGTTTACTAGTTATCATAGCGGACGAAATCAACGTGTGGTTGTCGAAAATGCATTCTCCAAAACCGTGACCCTTCGCTATGGAGGCCCACAGGGATCACTCATGAATGCCGAGGACTATAAAGTGTACACTCTTCCCGTAGGATATATTATACGACGACATGCATTGGAGTTTAAAATATACGCCGATGAAACCAAGCTTCACATTTCTTTTCGTCTAAACGACGAGGCCGCCGTTTACGATGCAATTAGGAGGATAGAAGACTGTGTTTATGAGATAAAAGACTGGATGACCTGCAATAAGCTAAAACTGAACGCTGAAAAAACAGAGGTTCTGTTTATCAACCTAAAGCTAATAAGTCACCCATATCGAAACCAATTACCACTGACAATTCGATAGTGAAACCTACCAAATTAGCGCATAATCTTCAACGACTCCCTGACGATGCATGAACACATATCGTCTGTATGCCAATCATGCATGTTTCACCTCAGAAACATTTCGGCAATACGTCGTTATATCACTAGAGAAGAATGTGAATCACTCGTTCAGGCAATGATAACGTCCCGAATGCAACACTGCTAGACCCCACAAACAGAACTAGGCAGACTACAAAGAATACAAAACATCGCAGCCAGAATTATCCTTCAACAACCTAAACATGACCACGTAACACTGATGCTTCGTTCTTTGCACTGGCTACCTGTAGACAATAGGATAATTTTCAAAATTCTTATGCTCGTATTCAAGTGTATACACAGGAAAGCTCCCCAATATCAACAAGAACTTATTGTTCTCCACCAACCATCTCGCAGTTTACGGTCTGGCGACGGCATATGCTCTTAGAAGTTCCACGCTCAAGCACGGTACGATACGGTCAGCGGGTATTCAGTTGCAGAGGATCGTCACTCTGAAATCAATTGCCATAGGAAATCCGAATAAAACTTCGTTTGAAAGATATAAGAAACGGTTAAAGACCCATCTCTTTGCATAGCTTTTAATTGACTTTTCACTCTTTTAGTACAAACTTACTTTCCAGTATTATCTATTTTGCAGTATTTATTAGATATATGCGATAGTCAGATGTTGTTTGCATTAATTGAGCTAAATATTATAATTTTCTTTCATATTAATCTTATCTGATTTGTAATGGTGTCATCTAATACTTTTATAGATTTTGGCACCTTAAATCTGTTTTTATATATGTTATAATTTCACATTCCATCGTCAACCCACTTAGGGGAAGTTAGCAGTCTAAGTTCCCTGTTTAAGTTGAACTCCGACATAGTGGAAAATAGATTCTGGCAGGTGTTTGCTCACGCAAGCATTTATATCAATGTCCATTTTGAGATTTTTGTTTGATTACAGTGTTCCATAGCTGTTGTTCGCTATTATCTTGAAATGGAACACCCCTGCAGAGACCGCAATAGTCTTGTGATTATTTTCTGTTATCTTGCAATGGAACTCCTCAACCGTAATAGACTTTATATAAAATAGAATAGAAAAGAGTTAACATATTTTGTTCTCTGTATGTACACCTGAGAGAGAAGCGTTCCTTATTTATCGCTGAAAAATTCCATGTCCATCTGTGTCGGCCCAATTTGCTAAGCAGTTTGCTGAGGTCTTCTTCATGAAATGTACTTCAGGACCATCGAAACGCGCATTTGCCTTTCATTTCAAACCCTTTGTGTCGATGGAGGGCAGGACATCCTGGTGCGTTATAGGCAGCTTTCAATGTGCGGCATCATAAGCACAAATAGTGGAAGTTATTAATACGCATACTTTGGCCTCACTTCTTCAACTAGACGAGCGGTCAGAAAGGCCCGGTCTGATCATTAATGGCTGGTCATAACGGTGTTTATTCACTGTCGTTTATATGGCCCATGGGATACTCTGTACCAAAGAGGTGCGTGAGTATTCCAGGTAACTTAGTCCTGGGTAGCGTATGCTGCTGCCAAGTAAGGTGCTCAGAGTATGGGCGGGATTGGCAGGCCTGGGAGAAACTTAAAAGGAATTTTATGCTTTGTAAGATAAAAAAAAAACGACAATTAGAGTCCGATTCGGACTCTGAAAATCAAACAAAACCAATACAAACTCAACCATTGGCCAACGATTATTGGCCGAGATTTATCGTAATTGAGCCGGAACAGAAACCAATGAAGCTTTCACCGTTTGCGATTCAAAAAGTGATTGTTGCTTTAGGTGGCGAACCGAAAACAATAAAAAAGCTTTGTTCTGGATCTTTACTTGTTGAAGTAGGAGAGAAAAGTCACGCAGAAAATTTATTGAAAACATCGTTGTTTGCTAGCGTGCCTGTCGTATGTTCACTGCATAAGAACTTTCATTCAAGTAGAGGGATCTTGCGCTGTTCAGATCTTTGAGGCTGCAGCGAGGAAGAAATTCATGACGAACTGACGGAGCGGAACGTTACTGATGTCAAATGAATACGATTACTAGAAATGGAAACAAAATTAACATCTGCACTTTTATTTTGACCTTTAGTACATCAGAACTACCATCATCAAATAAAGTAGGCTGTCTGAACTGCAAAATATAAATGTACATACCTAATCCACAACGCTGTTACTCTTGTCAAAAGTTTGGACATACAAAATTTAGCTGCAAAAGAAATGAAGTAGGTGTCAAATGTGGCCTAGATCATGATCAAACATCATTCATGAATTCGGCAAAGTGTGTCAATTACCAGTGGGGTCATATAGCTTCATGAAAAAGTTGTCCTGTCTGGCTTAAAGAGAAAGAGTTACAACAGATACAACTTGACAGAGGTGTGGGTGAAATGGACACTATGGAAGTTCCCCAAGTTTTTAAAGTCCACTAAAATCAGGGCAAATCAGAAAAAAATGGGGAGATGGGTGAGTGGATAAATGAACATCTATCCACAAAACCTAGTGTTTAATTAAAAGAAAAAAACGCAGGAAAGATATGTAATGAAATCAGCAGTCATGAAATGGAATTGCAGAGGTTTTAGATCAAATTTGAACTTACTGTTCTTATTCAGCTTTTCTTTCTTATAGCGTTCTGTTTACAGGAAACTTTTCTCTCACCGAACACTGACATTTCTATTAAAAATTGCACCTCTTAACATTTAACATTTGTTCATTTGACAAACAAAAATATGACGATAATTCATTGGAATATCAGAGGTCTGTGGATCAACTACCACGAACTTTTGACACTTGTACATTTGAAGGACCCTGCGGTGATTTACCTACAGGAAACTTACATTAAAATGACTACCCCCCCCCCCAACACTTAGGGGGTACACACTTTATGACATACCCTTTTGTGGTGAAAGAACGATAGGTGGAATGGTCATGCTTCTACGCAATGAAATTTTTCAAAGTGAAATTAAATTGGACACGCCTGTCCAGTCCCAGGCCCTCCGGATTACTCAAGGCAAAACTTATACTTTGTGTAACATCTACCTACCACCACCATTGAATGCCCAGCCAGAACAGTTAAATGACCTTCTAAACCTGTTATCCAAACCAGTCTTAGTTTTAGGCGACTTTAATGCCCACAGCATACTGACCTTAAGAAAAGCGGATCGAAAACCTCCTAACTGATCACAACCTATCTTTACTTAATGACAAATCTCCTACATACATCCATCCCAATATTGGTTCAAAAACCTCTATTGACCTTTCTGTAGCATCTGCTAATATTTTACTTGATTTTAACTGGACAGTTTTAGACGACATTTATGGCAGTGACCGTTTTCCCATTTTACTGAGTCAATCTGAACCCTATCGTGAGGAAAGGGTCCAAAATGGAAGTATAATAAAGCAGACTGGTCATTATTCCAAGAATTATGCCATCACGGTATTAAAAGAGAACACTTCAGTGACGACGACGATCCAATTTTACTTTTCACTGCTCTTATCCAGAGCATAGCTGGAAAATCTGAAAGACATCAGAAGCTCGTAGAAAAACCACACAATCAGTGGTTCAATGACAAATGTAAGCTGGCTATAGGTCTTCGTAAAGAAGCCTTAAAACACTTTTCATACCACCCAGATCTTATTAGCAAGTTAGAATATAAAAGACTACAAGCCATTTCAGGTAAAACCATAAAACAAATCAAGAAAGTCTCGTGGCAAGAATACGTATCCAAACTCCAAATAGAAACACATCTCTTAAAAAACCTGGGACATGGTGCGCAAAATATCTGGGAAAAATTCCTTCAGTCCACCAAGCCATCTCAGAATTAACAACAGTTATGTCACCAACTTTGAGGGCATATCAAGCAATGTTGGTAACGCCTTCAAATACAATTCATCATTGTCAATCACATTCAAAATTACAGCGGTTGAATGTGATTGACAAACACCGCACAGACACTTTCCTGGAATCTGGATACAGTTCATATACAAAAGTCTGGTGGTATCTCCTTCGGAATACCTGCCCAGCAACGTCAACGGTTACGGGGTTCTCAGCATCCTGTATGATGAAATCAGCGCGCTGGATTGGTAGTGGTTCGTGAATCTCCCAGTCTCGTCTTGCTGTAGCCATCATGAAACTATGCGGGTTGGGAGTCCACACGCGTTATATATCCACTGTTGACACCGCCGACTCCCCCACCCTAGCATATATTTTCGTTTCAGACCAATCTGAGCATTTTTCACTTTTTAGGCACATCCTCTCCCTTAGGCTGGATTTTCTAATTGCAGCATTTTGTTTTCGTTTCAGATTGTTCTGAGCATTTTTGTTATTTCTTGACACAAGTTAACCCGCTAAGGGTGCGTCGTGTTGTTAAACGAATCATATAATCTTGATCCCAAAATAAACTTTTTTATGTTTTTACTCATCATAAAAAATGATTTTAGACGCCATAATGTCTGATTTAACAAGAACCAGCTGCTTTTAAGAGTTTCATGAGAATGGTATGTTTTCGTATTAGCCCAGAACATGTTTCTTTGAGCTAATATTCTTTTTTCAGCTTGTTTCTCGTGCTAAACTACTTTGCTTTAATTCCAAAATTTGATATTGCTGTTTTGTGTCAAAAGTACTCGCTTGATGTACAAGATTCACCACTTCGTTTCCGCACACAGAAATTTATCGGAGAATAAAATTTGAATAAATGTAGTATTAGCCCGGAACTTAAGGAGGGCACGATTAGCTCTAGGCAAAGTAATAGAACTGCCTGGAAGTTGCTAGATTTCACCCTTTACTCTACTCAATCATACAGAGTAATGGAGTTACTACCGAGAACACACAAAACTGAAGTATTTAATTTCTTAATACTCATTTTATGAGTAAAATATCTTGTAGACATAGAAGCCAAAAAATTCTTGGAACAACCGACCAATCAGCGCACGCTGCGGTTCCTATCATGTAATCTAATCATACCGAACTTATCGTACCAGACGATCCCAATTGATGGGGAGGTGGGTGGGTGCAATTCGAGTGATGACTTCTACGTCTACAAAATGTTTTACTCATAAAATGAGTGTTAAAAAATTAAATACTTAAAATCTTATAATTTTTGACCCAGTAGAAAAACATGACGAAGCTGTAAGGGCGGAAAGATAAAAAGGTATTGCTGGGTTCCAAGTCACGTGGGAATCCCACGCAACGAGGCAGCATATAAAGCTTCTAAACAGACTTCAACAGAGATATTCAACACTAAGTTCCCTGTTTAAGTTCGACTCCGACATAGTGGAAAATAGAGTCTGGCAGGTGTTTGTCCATTTTTAGATTTTTGTTTGAACACAGTGTTCCATAGCTGTTGTTCGCTATTATCTTAAAATGGAACACTCCAGCAGATACCAGGCAACGAGGCAGCTGAGAAAGCTCCTAAAGAGACTTCAACAGAGATATTCAACACTGAATAGATGTGTGCACATGGTGAATGTTGCCTATCTAGAAACTCTGAGAAAAGTTAATTTTAAACTAGTTAACAGTAATTGTACAAAACTGATTTTTTTAAGTAACTAGATAAATGCATCAGAATTCAAAGAATGTTAACTTTAAGAAATAACTTTGCATATCTTGGATCTGAATTATTCACTGAGACATAATTAAAGTGTACCTATAGACAAAGGAAGTAGACCGTGAAATATACAGTGCAAGAGCTCAATCATATTGGATTAAAGCCAAACACTACGTTTATTGGTGAAGATCTACAGAAAAACATCGAAACACTCGGCATACAGAATAGCTACACAAAGTCGCATAGAGGTAGACGTGTTACATACGCGTTCAAAACTGATCTTCTTGTCAATATTGAGTGTTCTATACCAGTGCATTTTACAAATAGACCAGATTTTAGAGCAAACTTAAGCGTGCATAATTCACGACGGCAAAATCATGGCAATCTGATTAACATTCAAAGAAATGATACGGTTTTCAAAAGAAATTGTTTTATGATAGCATCTTTGAACTGCCAGTCGCTACCCCCAAAGTCTGACTTAATCAAAGATGACATCGTTGAAAATGACATTCAAATACTATTTTTGACTGAAACGTGGCTAAAATTAGGGGACGAATTCCATGTAGAAAACGCTTGGCCAAATGGATATTCTTTCTTCAACAATCCTCGCCCGACCCGTGGCGGCGGTGTAGCTATTATCACTAGGAATGATTTTAAATGCAAAGAGGTGATAATTGAGAACAATTTCAGATCTTTTGAATTCCAAATGATAGAGGTTGATAGAAATGGTGAGACAGTGCTCTTTTCAGTCGTTTACAGGATACCCCCATCCAAAAAAATAATATTTAAAAGCCACATTTTATCAGTGAAGTTTATGAATACATCGAACCGTTAGCAATGAAAAATCAGAGTTTAGTCATCTGCGGTGATTTTAATATCCATTGAGATTCAAAATTCGATTATGAAACCAAGAAGTTTTTGGATTTATTAGACACGTTCGGTCTTAAATAACATCTTGAAGCAGAAACCCACATACAAGGTCACACAATTGACTTTGTCATTTCAAAAACTGACAAAAACATAGTATCTCATTGTAGTGTCGGCGAATTCTTGTCTAATCATGCAGTCATAACTACTTATCTAAAAGGCGAGAAATGGAACTACCCGAAGAAGATTATTAAATACCGCCAGTTAAAAAAGATTGACCGTATGAAATTCAAATCGGATATCTTAAGCTCTGAATTAGTATCCGAACCAAGTTCAAATTTGAACGATCTTGTGGCTCAGTACAACAAAGTTTTGAGGGAACTCATTGATAAATACGCACCGGAAATACGAAAATAATAGTTGATAGACATCATGTACCATTGGTGAATACGGAATTCATAGAAGCTAAACAAACGCGTAGAATGCGCGAAAAAGCTTGGAGAAAAAGAAACAAAAAATCAAAAAGATCAGTAGAATGTCGCCAAAAGTACAATGAGGCCAGAAATAACGTTGTAAGTGTGAAAGACAAAGTAAAAGCAAATCACCATTCCGAGAAAATTGAAAACTGTCAAGCAGACCAGAAAAAACTGTTTGCAATTATAATTCTAAATGAGATGCTACAAAATAAACAACTCGATCAGCTGCCGAGTCAAGTGTGATTTTAGCGAACGAATTTAGTAACTTTTTTGTGGATAAAATTGACCAAATTAGGATAAATCTATCAAACACTGAGTGCAATTATACACCCATCCCAGCCAGAGCCAAATATGACCATGGATATGCTTAAATAGTGAGCATAAACGAAGTCAAAAAGGTAATCACATTCCTCAGCAATGTCCCATGCGACTTGGACCCTATCCTTAATCCACTACTCAAGAGCTGTCTTGAACCATTACTTCCAACCATTACCGAAATGACGAATATTTCACTTACAAGTGGTGTCTTCCCAGAATCTCTAAAAGAAGCCATTGTGAGACCTAAACTGAAAAAGCCAAATTTAGACACTAACACTTTCAAAAGTTACAGGCCGGTCTCCAACATCAGTGTTTTGGCTAAAATTATCAAAAAGTGTGCGATTACACAATTGACAAACCACATGGATATTGCAGAAATGCATGAAACGAACCAATCGGCATACCGCGTTGGGTTCAGCACCGAGACAACTCTTGTCAGGATAACCAATGATGTTCCGTGTGAATTGGACAAGCGCCGCGGAGTAATTTTAGTTCTACTAGATCTCTCCGCGGCGTTTGACACAATTGACCACGAAATCCTCACCGAACGCCTTAAGTTCAGGATCGGAATACAAGGAAAAGCACTGGAATGGTTTACTAGTTATCATAGCGGACGAAATCAACGTGTGGTTGTCGAAAATGCATTCTCCAAAACCGTGACCCTTCGCTATGGAGGCCCACAGGGATCACTCATGAATGCCGAGGACTATAAAGTGTACACTCTTCCCGTAGGATATATTATCCGACGACATGCATTGGAGTTTAAAATATACGCCGATGAAACCAAGCTTCACATTTCTTTTCGTCTAAACGACGAGGCCGCCGTTTACGATGCAATTAGGAGGATAGAAGACTGTGTTTATGAGATAAAAGACTGGATGAAATGCAATAAGCTAAAACTGAACGCTGAAAAAACAGAGGTTCTGTTTATCAACCTAAAGCTAATAAGTCACCCATATCGAAACCAATTACCACTGACAATTCGATAGTGAAACCTACCAAATTAGCGCATAATCTTCAACGACTCCCTGACGATGCATGAACACATATCGTCTGTATGCCAATCATGCATGTTTCACCTCAGAAACATTTCGGCAATACGTCGTTATATCACTAGAGAAGCATGTGAATCACTCGTTCATGCAATGATAACGTCCCGAATGCAACACTGCTAGACCCCACAAACAGAACTAGGCAGACTACAAAGAATACAAAACATCGCAGCCAGAATTATCCTTCAACAACCTAAACTTGACCACGTAACACTGATGCTTCGTTCTTTGCACTGGCTACCTGTAGACAATAGGATAATTTTCAAAATGCTTATGCTCGTATTCAAGTGTATACACAGGAAAGCTCCCCAATATCAACAAGAACTTATTGTTCTCCACCAACCATCTCGCAGTTTACGGTCTGGCGACGGCATATGCTCTTAGAAGTTCCACGCTCAAGCACGGTACGATACGGTCAGCGGGTATTCAGTTGCAGAGGATCGTCACTCTGGAATCAATTGCCATAGGAAATCCGAATAAAACTTCGTTTGAAAGATATAAGAAACGGTTAAAGACCCATCTCTTTGCATTAGCTTTTAATTGACTTTTCACTCTTTTAGTACAAACTTACTTTCCAGTATTATCTATTTTGCAGTATTTATTAGATATATGCGATAGTCAGATGTTGTTTGCATTAATTGAGCTAAATATTATAATTTTCTTTCATATTAATCTTATCTGATTTGTAATGGTGTCATCTAATACTTTTGTAGATTTTGGCACCTTAAATCTGTTTTTATATATGTTATAATTTCACATTCCATCGTCAACCCACTTAGGGGAAGTTAGCAGTCTAAGTTCCCTGTTTAAGTTGAACTCCGACATAGTGGAAAATAGATTCTGGCAGGTGTTTGCTCACGCAAGCATTTATATCAATGTCCATTTTGAGATTTTTGTTTGATCACAGTGTTCCATAGCTGTTGTTCGCTATTATCTTGAAATGGAACACCCCTGCAGAGACCGCAATAGTCTTGTGATTATTTTCTGTTATCTTGCAATGGAACTCCTCAACCGTAATAGACTTTATATAAAATAGAATAGAAAAGAGTTAACATATTTTGTTCTCTGTATGTACACCTGAGAGAGAAGCGTTCCTTATTTATCGCTGAAAAATTCCATGTCCATCTGTGTCGGCCCAATTTGCTAAGCAGTGTGCTGAGGTCTTCTTCATTAAATGTACTTCAGGAGCATCGAAACGGGCATTTGCCTTTCATTTCAAACCCTTTGTGTCGATGGAGGGCAGGACATCCTGGTGCGTTATAGGCAGCTTTAAATGTGCGGCATCATAAGCACAAATAGTGGAAGTTATTAATACGCATACTTTGGCCTCACTTCTTCAACTAGACGAGCGGTCAGAATGGCCCGGTCTAATCATTAATGGCTGGTCATAACGGTGTTTATTCACTGTCGTTTATATGGCCCATGGGTTACTCTGTACCAAAGAGGTGCGTGAGTATTCCAGGTAACTTAGTCCCGGGTAGCGTATGATGCTGCCAAGTAAGGTGCTCAGAGTATGGGCGGGATTGGCAGGCCTGGGAGAAACTTAAAAGGAATTTTATGCTTTGTAAGATAAAAAACAACGACAATTAGAGTCCGATTCGGACTCTGAAAATCAAACAAAACCAATACAAACTCAACCATTGGCCAACGATTATTGGCCGAGATTTATCGTAATTGAGCCGGAACAGAAACCAATGAAGCTTTCACCGTTTGCGATTCAAAACGAGATTGTTGCTTTAGGTGGCGAACCGAAAACAATAAAAAGCTTTGTTCTGGATCTTTACTTGTTGAAGTAGGAGAGAAAAGTCACGCAGAAAATTTATTGAAAACATCGTTGTTTGCTAGCGTGCCTGTCGTATGTTCACTGCATAAGAACTTTCATTCAAGTAGAGGGATCTTGCGCTGTTCAGATCTTTGAGGCTGCAGCGAGGAAGAAATTCATGACGAACTGACGGAGCGGAACGTTACTGATGTCAAATGAATACGATTACTAGAAATGGAAACAAAATTAACATCTGCACTTTTATTTTGACCTTTAGTACATCAGAACTACCATCATCAAATAAAGTAGGCTATCTGAACTGCAAAATAGAAATGTACATACCTAATCCACAACGCTGTTACTCTTGTCAAAAGTTTGGACATACAAAATTTAGCTGCAAAAGAAATGAAGTAGGTGTCAAATGTGGCCTAGATCATGATCAAACATCATTCATGAATTCGGCAAAGTGTGTCAATTACCAGTGGGGTCATATAGCTTCATCAAAAAGTTGTCCTGTCTGGCTTAAAGAGAAAGAGTTACAACAGATACAACTTGACAGAGGTGTGGGTGAAATGGACACCATGGAAGTTCCCCAAGTTTTTAAAGTCCACTAAAATCAGGGCAAATCAGAAAAAAATGGGGAGATGGGTGAGTGGATAAATGAACATCTATCCACAAAACCCAGTGTTTAATTAAAAGAAAAAAACGCAGGAAAGATATGTAATGAAATCAGCAGTCATGAAATGGAATTGCAGAGGTTTTAGATCAAATTTGAACTTACTGTTCTTATTCAGCTTTTCTTTCTTATAGCGTTCTGTTTACAGGAAACTTTTCTCTCACCGAACACTGACATTTCTATTAAAAATTGCACCTCTTAACATTTAACATTTGTTCATTTGACAAACAAAAATGTGACGATAATTCATTGGAATATCAGAGGTCTTTGGATCAACTACCACGAACTTTTGACACTTGTACATTTGAAGGACCCTGCGGTGATTTACCTACAGGAAACTTATATTAAAATGACTACCCACCCCCCCCCCGAACACTTAGGGGGCACACACTTTATGATATACCCTTTTGTGGTGAAAGAACGATAGGTGGAATGGTCATGCTTCTACGCAATGAAATTTTTCAAAGTGAAATTAAATTGGACACGCCTTTCCAGTCCCAGGCCCTCCGGATTACTCAAGGCAAAACTTATACTGTGTGTAACATCTACCTACCACCACCATTGAATGCCCAGCCAGAACAGTTAAATGACATTCTAAACCTGTTAACCAAACCAGTCTTATTTTTAGGCTACTTTAATGCCCACAGCATACTGACCTTAAGAAAAGCGGATCGAAAACCTCCTAACTGATCACAACCGATCTTTACTTAATGACAAATCTCCTACATACATCCATCCCAATATTGGTTCAAAAACCTCTATTGACCTTTCTGTAGCTTCTGCTAATATTTTAGTTGATTTTAACTGGACAGTTTTAGACGACATTTATGGCAGTGACCGTTTTCCCATTTTACTGAGTCAATCTGAACCCTATCGTGAGGAAAGGGTCCAAAATGGAAGTATAATAAAGCAGACTGGTCATTATTCCAAGAATTATGCCATCACGGTATTAAAAGAGAACACTTCAGTGACGACGACGATCCAATTTTACTTTTCACTGCTCTTATCCAGAGCATAGCTGGAAAATCTGAAAGACATCAGAAGCTCGTAGAAAAACCACACAATCAGTGGTTCAATGACAAATGTAAGCTGGCTATAGGTCTTCATAAAGAAGCCTTAAAACACTTTTCATACCACCCAGATCTTATTAGCAAGTTAGAATTTAAAAGACTACAAGCCATTTCAGGTAAAACCATAAAGCAAATCAAGAAAGTCTCGTGGCAAGAATACGTATCCAAACTCCAAATAGAAACACATCTCTTAAAAAACATGGGGCATGGTGCGCAAAATATCTGGGAAAAATTCCTTCAGTCCACCAAGCCATCTCAGTATTAACAACAGTTATATCACCAACTTTGAGGGCATATCAAACCATGTTGGTAAAGCCTTCAAATACAATTCATCATTGTCAATCACATTCAAAATTACAGCGGTTGAATGTGATTGACAAACACCGCACAGACACTTTCCTGGAATCTGGATACAGTTCATATACAAAAGTCTGGTGGTATCTCCTTCGGAATACCTGCCCAGCAACGTCAACGGTTACGGAGTCCTCAGCATCCTGTATGACGAAATCAGCGCGCTGGATTGGTAGTGGTTCGTGAATCTCCCAGTCTCGTCTTGCTGTAGCCATCATGAAACTATGCGGGTTGGGAGTCCACACGCGTTATATATCCACTGTTGACACCGCCGACTCCCCCACCCTAGCATATATTTTCGTTTCAGACCAATCTGAGCATTTTTCACTTTTTAGGCACATCCTCTCCCTTAGGCTGGATTTTCTAATTGCAGCATTTTGTTTTCGTTTCAGATTGTTCTGAGCATTTTTGTTATTTCTTGACACAAGTTAACCCGCTAAGGGTGCGTCGTGTTGTTAAACGAATCATATAATCTTGATCCCAAAATAAACTTTTTTATGTTTTTACTCATCATAAAAATGATTTTAGACGCCATAATGTCTGATTTAACAAGAACCAGCTGCTTTTAAGAGTTTCATGAGAATGGTATGTTTTCGTATTAGCCCAGAACATGTTTCTTTGAGCTAATATTCTTTTTTCAGCTTGTTTCTCGTGCTAAACTACTTTGCTTTAATTCCAAAATTTGATATTGCTGTTTTGTGTCAAAAGTACTCGCTTGATGTACAAGATTCACCACTTCGTTTCCGCACACAGAAATTTATCGGAGAATAAAATTTGAATAAATGTAGTATTAAGGAGGGTACGATTAGCTCTAGGCAAAGCAATAGAACTGCCTGGAAGTTACTAGATTTCACCCTTTACTCTACTCAATCATACAGAGTAATGGGGTTACTACCGAGAACGCACAAAACTGAAGTATTTAATTTCTTAATACTCATTTTATGAGTAAAATATCTTGTAGACATAGAAGCCATCACTATGGGTTTTCCAATGTATTTACAGTGATTATCGCGATCCATAATAAAAAATTCTTGGAACAACCGACCAATCAGCGCTCGCTGCGGTTCCTATCATGTAATCTAATCATACCCAACTTATCGTACCAGACGATCCCAATTGATGGGGAGGTGGGTGGGTGCAATTCGAGTGATGACTTCTACGTCTACAAAATGTTTTACTCATAAAATGAGTGTTAAAAAATTAAATACTTAAAATCTTATAATTTTTGATCCAGCAGAAAAACATGACGAAGCTGTAAGGGCGGAAAGATAAAAAGGTATTGCTGGGTTCCAAGTCACATGGGAATCCCACGCAACGAGGCAGCATATAAAGCTTCTAAACAGACTTCAACAGTGATATTCAACACTAAGTTCCCTGTTTAAGTTCAACTCCGACATAGTGGAAAATAGAGTCTGGCAGGTGTTTGTCCATTTTTAGATTTTTGTTTGAACACAGTGTTCCATAGCTGTTGTTCGCTATTATCTTAAAATAGAACACCCCAGCAGAGACCAGGCAACGAGTCAGCTGAGAAAGCTTCTAAAGAGACTTCAACAGAGATATTCAACACTGAATAGATATGTGCACATGGTGAATGTTGCCTATCTAGAACTCTGAGAAAAGTTAATTTTAAACTAGTTAACAGTAATTGTACAAAACTGATTTTTTTAAGTAACTAGATAAATGCATCAGAATTCAAAGAATGTTAACTTTAAGAAATAACTTTGCATATCTTGGATCTGAATTATTCACTGAGACATAATTAAATTGTACCTATAGACAAAGGAAGTAGACCGTGAAGTATACAGTGCAAGAGCTCAATCATATTGGATTAAAGCCAAACACTACGTTTATTGGTGAGGATCTACAGAAAAACATCGAAACACTCGGCATACAGAATAGCTACACAAAGTCGCATAGAGGTAGACGTGTTACATACGCGTTCAAAACTTTGAAAGGAATGCGATCCAAATCGTTGGAGTAGAAGTATTTTGGAAACTGGTCCCAAAATATTTAAAATTTCCCCCATTCAGCCAATTTTCTTTGATCGCCAAAAACACTACCTTTAAAGAGAAGAGAGCCTGGTAAACATTTACGTAAAACTGGAAAGTAATCCGATCAAAAGTGTGGATTTTTTTTGAAATTCGCCACCCAAACTTTTTAAAATGCACCGAAACTAGAGTCTCAGTGAGACAGGATCCCCGTACAATGTAAATTACATACAATACACATTTGTCCAGGGACAAAGTCCCAGCTTACGAAAGTTCGAAGCAGTACGCATGTTTGTTGAGCTTGCATTGATACGCGGTTCACATTTCGGAGAACTGCGCATGTTTGTTTTGTTTGCGTTGATACACGGTTCTTATTTTAGACCAGTGAGCATGTTTATTTAACTTCCGTTGGTGTGTGGTTGGCATTTTGAACTAGACAGCATATCAACTTGCATAGATGCGCGGTTCGCATTTCGGACCAGTGTGCATGTTTACTTAATTTACGTTGATGCGCCCTTCTTATTTTAGACTAGTGCGCATCGTTACGTAACTTGCGTTGGTGCGCAGTTCGCATTTCGGACCAGAGTGCGTGTTTATTTAACTTGCGTTGATGCGCTATTCTTATTTCGGATAAAAATTCCGCAAAAAAATCCCAAACTGAGTAAAAAGCACAAGTCGTCTGGGCGACCCTTAGATATGCTTCGTACAAAAATAAACGAAATTGGATGAAAACTGTAGGAAGAAATGCATTTTGTTTTGTCTTTTTAAATCGAAAAATTTCTCGTGCATCTCAAAAAGCACAACTGTATGCACTACCAATTAGGAATGCCTCATACAAAAAATGACTAATAAGTTAGTCAGTTAGTTATGGCCGGCGACATTATGGCCGATGATCTTATAACGGGGGCGTTTTGTCTTGGATACTACGCTTAAACTTTGCTTTGAAGACGTTTGATTCGAAATTCACGTGGGGACATTAGGATGGGGAACGTTATAGCGGGGTTACTTATGGTCGGGGAAAAGCTTAATTAAGCGTTAATTTAGGTTTTTATTTGCATTTTTTTTGCCTTAGAGACGCTTTGGCCCTAAATTCATTTCGGAGCCTTATGCCAGGGGACATTATGGAAGATGTACAGCTCAATAAAACGATAATATAGGTTTCGTGTTTTTGCTTTGATGACGTTTTGGCCCTAAATTAATTTGGAGATCTTAAGGCCGGACTCTTTTTGCCGAGGGACGTCTTCTTCTGGTTTCAACGACAAATTGTGCTTTTGGGACGTTTTGGCCCCAAATTTATTTGGAAGCCTTATGGTCGGAGACATTATGGCTGGGGACCTTATAGCCGGGGACGCTTTGTCCTGGATTCCACTACGACAAATTTGGCTTTTGGGACGTTTTGGCCGATCCAAATTGTGGGAGATAAAGTATTTTGAAAATTAGCTATAAGGAAATAAAAAATGTCCCCCATTATCCAATTTCTGGCGGAACCTCAAAAAAGTTACTTTTAAAGAGAGTCCTACACAGAGAACAATCGTACAAAATTAGAAAAGAATCCGATCGAAATTGTGGGAGAAGAAGCATTTTAAAAATTGAAAGCCAATAAATAAAAAATGCACCTATTTAGCCAATTTTTGGAGCATCGCCATAAAAAAGCAATGTTTCAAGAGATGACTATCCAAAAAACATTCGTGAAAAATTTTAAGACAATCTGATCAAGATTGTAAGAGAAAAAACATTTTGAAAATTGACAACCAAAAAATTTGAAATGCCCCCCATTTGGCCAAGTTTTGGCTGATCGCCAATTTTTTTTTCAAAAGTTGAAAAGAATCCAATCAAAACGGAAGAAAAAGAAGTGTTTTAAGTAAAAGTTTACACACTTACATGCGTACATACAGACCACGGACATCCTTCTATTGATGTGATAAGACCAGTCCGACAAAGTCGGCTGGTCTAAAAAGGAAAATAAAAATTCAGTTTTCCTATATTTTTTCCTTTGGCCAACAGATAAGAATTCACATTGTTCAAACTTATTTTCACCTTTTGGTATGTGAAAAATAATGCATTATTGATTTATCTGAAATCCGAATCCTCGGTAGTCTTTCCGGTAGCTTACCAAATATATCTGGTTTCTTATTTCCTTCAGAATTCTTATTTTAAATATTACGGTGTTATATATCAAAGCTTATAGCTCTTGTGTTAGACACTGCAGTTTCGACTGCAATAGGCAATTCAAAACGCTGACAGATATTACTTATTTTACGGTCAATCAACAAATCTCATCCACCTGACCAGAAGATTAAAAAGTATCCCACCGATAAATTCCAGGATGTTAATCGGTGGGTGAGGGTGAGGAAGACCAGAACCTGTGCGGCAACATGAGGCACAAAATAGGGATCAACGATAATATAAGACATTACAGCAAGGCATTAGTATAAGGTATTAGTGTAAGAAATTAGTCAGGGTTCACGTTTGCGGGGTTTTTGTCCACTTTTGGGGCATTTTTTACGAACTGACTCACAATTTTTCGCAATCCACCGAGTTTTCTGGACCCAACTGAGTCACACTTTCCTGACAACCCAGCGCGAACCCTGTACCATTAGTGTAAGGAAAAAGTGTAAACTTTAGAACATTTTTTACAGAGAGAGTGATGTGAGTACACCATTAGGTGGGCAGACCCCCCCCCCCAACCCCCCCCAAAAAAAAACAAAAAACAAAAAAAAACAAAAAAAAAAAACTACACATTTATTCCTCTAAACGTTTCGCCATAGAGGCCTTATTTACAGCAAAAATATAACTGGATGAGAATAGAACAGTGATTAAGCACAGAGCAGCTGGTGTATGCCTCCTCCCCCTCACCCTCCTCTCCCTCACCTCCCCCTCCCCCTTCCAATACCGCAACCCGCCTCAGCTGGGACATTACTCTTCCTCGCTCAAGTTTCTTGTCAATCAAACCAGGCCAAGGCCAGGCAGAGCTCATGAAAAAATATGACCAGCAGAGTGCAGGGTCTGATCTCTCGGCTCGCTAATCGATCCACCACTGCATGCAGCGGTTTTTTTAGCACTATACAATGTCTTTGTAATCATACGATCTCAGCCATACGGCGTCATTTACAAAGAACAACTTTGTTGCGCAATTATTCATTCAAAGGAGGCCCCTCTTCTTCTCGTGTGTTATGTACCAAGACCTCACCGCGCGTGGAAAAACACAAAAACAAAACAAAAAACATTACGAAAAAAGAGAAAAAAAAATGCCCACCGCACAGTTTATTGCCAACGTATGTACACAACATCGATTTGACAAACAAATGATCGGAAGAATTTTTCGTAGCTTCGTAAACTTTACTATTTAGTGTTATCTAACAAAGTGCGTGGAACGGCGAACACCGACATCAATAACAAGGCCTGGGACGAAAACGTGCTCAGCCGTTCTCATTGGCTTTGCCTTTTCATAAACAAGCTTGGTGGAGGTGGTCAAGAAATGGGGCAACCGGGGTTTGGAGGGGGAGGGGCAAAAAGTAGGGAAATCAGGGTGGGCAGGCAAGAAATAAAGAGACCGGGACTAGGGGGTAAGAAATACGGAGACCCGGTGTGCGGGATGGGGCAAGAAGTAGGGAAACCAGGAGTGGGGGAGGGGGCATGAAATAGAGAAAGCGAGGGTGGGTGGCCGGAGGTAACCAAGATAACGAAATAAATTAACAAAAAAACGATGGGTGCCTTTTATAAATGCCACCCCCTCCCCTCCACCCCCCCCACACACCCGAACTTCCTTCCAGCCACCCACATACTTCTTCGGTTCTAAAAAGGGTAAACAGTGAAATCGCTGCTCCTGTATCAAAAATTTAGTTAAAATGTGGAACAAACAGAGAAATTCCCAAAAACCGAACCCTCAACACAACCCTCATCACCACTGTCATTACAACCCGAAGCTACCCCTGGCCTTTGAAACAGCATTTTACTCATCTGAACAAAATTTAACACGACTTGTTGAAGCCTGAGACATACGAGGTGGCGGAGAGGGGGGAGGGGGGTGAGGGGACTGGGGGGGCCCAAATGAGGAGATTCCCGCATGTCGTACCTGTTGATCGTGACACTCTGACGTCCAGCTCCTCATAAACATCATGTTTTTTTTCAAGCGCTTGTTTTACTTCAAAAACACACAAGGTCAAAGACCTGCTACAACCCGCCACCCTCACGCCCCCCGCCCTCCCCGCCCAGTGAGTACATGCAAGCCGCACATGCAAAACTACAGCCTGCTTCATCAACACTCCTCATCCTTTCTAAGACAATCTTGTGCAAAGGAACACCCCCCTTGCGGGGAAGGCCGATGTGGGGTGGAGGGAAGAGGATTTGTATAATTCAATATTCCGTGTTTCCCACCCTGTCGGGTTTTTGAAAAAGGGTATTATTTCAAATATAGCACTTCGCTGTTAGGGGTCGCATTTTGGTACAGGAGTATTCCCCCCCCCGGCCACCGGACCAACCTCCCCCCCCCCCCCGCTGATCATGGCTGCCTTCATTGTTTTCTCTTGTTTGTTTCCCTTACAAACAAAGTCCAATCAATACAATCAATAACTTGGCAATATTCTGACAATCTGTTGCTTTTCATTAAGTGTCCTACATTTCAAGTGTATACAACCCCAGGCAGCTGATTATTTTGGCTCAAAGAACATCCGGCGACAGAGACACAAGCTGTCAACAAATGGCCAGCTGCATACTGGTATCTCCAGCTGCATACTGGTACAGTCAGCTGCATAATGGTGACTCCAGCTGTATACTGGTACAGTCAGCTGTATATTGGTGTCTCCAGCTGCGTACTGGTACAATTAGCTCTGTACTGGTAACTCCAGCTGCATAGTGGTAGCTCCAGCTGTATAGTGGTAACTCCAGCTGTATAGTGGTAACTCCAGCTGTATATTGCTATCTCCAGCTGCATACTGATACAGCCAGTTGTATACTGGTATCTCCAACTGTATACTGGTATCGACAGCTACATACTGGTACAACCAGCTGTATAATCATAACTTCAGCTATATAGTGGTATCTCCAAGTGTGCACTGGTACTGTCAGCTGTATGCTGGTATCACCAGCTGTAAAGTTGCAACGACAGCTATAAACTGGTATCGAGAGCTGTTAACTTGTGTCGACATTTGTAAGCTTGTATCGACAGCTGTATACTGGTATCATTAGATGTATACTGGTATCGCCAACTGTGAACTTGTATTGCCACCTGTAAACTTTTGTCGCTAGCTGTAAGCTTGTATCGGCAGCTATAAACTGGTATCACCAGCTGTGAAATTGTATCGCCAGTTGTAAACTTTTATCGCTAGCTGTAAGCCTCTATCGACAGCTGTATACTGGTATCACCGGCTGTAAACTTGTATCGACAGCTGCATGCTGATACTTCCAGCTGTTTGCAGGTTTCGCCGGCACTTACTCGTCGTAGTGTGGACTGTCAAGGTGTATACAATTTTCTCATGTCAGGTAACGTAATTTTCTCATCTCTGACGCAGTGTTTTGCGTTGCCGGTGTATAAATTTATACGGCAAAGTACGCAGAAATGTCAAAATGGATGCAGACATAACAGAGCTCCAAGTCTCAATTGTACGCTCAAAATGTAGGCACGGGATTTAAATTCGGGCTGTTGTAAATTCTTGGTCTTCACATTCACGGCATTAAGAAAAGCAACACCCACATCTCAGTGATGCTTTCACCAAAACCAAACATTCATTATGACAAAAATATTTTTAAAAAATCAATAGCAAGGCCGTTAGAACTGTTTTAAAAAAAGCTACATTTGTGTTAATTGATTAATTGCATTAATCAATTAAATGTATTAACTGTGTTGATTGAGATACGTGCCAGAACTTTATAAAGTCGGTCGATTTTTAAATTCGCCAGATTAGTGTTTGTCGATAATGAACCAATGAAAGCACGGGATTTAGCTGGGTCATGTCAAATTTTCTGGGTGGCTTGGGATAACTTAACCTTCCGTGATTTACTTAATGCCACAGACATTCACAAACTGAGACCGTTTCTTCGGTAACTGGACAGCAAATCAGAACTACGACATGCTAGGTTTTTACGCTTGTTCCTGAAGTTCGGACAGATGTGGAAAGACCTAGCCCTGTACTACGCTGTTAAACTGAATTGACTTGATTAGTCCTGAAAAGGGATGAATCCGTTTATCAACATTATTATTATTACTATAATTATTATTATTATTATTATTATTAATTATTGTTGTTGTTGTTGTTGTTGTTGTTGTTATTGTTTCGTCACTCTGACTTAAATTATAAGTGCTAAAATTTTACACCGGGCGTTTGCTCTCAAAAAAAAACATAAAAAATCCCAACGCTCGCTCCCCAGTAAATTTCTGGCATTTTACTCGAATCTCTTTTTTTAGTTGTCTTGCAGGGACTGCTTACGTCATCATAGGGGGATATGTCGGGTTTATTTACGATAATTTATGAACAAAATATACGAGGAGATCATTTGTAGTAATGAATGCGATGCGGTTTGCATTTCGGACCAGTAGGCTTGTTTATTCAAGTAGCGTCGATGCCTGGTTCTTATTTCGGACCAACACGCATACTTACTAAACTTGCGTTGGTTCGACTTTTAGACCAGTGCGCATGTTTATTTAGCTTGCATTGATACGCTGTGCTTTTTTGGGACCAGTGCGCAAATTTCTTAACTTGCGTTGATGCGCAGTTGTTATTTCTAACTACTGTGGAAGTTCATTTAGCTTGCGTCTATGCGCTGTAGGAGATTTATTTTATATTCAAAAATTCAAAAAAAAAAAAAAAAAAAAAGAAAGAAAATTAAAAAAAAATTCATAATTCACTTCACAAAGCACAAGCTGTATGCAAGACCCCCTAGATATGGCACAAACAAAAAATAAATCACATCTAATAAAAGCTGCAGAATTGAATGCATTTTGATTTTTTTCTTCAAAAATTCCCCCAAAATTTCCTGATCGACTCAAAAAGCACAAGCGGTATTCACGCCCCCCCCCTAGGCACGCCTCACACCCAAAATAAACTAGAGCCTCAGTAAGGCAGGATCCCCCGTGAAGTAGTAAAAGTAAAATGCATGAAAAAGTTTTTTGACAGCTTTCCTCACGTGAAATTTTGGGAGGTTTTCAAACAAACAACTTGAATTGATATATTTTTTACAATCCAGTGCTTAATGTTCCCTGATTTACCCTCAATCCCTTCCATAAGCAGTCGGACCAGCTCATAACTGTATCCCCCCGTTTCACGGGGGATAATGACATCGGATAAAAACTGTAGGAGAAGATGCATTTGAAGGTATTTTCTCCAAAAATTCCCCCAAATACAAAAAAATCCCATAGGGATGCATCACACCACAAATAAATGAAATCAAATAAAAACTGTAGGCGAAAATGTATTTTGAAGTTTTTTTCTTCAAAAATTCACTCAGAATACGAAAATTTTCGGATCAACTAAAGAAGCATAAGCCGTATGCGCGATCCTCTAGGAATACCTCATACCAAAACAAATGAAATCGGATGAAAACTGTAGGGGAAATGCATTTTGAAGTTTTTTTCTTCAAAAATTCCTTAAAAAAAGATAAAAAAATCACACATTGACTAAGAAAGCACAAGTCGTATGCGCGACTTCTTAGGGATGCCTCACACCAAACATAAATGATATCGGATCAAAATTGTAGGAGATTTATTTAGAGACAAAAGTGTGCTAAATAAACACCAAAGTAACTAACGGACGCCGTCTGCAAACCGATAGGGAAACTCCAGCTCACGTTTAACGTATGATGGGCTAAAAATTCAATTTCTGTGGCAGTCGACTTATCGGTAGTCTCTTCCGGAATAGCCTTCCAAAAAAAAAAAAAAACCTGGTCTCTTATTTGCTTCGAAATTCTTATTTTAAATAATACGTTGTTATTTTTTTTTCTTTTTTTTAGTCGGTCACAATTCCTCCGAGATTATGCACATTTTGTGCTTTATAATAATTCTCTTACTGTCATATTCTTTTTGCTCAAACGTCCCTAAAGTCCCCCCCCCACATTCCCCCTGCACATCTCACAAGAATATTGTGGACCCCCTTGTGAAGCGACACCAAATATTACGATATCTCGCTCAGGACGACATCTCGGTTATGACGACATCTCGCTGATAACGACATCCCAAGCATTTCATATAACAGAGCTTTGAGTTAATAATGTCCTCATTCCACACACACACAAAAACGCGTTCTTTTCATCTTCAGTCACGGCAGTAAGTATCAATATGGCGGTTTTTTGCAGGCGCACAGGTCAATACAAATCAAAGGAAAAAAGTATTTCTTGCCGTTGTTTTTAAGTGTGGTGCAACTTGTAATAACACGCATCCTCTTACCTCACTAAATAAATACTATGGTTTAAAATTCTATCTGTCACTCTTCCTGAAAACCCTACTGCATATCAGTGGAAAAGACAAACCTGCGGTACAACGCACACGTGCACGTGATTTCTATGGACCCTGGATATTCTACTGCAGACAATTTGATGCAAATACTTGCTTACACGATCAAATGATCTTACCAAAACTACGAAGTTAAAATCTCAATGCTAAGAGAATCAAATCAGTTTTTTCGACTGCGAGCTTCATCATATCAAAAAAAAAAAAAAGATTCGGCTCGCACAGATTTGCGTAATGCATACAATACCGGTGATAAGAAGGGAATTTTTCCGCCAATATCACCAATCTGCCTCCTGACGTTTTTACCTAAGGAAGGTGCCAATTTTATACACTACGATTTGAATAAGACCAGACGTAACGGGAATAAAGTAATTTACAATTCCAGACTACTTCCCTCCTCTCCCACCTCCCCCCCCTCCCACGCTGCAACTATCCCCAGAACGATTGCACCCGTAGGACTATTCCCCTCAACCATTTAAATGATCTATCCACATCAGTTGTAGGGTGGGGGCGAGGAGGGGGGGCGGGGCATCTGTCGTCTGCATTTATGTAAACTTTTATTTAGCATGCTGCTTCACCTCCGCTTTGATCCCATTTTCAAATTTTGTAAAGAAAGCCCCCAGATAGACCCCCTTGAACAGTTACTCGTTTGGGCGGGGCACCAAGATTCATATCAGCATTTAAAAAAAAAAAAGAACTCTGAGAAGAATCGTGGTGCATCTGACACAAAATGGCCAAATAACGGTACTTTTTTAATTTTTAAAATCTTGCACAATCTCAGAATATCACTGCGCGTTTTTTCTTATCATTTCTTTCCTTTCTTCTCAGTGACTGAGAAAGGCCTATGTCATCACGCATTGATAACAGGAACACATTGTAAATGCTATAAAAATGCAATTGACACCATCATAAACGCAATTCTTCTATTGTTAACGCTGATAAAGAACTGAAGGACAAGTGCGCATAAAAACTTAATGTGTGAAAAGTTTTTTTCATTTATTTTGTCGTTTTTTTTTCATTTATCTAGGGGGTGGGATATATGTAGGCATGCGAAGAAGAACAGTAGAATGTACTACTTTTCTAATTAGATCATGACCGATCTACACTACTATTTACAACCAAAAAAGCCCGTCAGCTATTTATTTATATGTGTGTGTCAATATCTTAAAAATCAGTCCCTCATAAGTAATTGTGTACTTAATGCGACGTGACTTTAATGCTTTTCAAGTTTAAGCCAATATATTTTATCCCTCCTTTATTCACGTCTCTTTACTTTTCAGAAACTCTTAGTACGAAAGACAATGTTAAACAGAATAGAGGTCTAACCAAAATGAATAGGAAATTCCGAAATACTTCGAAGTTATTTCACACAAGCCAGTTTGGGGGAAATTTGTTCAGGACATCATTAAAAATTTGTTTCTCACACAGAAAAGCTCCGTTTGCATTAAGTTATTCCAATTTTGCACTGAGAAAAATAGATGTTTTCTTGAGATGTTTTCTTCGTGATAAAGCATCTCCCATTATCACCCACAACAAAAATGATTCGACAACTGCAAAACCACTGTTTACTTCAGCTTGGTAGTTTTGCTATGGTCGAAAATAATGCGATAGGATACTCCTCAGTGTGCTTTTCACGAAAAAGCCTGCTAGTCCAAATCTCGGTGTTCTGGAAAGTGCGCCGAAAATCGACAGCATCGAAGGTTGAGATCAATAAGCCAATTCGCACTTTTGACTTTTCCGAAAAGTTTTTGCGTTTCGGCTGAATTGTGGTGGGATAAAGATATAAAGAAATGATAGGGGAAAAACGGCAAAAATCAACAAAATTCCATTTTTCCACAGACATATTCACATGTTGGTTATTAAAGGGAGTGAATAATATGTAAAATAGTTTTTAAAAGATTATATGATGACTTTATAAATTGAAACATGTGCATGTTGAAAGAAAATTAGAATTTTGATGTTTTTCCCTTATCATTTCTTTATAATTTATCCCCCAACATTTTCAGTCGAAACAACATCTCCACCGGAAAAATCCGAAAGTGCGAATTGGCTTATGATGTTTCCATTAAAGGAACTTGTGTGACCCTTTCTGTGATAGGAAGATGGAAAAGGTGTCATGTTGCAACTGCCTCCTCTATATTATCGCCCTAATGCACCATACTGGTTTCCAAAGAGAGGGGAAAATTACTGGATAGTATATATTGTAACATTTCATGAAAAAGAATCTCACGTTCTTGCTTTTGTTACCCTCAGTATCGGTCAACACCGAAAATACACCTCTTTCCTCCCTCATTTTCAACAAGAAGATGTTTGTAAACAGCCGCTAGTTAGTTTATCGATCTGCCGGTGGGAAAAAATTATCCCGATTACCGGCAAATACATCAGTTGCAAAACTGGTTGTTATAATGCACATCACAGTGACAATGCATTCCATTAAAAAGAAACTATAGGTAAATTTTACGTTAGCTTACCACATATGAAACTTCGCCAGAAACATTCACACGAGCGTCACATTTATATGACGAAACCGTTCTGAAGAAACCGTTTTTGATTTGCGTTGCACGTAGGGGGAATGGGGGTTCTGGACCACTTTTCTGGACCAGAAAAGTGGTTCAGAAGGCTCAATGTGTAGATAAAATAAGAGAAAACACGCTGTTATTAAATAGGAATATACAAGGCAAATAAGAATATATATGGTTTTTCGATATTTGTGAAACAAGGCACTGCAGTCAAAGTTAGTCTATAAAGGAATAGACTTACTTAGATGTAGGGCAATTCAACTTCTATTATTCTCTATATACTACAATTAGATCGGGCCGCAGGAGTCTTTTCCAGAAAAGACTCACTTTATCGACAGTACCCAATTTCAAATTTCATCTCCACTCGAATATTCTCCACATAGGCATTTGTGTGCAAGTAGATAGGAAATGACAGTTCTACCATACTTGATGACGTCATACTGTCTGGACCGGAAGTGACGTCATAGTTTTCTGGACCGGAAGTGTTGTCTGGACCGGAAGTGACGTCATAGTTGTCGCCATGGTAACGAATTGAAACTTTGTAAACAAAAGTGAATTTTGTAAACAAACTTTGTAAACATACTTTGTAAACAAACTTTGTAAACAAACTGTGTAAGCACAATTTGTAAACAAACTTTGTAAACAAACTTTGTAAACAAAATTTGTAACAAACTTTGATTATTTGCATAATTGAAACTCATTGAAATTTTGTAAACAAACTTTGTAAACAAACTTTGTAAACACAATTTGTAAGCAAACTTTATAAACAAACTTTGTAAACAAAATTTGTAAACAAACTTTGGCTATTTGCATAATTGAAACTCATTGAAGCTTTGTAAACAAACTTCTTTTTTATTCATTTTCCAAACTCTCTTTCTCCACACACACCAACACCACGACTGAGCGTTTCATTTCGTAAGCCACATAGGTATTTTAACCTTCTGATGACACCTTTGTTTTTCCACACTCTCATGCATACACATACCAACACCATGATAAAATGTTTTGCTTATATTGCTCTTTGTACTCCATTATTCTGTTTGTTTGAAATGCAGTGTTTACTTAGAAACAAAAATGGCGTCCTACAACCTGCAATCATCATCATCAGCATTTCGCCATCTATAGCCAGCGTAATCAGACTGCGTCATCTATAGCCAGCGTAATCAGACTGCGTAATCAGACTTCGTCATCAACAACGTAGAGAGCGGTGCCTGGCTTTTTTTCTGAGGCAGCAGTGCTTGGAGTTGCAGTGTTAGAAACTGACCATACATCAACCCCCTCCCCTCCCCCTCCCCTCCCCCTCCCCTCCCTCTCCCCCCCCTCCCCCTCCCCCCCAGGATCGCGATTTGGCTAACTTCAAGAGTGGATAACTTTAAAACTACTTAACCGATTTGAATGAAAATTGCACTATTTGATTCAGTTTTATGTAAAGTTTTGTTATAAAGTGGTTATGAACTATTTCCGTAGCTGGCTGTATGCATAATTTGTCACATGCCGCCATTTTAACTTTGTAAAAATGGGATAACTTTCGCTATAGCTGACCGATTTATGTGAAAATTTCACTGTTTGATTCAGTTGTATGTAAAGTTTTATTATAAAGTGGTCACAGGCTATTTGCGCAGCTGGCTGTATGCATAATTTGACATGCCGCCATTTTAACTTTGCAAAAATTAGGATAATTTTTTGCTATGCTTGGTCGATTTGAATGAAAATTTCACCATTGAATTCAGTTTGATGTCTTAGTTTACAGTAGTTTGCATAGGTGGTTGTTGGAATGGCGCGCGCCCACCATTCAAACATGTGTTTGAATTATTTTTTTTTCAGGAACATATTCCGTCAAACTATTGTTCAACAAGTTGTTTAACAATTGTACAACGATTGTTCAACAAGCTGTTGTTCAACATGTTTAACATGTTGTTGAACAAGTTGAACATGTTCAAGATGTTCAACATTTTTAACATGTTGTTGAACAAGTTCTGGCTCACTTAGTGACGTCATACTGTCTGGACCGGAAGTGACGTCATAGGCGTAGTCATTTTCAACATGTTTAACATGTTGTTGAACATGTTCAACATGTTGTTTAACAAGTTGTTGTTCAACATGTTATAGTTCAAGCAATTGATGGAACAATAACAGTCAGTTCAGAAAAAAAGAAGACATATGTTGAATAGTTTTATTAATACACTTAAATACATAAATACACACAGCTTAAATCTATAACAATATTATAACATTTATTGATTTACAAAGTCTTTATTATAATGTTTAGTCAAATAAGTCTTACTTAAATACACACAGCTTAAATCTATAACAATATTATAACATTTGTTGATTTACAAAGTCTTTATTATAATGTTTAGTCAAATAAGTCTATTTTTCTTCATCTGCTTCACGCTGTTCACTGGCATCCGTATCAATTTCTTCGTCGCTGCTTTCATCTTCCTCCTCATCATCTAGAAGCTCTTCAAAGAATGCATCATTTCTTCTTATAGCCACTTTAGCGCCTTTGAATGCTCGTACTGTTTTTCATCAACAAAGTAATTAAAGTCTTCTAAAATGGTTTGATAATGTTCGTTTTGTTCTAGACGTTGGGCATATTTGAATAGTCTCATAAACAGTTGTTTAAGTCGACGCTTATAAATGGGTCGAAAGTCATCACTTGCTATGTCACGCGCATCTTCAAGCGCTTGTTCTTCATATTCTGAAACCTTTTCTTGAAATTTGGTATCATATTCATCGTAGACGTCTTGAACCGTATCATACCAAACAGAGTCTGTTTCTGACTCACTTTCAGAGTCTGTTTCTGACTCACTTTCAGAGCTGCTGTCATCATCACCACAATGTTCCATATGTTATACAAAGCTTCTTGACTGTTGTATAACGCACCACATTCTGTACAAGCATGTGCATTCTTTTCAGTCATGTTGACGCTTTGACTTTCCATAAAAGACTCATCTAAAGTGTCAGTGATAGGTGGTTTTACAGGGTTTTCCATATCCGATTCTTCATCCACTTCTGAAGTGTGAGCATTCTTTAAGTGTCTTTTAAGACTTTGTGGCCAATTGTAAGATTTCAAACAAATGTTGCATTTATACATCCTTTCGGTTCAACATGCACTTTTCAAATGATGAAAAAGCCTTTAAACATAGCCTTATATACAACTTGTTGAACAACATGTTGAACATGTTCAACTTGTTGAACAACAAGATGTTGAAGAACATGTTGAACAACATGTTCAACAAGTTCGACATGTCTCACTCTTCCTTTTATGCTACTTAGATGTAATCAAAAAAATGGTGTGTAACTCGTCAAAAAATGCCAAACTTGTTAAAGTCAGCAATTTTAGCAATTTTAACATGTTTGGCATTTTTTGACGAGTTACACACCATTTTTTTGATTACATCTAAGTAGCATAAAAGGAAGAGTGAGACATGCATTTCATCCATATCAAACAGCAGTAAATTCTGCTGAGTTAGTCTTTGATAAAGCACGCGCCTGTTCGAATGACGTCATTATGACGTCATAATGACGATGTGATCACTTACCCGCTCCCCCTGTGAAAGAATGGCACCCATTAGATTAATTTGGTATTAGAGAAAATCTACTACTTTTTGATATTCAGAGTGGTTTAAGAAAACAAAGAACCACTATTGATCACCTTGTACGGCTAGAATCATTTGTGAGTGAAGCTTTCATCAATAATGAGCACGTCGTCACGGTATTCTTTGATTTAGAGAAAGCATACGAAACGGCATTGAAACGCGGTGTTCTCTAAGACCTGAGGTCACTTACCCGAATTTATCGTACGGTAAGAATTAGAACCTTCACTTTTAGGAGTGCATGAGGTTTGAAATATTGACTCCACGTGCAGTTATTAATGAAGTCCTACGCTCTGCACACATCTCTACAGACTACTAAAATCTTTCCATCTCTTCCCCCTTTTTTCTCCTTTTTGTCCCTTACAGAAAGCGCATGTTCTCCTGCCTGTGGTAAATTTGTGTATATATTTATCGGTCTATGTTCGGATTCATTGCTAAATTAATCATTTCTTCCTCTTTGCCATCTCGTCTGTTGAAGCCCATTTTTTAGGGAAATTCCCTTGCTTCTGCACGCTGGAATTTGTCTTATCGGTTTCTGTTAGCTGAGACTTTGTTCTTGAACAAACTTATTAAATCATTGAAACAATTAAATTTAACTTCTTTATCTATACCAGTCTCACAAAATTAAAGTTGTTCACACACGTCATTGTTAATTCCTCTTAAAAACATTCCGACAGAGCACCACATAAAGGACCATGACTTTTCGATGCCGTGACTCGAGGTGAGTAGTGATTTACACCGGACGTCAAAGCGATGTTAATATCTATTAAAAAGCAAGTTTAAATGTATTCCCCTCATCCCAAATTCCAGAAGCTCTCTTCATTCTGAATATAATTAACAGTTTATAAACATATACAAAACCCCATCAAATTTAAAATTCTCACAGACCGAGCAAAATGGAGAAAATCATGTTTGTCATTCATATCTGAAGATGCTTGACGCGATAGAAACCATGGTCTCAGACTATGCTTAAACGCTTTTAGAACCTCTCCTGCTGACAGCTTGCACATTGAAGCAAATGAACAGCCCCTTAACATTCATCGATTGAAACTAACTCTGCAATACACCACAAACTGTGCGCTAACCGACAAAACCCAACCCATCAAGTCGTTTTTGGCTTGGATTTTTCGTGATTTTCTGAGAGTGGGGCCATCCTTCCATATTACCCCACCTGCAAGAAGTGAGCATCTGCGTTGAGCCCATTGCCAATTACAGAGTATCGAAACACCCTAAACGGAAATTAGCTAAGGGCTCAGTATTAAAAACGCTATCCAAATTCCCAAAAGGACAAACTAACATATGTGTGTTCCGATCTAAGTTCGCAGAATTCAAGGAAGTTTACCAAGAATACCCACTTTATGTATACTGATGGTTCTAAGCTTGATGACAAGGCTGCGACATCAATTGTCACAGAGAATATTTTGACAACCACACTCCCAGATGGATCTTCAATTTTCACTACCGAAGTCAGAGCTCTCCAGCTAGGCATGCAAATTGTCAAAATTAGTCGTTATAAAAATTGAATGTTTTGCGTTGATTCCATGTCAATACTAGAATCAAAATAAAACTTGAAAATAGCAAATCTTATAATTTTTGACCCAGTAGAAAAACATGACGAAGCTGTAAGGGCGGAAAGATAAAAAGGTATTGCTGGGTTCCAAGTCACGTGGGAATCCCACGCAACGAGGCAGCATATAAAGCTTCTAAAGAGACTTCAACAGAGATATTCAACACTAAGCTCCCTGTTTAAGTTCAATTCCGACATAGTGGAAAATAGAGTCTGGCAGGTGTTTGTCCATTTTTAGATTTTTGTTTGAACACAGTGTTCCATAGCTGTTGTTCGCTATTATCTTAAAATAGAACACCCCAGCAGAGACCAGGCAACGAGGCAGCTGAGAAAGCTTCTAAAGAGACTTCAACAGAGATATTCAACACTGAATAGATGTGTGCACATGGTGAATGTTGCTTATCTAGAAACTCTGAGAAAAGTTAATTTTAAACTAGTTAACAGTAATTGTACAGAACTGACTTTTAAGTAACTAGATAAATGCATCAGAATTCAAAGAATGTTAACTTTAAGAAATAACTTTGCATATCTCGGATCTGAATTATTCACTGAGACATAATTAAAGTGTACCTATAGACAAAGGAAGTAGACCGTGAAGTATACAGTGCAAGAGCTCAATCATATTGGATTAAAGCCAAACACTACGTTTATTGGTGAGGATCTACAGAAAAACATCGAAACACTCGGCATACAGAATAGCTACACAAAGTCGCATAGAGGTAGACGTGTTACATACGCGTCCAAAACTGATCTTTTTGTCAATATTGAGTGTTCTATACCAGTGCATTTTACAAACAGACCAGATTTTAGAGCAAACTTAAGCGTGCATAATTCACGACGGCAAAATCATGGCAGTCTGATTAACATTCAAAGAAATGATACGGTTTTCAAAAGAAATTGTTTTATGATAGCATCTTTGAACTGCCAGTCGCTACCCCCAAAGTCTGACTTAATCAAAGATCATATCGTTGAAAATGACATTCAAATACTATTTTTGACTGAAACGTGGCTAAAATTAGGGAACGAATTCCATGTAGAAAACGCTTGGCCAAATGGATATTCTTTCTTCAACAATCCTCGCTCAACCCGTGGCGGCGGTGTAGCTATTATCACTAGGAATTATTTTAAATGCAAAGAGGTGATAATTGAGAACAATTTCAGATCTTTTGAATTCCAAATGATAGAGGTTGACAGAAATGGTGAGACAGTGCTCTTTTCAGTCGTTTACAGGATACCCCCATCCAAAAAAAATAATATTTCAAAGCCACATTTTATCAGTGAAGTTTATGAATACATCAAACCGTTAGCAATGAAAAATCAGAGTTTAGTCATCTGCGGTGATTTTAATATCCATTGGGATTCAAAATTCGATTATGAAACCAAGAAGTTTTTGGATTTATTAGATACGTTTGGTCTTAAATAACATGTTGAAGCAGAAACCCACATACAAGGTCACACAATTGACTTTGTCATTTCAAAAACTGACAAAAACATAGTATCTCATTGTAGTGTCGGCGAATTCTTGTCTAATCATGCAGTCATAACTACTTATCTAAAAGGCGAGAAATGGAACTACCCGAAGAAGATTATTAAATACCGCCAGTTAAAAAAGATTGACCGTATGAAATTCAAATCGGATATCTTAAGCTCTGAATTAGTATCCGAACCAAGTTCAAATTTGAACGATCTTGTGGCTCAGTACAACAAAGTTTTGAGGGAACTCATTGATAAATACGCACTGGAAATACGAAAATAATAGTTGATAGACATCATGTACCATTGATGAATACGGAATTCATAGAAACTAAACAAACGCGTAGAATGCGCGAAAAAGCTTGGAGAAAAAGAAACAAAAAATCAAAAATATCAGTAGAATGTCGCCAAAAGTACAATGAGGCCAGAAATAACGTTGTAAGTGTGAAAGACAAAGCAAAAGCAAATCCGAAAATTCCGAAAAAATTGAAAATTGTCAAGCAGACCAGAAAAAACTGTTTGCAATTCTAAATGAGATGCTACAAAATAAACAACTCGATCAGCTGCCGAGTCAAGTGTGATTTTAGCGAACGAATTTAGTAACTTTTTTGTGGATAAAATTGACCAAATTAGGATAAATCTATCAAACACTGAGTGCAATTATACACCCATCCCAGAGCCAGAGCCAAATATGACCATGGATATGCTTAAATAGTGAGCACAAACGAAGTCAAAAAGGTAATCACATTCCTCAGCAATGTCCCATGCGACTTGGACCCTATCCCTAATCCACTACTCAAGAGCTGTCTTGAACCATTACTTCCAACCATTACCGAAATGACGAATATTTCACTTACAAGTGGTGTCTTCCCAGAATCTCTAAAAGAAGCCATTGTGAGACCTAAACTGAAAAAGCCAAATTTAGACACTAACACTTTCAAAAATTACAGGCCGGTCTTCAACATCAGTTTTTTGGCTAAAATTATCAAAAAGTGTGCGATTACACAATTGACAAACCACATGGATATTGCAGAAATGCATGAAACGAACCAATCGGCATACCGCGTTGGGTTCAGCACCGAGACAACTCTTGTCAGGATAACCAATGATGTTCTGTGTGAGTTGGACAAGCGCCGCGGAGTAATTTTAGTTCTACTAGATCTCCGCGGCGTTTGACACCATTGACCACGAAATCCTCACCGAACGCCTTAAGTTCAGGATCGGAATACAAAGAAAAGCACTGGAGTGGTTTACTAGTTATCATAGCGGACGAAATCAACGTGTGGTTGTCGAAAATGCATTCTCCAAAACCGTGACCCTTCGCTATGGAGGCCCACAGGGATCACTCATGAATGATGAGTACTATAAAGTGTACACTCTTCCCGTAGGATATATTATACGACGACATGCATTGGAGTTTAAAATATACGCCGATGAAACCAAGCTTCACATTTCTTTGCGTCTAAACGACGAGGCCGCCGTTTACAATGCAATTAGGAGGATAGAAGACTGTGTTTATGAGATAAAAGACTGGATGACCTGCAATAAGCTAAAACTGAACGCTGAAAAAACAGAGGTTCTGTTTATCAACCTAAAGCTAATAAGTCACCCATATCGAAACCAATTACCACTTACAATTCGATAGTGAAACCTACCAAATTAGCGCATAATCTGCTACGACTCCCTGACGATGCATGAACACATATCGTCTGTATGCCAATCATGCATGTTTCACCTCAGAAACATTTCGGCAATACGTCGTTATATCACTAGAGAAGCGTGTGAATCACTCGTTCATGCAATGATAACGTCCCGAATGCAACACTACTAGACCCCGCAAACAGAACTAGGCAGACTACAAAGAATACAAAACATCGCAGCCAGAATTATCCTTCAACAACCTAAACATGACCACGTAACACTGATGCTTCGTTCTTTGCACTGGCTACCTGTAGACAATAGGATAATTTTCAAAATGGTTATGCTCGTATTCAAGTGTATACACAGGAAAGCTCCCCAATATCAACAAGAACTTATTGTTCTCCACCAACCATCTCGCAGTTTACGGTCTGGCGACGGCATATGCTCTTAAAAGTTCCACGCTCAAGC
The DNA here is from genome assembly GCA_949752745.1 of Protula sp. h YS-2021. Classification (NCBI taxonomy): domain Eukaryota; kingdom Metazoa; phylum Annelida; class Polychaeta; order Sabellida; family Serpulidae; genus Protula; species Protula sp. h YS-2021. Next base: position 40,984,617 of record OX457033.1, read on the forward strand.
ACGGTACGATGCGGTCAGCGGGTATTCAGTTGCAGAGGATCGTCACTCTATCCGAGTAAAACTTCGTTTGAAAGATATAAGAAACGGTTAAAGACCCATCTCTTTGCATTAGCTTTTAATTGACTTTTCACTCTTTTAGTACAAACTTACTTTCCAGTATTATCTATTTTGCAGTATTTATTAGATATATGCGATAGTCAGATGTTGTTTGCATTAATTGAGCTAAGTATTATAATTTTCTTTCATATTAATCTTTTCTGATTTGTAATGGTGTCATCTAATACTTTTGGCACCTTAAATCTGTTACTATATGCTATAATTTCACATTCCATCGTCAACCCACTTAGGGGAAGTTAGCAGTCTAAGTTCCCTGTTTAAGTTCAACTCCGACATAGTGGAAAATAGATTCTGGCAGGTGTTTGCTCACGCAAGCATTTATATCAATGTCCATTTTGAGATTTTTGTTTGATCACAGTGTTCCATAGATGTTGTTCGCTATTATCTTGAAATGGAACACCCCTGCGGAGACCGCAATAGTCTTGTGATTATTTTCTGTTATCTTGCAATGGAACTCCTCAAACGTAATAGACTTTATATAAAATAGAATAGAAAAGAGCTAACATATTTTGTTATCTGTATGTACACCTGAGAGAGAAGCGTTCCTTATTTATCGCTGAAAAATTCCATGTCCATCTGTGTCGGCCCAATTTGCTAAGCAGTTTGCTGAGGTCTTCTTCATTAAATGTACTTCAGGAGCATCGAAACGCGCATTTGCCTTTCATTTCAAACCCTTTGTGTCGATGGAGGGCAGGACATCCTGGTGCGTTTGAGGCAGCTTTCAATGTGCGGCATCATAAGCACAAATAGTGGAAGTTATTAATACGCATACTTTGGCCTCACTTCTTCAACTAGACGGGCGGTCAGAATGGCCCGGTCTGATCATTAATGGCTGGTCATAACGGTGTTTATTCACTGTCGTTTATATGGCTCATGGGTTACTCTGTACCAAAGAGGTGCGTGAGTATTCCAGGTAACTTAGTCCTGGGTAGCGTATGCTGCTGCCAAGTAAGGTGCTCAGAGTATGGACGGGATTGGCAGGCCTGGGAGAAACTTAAAAAGAATTTTATGCTTTGTAAGATAAAAAAACGACAATTAGAGTCCGATTCGGACTCTGAAAATCAAACAAAACCAATACAAACTCAACCATTGGCCAACGATTATTGGCCGAGATTTATCGTAATTGAGCCGGAAGAGAAACCAATGAAGCTTTCACCGTTTGCGATTCAAAAAGTGATTGTTGCTTTAGCTGGCGAACCGAAAACAATAAAAAAGCTTTGTTCTGGATGTTTACTTGTTGAAGTAGGAGAGAAAAGTCACGCAGAAAATTTATTGAAAATATCGTTGTTTGCTAGCGTGCCTGTCGTATGCTCACTGCATAAGAACTTTAATTCAAGTAGAGGGATCTTGCGCTGTTCAGATCTTTGAGGCTGCAGCGAGGAAGAAATTCATGACGAACTGACGGAGCGGAACGTTACTGATGTCAAATGAATACGATTACTAAAAATGGAAACAAAATTAACATCTGCACTTTTATTTTGACCTTTAGTACATCAGAACTACCATCATCAAATAAAGTGGGCTGTCTGAATTGCAAAATAGAAATGTACATACCTACTCCACAACGCTGTTACTCTTTCAGAAGTTTGGACATACAAAATTTAGCTGCAAAAGAAATGAAGTAGGTGTCAAATGTGGCCTAGATCATGATCAAACATCATTCATGAATTCGGCAAAGTGTGTCAATTACCAGTGGGGTCATATAGCTTCATCAAAAGGTTGCCCTGTCTGGCTTAAAGAGAAAGAGTTACAACAGATACAACTTGACAGAGGTGTGGGTGAAATGGACACCATGAAAGTTTCCCAAGTTTTTAAAGTCCACTAAAATCATTGCAAATCAGAAAAAAATGGGGAGATTTGTGAGTGGATAAATGAACATCTATCCACAAAACCCAGTGTTTAATTAAAAGAAAAAACGCAGGAAAGATATGTAATGAAATCAGCAGTCATGAAATGGAATTACAGAGGTTTTAGATCAAATTTGAACTTACTGTTCTTATTCAGCTTTTCTTTCTTATAGCGTTCTGTTAACAAGAAACTTTTCTCTCACCGAACACTGACATTTCTATTAAAAATTGCACCTCTTAACATTTAACATTTGTTCATTTGACAAACAAAAATATGACGATAATTCATTGGAATATCAGAGGTCTTTGGATCAACTACCACGAACTTTTGACACTTGTACATTTGAAGTACCCTGCGGTGATTTACCTACAGGAAACCTATATTAAAATGACTACCCCTCCCCCCAACACTTAGGGGGTACACACTTTATGATATACCCTTTTGTGGTGAAAGAACGATATGTGGAATAGCCATGCTTCTACGCAATGAAATTTTTCAAAGTGAAATTAAATTGGACACGCCTTTCCAGTCCCAGGGCCTCCGGATTACTCAAGGCAAAACTTATACTGTGTGTAACATCTACCTACCACCACCATTGAATGCCCAGCCAGAACAGTTAAATGACCTTCTAAACCTGTTATCCAAACCAGTCTTATTTTTAGGCGACTTTAATGCCCACAGTATACTGACCTTAAGAAAAGCGGATCAAAAACCTCCTAACTGATCACAACCTATCTTTACTTAATGACAAATCTCCTACATACATCCATCCCAATATTGGTTTAAAAACCTCTATTGACCTTTCTGTAGCTTCTGCTAATATTTTACTTGATTTTAACTGGATAGTTTTAGACGACCTTTATGGCAGTGACCATTTTCACATTTTACTGAGTCAATCTGAACCCTATCGTGATGAAAGGGTCCAAAATGGAAGTATAATAAAGCAGACTGGTCATTATTCCAAGAATTATGCCATCACGGTATTAAAAGAGAACACTTCAGTGACGACGACGATCCAATTTTACTTTTCACTGCTCTTATCCAGAGCATAGCTGGAAAATCTGAAAGACATCAGAAGCTCGTAGAAAAACCACACAATCAGTGGTTCAATGACAAATGTAAGCTGGCTATAGGTCTTCGTAAAGAAGCCTTAAAACACTTTTCATACCACCCAGATCTTATTAGCAAGTTAGAATATAAAAGACTACAAGCCATTTCAGGTAAAACCATAAAACAAATCAAGAAAGTCTCGTGGCAAGAATACGTATCCAAACTCCAAATAGAAACACATCTCTTAAAAAACCTGGGACATGGTGCGCAAAATATCTGGGAAAAATTCCTTCAGTCCACCAAGCCATCTCAGAATTAACAACAGTTATGTCACCAACTTTGAGGGCATATCAAACAATGTTGGTGAAGCCTTCAAATACAATTCATCATTGTCAATCACATTCAAAATTACAGCGGTTGAATGTGATTGACAAACACCGCACAGACACTTTCCTGGAATATGGATACAATTCATATACAAAAGTCTGGTGGTATCTCCTTCGGAATACCTGCCCAGCAACTTCAACGGTTACGGAGTCCTCAGCATCCTGTATGATGAAATCAGCGCGCTGGATTGGTAGTGGTTCGTGAATCTCCCAGTCTCATCTTGCTGTAGCCATCATGAAACTATGCGGGTTGGGAGTCCACACGCGTTATATATCCACTGTTGGCACCGCCGACTCCCCCACCCTAGCATATATTTTCGTTTCAGAATAATCTGAGCATTTTTCACTTTTTAGGCACACCCTCTCCCTTAGGCTGGATTTTCTAATTGCAGCATTTTGTTTTCGTTTCAGATTGTTCTGAGCATTTTTGTTATTTCTTGACTCAAGTTAACCCCCTAAGGGTGCGTCGTGTTGTTAAACGAATCATATAATCTTGATCCCAAAATAAACTTTTTTATGTTTGTACTCATCATAAAAATGATTTTAGACGCCATAATGTCAGATTTAACAAGAACCAGCTGCTTTTAAGAGTTTCATGAGAATGGTATGTTTTCGTATTAGCCCAGAACATGTTTCTTTGAGCTAATATTCTTTTTTCAGCTTGTTTCTCGTGCTAAACTACTTTGCTTTAATTCCCAAATTTGATATTGCTGTTTTGTGTCAAAAGTATTCGCTTGATGTACAAGATTCACCACTTCGTTTCCGCATACAGAAATTTATCGGAGAATAAAATTTGAATAAATGTAGTATTAGCCCGGAACTTAAGGAGGGCACGATTAGCTCTAGGCGAAGTAATAGAACTATCTGGAAGTTACTAGATTTAACCCTTTACTCTACTCAATCATACAGAGTAATGGAGTTACTACCAAGAAGGCACAAAACTGAAATATTTAATTTCTTAATAATCATTTTATGAGTAAAATATCTTGTAGACATAGAAGCCATCACTATGGGTTTTCCAATGCATTTACATTGATTATCGCGATCCATAATAAAAAATTCTTGGAACAACCGACCAATCAGCGCACGCTGCGGTTCCTATCATGTAATCTAATCATACCCAACTTATCGTACCAGACGATCCCAATTGATGGGGAGGTGGGTGGGTGCAATTCGAGTGATGACTTCTACGTCTACAAAATGTTTTACTCATAAAATGAGTGTTAAAAAATTAAATACTTCAGTTTTAATTTCGAAAATATCAGCTTATAGACTACGAAGCCATCACTATGGTAGACTAGAACTGGCGGTGGGAATTGAATATCCAATGCATACGGACTGGTTGACATACCGTCTACAAGTTACTATGCCATACACAAGACAGAAATAAAAACATAAAATCAATTTCATCGTTTAATATCAGCGGAGTCTCACCGCGAACTGCCCATTTAATAACAATTAACAATATTCATTTGGTTACACCACGAAATGCCCATTGTTTAACACACTTAGTTCGATGAACTGAAGTTATCATACTAGTGTTCCCCTCCCCCTCTTTTGCAAAAGAGGGGAATGTGGAAGCACGAAGCAATTTACTAGCACTGCTGCCAACCCAACGCAGCACCATATTATAAAATGTGCAAAATCGCTCTGTCCAAAAGCAAGACTGTCACTGCACATCGGAACTGCTCTCCACGCCACACTCTACATAGCGGTCTTCTTTTTCTTGTAAGCCTTCTTTCCACAAGAATGCTGGTAGTCCTGCAAGAGGGAGAACCATTATGAATCATTGATTCAGCAAGAACAAATGGTCCAAGACTACGTTAATTAGTCATGGTATCCGTAGTATACTCTTGCAAATAATGTTTAATAAACGTGTCTGGAGAGGCCCAACAGCCCACTCGCAACAACTCACACATCCGGACGCCATAAGTGGCCCGTAACGAGTGCGCTACATGTCTAACTTGATGAGTCTTAACCGAGAAACGCTTCTGAATTACATCTTCCGGTTCCTTTATTTTGTTAGCATATAATGATATACTTATATGCTAACAAAATAGTCTTCTTGATATAATTAGAAATAGACGCTTTCGACAAATCGACCTTATGTTTCGCATGACAGGTAGTACTCTGCCCCCTCCAAATCGCCCTCCCCTCCCCCGTCCTTCTGTTGCCACGTCCCCCTTCCCCTTCACCACAATAAGACGGCCCAGTCTGCTGTGATATTCATGTCAGTTCCCATCTAATATAAATCACTCTATAAATTTCATAACCCGATATCGTTTCGCTTACGTAAAATAGGACATAAACAAGTTAGTTCTCAACATAAAATGGATTTAAAGGAAGCTGTACAAAGAGGGAGAGGGGGCGAGGGCGAGGGTTAGGCCTTTACACTAGAAGACAACCATACAACTGGTACCAAATCTTTTTTTCAAATACTATTTTTCGCAGATGCTTGATATTCCATTGAACCCTCAAGAGATTACTTTCCCAGACCCTCATCACTCAAGAAATTCCTGGAGATTCCCTCTCAGTAAAGACAGTGGATATTGTATCACCTCGCCGAAGAATGCAATCAAAGTGTGACAAATGAACATTTTCCCGTGTAAATTAATAAGCACTCATGTAACACTTGTATCACGAATGAGACCTCGCCCGTGCGACATAGGGTTGTGGGTTATGGGGTTGTGCAGTGCCAGTGTTGTTGAGGCCGCTTGTGTGTTGCAGGGGCAGTTCCCATGGCCACAGGGGTTTCCTACCAGTCATACAGGCAGTAATCCCTAGAAGGTTGCAATTTTTTGGGGATTCAAGGCGGCCGAGGGCCCCAGGGGATACCAGTCGGAGGAGCTTGATCGGCACGTGCCTATAGTGACTTTCGGTTGTGGACTCTTTGGGATTGGCTTTGCCATCTGTGTGAATTTTGGAAATAATAAAAAAGCCAAGTTGTCAGAAAAAAATGTGTTTTTATGTGTTCAAAGTCAGGCTCGAACTCGTTTCGAGCCAAAATCAGGAGAAGGAAAGGGCTTTAAAAACGAGGCTTGTTGATAACGCTCAGTGCAAAATGGCAAAGTTAGGAGTGATTGATGTGGATCTGTTTGCCTCTGGAAACAACTATGCTGCTTATTTCTACCTGGAATAATAAGATGGTTCTTGATTTAATGGCAAATTAAAGGGAATATTTTTCATAGGAACCACGTCAAGTAACCCTGTATCACATAGTTTAATTTATTTTCACAAACCAATGACCAGAATTCAGACACCCTCCTAGGATAAAGTATCACATTTCACCAATATAAACATTGCAGTATTAACCAATTTAAGCCATGAAATAGGGCAACTCGTGATTTGGCAACGCAATTCGTTTAAAATGGTTGAATAAATGCCAATTATAAGTAATTTTGTGAGTCTTTGGAGACATGAATGTCTGGCATGGTTTTAAAGGCACATCGTGAACACATTATCTGTCAGAAACTGTCCGAGAACATTGGTTGAGCTTTAGATGTATGGGGTATTTAGAATGGATTATGGAGATAATCGTAGTCTTAAAAGTAGTATTTGAATGCCTATATATTGAAATGCTATTTGAAGGGTAAAAGTGAGGTAAATGTATATTTGTAGAACCTGGCCTTTCCTGGTTGTCGTGGAGGCAATGCTGTGGGAGTCTTGATGTAATCTTCTGGTCGGGACATCCGTCCACCCGTTCGTGACGATACGTCAGTTGCATTGAAGCAGTAACAAGGTATCGCATATCGCAATGCGCTATCGCTTTTGAACAGTCGCTGTCCAAGCGGGGTGATCATTACAAGTTAGCGCGCTACGAGTCTGCGTGTTAACGTACTGTGCGTGTCTGGGATGCTGTGTGCGTTCTTCTCTGGTGAATCAGCATTTCACGGTACTGTACGCGTTTGAGCGCTATTTCTTTGTCACTGTGAATTTTCGTACCAAAGTACTGTGCGTATCTGGTTATTTGTGGAAGTTTCACCATGGAACAGCCTGTCAAGTACAAATGCTGTATGTACGACATTTTTGGGTATTTATTTATGTATTTATTTCTTTATCTAGCATGTGCTGTGGGCAAGTCTGTGATAACGTTAGTTTACGTGGGTGGATTATGTCATATTTACTTGTGTTTACATTATAAATAAAATTCTCGCTGTTTAAATATCTGCCTTTTCACTGTATTTCTTTGACTACCGGCCACTCATTTGCTTATTTGGCCCAAAATAAAAATCACATCTGTCATATCGTGGCGAGCCTGCTAGGTGTGACAGACGGGAAATGAAAGACCATCCTGCTGTTTACTAATTTATTTCCTATCCTGTCCCGCAATGTGGACTGCAATAAACAATAACAAAATATTTGAACACATTGCCACAAAAGTAATGCCAAAATACCGATAATTAACAGATAAATCGAGTCAGTATTTAATTTTAATTACACATTAAATGTTTCTGACATAAAAACATTTCATTTATTATAGCTTATTATAATCAAGTTCTTACCAATTGTGGCGGACTTAAACCTCAGGCTAAACCTACATCTGTCCAGTATGACTGACTTTAACCGACTGACCAAACACGTGTAGAAATAACAACGAATTTGGTGGGATATGATCCGTTGATCAGAACACGTGTCACAAACCTTACTTTAACACATGTCTTAAATTTAAGGGCCATATAAAAGTTAAGTGTACTGTTTCAAAAAAACTCCGCTACATGGCTCCCCAAATTACGCAGTGATTTGACGAATGAACTTTGCACGTCATAGAACGTCACATTAATACACATGGGACGCGTCTTCAGCTCTCTACTACTCATATCACTGACAGAACTTTGGTGTGTTAAACTTCTAGCGAAAACAATATATATATATATATATATATATATATATATATATATATATATATATATATATATATATATAATATTGCCATATTTAAGCATCCAATACGTTTAATAACGAAATCTTCGGCAAGGAATCTACCCCATGTTCTCCACAAGAAGAACTAGCTTCGTCACTGGTCTAACAAGATACTTGACCTTACCAAAGTTTTTGCCTTTATTGTCAAGGTTCCTGTCACCGACTGCAAGTGTAACACTTCTCACAAAGCCATAAGATGACTGGTTAATTTGATGGACCTTCCCTAAAGACCATTAATTCCTTGGTACACAATCGTCTCGAAGACTATGTCTCCAATAACGAAATTTTGCCGCTGACGTGTCCACTTTGATCTACTTTGCAAGTAGTGGACGTTCTCATGTTTCCAACGAGGCCAAAACTGATCAGCGAGGTATTGTTTCCTTCTCCAGTGCTTTACCGAATAGACATCGTCATGTTGGAATTCACTTGTAGGAGAGACAACTACTTTAGTTTTTCCTATAGAAGGAGATTTGGAATAAGTGGCTCCAGGAAGTTCGGATCAGATAAGGACTGCGTAAGAGGTCTGCTATTCAGAACAGCAGACACTTCTGTCATTAAGGTATGAAGTGATTCATCATCCAACTGAGAACCAGGTTGGTGCATAAAGGAGGCTAAAACACTTCGAACCGAACGAATGAGGCGCTCCCATGCTCCAAACAGGTTGATTCGTCTGAAATTAGGATATAAAGTTATTCTCCAACAGGAAGCGTGTAACTGAGGCTCTTGGTGTTTCTTGAACTGTTCCCTCAACTCTTTGGCAGGGGCTTTCTAGCACCCTACTCTTTGATTTGAAAAAGAATTCTTCAGAATCTGTGTTTTGCCGGAGCAAGATGGGATGAGGAAATCTCTGAAGATCTCAAGTACCAATGGGGTCCGTGGTTAGTTTTGCGGACCTTGAAGAAGTAACGGCACCTCGTTGTTTTCGCCCACAGAAGTTCCACATAGATGAGGAGCAATATGGCGGTGCTTAGGCTCGACTCGAAAATAAAGCACGTCCAACTGGATGTTCCATTGAACACCCAATGTACGCTCTAGAGGCGAATTTTAAAACCGTAGGTCAACATTAGCTTGGTTTGTCCTCTCCGTTGGAATAGAATCCAGGATCTCTGCGAAATTTGACACGAATTTATGCAGCGTTAAACTTGCTTCCCCGCACATGTGTGACGTTTTGCGAATAAGTCCAATCGCCTGCTTGGGTTCTGTAAGGCTCTTGATTCCATCATCTAAATAGAAGTTGTGTTGCACGAAATTACTTGCTGCTGAGCCGTACTTATGCTTGAGGTTATCTGATACTTGCTTTAGGCCGAAGTTGCTACATGAAGGTGATGATCGAGCCCAAACGTATGCACACACATTGCATACACACATGGTTCCTTTGATGTGTACCCATGAAACACCAGGAAACACATGTAGAAACGGTCCTTTTCTGGCATTTTAAATTGATAAAACATTTTTTGAATATCACATCCAAAGGCTACCGTTTCCTGTCAAAACCTCAACAGTATACCGAGAAGCGTGTTGGTTAGGTTTGGACCTTGCAACGAGAGATCATTGAGGGATATTCCTTTGAACTTGGAGCTCCAGTCAAACACAACCCTCAGCTTGTTGGCAGTATGAACCCATGGTGGGGAAGATACCAGACTACTTTATCCAGATCAGAGGGTGGAACAAGAGTTACGTAATTCTTATCGAGCATTTCAGTCATGAACTCAGTGTATTTTTGTTTGACTTCTTGTTGACGATCAAACCGACGCTTGAGACATTTCAGCTTTTCCTCTGCTATCCGACGATTGTTAGGTAAATTGGGTTCTGCACAAAACGGGAGAGGCATAACGTAGTGATTACCCGAGTCTCTAAAGATGTTTGATTTCATCAATTCCCAAAACCTTGCATCTTCTTGTGGCAGTCCGGAGCTTTCTGAGACTTCCTTAAAATCGGACTCAAAGAATTTTAAAATGTCACGAGGTGGCGCGACCACCGAGGCACACGTGCAAGCAGTTTGATTGACATTATCCCTACCTACATCGTAGGCCATAACTCTGTTACTGAGACCATGACTGTTTGGAGAACCACAGTCAACCATGCCAACTATTCCTCCGCCCAAATCTGTTGGTTGCGCAAAAGGTCGGTGTTTGGCTGTAACAACTTCTCTTGGGATGAGCGCTCGACTACAGTTGTATCATATAAGTGCACTAATCGCCTCGGACTAAGATACTGGCATACGTTTGGGCTGCATCTTCTTTAAGTGAGGCCACTTTTTGCACATTGACGCCGTTTGTATATGTGACCTGTTTGTGAGCATAATCGGCCTTGAATATAGGTCAGGCAGGCGAATTTTCTTCAAAGCGTTAAATTCTCTCACCACAAATCCACCGACTCGCTTGGAATGAACACGGTTATCTTCGGCGAATATAGTGGACAAGAAAAGCTAAACATCAAGCCTATCAATATACCCGACGTGTTTCCTTTACTCTTCATAGTACTGAGTCGAAAATGGAACAGTGGTCTTATCAAAGGCAATCACATGTCACTTCAGACTTATGAAAATCAAACAAATTACTGAAAACTTTCTAATAGTAAGACATATTTACAGTAACGCATTATTTGCGAAGGTATTCTACCAAAAACTTCATATATAACTTATTTTAATTTCAAAACCGACTGGTCAGTCAAAATCAAAGAGAATTGCGACAAAATGCTGCGTGGGGAAAAAAACAAAAAAGAACATCAAGCCCATCAGCACCTAGATTCTTTCTGGTGTACCCTAGGATAAAGGATGTGTCTGACTGGGTGTCCAAAACGGCATAGATCAGACGCTGCTTGTTGGGCTGTGGTGTATGGGAGAGATAAACTTGGGCAATCATCGAGCTCAAGCAATTGTCGCCTTTGCAGGTGGCGTTTGAGTATGATCGAGCTAATGTCCTTTCATTGGAGTCAGCAATTTTCGATTGACACGGTTAAAACTCTTGAGCAGTGGGACGCAAGTTAGAAGCTTCAGTACTTAACACTGATGTGCTTTGCGGGCCTCTTGGTAGGCAACTACACAGTCATGCAAAGGATGGGTGGTTCTTGCTGCAAGTTGAGCACTTTGACTTCCTGTTGCATTTCTTAAGAAAGACATCCCGTACAAAGTTTGCGCTTCAAAACAAGGGCGTCCTTTTCCTTTACAGACAGCTTGTGAAACTTGAAGCATTTCTCTATCATATGACCAAGTTTTGAGCAATAAATGCACGTTATTTTATCACTCTTTGTTGCATTAGTAGTCGATTTCCTCGGCCCACTGTGAGCCTTGAAGGACCCGACTTAGAGCTACTGTCCGTTGGCGTTGAGCTATCACCAGAATGCAAGTTCGTGAACGGTTCGTTCGCGATTTCAGCTTCTCTGAGGAGAAAGTCAACAAACATTCCAAAAGACGGAAAAGAAGATATCTCTTTCTGGTGACCAGCCACCTTTTTTCTCCATCGTTGAACTAGCCAATCCGGTAATTTGAGTTGTTCCAGTACTCGCCTTTCTCTTCTACTGAAAGTATCAACAACAGGCGGCCTGGACGGGGAGAGGACACACAGAGGGGAGGCGGAGAGGAGGGTGCCATCAATTACAGTAGGATAAAAACGGGGTTATCAAAACAGGAAGTGACGTCATACTGACGTCACGTGGTGTTTTGAAGCCCCCACGGGGCTATTAAAACAGTGACGTCATTGATTTGAAACCCCAACGGGACTATTAAAACAGTGACGTCATATTGACGTCATATTAACGTCATATTGACGTCATATTGACGTCATATGGACGTCACATGGGCGATAATATGAACGTCATAATGACGTCAGCAGGTGTTTTGGTAGCCCCACGGGGCTTTTAAAACAGTGACGTAAATTATTGTTTTAGAATCTACATGGGTATTTTAAGACAGGTAATTGAAAGAGCGCGCGCCCGTGTGAATGACGTCATGATGAGGTCATTATGACGTCATTATTCACGTGACCTATCATGTGTTACGTGACCTATCATGTGTTATGTGACTCGCACCGTATATGATGAATATTTTCCCGATCAATAACCTTCTGGCCTGAATGGCTCAGTCGGCAGAGCATAGGACCCGTAATGCTGAAGCATGACCCGTAGGTCGGTGGTTCGAACCCGCCCTCGGGCATGACTTTCTGTTTATATTATTAGTCCTGAATCTTAGAAGACCCCTCCCCCTGAATCTTAGAAGACCCCCCTGAATCTTAGAAGACCCCCCTGAATCTTAGAAGACCCCCCCCCTGAATCTTGGAAGACCCCCCTGGGTCCTGAATCTTAGGAGACCCCCCCCCCCAGGATGTGATTCAACACTCCTATAATAGCACGTTGTATGTGCACATATGCATCATTCATGCTCTGGCTGCCGTTGGACACACAGTTGCTCTTACCTGTTGTACGGTTGTACTGTTGAAGAACAAGTGAAGAATTGATTGAAATACACATTTTTGTGACTCTGTGACATCATGTGACACTATGTAACATTTTTGTGACTTTTATAATTTTTGAGATTTTTGTGATTTTTGCGACTTTTGTGACTCTGTGACATCATGTGACACCATGTGACGCTATGTAACATATTTTGTGACTTTTGTGACTCTGTCACATGATGTGACACCATGTAACACTATGTAACATTTTTTGGTGACAGTTGTGATTTTGTGATTTTTGTGATTTTTGTGATTTTTGTGATTTTTGTGATTTTTGCGACTTTTGTCACTCTGTGACATGATGTGACAGCATGAAACACTATGTAACATTTTTTTGGTGGCTTTTGTGATTTTTTTTATTTCTGTGACTTTTGTAATTTTTGTGATTTTTGTGACAGGATGTTACACCATGTAACACTATGTAACATTTTTTGGCGACTTTTGTAATATTTATGACTTTTGTGATTTTGGTGACTTTTGTGATTTTTTGTGACTTTTGTGACTCTGTGACCTCATGTGACATCATGTGACACTATGTAACATATTTTTTGTGATTTTTGTGATTTTTGTGACTTTTGTGACTCTGTGACATTATGTGACATCATGTGACACTATGTAACTATGTAAGATCATATGACTATATGACTATGTAATTCCTATGTAAACATATTTAGTGTAACGTATGTATGTCATTATCAATTCCCGCAATAGACAAGTCGCGATAGCTCACCTAGTAGAGCAAACGGCTAGCAACCTAAGAATTCCGGGTTCGGTTCCCGGCTCTGGAAAACTTTTTCTTGATGTTTTTTTTGGTTCACTTATGTGATTTTGTGAGACTGTGACTTTATGTGACTCTGTGACATTATGTGATTTTGTGACTCTGTGACTTGTTTTAACATAATAGCTATATTTCTATGTCTATTTTCACTGATAATCAGTCATATTTCAATGGTTCCATTACAATAACCACACACACACACAGCATAGGAATAAGTACATGAAGGGTCTCAGAGAGTGGGGGGAAAACCGACCGATAAATTTCAGAGTTCACTCGTTCAGAGAGTGGGGAAAACCGATCGATAAATTTCAGAGTGCACTCGTTCACAGCGTGGGGGAAAACCGATCGATAAATGTCAGAGTGCACTCGTTCAGACCGTGGGGAGGAAACCGATCGATAAATTTCAGAGTGCACTCGTTCAGAGCGTGGGAACGATCAATAAATTTGAGAAGGAAAGGGATTCGCCCTACGTTAAGTCTAATGTTATGTTTTATGTTATAGTAGTTGGAAATTGATTCTTCTAGACCAACTTTAGCAAATGTAGTTTTTAACGCCATATAATGTTTAAAATAGGTTTTTATCATTTTACTAAGCTACTTATTCAAATGTTCTAAAGTTATAGCAGTAGAAAAATGGTGGATCTAGACCAAATTTAACAAATTTAGTTTTTGACAACATATAATATTAAAAATAAGTTTGAACATTTTTACCATGTTGTAGTAGCGGAAAAATGGTGATTCTAGATCAACTTTACCAAATGTAGTTTTTTGACAACATATGATGTATAAAATAAGTTTTAACATTTTACCATGTTGAAGTAGGGGAAAAATCAGGGTTCTAAACCAACTTTAACAAATTTTGGTTTTACACATTTTAGACGATTCTACCACTTGGTTGGTTGATTGTTGGAAAATGGGAAGTGAAAATGTGGATAGTTATGTAGGAAAACTGCGCCTATTCAAATGTGTTCGAATGGCAAGCCTATTTAAAAGACGTGTTCGAATGGCAAGCCCATTTAAAAACACGTGTTAGAATAATTTTTGGAAGATATGACGCAGTGGTATTGTTCAACAAATTGTTCAACATGTTCAACATGTTCAACATGCTCAACATGTTGCACAACATGTTCAACACGTTCAACATGTTGTTGTTCAACATGTTCAAAATGTTGTTGTTCAACATGTTCAACATGTTGTTGTTCAACATGTTCAACATGTTGTTGTTCAACAAGTTGTATATAAAGCTATGCTTAAAGACTTTTCTCATCATTTGAAAAGTGTAGTTTGAACCGAAAGGATGTATACATGCAACATTTGTTCGAAATCTTACAATTGGCCACAAAGGAAAACGTGGTAAAGTTAATTCTAAACATATTAGGACAACTATAAAGTATAAAAGGCAGCCGCTCTCAGACGTAACACGCATTCTGTATCAAGATACTGAAGAGTGAACATGTCTACAGTGAGCGAACAACTACCATCTATGACAATGGTTGTAGAAAAGTCTGAGACGATGCCTGCAGAGCATTTTATAGTAAAGCCTGAGACAATACCTACAGCAAAGTCTAAGGCAATGCCCATGGTAAAGTCGAAGGCGAAGTCACGTCAACAGCGTCAAAGGCGACAACATCTTAGAAAGATAAAACGAGATGAGTTATCAGCTATGACGCTGCCGTGTAAAAAGCGAAAAATTAAGACAGAGCCTAAATTGAAGCAAGAACCAGAGCGTAAAGCTGCTACCACCATGAAGAATATGAGTGTAGACTATTTACCGGTTATGATACCTATTAATGGAGAAATATATATTAAATTGGCGAAATATCAACAGAAAGTGATGGTTAACATTCGCGAATATATTGCGGATCATACATCTGGGAGGTTACATCCTACCAAGAAGGGAATTTTGCTGTCATTGAACGATTGGCACATGTTGAAGAAGCAAATAACGGCAGTGGATCTCATGTTTCAGAAAATGGATCTGTATAAATGCAGTGACTGTCAGAAGATGGTTGAGTAGACAGCGAGATGACTGTATACAGTTTTAACAGCATGAGGAGCTTAGTGGATGCTATGATTTCATCACCCTCAGTGTAGAAGATTGGAGCGAAGGTTTTAAAGCTTGACAAGAACTTGAAACTTAGCTTTGACTCATATGGACATATGCATTTGATATATAGTTAAAAAAATTGTCTTCATATGTAGACTATGAAATTAAAGGGAAATGCGGGTATCTCTGCGCCATCTAGCGACTGAAATGCGCATTACACTGAATATCGCTGAGTTTGAATCCATGTTTACACAGTATAAATAACTACTAAATCCGTCTAGATCGAAAAATTCTTTTCAAAGACAAATAGGGTCGTGTCCAGAAATGGTCTGTATTGATATTTTGTTCCTAGAAGGGCCTATGTCGATGTATTGTCCATTTAAATAATATTACACTGCTTTCACCATTTACCCATTGAGTCAATGGGATTTTGTCAAAAAGATTGTATAATTCTCTTATTGATACGGTGACATTTATTTTTTATTTGCTTAAAGCATTTCGTATGACATGGTCTTCAAATAGGAAAAAAATGAGGCAATTGTCAATTGTGATTATGTGTGATTTTTGCATTCTGATTGAAATTTTTGGGTTTTCCCAATGGTTTCTATAGTAAAAGTACGCGACCTTTCAGTGTCTTTATTTCTCTTATGACATCGGTGA
Organism: Protula sp. h YS-2021; assembly: GCA_949752745.1. Taxonomy (NCBI): domain Eukaryota; kingdom Metazoa; phylum Annelida; class Polychaeta; order Sabellida; family Serpulidae; genus Protula; species Protula sp. h YS-2021. Next base: position 41,000,873 of record OX457033.1, read on the forward strand.
CCACCCTTTTTCTTTTCAATTTTTGAATGTATGCGCTCAAAGCAATAAACTGTGAAAGTATGAAGGAAATGTCAATTGTAGGTGAGATACCCGCATTTCCCTTTAACATGATCTATGTTCATGTGAAGTCAGTTGTTATCAAATTTTAAGTTAAGTTCTTGTGAATCTGCACATGTATTAATATTATATGTATTTGAAATAGTTTTGTTTTTATCATAATTGTACATATTTGTAATATTCAATAAAAACACATATGATGCTTTTCAACTTTTTATTTTTCTCATACAATACTTGGATATAATACATAATAAAACAATACTTGAATATAATACACAATAAAACAATACTTGAATATAATACATAATAATACATTTCTTGAATATAATACATAATAATACAAAATTAACTATAATACCTAATATATGATATATAGTTTACGGGTCAATTAAAACCACTTCAGGAACCTTACGACTTTATATGTTGCAAAGCAAGACATAAATTAATACACAACGCTTAAGTTAATAAAATATTACAGCATTTATAAAGTCTTTATCATAAAGTTTAGTCAAATAAGTCTATTTTTCTTCATCTGTTTCACTCTGTTCACTCTCCAAGCCACTTTCTTCATCACTGCTGTCATCCTCCTCTTCCATATCTAGTAGCTCTTCAAAGAATGCATTGTTTTTCCTTACAGCCGCCTTTAGTGCCTTTGAATGCTTGTAATGTTTTTCATCCACAAAGTAAGTAAAGTCCTTTAAAATCTTTTGATAATGTTGGCTTTGTTCTAGACGCTGGGTATATTTGAATAGTCTCATAAACAGTTGTTTTAGTCCATGTTTATAAATGGGTCGAAGGTCATAGCTTGCTATTTCACGTGCATCTTCAAGTCCTTGTTCTTCATATTCTGAAACCTTTTCTTGAAATTTGTCATCATTGTCATCGTAGACTTCTTGAACCATATCATACCAAACAGAGTCTATTTCTGACTCACTTTCAGAGTCTGTTTCTGACTCACTTTTAGAGTCTGTTTCTGACTCACTTTCAGAACTCCTGTCATCAGCATCCTCACCACACTGCTCCATATGTTTGAGCAAAGCTTCTTCGCTGTTGTATAATGCACCACATTCTGTACAAGTATGTGCATTCTTTTCAGCCATGTTAACGCTTTGACTTTCCATAGAAGACTCATCTAAAGTTTCCGTGAAAGGTAGTTTTACAGGGTTTTCCATATCCGATTCTTCATTCACTTCTGACGTGCGAGCAACCTTTAAGTGTCTTATAAGACTTTGTGGACAATTGTAAGATTTCGAACAAATGTTGCATGTATACATCCTTTCGGTTCAACCTACACTATTCAAATGATGAGAAAAGTCTTTAAACATAGCTTTATATACAACTTGTTGAACAACAACATGTTGAACATGTTGAACAACAACATGTTGAACAACAACATGTTGAACATGTTGAACATGTTGTGCAACATGTTGAACATGTTGAACAATTTGTTGAACAATACCACTACGTCATATCTTCCAAAAATTATTCTAACACGTGTTTTTAAATGGGCTTGCCATTCGAACACGTCTTTTAAATAGGCTTGCCATTCGAACACATTTGAATGGGCGCAGTTTTCCTACATAACTATCCACATTTTCACTTCCCATTTTCCAACAATCAACCAACCAAGTGGTAGAATCGTCTGAAATGTGTAAAAACAAAATTTGTTAAAGTTGGTTTAGAACCCTGACTTTTCCCCTACTTCAACATGGTAAAATGTTATAACTTATTTTATACATCATATGTTGTCAAAAAACTACATTTGGTAAAGTTGATCTAGAACCACCAATTTTCCACTACTACAACATGGTAGAAATGTTCAAACTTATTTTTAATATTATATGTTGTCAGAAACTAAATTTGGTAAATTTGGTCTAGAACCACCATTTTTCTACTACTATAACTTTAGAACATTTGATTAAGTAGCTTAGTAAAATGATAAAAACCTATTTTAAATATTATATGGCGTTAAAAACTACATTTGCTAAAGTTGCTCTAGAAGCATCATTTTCCAACTACTATAACATAAAACATAACATTAGACTTAACGTAGGGAAAATCCCTTTCTTTCTCAAATTTATTGATCGTTCCCACGCTCTGAACGAGTGCACTCTGAAATTTATCGATCGGTTTCCTCCCCACGGTCTGAACGAGTGCACTCTGACATTTATCGATCGGTTTTCCCCCACGCTGTGAACGAGTGCACTCTGAAATTTATCGATCAGTTTTCCCCACTCTCTGAACGAGTGCACTCTGAAATTTATCGGTCGGTTTTCCCCCACTCTCTGAGACCCTTCATGTACTTATTCCTATGCTGTGTGTGTGTGTGGTTATTGTAATGGAACCATTGAAACATGACTGATTATCAGTGAAAATAGACATAGAAATATAGCTATTATGTTAAAAAAAGTCACAGAGTCACAGAATCACATAATGTCACAGAGTCACATAAAGTCACAGTCACATGTTGTCACATAATGTCACAAAATCACATAAGTGAACCAAAAAAAAAAACATCAAGAAAAGGTTTGCCCGAGCCGGGAACCGAACCCGCAACTCTTAGGTTGCTAGCCGTTTGCTCTACTAAGTGAGCTATCGCGGCTTGTCTATTGCGGGAGCTGATAATGACATACATACGTTAGACTAATTATGTTTCCATAGCAATTACATAGTCATATAATCATATAATGTTACATAGTTACATAGTGTCACATGATGTCACATGATGTCACAGAGTCACAAAAGTCACAAAAATCACAAAAGTCACAAAAGTCACAAAAATATGTTACATAGTGTCACATGATGTCACATGAGGTCACAGAGTCACAAAAGTCACAAAAGTCACAAAAATCACAAAAATCACAAAAGTCACCAAAATTACAAAAGTCACCAAAAAAATGTTACATAGTGTTACATTGTGTCACATCCTGTCACAAAAATCACAAAAATTACAAAAGTCACAAAAATCACAAAATCACAACTGTCACCAAAAAATGTTACATAGTGTTACATGGTGTCACATCATGTGACAGAGTCACAAAAGTCACAAAATATGTTACATAGCGTCACATGGTGTCACATGATGTCACAGAGTCACAAAAGTCGCAAAAATCACAAAAATCTCAAAAATTATAAAAGTCACAAAAATGTTACATAGTGTCACATGATGTCACAGAGTCACAAAAATGTGTATTTCAATCAATTCTTCACTTGTTCTTCAACAGTACAACCGTACAACAGGTAAGAGCAACTGTGTGTCCAACGGCAGCCAGAGCATGAATGATGCATATGTGCACATACAACGTGCTATTATAGGAGTGTTGAATCACATCCTGGGGGGGGTCTCCTAAGATTCAGGACCCAGGGGGGTCTTCCACGATTCAAGGGGGTGTCTTCTAAGATTCAGGGGGGTCTTCTAAGATTCAGGGGGGGTCTTCTAAGATTCAGGGGGGGGTCTTCTAAGATTCAGGACTAATAATATAAACAGAAAGTCATGCCCGAGGGCGGGTTCGAACCACCGACCTCCGGGTCATGCTTCAGCATTACGGGTCCTATGCTCTACCGACTGAGCCATTCAGGCCAGAAGGTTATTGATCGGGAAAATATTCCTCATATACGGTGGGAGTCACATAACACATGATAGGTCACGTGACACATGATAGGTCACGTGACTAATGACGTCATAATGACCTCATCATGACGTCATTCACACGGGCGCGCGCTCTTTCAATTAACTGTCTTAAAATACCCATGCAGATTCTAAAACAATTACGTCACAGTTTCAAAAGCCCCGTGGGGCTATCAAAACACCTGCTGACGTCATTATGACGTTCATACTATCGCCCATGTTACGTCAATATGACGTCAATATGACGTCAATATGACGTTAATATGACGTCAATATGACGTCACTGTTTTAATAGCCCCGTGGGAGTTTCAAAACAATGACATCACTGTTTTAATAGCCCCGTGGGGGTTTCAAAACACCACGTGACGTCAGTATGACGTTTTTATCCTACTAATTACACGTGATCTTCTTTATGATTCTACCAAAACAGAACATGTTAAGCACAATAAAAATAGTTTTTTCACCCTCTTATTGTGATTGAAGGATTCCAAATAGATTCCAACTCAAGGCACAATATGAGTAAAACTGTACAAGTAGTTTTTGAAATTTCACTTCAGTGCGATCAAAGACTCTCAGAGTTAGGTGTTACATACAAAACTCATTTAATTAAACTCACAACCAAAGTCGCGAAACAGCTTTTGCGGCTCACACTTAAAGCGAAACGCTTTTTCATTGTGTTCAATCGTGTACTGCTTGTGATCAATGCCAAGGCCATTTGACAAGTACACAACAGTCACGGAGAAAAACATACAAAAAACACCAGCGTAAATGAAACCATTAATACAGCTTTTAAGGATAAGGACTTTTAAAATATGTTGCGTCTATTTAAAAAAATAATATACCTTTTAAGATCTGATCAGTTTTGAAGGGTGTATTTAAAATAGTGTTGTAAAGGTTGGGCCATTTCATCTTGAAAACGACTTTGGCCTCTTTTTGGTTTCGCCCCTTTGACCCGTATAAAACCCCATGCCCTTCTTGGGAGCTCCCTCTCACCTCCTGACCGCAAGCAGCAACAGCACTTGGCAGCATAGTTAAGGCAAGCACGGCAAAGCCCCGGGGTAGAGCCAGAGTCGGAAGTTGCACGCGGCACATTATGTAAGTTTGTTATTTAAGTACTGTATTATATAATATCTCCTACTGTCCTCTTCATTCCTGGTTGCAGCCGACAATAAATGGCACTAGAAGTGTTTTTGGGTTTCGAATCTCACGAAAAAATAGTTAAAAAGTGAAAAAGGACATTCAAAGACACCTTGACTGTCATTGAAGACAAGGTACCAGACAATTATTTCTACGCATGCATTAATACGCATGAGCCTTGTGCGCGAATAGCCGGAAAAGAAGGTGAAGGCCATATTTGTTGTTTTTGTCCGAAAGTGAAAGAATAGTTGATTTTTTTTTTAAATTTTGGCCTTGAAACATAATATATTATTTAAAAATCATAAGTTTTAGTAATACTGTAGCAACTGTTTTTATACGAAGGTAAGCTGAAAAGCTGTTCCATAACGGAGGGTTAACACCAGTGGTAAGAAAGTAATCGTATTCTCTTTATACTTCATTTTCGTAGAGAATGATACTAAGTACTGAATAAAATAATAATTTCTGCGTCAAAAGATATACACTTTTATGTAGTTCCTGTGCGAGAGATATTAGAATTTAACAATTTTCGCGAAATCTCGAAGTTTCGTAACGCCAACCTCAGTTTTCGAGCTTCGTACGAGGAATCTACGGGAGTCGCAGTACGAATATAAGTTGAATATAATTTCATTATTCCAATATATTTAGCTGTTTTACCACAGCGTAATTTCTGAATATTGTTTGCTATTTCCTTCATTTATTTAGCTGTTATACCACAGCAAATTTGATTTCTCCTTTGATTCTATTTGTGTTCCATTTGATTTCATTCTTCCAATGTATTTAGCTGTTTTACAACAGCCTAATTTCTAAATTTATTTACTATTTGCTTCCTTTATTTAGCTGTTATACCTCAGCAAAATTTGATTTGTCCATTGATTGTATTTGCGTTAAATTTGATTTCATTATTTCCTTTTATTTAGCTGTTTTACCACAGCATAATTTCTAAATTTATTATCTGCTATTTCTTTCATTTATTTAGCTGTTATTCCACAGCAAAATTTGATTTCTCCATTTCTCCATTTATTTAGCTATTATTCCATTATTTCTCCATTGATTCTATTTGTGTTAAATTTCATTTCATTATTTCCGTTTTTTAGCTGTTTTACTACAGCGTAATTTCTAAATTTATTGTTTACTAATTGCTTTATTTATTTAGCTGTTATACCACACAGATTTCGATTTCTTTCAAATAATCTAGGCTTCGATATAAAAAGGAGAGAGAGAGAAAAAAAGAAAACTCCCTATGATTTCTTTCGTTCCTTTGTTTAATACTTATACTAATCCTCTTATTGTTGGTAAGTGTATATTAAAAAAAATTGAGTAGACGCTTAAAACACTTTAACAGTCATTAGTTAATGCTTATAGTAGCATGAACTAAACATCTTTCTCCCTAGCAATAGGATTATTGTGTAGTTCTAGAAATAAACAGTATATATATTTTTCTTTTCTTATAAAAAGAATTTAGTACTGTCTCATGAAAATAGACAGTTTAAGTATTGTGTAGTTCTAGAAATAAACAATATATGTCTATATATTCTTCTTTCAAATATTATATTTTCCTTTTCTTTTCCTAGAAATAGAATTTAGTACTGCCTCATGAAAATAGTCAGTTTAGACCTCTAGAAATAAACAAATATAAGTGTATATTCTTAAAATTCTTCGTGTTTCGTGGTGCCTACAAACACCGCTTTTATCCTAGCAATAGATATTACCCTAGTGATAGGTTATTTCCTTTGTGCATGTGAATAGTGGGTATCATGTGTATGCCTAGAGATATAGGTATTTCTTTTCCTTAGTTACTTCCTGTACGTGTTTGCACATAGCTGTAAAGTAGATTTAAGTAGATTTAAGACTAGTTAAGCTAGTTAAGTTGGAAGGAGGTGTATGTGGACAAATGGAATCGGACTCGGAATACAACGGTTTTGTGTACAAACACAAAGACTTGGGGAGCACCCCTGAAACAGTTCCAATGTCTTTGGCATCAGGCGGAGACACAGAAACTAGTTTCAAACCAGATGGATTAACATCCACACCTATATCACCTTCACTTGGTGAAAAACAAAGACTTACTGAACATTTGGTAAGCCTGCGGGGTGCTTTGTCACCCTCACGCCAACTTTCATCACCTAACAGAAACGATACGGTTTCCGACGGGCGACCACGACTTCAACAGTTATCAACTGATCATAATACATAAATTACAATGCAGTACACACCACAATTTAACAAGACCTCTGCATTGTCGAATTCACCGGTAGGCACAATTCAAGTCAAACCAAGCATAACTCAAACCTGTTTCAGTGCAGAACTCAAAGCCAGGAGGGATAACCAAAATCCAACAACATGATCAATTCTTGAGATTACGAAAAACATAGATGACCTTCGGAGAGATGTTGAAATAACAAAACTAGCTTTGAAAAGTTTGAAGACGATTATAGGAGAGGAGAAAAGATGAACAGATTTGGAGACAGGTTAAAACAGATCGAGTCAAATTGCAATAATGTACTGACCCAGATGAACACCTTTAGAGATAAGGTTTATCGGATCTTGGTCATTTTCAGTCCCAAATAGACCAGACAAAAACTTTTGTGGCTACAGAAATTAAGAAGACGGGGGGACATTTGGATGAAAAAAATGAACCTTTACAAATCACAATAGCCAGTATGGAGCAAAACCTAGCCAAGGTTGAACGGCTTTTGGAAGGCCAATCAGAAATCCGGGCCATGGTGCACTTGAGTGACGAGTTGCAAAATCGTTACTTGAGTCGACACCATGACCGTACAGCTCAACCTGAAATCTTTAGGCACCGGGATGCATTGTTGCTTCAAAATGAATACAGTATTTCTAACCCACTCGACACACCTCATGACTATCCAACTCCTCCTCCGATCACACGAGTGGGGACACAGGATGTACGAACTCATAATTCTGGAATTAGTCAGTCAGTTCTGAATGCAACATTTCCTCAACCATTCTCCAAAGACAGCGCACCAACAGACACGACAAATCCTTTGTCTCATCAGCCAAAAAATTCCATACATAAGCAAGACAACATTAGAGCGCTGTAAACTAGGCATATTGACGGTGTGCACATTCCATCAAACACGAATCAGACTGCTACTGATACATCACCAACTAGGCATATTGGTTGTGTGTCAGGCGCATCTGATACTAACAATTTAGGACAGGGTCATACAGTGACATCTAGTAATAGGGTCAGTGTCCCTAAAGTGTCTGGCTACAGCGCAGATAACAAAGATCAAAATACCGCCATTTCAGGACAAGCACAAGGCGAAAATAAAACAGAAAAACCACAACAAAAATCAGACAAATCTCACCCGACCAAATATTAAATTTACCAACAGTTTGTAAAGCTTAACAAGTTCACTGGTTCTTCCGAAGACAATAACTGGATAACATTTATTCATTACTTCGAGCGGTTGTGACAGTGGTGACTGCCTCAGTAGCCATGCTGCTGATTACTTCGCCTCGTTACCTCTAGAGCAACAGACGGACTGCGAAGTACTCAAGAATAACTTAGAAAAACGCTTTTACAAGAAGGAGGACCCAAGATCAATTAGGAAAAATTCTTAACTTTTAAACAGAAGTCAGGAGAAACTATTAATGAGATTGCGGACGAAATTATAAAGCTAGGTATGGAGGGGATTGAAGGAATTAGTCAGGAAATGATGGATCAAATGGCAGCGGACGCCTTCGTAGATGGCGTACAGCACAAGGCGATTGCCTGGACCGTAGCCAATCAAATGCCTACTTCTTTAGAAGAAGCCGTACGTCTTTTAGAAGTAGCAATAACCAATCAAAAAACTATTCTGGGAGACAAAAGTGTTAGGCAGCCAGCACTAGATTCTTCCAGCGTGAGGGTAGTCCGTAAAAATGACAATGAAACAACTAAGTTGGCTGGTAAAACCGAATGTCGCCTATCAATGTGCAACGGTTAAGAATGGAGTCAAAACAACTCTCTCCGATGAGAGACAAAAATTTCAAACGCACTGAGTACTCACAATGCTCCCCTTCTAGAAAAGGAAGGGTTCAAGGAGAACGTAGTGTGTACTCACAACGTCATTACAATAGATATGACAACGGTTTCTAAGGGCCCAGTGCATATTCACCACGTTCCCCCTATTGGACTGACCATAGTTATGACGGATATTCCTCATACCGACGTTCCCCTTATAGATATGAGCGTGAATGGGAAGAAAGTGACGTTTTTTCACATTCTCCATACAGGAACGAGGGAGAACACTGGAATAGAAATGTGGGTTATTTCAGGCTCCCTATTCGAAATCTTGAGAGAGATTAACGGTCTCCTGAGACCTATAGATCTTTTTACCGATCACCCGGTAGGACTTATGACCGCTCTCTTAGGTTTGAGAACGGGAGGACTATGGAGAAGTAGAGCGACTCGAATATAGGACATCAGGTAGTGCCCCTTCACAAAGGTATAGCCGTAGGGAAGAAGGTCCTTACACAAGTGAAAAGGACACTCGAAGCGCAATGACGTCTATTGATTCAAAGCTTGATAAGTTTTGCAAAATCATAACGCAGAGTTTTTCAAACATTGGAGCGAATGAAATTGAATGTATTCGCTGTGGAGGTAGAGGACATTTCGCCCGAGAATGTGCTACTCAAATTAGTCCTAGAAGACGATTTAGTTCAACCCGTTCCAAACGCATAGTATTCACAGAACCGGTAAAAAAGAAAGGGCCGAACTCTTAGACCCTGTGGTGTCGATAAGAAAGGGCCTAGGTGACCTCGGCCCCAGAACTGACGTTGACGTAAGAGGTTGTCCAAAATTGGAAAGCATATCAGAGTCACATTAAGAGACTTTGCGGTATAACACAGTGAGGGAAGTAACGTTACTGAAGTCTGATCATAATGATCTGACACCTGTAATTGACATCAGTCTAAATCACCAGCAGGTAAATGCTGTTGTCGATAGCGCGGCACTAGTAACTGTAATGAGTGAGAAGCTCTACCATTCATTAGCTACACCATCAAAATTATTAGAAGCTATTGGACTGAAAGGTGCAGGTGAAAATTAATATTTTAGAGCTCATTTGGCAATGAATATTAGTTTCAAAACTCGTTCACAATTCGTCGTCCTTGACAAGATTTATGTAGCCCCAATCACGGATGATTTGATTTTGGGTATAGACTTCATGAACAAGTACAAAATAACAATTGATTTAGGTAACAATGTCTTCAAATTAAAAATAAAGAAATCCGAATTAAATTCAGGAAGAATTCTACAGGGAAGGAAGTTTAGGTCAGCAGAGTTTTCCTGATAAAGAGGGTTAAGGTACCGGCTAATACCTCTATCATGGTCTTGGGTAGTACCACTCTTGCGGGAGAGGGGACGTTGTCTTGGAAGGTACTACAAACTAAAAAGGGTTATTGATGCCGAGAATTTTAACAAAGTCCGCGAATAACATCGTGGTAGTTTTAACCAACCTCAGTGATCATCCCAAACTGCTAAAAAAAGGACATTTTTTGGGAGTAGCAATGCAGTTGGGAGAAATCCTGGAGATTCTAGTAATTTGGCAGGATCGGACGTTCAGCTAAACGTGCCGGAGACTGAGAAATCGTCTGCCGGTTTGCTTGTGTTTGAGTCGGACATCGAGAGCTCCTGCCCTGACAATGCTATTCAAGTAGGTGGCACTGAGAAATCGTGTCCTGGGTTGTTCTCAGTAACCTCGGGCATCAAGAAATTGTGTCCTTAGTACTCTACACTGGCTGTGCAAGCCGGTAAAACCGAGAAATTGTCCCGTAAGACTCATGGCTCTGAAGTACCCCAGCAATACCTGTTATTCGGAGAACAGGAAGTGATGCGTCCACTGATCCTCGAACGCTTACCCTAGACGAGTGGAAGCAAACACTTCCAAGTCATGTACGGGAGTTATTTCTGACTTCCAGTAAGGATTTAAATATTGGACAATGCGTGGAACTTGCCAAATTCCTCAAGGAATTCGATTCCGTGTTTGCTAGGGATGATGACGACCTGAGATTTTTCTCAGGGGTTACTCACCGAATCGATACAGGAAATGCGACTCCAATACGACAACAAATGCGCCGAACACCTTTAGGTTTTCAGGAGGAAGAGGAGAAGCATTTGAATAAGATGCTAGATATGGGAGTCATTCGTGAATCGAATTCTGAATGGACTAGTCAACCGGTGTTAGTTCGGAAGAAAGATGGGTCTGTGCGATGGTGCATCGACTATCGAAAACTTAACAACTGTAAAGGACGCTTTTCCATAGACCTCCATTCGGGATCCTGGCAGTTGGGTGTTCATCCAGACGATATTCACAAAACTGCGTTCATCACCAAATACGAGTTGCATGAACATGTCAGACTTCCATTTGGTTTATGTGATGCACCCGCGACATTCTCTAGGGCCATGCTGTTAGTCCTCAGAGGACTAACGTGGAATGCAATTCTGGCTTATTTAGATGATATCGTGATTCTAGGAAAATCTTTCGATGAGCATATCGACAATCTACGCGAAGTCTTTACACGATTCAAGACGTTTGATATGAAGCTGAAACCCGGAAAATGTGCCCTATTTAAAACGGAGATCAAATTCTTAGGCAGAATAGTGAACAGGAAAGGAATCACTCTACACCCAAATCATATTGAAAAGGTTAGGGATTGGCCTGAACCGAAGACTGTCAATGAAGTCGAAAAATTCTTAGGATTTGTAAATTATCACAGAGATTTCCTTAAAAATTTGGTAGAAGTTTCATCAAGTTTGTATGAATTGACGAAAAAGAATGTGGAATTTATATGGACAGACAGACATCAGAAATCCCTTGATACTTTGAAAAGATGCTGGTGAATGCGCCAACTTTAGGGTTTCCGGACCAGACTTCCAAATATATTTTAGATACTGCTGCATCGTTGACCTCTATTGGCGGTCAACTCAGTCAAATAAAGTCCGATGGATCGGAAGTCGTTATCAGTTACGGTTCGCTGGTACTCAATCCAACCCAAAGAAATTACTGTGCAACCAGACTCGAGTTGCTGGTGGTTGTACAATTTACCAGACAATTTAGGCATTTTCTTTTAGGGCGTTCTTTTTATATTCGAACCGATCACAATTCATTGACCTGGCTAACAAGATTTAAAAATATTCAGGTTATTTTGGCGCGGTGGCTTGAAGAGTTAAGCCAGTATGATATGGTCATATTACATCGTGCTGGCATTAAACATGTGAATACCGATGCCCTTTCACGCATACCCGACGAATAACGATTTTGTAATTGCTATGAAGCCGGAAAGGATCTTAGTAGTTTGCCTTGTGCTAAGAATGGGATCCTGTGCAAATTTTGCCAAAGAGCCTATGTCGAATGGGCCCGATTCGAAGAAGACGTTGACGATGTTATCCCTCTGGCAGCGAAAGCACCAGGGAATGCATCCTTAATGCTGAAGCAAATAGTTTCTGATGAAAGTGGAAACATTTCGTCAGAACATTGGCTTCCTGGATATTCAGCAGCGGAATTACTCGAGTTGCAAAGACATGATCCAGTATTTGGCACTTTGCTGAAATGGATAGACAAACAGACAATAGACGAGGATGAATTTGCCTTATCAAGTCCGGGAGTTAAGAAATTTTGGCAATGCAACTCCCAATTGGTGATTCGAAACGGTTTATTATATTATCAATGAGATCAGAATCCGCATCCACCGAAATATCTGTTTATGGTTCCAGAGAGTATTATTAACGAAATTCTTGGAATTTGCCATGACAATCCTCTGGCTGGGCATTTAGGTTTTGATAAAACTTTACACAAAATTAAGCAATCCTTTATTTGGTACCACATGGCGACAGATTGTAAAGCTTATGTCAAATCCTGTAGTGTTTGCAACAAACAGAAAAAATCTGCTGCTAAACCAAAACCGAAATGCAAAGCTACCACGTATCAGCCCCGATGGAAAGGGTTCACATCGATGTGTTGGGCCCTTTTGTCCCAAGTAAACGTGGCAACCTTTACATTCTAGTGATGGATGACCAGTTTACAAAGTGGATTGAATGTTACCCTATCCCAGATCAATCAGCCGAAACAGTGGCAAAAACCACAGTTGATGGATTCATTTCTAGGTTCAAGGGTCCTCTGCAAATATTTACAGATTAGGGTAAAGCTTTTGATGGAAAGCTTTTTTCCGTGCAGTTTCTGACCTCTTGCAAATCTCCAAATTGAGAACCACTCCATATCATCCTGCATCAAACTGGCAGGTAGAGTGATACAACAGAACAATATTGAAGATGATTCAATGCTTCTTGAATGAAAAACAAAACACTTGGGATGATCATTTGCAACAGCTTGCGAGAGCCATTAGAGCTTCTCCTAATCGACAAACTGGGTTCACACCCAATATGTTAATGTTGTGTAGGGAAGTCTGGCAAACCGTTGACCTCTATTTTCAAGGTTGGGTCAAATCGGATTCAAGCGAGCCAGATTATGTCAATACGTTGCGAAGAAAAATGCTAAAGGCTCAAGAAACTGCCAGAACCACTTTAAAAATGACCCAGAGGAGACACAAAAGAAAGATTATGACTTAAAATTACAGCATGCTAAATTTTCTGTGGGTGACACAGTGTACAGACTAAATAACCTATGGAAAATTGGTCAAAGCAATAAATTGAAAGCTCCTTTTAGCGGTCCTTTTCTAGTGGTCGAGGTTTTTTCGCCAACGTTGATAAAAATTAAGGACAGGAAAAGAAAATTGGTAATACATCACAATAATGTGAAGTTATGCCAAGATAGAGCTCTACTATTATGGCTTAGGAAGCTTCGCCATAGCCTATTCGCGCAGGAAACTGGGAAAGAAATCGGTAGAGATGATGAGGAGAGATCTCGAAGTGACAGCTATGATTTAGACCTCCTCCTTAACGGCTATAATGACAGACCGGAAATACAGCAAGTAGAAAATTTACAATGTGCCGTTATTCCAGATGTAAGTATACCTGAACAAACAACACGTACAGAAAGGGCAACTAAGAAACCTAAGTATCTAGATGAATTCACCAGCTGAATGAATTCACCAGCTGAAGACGAGATGACTTAGCAAATGATTAAGTTGTTTAGTGTACTTAAGAAATTTACTTTTCAGGAATTCTACAGTTCCCAGCATCACAGACCCCAGTTTGATCCCTTTTCCCTTCCTCAGAACGATTAAGTTTGCAAAGTTTGTTTCACATGTGATCATAATTTTTGGCTGAAAATTGCCCCGCGCGTTATCAGAAGGAAGTTCCCAGCATTGCAAACCCTCAGTTCGATACTCTTTCTTTCCCGCACAATGGTGTGGTGTGTGAAGTATGCTTCAGTCGTGATCATCGGTTTTCAGACACGAATTGCCCCGCTTGCTCCCATTTTAAGATCGGGATTATAACTAGTTTTAAAGGGCCGATAATAGCGGATGCTGTACCAAATGCTTACTTTTGGTCAGCCGGGTTGAGTGCGAGTGACCTGATGTGGACTCGTGTCCAGTCGTGGCCGGGGAAAAACATAATGGGACAAATTCACATGAGGATGCGCAAACAGCTCAAGTATTAGTTGAGGTATGGCAGTGCTGATGTTCCGCTCTGCACCGTTGGTGATTCCTTCCTCGAACATTCCAAAAGACGCGACTGTCGCAGCCCATCCACACGAACGAAACGTAACGGTTACGAATGTTTTGGACGATCTGTTACACCTCATGTTACGACCGCGGATGTTCCCTGCGTACCGACGATTGGCGTTTCCACCACACACGCGTCTCGTGTTTCAACGTTATCTGAACTCTACGCTGTACCTGTTACACCTCACGTTACGCCCTCGGATGTTGCCTGCGTACAGACGGTTGATGTTTCCACCACGCGCGCGCCTCGTGTATCGACGTTATCGAGCACAGCTACCTCCTCTATTAACGTTTCATCTCGCTCCAACAGTAAAAAAACCCTGTACATTCATTAACTCAGTGCAACTGGAGTGCCAACAACGCAACACGTCATCTTTCTCGCCAGCATAGCTCGCCATATCTTTTTAAACGTTACGATTTTGGCCCGGTAAAGGCACGTTGCGAACAGATACTGAAATTGTTGACGGAAATCGCTACAGTATTAAACGTGCATAACGTTAACGACCTCACTCGTTTCATGCGACAAAATCATCTGTCGGTGGCTCCGTCGGAGTAGGTGGGTCCATTACACAGAGAAATCGTGGAGGAGTTCCACCTGTTTCTGGCGGACCCACTGTCTAGTCAAAATATTGGCTTTCATACGTCGAATTGTCTGTCGGCTCTTGCGTGGAACGAGAATGTACTCCTACTTTACTCGAAATTATCCCCGATTGATCTGGATTTTTTAGCGGAGAATTATGCTTCTCAACGTCAAGGCGATCTAGCATGCTAACATGGATTTTCCGAGAGACGTTGCCACAACATCTACATCTTCGTGTATCGGTAGTGACGTACAGTGCGCCAACGCAGAGCAAGTGCTCACCACCGCAACATCTACGTCTTCGTGTATCGTTAGTGACGCATCCTGTACCTCCGCAAATCAAGAGCCCATCACCACAACGGCTACGTCTTCGTGCATCGTTAAGGCTGTACCGTGTGCCTACGTAGATCAAGGGACCGCCATCAATTCGGATCATAACACTTTGGAGAATACGAGTCCTTCCTCCCATCATAACGTGTCATTTCCAGTTGCCATTAATGACACAGTGTAGACGCTATACCGAATAGAAGTGAAGATGGAACGTACTTCTTGACGTATGACAATCCGTATGAATATGCTGTACGTGGTGCCGACGCTTACTGCCATCTAGAAAAACTCGCTGAAAAATTGGGGAAAACCATACCTTTCGATCAGCTTTTTGGGGGGATCCAAGCGAACAGAGAACTTCAATATGTAGTCACGTAGTTTTGCTATCCAAATAGTTTTCCGTGTTATGAAATACGCAAACAGATTCTGGGAAATTGCCGTTTCTTTACCTACATTGGTTACCACCCGAAATTAGTCAACTCCCAGAACCCGAGCATGGAAATTATTCAGACGATAAAATATGCCGTTGAAACCTGTCCAAAAGTTGTGGCTATAGAAGAGATTGGTTTAGATTACTCATTAGACGGGTCAAACAAGAAAGCTCAACAGGAGATTCTAAAAGAACTTTGTGTTTTGGCAAAACAACGAGGCCTGTCTATAGTCATACATTGAAGAGAACACACGAAATACAATCCCCTTCAAGCTTCTCTGGATTGTCGAATATGCTCTGGGAAATACTGCCCCAAGATTATCCCATCTACAAGCACAGTTTAGTCAACAATATTGAAGCGAACCTGTGGACCTCTAGATTCAACAACGTTATTTTCGGCATCAATGGGATTCTTTTTTATAAGAACCTGTCCTATTTTGATTCTCTTGGCACATTCTTGATAGTGGAAAATCTCGGTAGAATGGTTTTAGAATCCGACGCCCCGCATCTTCACCCTTACGGCCAACAAAACATAAATTTTCCTTCATCAATTTTTATCATTGCCGACAAAATTGCAGAACTTCTCAAAATCGTCGTGAAAATTGTCTTACAGAGCACCCTCAATAACGTAATATAATTTTTAAAAAGTCCGAGTTGAACTGAGTAGAGGAAATCAACGTGTCTGTACAGTATATATATTGTTGTCAGACTGATGCTTTATTAGACGGGTATTATTGAATTATTGCAACTGGGTCGAGAAATCATCAGAACTATATCTGTCGCTGAGATATCGCTATCAATTTTTGTATGTATCCTGTTTGTATTCCTGATTCTGCTTGGTTTATAAACTTGGCCGAGAAATTGGTCAAAGAATAAATTTTTGTAGAATTACCGTTAGACTTGCATGCATTCTGTTTATATTCCCGCTTTTGCTTGGCTTGTTAACCTGGCCGAGAAATTGGCCAAAGAATAAATTTTTGCAGAATTGCAGTTAGATTTGCATATATTCTGTTTATATTCCCGCTTTTGCTTGGCTTATTAACTTGGCTGTTTATATTTCTAATTGCGCTCGACCTATTAACTACTGGTCGGAAAGGTAGTCAAGAAATCTACATTTGCAGATGTGCTTGACTGGGGAATCTGTTATAGTCGAGCAATCGCTGTAGCAGGTAATATTAGTAGCGCAGACAGACATGCCTGTATCGTAGCTAATAGTGCATGTAACATGTCTGAAGATTAGATTAATTTCTTATTTTGAATGCTTTAAGTATTTATTTTGGGACCTTTCCCCTTTCATTCATCATGCATGTATATACGTTCATGTGAGTGTAGTGTGAACTTGCGGTTAAGTTAAAAAACGGGGGTGGGGGAGTAGTGTTGTAAAGGTTGGACCATTTCTTCCTGAAAACGATTTTGGCCTCTTTTTGGTTTCGCCCCTTTGACCCGTATAAAACCCCATGCCCTTCTTGAGGGCTCTCTCTCTCTCACATCCTGACCGCAAGCAGCAACAGCACTTGGCAGCATAGTTAAGGCAAGCACGGCAAAGCCCCGGGGTAGAGCCAGAGTCGGAAGTTGCACGCGGCACATTATGTAAGTTTGTTATTTAAGTACTGTATTATATAATATATCCTATAGACCTCTCCATTCCTGGTTGCAGAACAACAATAATACCAACGCTAAAATAGTAATTTAAAGACACGATACATATTATGCAGTTTGCGACCGGGAAACAGGTGAGAGAGAATTCTATTTACAGCCACTTACACGGGTTTTCTGTATTTTACTTAAAAATAGTCTGAAGCCCTAAAGAGCTATCGAAAGATGTCAGACTCGCGGATAATATTAATGAGTATATAATCTCTACCACCGACTCAATTTTAGACGAAAATATGCCGTAATGTGTAAAAAATTATGCATTAAAGAGGCGGAAAATAAATAGTTATGTGTATACGGAGCTTTCACATTTACTTCAGCTCAGGGTACTTGTAGATTTAATACGAAGACTTTTAATTAAATTTATACCCTCAGTGCTTGAATCCTCGCTAATTCCCCCACCCACTTCCTGACATTACTCGCGCTTTGAAATTCTACGGACTAATGACAGTACACCAAAGCCAAAGCGTTCTTTGTGAGACTATGAAGGTGGAATACAAAAGTTATTCCTTTGGGCCTGAAATATAGATCACATGAAAAGTTGTGATAAAATGTCATCAAAAGTTGAATATTGATTTTATTGGCAAAGACATTCAACTGTTTTGGACTACTTGCCATTCCTAGCTTTCCTGCCATACCACCACATGGTTACATCCTTTAATCCCCCATCCCGTAATTACAGGCAATACAGTCTCTCCAACTTTGAATTCAATGAATTACTGATAGCAGAGCGAGAAAAATGTTGACTTGTTAATTGTTCACATATTCCTTTTTATTGAATGTATAATTAGAAAAAATACTACAGATTTGAAGTGTATAGAGTATCCATTCATGTGTACCCTGAAATAAGAAAACAGACAGTGCATATACCCAGCAAACACATATCCAGCAAACATTCCATCGTCAATCAGTAAAATCTAGATTGGAAGTTGCGACGTCGGTCCTACCAAACCACACAACTCTAGTTGTGATTTATTTGCTATAGGTCGCCACCATAGACCAACACCTTGAAAACGTCTGACCAGATGTTGAATAGACGTCTGATAAACAGCATTGCTTAGTCGTTGCTTTCGATCGCAACAAAAAACGCAACTCTCTCTGAGTTAAATCAACTACTTTGGTAGTACATTGGCTAGACGTCAAAAACTCAACATTGTATAGACATCAGATTCATAATGATAACAACAGTATTGTGTTATTATTCACCTGAATTGGATATGACAGGCCACTTTCAAAATAAGAAAAGGGCACATAAAGTACGAGAATTTCAAGAGCGTTTTTCCACCTTTTTTAAAAATATTTATGGAAATCGACTTTACATATATCCAGCGTGATTGGGTGACTCACGGGCAAATGTACTGTGGTGAAGGATGATCACACTATAGTAGTCGCTGAATAGATAGTTATTTTAGATTGATATTTTTCTGACGTCTTTGAACGTTGGGAGATCACTATTTGTAATCTTTGCACAAATTTGTATCCTCAACGTTAGACGTCGGATAATCGACGACTGCTCATCTTCGGAAGGAAGACGTTGTTTTGACCTCCATAAACTGCCGATCCGAGTTGGTTGGAGTGTCCATTCAAAGATTGCGCAACGGCCCAGTGCTTAAATGAGCTCATAGTTTAAAACTCAATTAGATGCTCAAAGACGTCAAAGCTCTATCAATTAAGAGTTTAAAATAATAAACTTGTTTCTTGGCCTTAACGCATATCTTCAGGTTTCACTCATTACGATTGCTGTCGCAGACCACCCCAGTAAGTGGTGGTCCACGTTTAAAGTGTCATAGCACGTGCCAGTGAGTAAAATTCAATGGCATTTAAAACTCTTTGGGAATATGAGCACTGAAGCACGACATACAAACTTGAGAAATGGATCAGTTCTACAGAAAAATGAAAAGCTGACATATGTTGCTTTGTAAAGCAAGTGAGAAAACGCGCGAATTGAATCACAAGCCTCGGTGAGATAGTTAGGCATTCAATTCGGTATTCAGAAGTAGGAAGCGTGTGAGCTTTTCAGCATAAAATATCGTGTGTGAAGGCAAAGAACTGATATTTATATTGCAAGGGACCTATGGAAACTCAGGTCAAGTGTTCGACCTGTCAAACCCTCTTGGTCTGTACACTGATACCACCTGGTAGCATTAGCAGCAGCATTTAAACTGAAGGGCTGTATTCATCACTCCAGTATCTTACCGAGGTTGTATACTGGGGGCGCCATAACATATTTCACATGTTATATGAATAAATCGGTGAGGCCCGATTTCGTGCAAGGCCTTTCATCTTAAACGCTTATAGCGGCCTGTTTCAGAGAATAGACAGAAGTAACAACTACGTATATCATTGTTGTAAAACTTTGAGATGAATTGTGGGACTGACCGATACTATGAGTAGAATCTGTTTTGATCTGCCTGCCACTGAAATCTGTTCGCGCATCTATTTCTCAACCTGTGTTTCGCTGCTGCTGCATTACACCTACACAGTTTTGGGCGATTTTAAAATTTTAACTTTAATAAGAGTTGAATTTGAAACTATTTGGTGGTATGATTTCTAAAATAAAATGTCCCCTCACCACATAATTATCGTTATAAAGTGCATTTAATTTTATAAAGATATTGATAGGCCGTCTTGTATTGATTATCTACTCAAAAATATACGTTTCCTTGCTAGTCGATATATGGAGAAAATATTCAGATATACTGAGTCACATTTGTAAACGATATTTTTCTGTTTTTAATATTTTTTAAGACTTTTGGTACTTTTGGATAAAGACCTTAATAGAAATGTTATTAACAAACCAATTTTTTGTCATCTTCTATTTTTTCACTTCAGGCCAAAAATAACGTTAAAAGTTTGTCTTCGAGCTTTAAGAAAACATTTACCCATATTAAGGACGCAAATGCTCGAAGTTTATCACAGACTGTGCAATTTGTAGTGATAGTTAAGAAAATAATGGAGGCAATAAATAAAAATGAGACCCCATGCTTGACTCACCTCTTGCTTGACTGGCATCATTTTTTTCAAGTGAAGCCGAAAGTTATTTCTATCATTAAATAAATTAAGAAGATTGTTGTAGATTTTTCTTAAATATTCTGGTTACTTCTCACGCAGCAATAGAGTACAGAAAGTACTGAATAGTGCAGAGGTGGTATCACAAAATCAGTAAGAATTTCCAGATGGCAATATTTCATGCGCTACTTCAATCAAAAGAAGCAAACCCTGAGTGCGTTATTTACAGAACTTGACACGGTTTGCTCGTGGAAAACAAGTCACAGCATTGAGTAAAAGATAACGACTAGAGAAGGACAGCTTCATGGTACTTCTCAGCTAACAGAACAGCAAATCACTTGTAATGTTACAATTGTGCTCTTATTTGTTACAGGGACAGGTAAACTGGAACAAAATAAAATAAAACTACATCTATCAGAAAGATCGTTCTTGTAAAAGTAATGTATTTCTAATGTAACATATGTTTTAATGATTTACAATGTGGAACTTTATTTTTTTATGTGTTAGCTTGAACAAAAATATAGGGCATAAAAAGCTATTGTAGAATGTCGCTTAAGGTGGCTTTCTTATTTCTTAACATTTGGATATCTTTAAGTGAATTTAATTATTTTATATGCAATGGTGGACAAGCTGACAAGCGATTGTTTAATCTACAGTTCTATAAAACAACTTGGGCATTCTTTAAAATGGAATATAGTCGTCATTTTTTAGTATGGCTGGTCACAGGCATAAAATAGAAAATGGAAGTTTTTTCTTAAACTGCAATAACATATATTGATTAAGCATTTCGTATGCATGAAGTCCGTTTTTAAATACTGACGTGTAATTAGATTATAAGGAATAAAATTTTCTATCCCAGTTGACAACCAAAATATTCTCAAAATGCATATTTTACATTCAACAGCAATTCGTTTACATATGGAGGTGCGTGGGGATAAAAAATAAACATGGCGTATTCAAAATTCAGTAAAATATCTTGCATTTGTTTGAATGCTTTAGAAGAGTTTGAGGAGTTTTCTGCATAGCAGGTACTCGTACACTTATTTGAATGGCATTAAAGCTGACATTAACACCATCGTTTTATGACGACAAACTACATGAGTGCGTGGTTTAATCTAGTAGCCAAACGCAACCCTGCACATCTCATGACTGGCCTGAAAGACAAGCGCAAACAGTTTGATCCAGTAATCCCCCCGAAGCCTGTAGCAGTACTAGTACAAACCTAAAAGGCAAATGCCAGCTATTTCATCCTATTAACTCTCCTGCAGCCTGCTGCACTGTCAATACGAGCTTCAAAGGCTAGTATGAACAATATAATCGTAGAAACTCTCCCACAGCCTGCAGCACTGGAACACAAGCCTGAAAGACGAATGTGAACAGTGTGCAAAGCTGAGAAATGAGAGAGTTTTGGGGTTTGATTCCTTCAAAGTCTTTCAAGCAAGTGCATATATATATATATATATATATATATATATATATATATATATATATATATATATATATATATATGTATTAATCATTACTGCGTAGGTTATGTTGCAATTTGAATTGTATAACTAAATATATTTATTTCAACGTTTGTGGAAATGACATACCTCCAGTTAAATAACATCCCGTTGTTTACAATATGAACTAAGTGAAGTAAAGTGTCTAAAAGAATTAAGCATAAATTTGGCAGTTATTATCTGACGCTTTACCCTTGTAAAAAATCTGGAATATTTCAGTATATATCGGGTCACTTGGATAATAATCATATATTGTAAAGTACATATGGATAATGAGGGAATTGATTAACTGTACCGTAAAAACAGAAGCAGATACACCAGAAATTGTGTTTGTTGCATGTAACTTGATCATCATTATTCTATGGGTTGTTGGTATCCCTGCGAATTTCTTAAGCATTGCTGTCGTTCTTGTGTATAAGAAATTGCGGACAGATGTGAATGTATTAATCACAAATAAATCAATTGCAGATGTGTCATTTTATATCTTCCCGATGACATTGCAATTTGTTCTGTTCTACAAAGGAAATTGGCTGCCAGAACTGTGGTGCACATTTTTGGGAGCTATCTCACATTACCTCATTGGCATGTCGCTGATATTTCTTTGTGCTATAGCGCTTAGCCGACTGCTGCTAGTAAAATACATAAAACTATACCGTATGCTCTATGGTGGTGAGAGATTCAAAGTTTTGCTGCTAGCTTTGTGGATTCTACCATCATCTGTTTTCCTTATTCTACCAATGACTGATGTTTGGGGTGGTTTTGCTTTCCATCCCGCAGTTCGCACATGCGCATTTCGACAGTGTCAAGACAGAGCATACAAAATGACGATATGTCTGATTGGATTATGTGTACCTTCGACCTTTATCGTGGTATGCTACGGTCTGATATATAAACCCTACAAAACTAGTCAGAAACATCTCAATGGAAGACAACGGCGTCATGGAAGAAAGGAATCATTTTCCATTACAGCCAGTGGAAAAGTTATCAAAGTTGCTCCACCAAGAAGAAAAATAAAAGTGAGGAAAAGAAAAATTATGAATTACAAAAGTTCAAAACTGTGTTCAATTCCTGAAGATTTCAGTACCGAGGATTTTAGTTATACAATTGGAACGGAATTCATTAATTCCGATATGTATTCGTTTTACAAAAGAATGGATAAAGTTCCCAAAAAGTGCAAGATTAAAGTAAAGAAAAACACTATGCCTTTAAACGCAAAAGCTCTCAGGTCACTCAGAGTCGCAAATAAGCCTCTGAATACATCAAAATCCCAAAATGGAACAAAAATTATCACCACTCATATGTTGACATCTCTAACTTTGTACGCTATATTTGTGGCTCCATATTTTATTGTTATTTTGATTTTTCCCAATACCGAAAATCCAATAGCGTATCTTACAGCCATGGCATTTGGAGCTTTTATGGTGTATATAATCCCATTTTTAATTTTGTAATTAATATGCAATATAGAAATGCTGCTAAAATATTACTGGCATACATTTTCTGCACAAAAGGCCGCACTGTTTGCTGTCGTCAGGCATGTAGATGTACCAGCGTAGTATCACCGGATGAAACTATTTAGAAAAAAATATATCCTGCTAAAGCAATCTTGTTTGTAAAATTGTGTGAACTGTTTCTTTATAAGGCCAGGTAGAAAAATAGTCTTGTTTTCTATCCAAATACTTGGAAAAAAATGACCGGGCTGTAGATTTTTATGCTACTCGAAAAAAGATGGATAGGATTGGAACTGTTTTATTTTTTACAAATTTTGATGACCAGGAATTGGCTAAATTATTTGCTTCGTGTTTTCTTCTACAAAGCATGTTTCGTAGTTATGAAGTGTACATAACATTATAATTTCCTACTTTGAAGAGTTTTGGATATTTCTTGTATAAAAAGACGTACACCTGAGTTAAAGATCTCCGAAAGATTTTCTGCTCCGAAAGATCATTTCTATACTTTTTCTGCCTTCTTTTTTCTTCTTTTTCTCTTTTTACTCTCATTTTGTTGGTCTTGGTCCGGTCAGTAACATTTCAAAGTATGCATCAACATTCTTAAGTGCATATTAATTATTTTAAAGAATTTAGAACTTACCTAAATTTGAACGAACTTTCTATGGTAGTTGGACTTTAGAATATGTTTCAACTTGCTCAAATACGCGTAAAGTATCATATTGCAAGTAAATGAACCTTGTGAATAATGCCTATTTTTCAAAGTTGTTGTGATCGTATGAAGGCTTGTAAGATGCATAAAATATCAAGAACTTTCTGGATAACTTCATTGGGATTTTTAAAAGTGGAATAAAACTTTAATCGACCTGTTATGGCCCCTTTCAATGAGCAATAATATGCTGCGGTACTTGTTAACGCTTGGAAGTTCGTTCCAAGAAGTTATTGTTTTTCCTGGAATTGTACAGGTTAAAGCACCTCTCTTTTTCTTTCTTTTTTTTTTTAGTTTTTTTCTTTTTTATTTTTTTCACGCAAAGTCCCCGTCGGTTTCCAGACATATTCTCCGAAACGACTGAAGCTAGGAGAATGAAATTTGACACACTTGAAGTCGATCATGCGAAGTAGTGCTACATGAATTTTTATTGACCTGTGACGTCATCATCTGCGTTTTGTGACATCGCGCCGATTTAATAGCTTAATATCTCCAAAATCGCTAGAGCTAGAGGTTTGGAGCTAAATACGTCCTGAGACTACTTTTTGACAAATGATAGCACTATTTTTCACGTGTTGCGTAATTCGGACGTCATTTCTACGTTTTCTGTTCCTGGTCGGTTTTAAAGCGGGATTTTTCCACGCAGTATACAGAAAGCTTAGTTTTATACAAATCGACAGTTAAAAGTAATTTTAAATTACAAAATACCCTGTAAAACGCCCTACCCCATACCCAAAATACGTAAACAAAATACTGCCATCACAAGGTCAGCAAGTAAAAAGATACTGGTGTATTCGCACAAGCCATTTTCTGTATGTGTGCCAAATAAGAATAAGCATAAATAAGCAATGCTTGCTGTAATTGGTTGATACAGAACGGCTCCCATCACTGTACTCGTTGCAGCTAGTGAAGCTTCAGAGGTTAAACTGCTGGTAAACATCTACACAACTAAAGCCACTCTGTCTTCAGAGGGTTCGAAACGCTTTATCGCTTCCTCATCGTTTCAACATATCTCCTATGATACGACTAAGCTTATAAGAGTGAAATAAAATAGAATTTCAGAGAGTTTAAGAACAAAATAGATTATGAGACAAAGAAAGTTGTGTCGACCGATAAATCTTGCAATGTTGTGTACACATGAAAAAGTACATAAATTATAAGGCATCCAAGTACAGTAAAACCTTTGATAGTGAAACTTTACCATTGGCTTTTGAACAGAAATTCTAGTTAGTGAACATCTCTGAACTGTGAACATTTTCTGCGGTCTCAAAAGAAAGAGATACACTTTGTGAATGGCAAATCCTGATCCTAAAGCGTATCACTACCTGACTGATATAGTGTCTACTTAATGTGCATCAGCCTTAAAGAAATGTTTGACCACGGTCGGGACCTGGGCGTATGCAACTCTTGTTTCTTTGTTGCTTTGATTTTTCTGCCGACTGCATTGATTGTCCGTATACGGAGCATGAGAAACACCACAAAAAATGCCCCCATTGACATCAAGTTTCAACAAGGCTGTGATTAAAATATGGTCAAATATTCAGCAATGGATTTATTCACGATCCCTGAACACAAAGTTATAAGACGTTTTGACAGAGAGTCACTAACCTGATCCACCTCATCTATCCGCCAAAACTGGGGTATGAACTGTGTTTGAACTCGGTCTAAGCATATTGTGAAATACAGAAGGTATCCCACCAACGTTGACCCAAGAGATGAAATGGAAGAAATAAGAATCAGGTCCTTATCGAACAAATGCTGTAGATAAAAGGGAGCTCAGAATGTGTATCCAGTTTCCTTATATGCATGAAATATTGAGTTACCATGCACCCCACTTTGTACGGAGAGTAAACAATTCATAACTTAAACTCAATCAGGAAACATTAAAAATCATTCAATTTTCCTTCGGAACAGTTTCAAAAATGTACTTATGTGATTGAAATTTGGGTTGTTGAATGTTTTAATGTGTTAATGTTTTTATTTATTGTATGCAAACATGCAGATAAGTGCTGTTCCATCGCTTTGCAAAAGAAGGGTAAATAGGCGTTGACGTATATGCAGTGTCATTAGACAGGATCTTTATTTTTGCTGATATAAATTTGTATTTATATGTTGATCTCAATGGCAATTCAGAGGAATCTAATTGGCACATGACCCTAATCAATTTGCATATAACAAATGTGGGGCATTTAAACACTTCTTCGAAGTTCAAAGGTTATAGCTCTCATTACGAAAACGTTTAAAACATTTTATCCTTCACGGAGCGTTTATTACTTGACATTTAGAATTCTTTCACTTTTCATATAAAGATATTAAATGACTGGAAGCATAAATTGGATCGCGGTAGACAAGAGGCGGTAGAAATGTCCTCTGCTCTTAAGTATAATTAGGGCATTTTTTTATTTTTGTTATATAACTTTTATTAATTTACAAGAGTTACTGCCATTTTTAACAGACACCTACCTTTCATGTGGCTATTAACCAATTAATATGTAGCTAATGTAATGCAATGTATTTCTTTAGCAGAACAGTAAAAAATCTATAATTGACTTTAGATCAGAAAACAAAAATGATTTCCATATGAAAATATTTAACTTATTCGTATATCCTCTCATGGGGTTTAAAATGAATGGATAGGTTTAAAATAATTTTCCATTCTGTTTCTTATGGAATGTATGTATTGAGCGAATACAGGGACATCGATCGTTATGCATAAAGCAAGGTGAAGATGTGATTTCATTGGTTCTGACAACAATATTTTGTTATCTTATGCATTTTTTACAGTTCACACCGATTTTTTTTTTGCATTTTAAAACGCCCAACGTCCTTGTTAGGGGAGATTAAAATGTACACGTGCGTGTCAAGCATCTCGAAGTCATTAGTCATTTTATATTTTTGCGTCTTATTCTGTTCAAGTAGCTTCCACATCCAATAATTGCTGGAATCCAATGATATTTTGCAGACATCTATTTATCTATTACATGAGTCTTGTCAGTTAGTATTGGTTGATGTTTTGCTTTGCAACTTTTTGCTGAAAGAAAGTGAAAAGACAATGAGGCGATATTCGTCTATGAATTAAAAGAGTTCCATATTTCATTCAAAATATCATTAATTCTGCATCCTGATAAACTCGTGCTTGTGCGAGGCAATTTAAATGATGCTCAACGTGAAGTTATTTTTCACTCTTGGAGCTAAGTATGTAAATACACCTTATCTCATTAATCCTTGTTAAATATGACATGCACACAGCAGGCTTTTTTCATTTTCTGTTCCTTTTGGTAAATAGTCGCAGATTTTTCATGGAATGTTTTAAAACTGATTTGACTAAAGTAGCCAATTTTATGCTGTGTTCTATTGACATCGCTTTAAGTTTGTTGAAATATTGAAATATATTGCGTTATGTTCTTATGAGCACTAAGTAACATTGCAAACGTTACAGTGGGCGATAATATAAAATCACATTTTTGAAAGTGTTATTCAAGGTACGTATTGAATAATTTAAGCGAAGCATTGGTACAGACAAGTTACCATACCTGCATATTTTTCATAATTTGTCTGTTACTAGGTGATTTACAGAAAAGGTCAGCATTCTGTAGATTCATTTTCTTCACACAATTATGAATCCAGTTACATCTAGAATTAATTATTACCATCGATTAATAAACTAACAATTAACCTCGTGTTTCTAGTTATATAGCAATTTTACTAAGACGGTTTTATCACCCGTTTTATACACATTTATTTAGCTGGTATTAATCAGGAGCCCGCTAGATTGCATATTCGTGCAAACAAGGTAAGTAAAGTCTATTTTAAATATCCAAAAGTTTTCCTTCATTTGTGCTAGTGGTCTTGAAATTGAACACAGTCGAATCACTTCAAGTGGCCACCACCAAATGTCTAGCATTTTTCAAGCCACAAAATCGTCTGTACTTGTAATATAAGGTTAATGTACCATGGTATAATTCACTTACGATCGAGTCTCTTGTGATACATAATTCAAGGGGGAAACACTTCCCGTCAGTGTATATTTAATATCTACAACAAACAATGCGTGAAATGTGTTTTAAACAGATGGTCTCGTCCTTCAAATGAAAATACTTCAATCGGGCGAGAACATCACAACAAAAACCAAGATTATATTCCTAAGGAGTTAGAATGTAATAATGCTGAACTCGATGCCAATGCTTATTCAAGCGATATTAAAAGTGATAATAGTGCAATTCCGAATGCTTTCCATATAAAATGGTAAATCTGTTTCAAACATATAGGCTTGCTGAATCAGAAGTTGCGGACGGATATTTCTACTTTGAAGTACTACATTGAACGACCTGTAAATATAAAATGGCCATGATTCATTAGCTGACCAACGTTCATGGGTGCAGAAATGAATTAAGAAATCACTTTTGAACAATCCAAAAAGGTGCTCTAGAAGGATCTATAAACCTGAGCATGTTTAAAAGACAATCTCAATAATGATGTTAAAGAAAGAAGCAAAGAATAAGAGTCTAATATTTGTTATAGCTGCGAGTTAAATAACGCTTTAAGTGATCAGGCTGTCACTGATCAGGTATTTTTTTCTTTCAGTGTGACTTCCACCCGCGCAGAAGAGAAAAGTAATTGAAACGAAAGACTGATTCAAACTACAACCTTAAGTCAACCAGGCACCAGCCATGAAAATGTGTAGAAACTGGATCCATACTCAAATGTTGACTGAAGGTAAAAAAAAACATACACCTTTAATCACTTTATTTATAACGGAACTTTTAATGCTACCACAGAATATAGTTGCGGTGGGACTCGAAATACCATGCAATACCGATGCAGGAGCAAGCTCGATGCAATTAAGTGTTTTCGAAAGGCACCAGTTGTATGAATTTGTAAATGCTTTCAATATAGAATATAATATCTATAGTTCGACGTAGAGCTACCGCATTTAAAATAAGTCAAAGTAAAACAGCGATGTACTTTATTATTACCATGCAATACCGATGCAGGAGCAAGCTCGATGCAATTAAGTGTTTTCGAAAGGCACCAGTTGTATGAATTTGTAAATGCTTTCAATATAGAATGTAATATTTATGGTTCGACGTAGAGCTACCGCATTTAAAATAAGTCAAAGTAAAACAGTCATGTACTTTATTATTTTATTTTGTAGTCTTTAGTTATTACGCGGACAGAGGTGAAACACAAAAAGAACACTGCTGGTCAAAATTGAAACAAGCAATAAATAGCCAATTTTAAAAGTGTTTAAAGTTGAGGATATTATTTATCAGCCACTACATATAAATCACATCAAAACAAATGTTCCTAACTGGCTAAGTACCTTAGAAAGTTGCTGCATGCAAACTGGCTGACTCGACGAAGCCACTAACATTTATAAAACAATCCACAATTATCCTTTAAAATCGTTTTTGTAATGTCTATTTTAATGTAACTCCCTAGAAGGTGTAGAAGAAGAGAGCTACTGTGGTTCACACAGAAGAAAGCTATGTAAAGCAAACGTGACTTCCAGAGAATACAGCGCAACAAAAAGAGGTATCAGCTAAATTGGAATAATTATTCACTATATTGACAGGTTTTGTTCCATTTGTAAGTTTGAAGAATATTTGGTTTTACTAAGGCGAACAGCGTGTAATTCTTACTTAGGAGAGCTCATATGCCCGATATGTTAGATTAGTTAAGTCCACAAAGGGTATGTGAAAACAAGTGGTATAAAACAGATATTAAACAGTTTGCGTAACTTGTTCAGAAAATAGGACTGCCGGAAACACTCAACAAAAATGGTCTAATTAATGAAACACATCTAGAACGGTCTTTATAAAAGTGGTTATAAAAGCAGTCTGTAGTCCTGTTTGCATGGTGTTCCCTTCTGGTGGTTCCTCGTATGTCTGTAGAATTTCAAAAATGTCATAATTCAAAGCGTTGTTGTTTTATTTTATCTTGCAGGATTTCAAATAAATTGTGTGCACAAGTTATTGAAACAAAGGCCAGCATGAACGAGTCAAAACAGAGCGTTGAAAAGATGAGCAAGAGAGTTTTGTGTTTAAAGCTGGCTAAAAAAGTCCAGATTGTATGATGTATTATTCTTTTGTAAATGTGATCATAAACTTTTTTAAGAAAAGGTTTGAACTGTTTTAAGCTTCGAGCAAGTTATATCACCTTTGCTCCCTGCTTTTTTTTCTATTTTTTTGTTTGTATGTTTGTGTCCGTTCTATTAAAGACCGAAAAATGCATATCGATGTGGAATATAAAAGTATTCAAGCGAGCAATGCATGGTTGTTATAACTGAAGTGGTGTGGCCCACTTGGAGCTTGCGGAATTATGTCTACGATAGGGATGATGTGCGACTACACAATTATGCTCAGTATAAAATGATGTGTTCGAGCACATAACTATACACAGCTATACCGTTATGAGTGCGGTATATCAATATGCTGCAATGAATGAGTGCATTTATCTGCCAC
The DNA here is from genome assembly GCA_949752745.1 of Protula sp. h YS-2021. Lineage (NCBI taxonomy): Eukaryota > Metazoa > Annelida > Polychaeta > Sabellida > Serpulidae > Protula > Protula sp. h YS-2021. The sequence goes on from OX457033.1 coordinate 41,031,456, forward strand.
GTTACTGAAAAAAGTAAAATTAATAAAGACATATTCAACTACAAACACACACACATATATATAAATGAAAAACCGGTCTCGATAATTTTGACTTCGGAGCTACACGTAATATATTTGTTGAAAACATTATAGTTTTTGTTGTTGTACAGAACTAATATCAGAATATCATTTGCACTACAATATGCTGCGATCGTTTCATTATTTTGATAGATTTGTAGTTTTATTTCTTTTTGTCTTGTATCTATTTTATATTGTATAAATAAGGCATATATATATATATATATATATATATATATATATATATATATATATATATATATATATATATATATATATATATATATATATATATATACCTTAATGCTTGAGGAGACCTCACGTGCTGATTTATAAGGTTTAGAGAGACCGAAAAAATTCGGAGACCAGAACCGGGTCTCCTTATTTATAAGGCCTCTAGAAAACTCAGAAGTAGCCAATTCTTCTTAGATTTTTAAGACGGACACTAAACTTAAGCATAATGTGTATAAGACATGACCAAAATGAAAAATTATGACTGAAAGACAAATTCGAAAAGTCGCCCTAAAGTCTACTCCTTGTATATTTCACAACCATATCAAATACCACTCAGGGAGACCATTTGTAATTGTCATTTTTGAACGAAATCGGCTGTATATGGGCAAACTAAAATTTTCCCCATATTTAGGGAAGTCTACTCTATCATATGGCAAAGTTTCATGAAGGATAGACAAAAAAAGTCCTTTTTTTTAATTCTGGGCCCGTAAATTCAACCTTCCTGAAAAATAACACGTGCTTCGATTTGATTTGTCTAAAATCAAAACAAAAACACAATATCAAAACAAAAACAATTTGAAGGCGCATGCGCGAAAGATCTCTCGAGACGTCATTTTTATTTTATTTTATTGCATGTTTCAGTAAGTATAAGTTATACCATTAAGAACAAGTTGTAGTGACAATCAATGTCAATAGTGATCCTCTTGACTTGAATAAACTCTGGATATGTGGTATATTAGGAAATATATTGGATGTTGCATTTTCTAGAAAGTGGATACGACGTGACAGCAAATAAGCCAATTCGCACCTTCGGGTCGTTTTTTGTATCATTTCCTTATCTCCTTATCTCAACTGAATGAAGTCGAAACGCAAAAACTTTTCGGCAAAAGTCAAAGTGCGAATTGGCTTACTGGTTGATCAACATCATTTCCTCATCATAATCAGTGAGTATCTATGTTCTATCTCTACTGGCTTAGCACTTTGAGCGTTTCGAATAAAATTTGAATTTTGAATTTCGACTGCGAGGGATATCGGGCAAAAAATGAAAGAAATGATACAGTAACTTAGGTTAAATCCGCCTCTGCCTGTAGTGTCGCCACCTCCCGAAAACAACAATTATCCCGAAAATAATATTTTTTGCCGAACCTCCCGACACCTGCTACTGGTCCTAGAATGCAAAATCTTGAGCTGCTATAAGTAAACTGTTAGTACACACATATAAAGTCGGGTTTGTTGTCATAAGTAATCCTTATAAGCCAATTCACACTTTCGGGTCTTTCCGGTTAAGGTGTTGTTTCGACTGCAATTTGTGGGATAAATTATAAAAAAATGATAAGGGAAAACATCAAAATTCAATTTTCTTTCAACATGCACACTTTCAAATTTATAAAACCATCACATGATCTTTTAAAAAACATTTTACACATTTTTCAGCCCCTTTAATAACCAATGTGAGAATATATTTCTGGCAAAATGGAATTTTGTTGATTTTTGCTGTTTTTATCTATCATTTCTTTATATCCTTATCCCAACTGAATTCAGCCGAAAAGCAGAAGTCAAAGTGCGAATTGGCTTATAGCTCTTAGCAGTCATTTTGAAAAGCGAGTTGATAGTCTTACAGTTTGCACTTAATATTTGCATTTCTCGAGGATAAAATAAAGTGGCGAGTTACAGCTCGAAAATTCTGCCCGAAAAAAAAAATCGACCTCGTATTTTCGTAAATCACGACATTTTACTTCGCACAGAACAGAAAATATGTCTAAAATCCTGTATTTGCCACATACAAAAGCATTACCGGCTCGCGTCCAAAACACCACAGCTATTGCGAAAAAAAACCATTGAAAAGTGGCAGACGGTCCTAGGTTACTGGTAGAAAAATATTGAAGAAAAATCGCAAAAAAAATACAAGAAACTGAACTTGAAACTAATTGTTAAAATATTTAATAATTTTTTAAAATAGCATACGGCTTGTTAATACAGAATTATTTTATTCGAAACGCAGAATTTTTGCGCATTTTAATGGGAACGCCTAAGTGTGATTTGGCTTATTTTGATGTAGAATTTTGACTTTTTCAGACATTGAGTTGTCATGCTAGTGAAAAACCTGTCACTGCATGTACCTAGCTCCAAGTCAGCTCTTCATTTTTTGGCATAAATTTTGAGATAAATCTGTGATATCTTATATATTGTGAGATATATCTCTATGATATCTGTTGGGGAAAGTGATTTAATTAGTGTCTCCTTGTCACTCCCTACCTTTCCCCTCCTTTACCCTCCTCTTTCCCCCCCCTCGCCCCTCAGAAAAGTTAGCTTCCCCCCTCAGAAACACACGAAAACAGTTGAATGTGAGTGGTTTTTTGCTGCGGTTTATGTGCGCTGTTTTAAAGCAGACCGCAAAGCTGGCAGTGACCTATTTAGCAATATAGTGTAAACACGGCCCTGTGCTGATAATCGATCAATGTGTGAGAAGCAAGAGCATTGCAAAGTGAAGGCCTGTTGTTTAAAAAAAATCGATTCGAGAAGCCTGTGGCTTTCAGTGACGGTTATTAAATGAGAGCTGCGTTTCCCTTCAGTCAGTGTGTTTAGGTGTCGATTCACAGCAAAGGTGTATCCCAGTGTAGGGCAGATATGTTAGATCGCCTTGTTTTATAAAAAAAAACAAGACAGTTGCTTTGGTGGTGCGTTAGGTGTTGTTTAGTCCGGTAAATTGTTTTTTTTTTTGCATTAAACTAAAGCGGCAAGTGGCCGTATCCCCTTCTAAAAAAAACATTCAGAGGTTACTGCCTGTTGATCAAATTTAATTAAATTTTAACCTGAGGGTCAGTGTTAACCCCTCTCCCCTTGTTATTTTTTAATGTAAGCTAGAATTATTTCAGTTATTTAAATGAATTGGGTGAAGCAATGGGCTGATATACAAGAGGCGTTGCCAAGTAAAATCAATTCATGAATCCTGTGGTTATAAGGGACGGCCGGTTGGAAGGGTTGCTGGGTTGATTCCAGTAACAAAAAAAAGAAAAAAATCAAAAGTTACCGCCTGTTGATCAAAGGTAACTAGATTTTGACCGTAAAGTCAGTCGTAAACTCCCGTCCCCCCGCGTTATCAGTTTTTTTTTTGGGGGGGTGAGTTAGTGATTTCAATGAATACATAGTGAAATATACGCTGAAGTGTGGCAGTATTATTATTATTTTTTCTTTGGTTTTTGTGAAGTTTGGAAGTGACGTGAAACGAGAAACAGTAGCAGGTTGTTTTACGGTAAAGTGTACGTGAGCGAGTAGTTTCACGATAACTGTGTGCTTTTCCTTAGTTTACCATTGTTAGGATTTAAAAGTGAGATCAATGTGAGAGTTTAAATCATTATTAATCATAATTAATAACCAGGTGCATTGAAAAAGTTTGCAGTGGAGGAACATACGTACTATGCTAGTCCATACGGCCAGTGACCTATTTAGCAATATAGTGTAAACACGGCCCTGTGCTGATAATCGATCAATGTGTGAGAAGCAAGAGCATTGCAAAGTGAAGGACTGTTGTTTTAAATAAAATCCATTCGAGAAGCCTGCAGTTTCCATTGTCGGTTATTAAGTGAGAGCTGCGTTTCCCTTCAGTCAGTGTGTTTAGGTGTCGATTCACAGCAAAGGTGTATCCCAGTGTAGGGTAGATATGTTAGGTCGCCTTTTTTATGAAAAAAACAAGACAGGTGCTTTGGTGGTGCGTTAGGTGTTGTTTAGTCCGGTAAATTGTTTTTTTTTTGCATTAAACTAAAGCGGCAAGTGACCGTATCCCCATCTTAAAAAACATTCAGAGGTTACTGCCTGTTGATCAAATTTAATTAAATGTTGACCTGAGGCTCAGTGTTAACCCCTCCCCCTCGTTATTGTTATTTTTTAATGTAAGCTAGAATTATTTCAGTTAGTTAAACCAGTTGGGAGAAGCAATGGGCTGATATACAAGAGGCGTTGCTAAGTAAAATCAATTCGTGAAACCTGTGGTTTTAAGGGACGGCCGATTGGAAGCTGCGTCTATCCTCAGGCAATGTGTAAAGCTGTGTTCATGCAGTGCTGGGTTGATTCCAGTAACAAAAAAAATCAAAAGTTACCGCCTGTTGATCAAAGGTAACTAGATTTTGACCGTAAAGCCAGTCGTAAACACCACCCCCCCCCCCACCCGCGTTATGGTTGTTTTTTTTTTTTTTTTGAGTGAGCTAGTGATTTCAGTAAATACATAGTGAAATATACGCTGAAGTGCGGGCTTATTATTTTTTCTTTGGTTTCTGTGAAGTGTGGAAGTGAAGTGAAATGGAAACAGTAGCAGGTTGTTTTACGGTAAAGTGTATGTGTGCGAGTAGTTTCACGATAACGGTGCCACCGAAATAAATGTGTGCTTTTTCTTAGCTTACCATTGTAAGCATTTAAATGTAAGGTCAATACGAGAGTTTAAATCATTATTAATCATAATTAATCACCAGGTGCATTGAAAAGGTTTAAAGTGGAGGAACATGCGTGTTCTGCACGTCCATACGGCCAGGTACTGATATCTTGTGCATATATACGGTGGCGGATGTTGGGGTAAACCAAAGTCAAATATTATGGGTGTACAAACTAATTTTATACGTAATTCTGCATCTATCAACTATTTTAGTATATATTTTACAAAAATCCACAACCCCTTCATTTAAATATTTGGTCACTTGACCTGGGTCACGCCAGAATGTAAACAAACATTTCGCAGGTTGATGTGGAAGCTAACTTTTTTACACTTTTATGAGCAAACAAAAGATATACAACTCACTAAAAATTGTGCCTGTTTTACAAAAGGGTGTATGGGCATGAACTATCTGTAACTGTTTGAATAGTAGGGATTGGTATGTAGGATTCGTGCCTCAGAGCATATGAAGTTGACCCCTGTTAGTGGAACAATGAAATGCTTCGTAGCTCTGACAGAGAGATATACGACTATTTGCTACCTCCCAGAAGAATTAATTTCAAGCCCTGCTTCAGATATAAAAAAGCTCTACCTATGTTGGCATATTCTGTTTATGGTCTCCCAAAGTCGTGTTTTAGGGTTATTTATATATGAGTGAATGTATATGATGCACATTTCGTCTCCCCATCTACCCTTTTTTCATGTATGGTCTCTCTAGCTGTTAACTTCAGTGAATTTTAAGATATACGAAAGGTTTATCTATGTTGGCATATTCTGAGTATGGTCTCCCAAAGTCGTATGTTAGGGTTATATACGAGCAAAAATAACCGATGAACATTTGGTCCCGTGTTTACTTATTTTCATATTAGGTCTCTCTTAGTATCATCTTTGTATCTTTTCAGCAAAATTTTTGTCATATTCTCTTTGTTTTATCACAATGGGTTCTTGAGGTCTGTTAGAAGCTTCATATCGATCATTATTGGATTGTTCTCGTTCAACCAAGAAACGGAATACTGAAATTTGCCTTTCAGGATTACGAGGCGGTGAACTTTACCTTGTTGTTTCTACTCTTTACATGCCATTCCCCTCTCTACACAAACTTAAAGATATGACGTTGTCGCTTTATTGGAAATAAACCATGTCAATGTCGCTGTGGAGAATCACATTTTCATTCTCTTGCCTTTACTTTAGGTGCCGTGACCTCTCAGATTGGGGCTTTTACGATGTTAATATTGTCAATAAAAACATCAGCACATTTTTATCCAATTTGCATTTGAAACAAACGTTTTAAGTCTTAAGTACTGAGACCGGGGTTCAAACGAGAGACCCCAAACTTCCTAGAACGACTAATAACAATATCTGTAAACTCTCTGTTGAATGTTCACAAAACAGAAAAGGTCGCACACAAAATGTACCACTATTACGGAGTCTCCCTGACCTTACGAGTCGAGCATTAATTTCTGTTTATGTTGATATTGATTGTTGCTGTGCAATTGTGAAACGATTGGATACTACACATCCAAAAGACTATCAATATCACGGCCCAAATCAAATTGCTGCTCATTATCTACTTTTATAACTGCCTGGACTGAAGCAAAATTCTCTTGTCCGAGAGTGACTGCGTTATTATATTAACAATTTTTTCCATAGCTGTCTTCCTTCAGTAAGCACTTTTCTCGAGGTTTGTTCCCTTTCACACAATTTGCCAGTTAGGCCACGGGACGATCTGATTGTGCTCTCCATTGCTCTTTTTTGCTCATTTTTTGTGTTCGCAGGGTCGAATGCTAGCCTCCGATTTATGCAAAGTTACAATCATAATTTGCCTTGCATCAAAGGTTTCATCCAAAATAGTGACGCACGTGTCGCAAAGACAGTGATTTGTGTATCCGTGCTTTGTGGTGTCCAACAAAACACCATACTAAGCCCCATCCCTTTTGTCATTTTCATTAATGACCTCCCACTTCGAGCCCAACCATCAGTCCGCTTGTTTGCTGACGACTGTGTCCGTTTTTGTGAGATCAGAGATGAACGTGACCATCTAATTGTACAGCAAGACTTAGAAGCCTTGAATTTTTGGGAGAACGATTGGCTAATGGAATTCAATCCGGACAATTATTTTGTGCGCACTATTTAAAAAAGCCGTATCCAAAACTAAATAAATATTCATTGAAAAACACAGTAATTTAGACAGCCGATTCAACAACTCATCTAGGTGATGGAATTTCTAAAGACTTAAAGAAGTCGCTTGTCAGGTGTGGGATCCCCACCTAGAGTGCCACATCTTCAAATTAGAGTCAGTGCAGGAGGGCAGTACGATACGCGACAAATAGGTATCATAACAACAGTTCAGTCACCGATAAACATACATTCTATTATCTTCAAACCACCATACCACACAACCCAGCAACACAATAACACAAGTGTGCTCCAAGTGTCATTCAGGCGAACATCAAGTTATATTAAGCAGACACATAAGTTATCGAAAGAACATATGGAATGAGTTACCCTATTGTTACAGAGCTGACACAATATTACCTTAATGTGGTGCTAGTGTAGTTAAACTAATCAGTCAATCAAGCAATCAGGACGCTGGTATATATTTCTCATCGATTTTCTGTCCTCCTTCATTATCAAATGACTGATATTGAACATGCTATTTTAATTTTTGTTTTAGAACATGAGTACTCATCCTAAAGTACGCTACATCATGTATATTAATGAAGACAAAAATTTTAAGGCTACCTTATCCTTTTGCCAGTGTTTTGACCTTGAAATTCAAACTTATGTCTGTGGCGATAAGAAAGGAATTTTGTTTTTCTGCGAAGTAGATTTTCTGAAAGCTTTAGGATGGGTAAACAAGAGATTTTTCGTGCGGTATCACTCATTTTGAAAGGTAGCCCTATAATTAAGGAGAATAAGACTTGCTTTTTAAAACCTAAAATTTATTGCACTAACACAAACAAATATGTTATTCAGGGGATTTTCTGTTTCTTAACATGTATGTGTTTTTTATTTAAAATCTTTTCTGTTGCAAATCTCGCAAGTTAAGACTTCGTCTGTAAGACTGTACTACAGTTCCATTGTTAAAAAAACAGTTGTTGAAAATTGTTTACGTAGCTTCTAAAAATGGATTTTTGTAATTTGCAAAAAAAAAAAAAAACTCAGCGAAAAAAAAACATGATTGAAGATACTTTGGACTTCTTTGTATATCAAAATCAGCTTGTTGTATGTTGTGATGACTGTTACTTTTGTGACAAAATAATATAGCTATTAGTTGAAACAAGAAATATGTTTTCGTAGCCATCCAGTTAGGATGTACACAAAAGATTTGAAAAATTTTCACCCCCTTTCCCCTGTACACCAAAAGTTACGTTATTATGGATTTGAACATTAGCATCCGCACTGGTCTAGACACCCCTTCCTTAAATCCGTCCTAAATGTATGGCCCCTTAGGCATATAATAAAAGCACTGTCATTGTACGTATCTGGTATGAAGTATTACTATTTTGTAGTTCCAGGAGAAGTCGGACGAAATGGCTCGTGCTCAGCGTATGGTGCGTTATTTATTATTTATGAAATATCTGTGCTTTATCTTTTATCTTCAAAAGTTTTATGAGATTTTTGGGCCTATAAATTAAGCTAGGGGTGGGAGAGCTGCCAATCAGAGGTCCCTCTTTATTCTTCGTACATACAAAATATGTACATACATTCATAAGAGATATAGAACGTGCCACTTTGAGAGACGTTATTTACTAATTTATAAGTGTTAGTGTGACCCAGAATTTTGGTAGACCTAAATGATGTTAACTTCGATGAGGAGGTAAGATAAGATTTAAAAATTGTTATCTTAAAATACTAATTTAAACAAAATGATCGTTTATTCTTCTTTATAATTTTCAGCTTCTTGCTGCTAAAGAAAAGTCTACCGGAAATATGCAGGTAAACTGAATAATGTTATTCAGAAATTGGTCGTCGTTTACAGTTGCGTATAGACGGGTATATTTACTTTACTGTTGATTGGTTTCATTAATTTAATTGGTTCAATATAGGGATTAACAGTAAGACAAACATCAAGTTCAATATTTCATGAAAGAGGGTACCTTCTGTATTCTATAAAAATTGAAGAGCTTTCAGTTTTTGAAAGGACAATTTGCATCTTACTTTTATTGCACTCTAATTATTTCTACCCTTTTAAGAGAATTTTCAATATGCATATGAATATTGCATTTTACTAAGCGTACGTGCGTACAGTTGGCAGGGGGTATGGTCCAAAGCGTACGCACTGCGTACAAGGGGGGATCGGAAATTGACACATTTTTGCGTACGTACTAAATATTCACAACAATCTGGGGTATGATTGTCTAGATTGGCTAAAAAGATGATATTATCACTATGATATATTATAAATATACTGGTATGTTGTTTTATTTTTATGTAGTCACACATTGTGTTTCCCTTTTAGGTACTTGATCTGCTGTCAAGTGGTCTGCAGAAGATACTATTGCAGTGAAGGGCCTTATCCTAGTATGTATCTCACTCATTTAACCAAACAAAATTATGAATATTAAAAGTATAAATAGTTTGAAGGACTTTTCAGGGTGATCTGTTCTTAGAAATTATTATAGCTTGTAATTTATAAGGTATAGGAAAATTGACCTGGGCGGTTTAGTTATTCTAAAATATTGATATACACATCTGTCGATTACGGTGTCAATTGGTTAAATTTTAAATGTCCATTTCTTTCCTTTCAGGCAAGGCGAAGATTATAAAATTCCTCGGCATGAAATCCACAAAGATTATCGAACACTTACCCCAAGATGAACAGTACAAAAAGATACGAGCTAAAGTGACCAACGAAAGAAAGACAGTGCACATCAACATAAATAAAAATCTTGAGGTACTATTATCAAAGAAACAGCAGGTTAACCTAGATGATAAAGTTGAGGGGTGATGGAACACTTGTCTTAAAAGTACCCAGTCTTTCAAGTTTGCGGGCCCTTAAGTATATCGTCGCTACGCAACTACGTAGGCAGCAGGATGTCACTTCATTGCAGTGTTACCCCTTTTTTGGCAACGTTCCAACGACCACATAATTCCTTCTTCACATTTTATTTGAGTACAGTATTGAATTTAAAAAAAAAACAACGGAACAGAACCGAAATTTTGGAATTCGGTTTTCGGTTATCAACCAACAGAGAAATTTTGCTCGGATTTCGCTGAAACCGGCACACCCCTACTATTCTCAAATAAGAATTTTGAGTATACTTATCGACTGTGATAGCGTAGTTTAACGTTTCATTTATTTGTAGATCTCCAATACCAGACTTAGGTAGACCATGCTTGAAAAAAGAAAATAGGTAGACCTCATTTATATTCCTTGGATAAAAACATTTGTAAGTAAAGACATACGCAATGCTTTGTTTGTGAACGATTGTGACATTGTTCCTTCCAAATGTACGGCCCCACAAATAATTATGTAAATTCTCCTTATGTACCATGAATGAGTATGGCATATCTCAATCGCAGCAACAGTGTATAGATTTATATTGATTCATTTCATACTTTTTAAACTTTTGTTACTTTCAATAACAAGAAGCACTAACATAACACCCCAGAATAAATAACGACATCGGAAAGTGAACATCCATTTTGCACGTGCGCAAAAAGAGAGGGGAGCATGTCTATCCGTGTGAGTACGCTATTGTTAAACTCTATAATGAACGCTCAATTTTTGACATACATAGGGGGAGAGGGGTAAAAGAGTAACAAATTTTTGCGCACGCACTAAAGGAATGGCCCAAAATCTCAAGCGCGCTCTAAAGGACTAAAAGATCACGAAGGAAATTCACGGAAAAAGGGAATTGTACGTTTGCTCGAATCCCATAGAAGCACCCAGCCCATGGGCTATCCCTATAATAATACCTCTTGTGATGATATTTTTTCGGAGATTTTATGTATCACTTTATATATGTATTTTTGTTCTTAATATTTATTGCCTATGTGCCTGTATTTGATGGTTTGGGGTTAAAGATAAGTAACAACCAATGTGTCATTGCTTCATGGTTGAAAAATGGTTGAAACACAAATAAAAACAGTACATCATATTTCACTTCTCTTTTATTAACACTCTCAAAAATGGTAGTGGCTTGATCAATTCGACATCGGACGGATAGCACCCAGTATATTTAATCACTAAATATATGATGTCTTGCGCCCAGTCAACAATTTGACCTCACTGTGATCTCACTGTGACTTAACAACAACCACGTGCTCATGTCATAGTATGATGTCACTGTGAGCTAAATTGTCATAATGTGCCATTGGGTAGAATAACACAAGGTCCCGGCACTGATAACTCCTGATGGTCGCACAATACACGCTCGTCGTGTCATCCCGTACTCATGACATGAAGAAGTTGCGGAAGTGCAAATTTCTGACTGTTTCGAATAAAAAAAATCCGAGAATTTAATTTTTAGCACTTGTACTAGTAGTATTAAGTTTTAATATATTGCTAAAGGGAACAGGACAATGCAACCCAGACAATTCCCCCAGTCAATTCTCCCCGGCAATTTCCCCTTCCTCAGAACAATTCCCTTCGTAGAACAATTCCCTGTTAGGCCTATTTCCCCGATTCAGTTTTTGGTCTTATTTTTTTATTTGTATTTTTTTCTCTCTTTTCTAACAAGTTATTGCCCCTTGATCTTTTAATTGGAGGCGTGTACTTGTCCTTTCAACATTGTCACGTTTTATTTTGAAAAAAAAACAAAAGATTAGTACCACCTTGTGTTATTATCACAGTACAGCCCATTTCCCCTTAATTAAAACCTAGTAGCTACAACTAATTTATAAACTTATCTTATTTATTGATTTACTCAAAATAGTAAAAATTGTCCTAGACCCATTGCTATATACATGATTTTAATAAACATAACTCTGTAGGCTACTTTTAATAACACAGTTTTAATGTCATAATTTTTCATTGGGAGACCATTGTATTAAAAAACCTACATACGGAGAATAAGTAGATATAGTTGCACAATACTTTTTTTCTTAAATGTAATGCTATAGTATGTTATTGCAGTTTAAAGTATATATATATATATAAGAATAAAGAAAATTCTCGGGAATTTTAGGTATGCTTTGTATCTCACTTATTGAATGGCCTGCGACGGCGTCGCAAACAGTCGAAACACATATGTTGCGGAAGAAGTTGCGGAAGTGCAAATTTCTGACTGTTTCGAATAAAAAAAATCCGAGAATTTAATTTTTAGCACTTGTACTAGTAGTATTAAGTTTTAATATATTGCTAAAGGGAACAGGACAATGCAACCCAGACAATTCCCCCAGTCAATTCTCCCCGGCAATTTCCCCTTCCTCAGAACAATTCCCTTCGTAGAACAATTCCCTGTTAGGCCTATTTCCCCAATTCAGTTTTTGGTCTTATTTTTTTATTTGTATTTTTTTCTCTCTTTTCTAACAAGTTATTGCCCCTTGGTCTTTTAATTGGAGGCGTGTACTTGTCCTTTCAACATTGTCACGTTTTATTTTGAAAAAAAAAACCAAAAGATTAGTACCACCTTGTGTTATTATCACAGTACAGCCCATTTCCCCTTAATTAAAACCTAGTAGCTACAACTAATTTATAAACTTATCTTATTTATTGATTTACTCAAAATAGTAAAAATTGTCCTAGACCCATTGCTATATACATGATTTTAATAAACATAACTCTGTAGGCTACTTTTAATATCACAGTTTTAATGTCATAATTTTTCATTGGGAGACCATTGTATTAAAAAACCTACATACGGAGAATAAGTAGATATAGTTGCACAATACTTTTTTTCTTAAATGTAATGCTATAGTATGGTATTGCAGTTTAAAGTATATATATATAAGAATAAAGAAAATTCTCGGGAATTTTAGGTATGCTTTGTATCTCACTTATTGAATGGCCTGCGACGGCGTCGCAAACAGTCGAAACACATATGTTGCGGAAGAAGTTGCGGAAGTGCAAATTTCTGACTGTTTCGAATAAAAAAATCCGAGAATTTAATTTTTAGCACTTGTACTAGTAGTATTAAGTTTTAATATATTGCTAAAGGGAACAGGACAATGCAACCCAGACAATTCCCCCAGTCAATTCTCCCCGGCAATTTCCCCTTCCTCAGAACAATTCCCTTCGTAGAACAATTCCCTGTTAGGCCTATTTCCCCAATTCAGTTTTTGGTCTTATTTTTTTATTTGTATTTTTTTCTCTCTTTTCTAACAAGTTATTGCCCCTTGATCTTTTAATTGGAGGCGTGTACTTGTCCTTTCAACATTGTCACGTTTTATTTTGAAAAAAAAAAACAAAAGATTAGTACCACCTTGTGTTATTATCACAGTACAGCCCATTTCCCCTTAATTAAAACCTAGTAGCTACAACTAATTTATAAACTTATCTTATTTATTGATTTACTCAAAATAGTAAAAATTGTCCTAGACCCATTGCTATATACATGATTTTAATAAACATAACTCTGTAGGCTACTTTTAATAACACAGTTTTAATGTCATAATTTTTCATTGGGAGACCATTGTATTAAAAAACCTACATACGGAGAATAAGTAGATATAGTTGCACAATACTTTTTTTCTTAAATGTAATGCTATAGTATGTTATTGCAGTTTAAAGTATATATATATATATAAGAATAAAGAAAATTCTCGGGAATTTTAGGTATGCTTTGTATCTCACTTATTGAATGGCCTGCGACGGCGTCGCAAACAGTCGAAACACATATGTTGCGGAAGAAGTTGCGGAAGTGCAAATTTCTGACTGTTTCGAATAAAAAAAATCCGAGAATTTAATTTTTAGCACTTGTACTAGTAGTATTAAGTTTTAATATATTGCTAAAGGGAACAGGACAATGCAACCCAGACAATTCCCCCAGTCAATTCTCCCCGGCAATTTCCCCTTCCTCAGAACAATTCCCTTCGTAGAACAATTCCCTGTTAGGCCTATTTCCCCAATTCAGTTTTTGGTCTTATTTTTTTATTTGTATTTTTTTCTCTCTTTTCTAACAAGTTATTGCCCCTTGGTCTTTTAATTGGAGGCGTGTACTTGTCCTTTCAACATTGTCACGTTTTATTTTGAAAAAAAAAACCAAAAGATTAGTACCACCTTGTGTTATTATCACAGTACAGCCCATTTCCCCTTAATTAAAACCTAGTAGCTACAACTAATTTATAAACTTATCTTATTTATTGATTTACTCAAAATAGTAAAAATTGTCCTAGACCCATTGCTATATACATGATTTTAATAAACATAACTCTGTAGGCTACTTTTAATATCACAGTTTTAATGTCATAATTTTTCATTGGGAGACCATTGTATTAAAAAACCTACATACGGAGAATAAGTAGATATAGTTGCACAATACTTTTTTTCTTAAATGTAATGCTATAGTATGGTATTGCAGTTTAAAGTATATATATATAAGAATAAAGAAAATTCTCGGGAATTTTAGGTATGCTTTGTATCTCACTTATTGAATGGCCTGCGACGGCGTCGCAAACAGTCGAAACACATATGTTGCGGAAGAAGTTGCGGAAGTGCAAATTTCTGACTGTTTCGAATAAAAAAATCCGAGAATTTAATTTTTAGCACTTGTACTAGTAGTATTAAGTTTTAATATATTGCTAAAGGGAACAGGACAATGCAACCCAGACAATTCCCCCAGTCAATTCTCCCCGGCAATTTCCCCTTCCTCAGAACAATTCCCTTCGTAGAACAATTCCCTGTTAGGCCTATTTCCCCGATTCAGTTTTTGGTCTTATTTTTTTATTTGTATTTTTTTCTCTCTTTTCTAACAAGTTATTGCCCCTTGATCTTTTAATTGGAGGCGTGTACTTGTCCTTTCAACATTGTCACGTTTTATTTTGAAAAAAAAAACAAAAGATTAGTACCACCTTGTGTTATTATCACAGTACAGCCCATTTCCCCTTAATTAAAACCTAGTAGCTACAACTAATTTATAAACTTATCTTATTTATTGATTTACTCAAAATAGTAAAAATTGTCCTAGACCCATTGCTATATACATGATTTTAATAAACATAACTCTGTAGGCTACTTTTAATAACACAGTTTTAATGTCATAATTTTTCATTGGGAGACCATTGTATTATAAAACCTACATACGGAGAATAAGTAGATATAGTTGCACAATACTTTTTTTCTTAAATGTAATGCTATAGTATGGTATTGCAGTTTAAAGTATATATATATATAAGAATAAAGAAAATTCTCGGGAATTTTAGGTATGCTTTGTATCTCACTTATTGAATGGCCTGCGACGGCGTCGCAAACAGTCGAAACACATATGTTGCGGAAGAAGTTGCGGAAGTGCAAATTTCTGACTGTTTCGAATAAAAAAAATCCGAGAATTTAATTTTTAGCACTTGTACTAGTAGTATTAAGTTTTAATATATTGCTAAAGGGAACAGGACAATGCAACCCAGACAATTCCCCCAGTCAATTCTCCCCGGCAATTTCCCCTTCCTCAGAACAATTCCCTTCATAGAACAATTCCCTGTTAGGCCTATTTCCCCAATTCAGTTTTTGGTCTTATTTTTTTATTTGTATTTTTTTCTCTCTTTTCTAACAAGTTATTGCCCCTTGATCTTTTAATTGGAGGCGTGTACTTGTCCTTTCAACATTGTCACGTTTTATTTTGAAAAAAAAACAAAAGATTAGTACCACCTTGTGTTATTATCACAGTACAGCCCATTTCCCCTTAATTAAAACCTAGTAGCTACAACTAATTTATAAACTTATCTTATTTATTGATTTACTTAAAATAGTAAAAATTGTCCTAGACCCATTGCTATATACATGATTTTAATAAACATAACTCTGTAGGCTACTTTTAATATCACAGTTTTAATGTCATAATTTTTCATTGGGAGGCCATTGTATTAAAAAACCTACATACGGAGAATAAGTAGATATAGTTGCACAATACTTTTTTTCTTAAATGTAATGCTATAGTATGGTATTGCAGTTTAAAGTATATATATATATAAGAATAAAGAAAATTCTCGGGAATTTTAGGTATGCTTTGTATCTCACTTATTGAATGGCCTGCGACGGCGTCGCAAACAGTCGAAACACATATGTTGCGGAAGAAGTTGCGGAAGTGCAAATTTCTGACTGTTTCGAATAAAAAAAATCCGAGAATTTAATTTTTAGCACTTG
Organism: Protula sp. h YS-2021; assembly: GCA_949752745.1. Lineage (NCBI taxonomy): Eukaryota > Metazoa > Annelida > Polychaeta > Sabellida > Serpulidae > Protula > Protula sp. h YS-2021. The sequence continues at coordinate 41,047,415 of OX457033.1, forward strand.
TACTAGTAGTATTAAGTTTTAATATATTGCTAAAGGGAACAGGACAATGCAACCCAGACAATTCCCCCAGTCAATTCTCCCCGGCAATTTCCCCTTCCTCAGAACAATTCCCTTCGTAGAACAATTCCCTGTTAGGCCTATTTCCTCAATTCAGTTTTTGGTCTTATTTTTTATTTGTATTTTTTTCTCTCTTTTCTAACAAGTTATTGCCCCTTGATCTTTTAATTGGAGGCGTGTACTTGTCCTTTCAACATTGTCACGTTTTATTTTGAAAAAAAAAACAAAAGATTAGTACCACCTTGTGTTATTATCACAGTACAGCCCATTTCCCCTTAATTAAAACCTAGTAGCTACAACTAATTTATAAACTTATCTTATTTATTGATTTACTCAAAATAGTAAAAATTGTCCTAGACCCATTGCTATATACATGATTTTAATAAACATAACTCTGTAGGCTACTTTTAATATCAGAGTTTTAATGTCATAATTTTTCATTGGGAGACCATTGTATTAAAAAACCTACATACGGAGAATAAGTAGATATAGTTGCACAATACTTTTTTTCTTAAATGTAATGCTATAGTATGGTATTGCAGTTTAAAGTATATATATATATAAGAATAAAGAAAATTCTCGGGAATTTTAGGTATGCTTTGTATCTCACTTATTGAATGGCCTGCGACGGCGTCGCAAACAGTCGAAACACATATGTTGCGGAAGAAGTTGCGGAAGTGCAAATTTCTGACTGTTTCGAATAAAAAAAAGTTTGGGCGTATGAATTTATGCTTTGATGTTGGATATAATATGTAGCAATATATGGATACTTATTTGCCACCACTTTTCTATAATTTTTGTGTTTTAGCAGAAATGCGATGGGATCTAATTCTTTTTATATGCTCTAGTAACGTATCGCTTGAAACATTTTGCACTATTTTATCATTAGATGTGCACTACAACGAGCGTGAAGAGTCTGAGTGTAAACATGGAGATACAAAACCTGTGATTTGAATGTGAAAATTGCGTGCGTGATCTGACTTCCAATATATAAGCGTTCATGTAAGCATAGGCTGAGAATACTTGCAGTGTTACTTAGTGGTAAGAGGTAGCTAGAACTTTACATGGGTCGAGAGAGTGTCTGCTAGTACTTGACATCTGTGTGTCTGTAGGCATACACTGAATAGCTGCTTGTACCTGATCGTGAACCGAATATTAAGTTAAGTATTAGAAGCAAATATATCCAGCAAACCAATGAAAAAAACATCCGAACCCAAAATCCATATATTGAAAGAAAAATAGAATTTCATCCAAGTGCTAGCAACCTCTGGATGGCGTGCGTGTTTATTTCGGTTGAAATTAAGTAATAAGTGGAATTTTGGCTTTCAATGACAGGTACAGAATCCCCCTCCAATCCCAAAAAATCTCCCTTATAAACACTCTGTTTAGTTTATGTAATAAGTTGCTTTTCGGTGGCCAAATTTTGGGAAAAAATGAAACCTTGTCATTGATTTATAGTCAAAACAAACGACTACTATTGTGAAAATCCTAAGATTTAAATGAGGCTACAGTAAGTTTGTATATCTAAATCGCATTTAATTTAATACAGGCGAAATGTTTGACATAACCCAACTAAGGCCTCTATCTGTGCGCTATTGATTCATATACTTGTTTTGTTTCCTCAGTACTCTGTGTGTGCAGTGTTTGGCATACGTGTTGCGTTACTTAAATACTCCTGTTTGTAAAACACGCACTAGCAAACCTCTGTTGCTGGGTTTCAGACAGGCTGTGTGTACTGCTGTCTGGGTAAAATAACGTCGCTATATCAGCGGAATAATTGGTGCTAAAAGATTCAAGGAAAATGGATTTGTTAGGCGTGTCTATGAAAGTGAAGGTTTCTGGTAGAAATATATCTTACGCTTGGGTATTTTTGCTGGATAGTAACGCCAGTTATCGTATTAATTTGTGAGTATAAATTGTTTGTACTTTTTTGGTTGATTACAGCCCCCCCCCTCTAGAACAGTAGCCCTCACATTGCAATAGATTTTTCTTGTTGCCCTCGCCCCGTGTGTCAGTTCAGTATGTGTACTTTAAGAGTCACATTTTGGAAAAAAAAGTGTCAGGAATCTGTGAAATGTTGAGGGCTATTTTGCCCAGTTGTGTAGAGTGTTAGGCAGTTCAGTTTATAGTCAATTTCTCAATTTTATAGCAGAAATTCTTAAAAATTCATTGTGATTGGTTTAGTGGATAAAGGACCTGTTCACGGACTTTCATTTGCAACTAGTTTCAAGCCTCTAGGATGTGTATTAAGCGAGCCCTGAGGGGTTAGACGCACCATGGGGTCGATGGCACCAAACCAAGCAGAACCTTTCTGGTGTTGATGAGCTTCGACTAAGGTTTGCCTCAGATGTATCATACCGCCACTTTCCGCAATTTTCCTTCAGTGACTTTTTCCGCCAGTTCGTCTGTGGTAAAATGACACTGTGAACTTTTGGCTTCTTTTCATGACTTCAGCGCCTTGAATTCCAACGTGAGAAAATAATAACTGCCTAGTGCAGTTCAGATGGGTTCATGTGCTAGTAACCTCTGAATCCAAAGCGGTGTTCAAAAAGGTTCATAATTAGTAAAAATAGGTCGTAATTAGTCAATGACAGGTTTAAAATTTACCCTTTACTTTCAGTAAATATTGTTGTTTTATTCCCAGAATATTTCTCTCTTTTTACCACCGAGTTTTGATTTAAAAAAAGCAAAACAAAAAAACTTGTCATTGATTTCCAGTCAAATTAATGACTCCTGCTGTTGTGTAAATAACAAACATTGCAATAGTTTTCAGTGAAAATGCAGAGTTAAAAGTTTACAATATGCCCAGTGGACATGTATATGTAATCATGCTTACGCTAGTTGTTTTGTGAAAGACGTAGTTGAATTCTGTATAATTTTTCCATGAATGTCAGGTTAATTTTGTTAGCGATCTTAAAATTCCGATGTGGAGTCATAATTTCTTTATACGGGCATGTTATGTCACTTGGGGCATGTTATAATGTTAAATAAAATATGTTTCAATAAAAAAAATGATCTCCTTCCCCTCCCTACTGGTGAACGAATGTTTTATAAACCGTGTGTAACTGTTCGATATTTGTGATAAATTTTGTTTGAAATATAGTTAAAGCTTCGGAAGCCCCCCCCCCCACCCCCACCCTGTCTGTGGCAGCATGTGGTTGTCAAAAAAGATTGTATTTTTTTAGGACTTTAATCCCAATTCCACAGGTTACCTTCAGCTCTGGGTGTTTATTATTGTTTTTTTTCGAGTTAAAAGTTTGGTAAAATGTGTACGAAATCTTTCTAGTTTCACAGCCTGGGACGCATGTTATGGCAGAAATTGCATTTTTTATTTTTCGGTCATTTTCGGCTAAAGCTACTGTACTAATGTTTAATATAATCAGCTGATGTTTATTGCTCGCAGCTGCCTTCAAAGCTCTCTCCCTCACGTACAGTGCAGCCAAGACCACTGAGTTATAGGCCACTTTTTGTGCGCAATTTTTGCGGCCTGGTTTATATTCGGCAGTCCTGCGTACGCGTTAAACTGCTCCGTAAAACATCTTATTTTTTGAAAAATTTAAAATAGTTAATCTTACGAGATCTCCCCAAATTCAGTCGTTTAAAACGGCCCCAAAATTTGAAACATATTGCGTTGAAGCTTACCTAAAAACTGTACTAAAACATGTTTCAAGTATCCTGTGTTCAACTCAAATTTATCGTGTTGTTACTTAAAATAGACCTCTCAAAATTGATCAAATCTTAAAAGGTATATTCAGCTTTCCATTATGCTCATTATTTTGATAAAACTTTATCCAGATCTATTTTCAAAGCGTTTTATTTCTACCGATAAAACTTTGCCGTGTACCGTGTACTGTTTGTTTACTATGTATAGGCCAAGGCAGCGGTCTTGCTGCTTGTCAGCTGATCTGTACTGTTTCGTTATTGATCGAGTTTTCTCTCTCTCTCTCTCTCTCTCTGTAATACAAGCCCGGCTTATATTCAAACGAGTACTCTGCCTCTGTCTCTGTAGCACAGGCCTGGCTTATACATTTCTTACTGTCGTGTATAAAATTTATTATGTCTCCCCGACCAAGGGGAGACATATAGTGTTTGTTCGTTCTGTGTGTGTATATGTGTGTACGTGTGTGTGTGTGTCTGTGTGTGTGTGTGTCAGTCTGTTGTGAACAAAGTGTTGTGTGCAAGATATCTCGAGAACAAAACGTCGGATCAACTTCAAACTTGATCGAATTATTCCTTGGTAAGGTCGGACGGTCTATCAACTTTTGGCGCATGTCAGGTGATTAAGGCAGGCGTATGACGTCATTACGTAAAAATCTTGTGTGCGAAATTTCTCAGCCGCTGAACATCGGAGAAAGTTGAAACTTGGTGGGGTTGTTGCTTGGTTGGTTCGAAAGATGTTGTAGATTTTTTTCGCGAGTAGAACGAACGAATGCGGCGTATGACGTCATCACGTAAAATATGTATATATTTTGAACAAGATCTTGTGTGCAAAATATCTGAACATCGGAGAAAGTTGAAACTTGTTGGGGTTGTTGCTTGATTGGTCCGAAAGACGCTGTAGATTTTTTTTGCGAGTAGAACGAACGAATGCGGCGTATGACGTCATCACGTAAAATATGTATATATTTTGAACAAGATCTTGTGTGCAAAATATCTCGATAACGGAAAGTTCTATCGACTTGAAATTTTATATGAATATTCCTTGGGTCAGTCGGCGAATTCTGTCAATTTTTGGCGCATGTCAGGTGATTAAGGAAGGCGTATGACGTCATTACGTAAAAATCTTGTGTGCAAAATTTCTCAGCCGCTGAACATCGGAGAAAGTTGAAACTTGGTTGGATTGTTGCTTGGTTGGTCCGAAAGACGCTGTAGATTTTTTTGCGAGTAGAACGAACGAATGCGGCGTATGACGTCATCACGTAAAATATGTATATATTATAAACAAGGTCTTGTGTGCAAAATATCTCGATAACGGAAAGTTCTATCGACTTCAAATTTTATATGTATATTCTTTCGGTTAGTCGGACGGTTCTGTCAACTTTTTACGCATGTCACATGATTAGGGCAGGTGTATGACGTCATTACGTAAAAATCTTATGTGCCAAATTTCTTAGCTGCTGAACATCGGAGAAAGTTGAAACTTGGTGGGATTGTTGCTTGGTAGGTCCGAAAGACTATATAGAATTTTATCGCGAGTAGAACGAACGAGTGCGGCGTATGACGTCATCACATAGAATATGTATATATTATAAACAAGGTCTTGTGTGCAAAATATCTCGATAACGGAAAGTCCTATCGACTTCAAATTTTATATGAATATTCCTTGGGTCAGCCGGACTGTTCTATCAATTTTTGGCGTGTCACGTGATTAGGGCAGGTGTATGACGTCATTGCGTAAAAATCTTGTGTGCGAAATTTCTCAGCTGCTGGACGCCGGAGAAAGCTGAAACTTGGTCGGATTATTGCTTGGTAGGTCCGAAAGAAACTTTAAATATTTTTCGCAAGTAGAACGAACGAAAGCGGCGTATGACGTCATCGCGTAAAATATGTATATTTTGAACCAGATCTTTTATGCGTAATATCTCGATAACGGAAAGTCATATCGACTTAAAATTTTATATGGATATTCCTTGGTTCAGTCTGACGACTGTTTCAACTTTTGACGGGTAAAAAGTTATCTGTTCTTAAAAACAATATCTCGACATCGGAAAGTCGGATCGATTTTAAATTTGATGTAGTTATTCCTCGGATAAGTCACACGGTTTTGTTAAACATTATTAAACTCGTATAGAAAATCAAGAAAGGTGCTTAACGTCAACACCCCCCCACCCCAGCCTCCCAATTTTTGGCTGCTTTGTTATCTATGCATGGGTGTTAACTGCGCTGGGGATTTCGGAAGATTTTCCGGAAGATTCTCTAGTGTTCCTGCATTCTTTAGAAAGCTTCAAAACAGTAACAGCATTATTGTCGGTCCATTGCTATTTGTTATTGCCTGAAATTGAGCTTTTTGTGCATTTCTCATCTATGGCTGTTACGTAACGTGCCACTCAGTCAGGGGTCAGTGTCAGTTGCAGTGCATGATGGAGTCGTTATCTACGAGGTCATGGAATACTATTGTCGTATTATAGCTCTAAGCAGCTCTAGCTATTGATTTTTTTCGCCGCATACTTGATTAGGTTGCCAAAATGTGCTATATATAGGAGCCATGTTGTATCGATTAGCATTGTTTGCTGAAGCATTTTTCGCTATTAAATTGGGTCGTCCGATATCTTGTGTTATGAGGAGTAGCTCACCATTTTGCCAACGAAATGCTTCCCCCTTCTCCCACCGAAGTGCGTCATCTGATGCGCAGTTATGAAGAATGCCTTTCTAGTGCTATTTGGCCGATTGGAATGTGCGAAGACAAGGTAGTCTATCATGGCTATAACTACATTTAGGGTACAGACCGTTACCGTTGCCTTGTGTAAAAAGGTTAGAGTTGTGTTTATAGTCGGACCTACAGTAAATAGCTGGGGGGAGGGGCGTGTGGAGGTTGATGGTTAGCAAAAACAAAAAAATCCCGACCGCCTTCAAGACCTGGATAAAAAGATGTAAAGTAAGAACCGTTTGTCGTGACCCCTTCCACTTTCAGGTAAAAAGACGTACGGTAAAACCTGCCTGTCTTGACCACCTTCCAGACCCGGATAAAAATGTAACGTACAGTAAAACTGCTATAGTGACCAACTTCAGATCTGGATAAGAGGGGCCTACAGTAAAACCCGTTTTAGCAACCACCTTCCAGACTCCGATGAAAAAAGATGCTCATTTATATCTGTTTCAGTGACCACCATCTGTTTGGTTTATTTTAAGTTTTTTACAATGAATGAAGGTTATGTTTGCAGAAATGAATATTTTTTTTCAGTTTGGGGACGGGGGGGTCATGGGTTTAGTCGGGGAGACATTTGTTTTTGTTCACAAAAACAAGAAACTAAGTAGGTATCGATTGAAAGTGTGTAATATAAGCCTGCACTCTTATGTTTTGTGTGCACTGGCCGCTCTAGTTCATATTAACTGTCAATCATTTTCAAAAGGGGCGGAGTCAGAGATCATGTGATTAATTTGTACGACGGTCGATGTGTCACATGATTTCAGGTTTGCGTTATGATGTCATATATGCGTTGATTTTTTTTTCGCGTTTTCGTTTCAACACCGTGTCCCGTCAAAAATCGAAAGATGTTGCGTGCGTTCAGTTTGCGGTACGAAAGCAAACGCTCGTATGTTATTTTAGCGCTTCTGTTTAATTTGTTATAGCAAAAAAACCTCCTTGGAGCTCATATTAGGAAAGTATCACCTTAGCACGTGACAAAAGGGAATTCCGTACAGTCGCCTCGTTTTGAATTTTGGAAAATACCTTTATTTAAAGTGTAAAAATTCTATCCGCTCATCCAAATATTTTTTTTGAATTCGTTCCCTAAACCTTTTTGATATTGATCGTGTAAAAATAATTGTTGAATTATGTTCTGGATTGGTTTTGAATTTAGGATGTCTCAAATAGTCGTCAAAGATTAAGATTTGTCTTAAATCGTATTTGGTGCTATGAGCGTTAGTTTTCTCATTATCTTTTTAAATTAGACCGATTTTATAATCGACACCTAAATAAACACTCATTTTTTATGGATGACCAACTTGAACTAATTTACAAAAAATAATAATTGCTCTCTTCTATTGGCCTGAAAGGAAACGTATGTCAGTCATTTAATTTTCCATAAAGTGCGCGTGATTAAAAGGTTCTGTTTTTAATTTTGACTCTGTTTCATAGACAATATTGTTGTATTGTTAAATTATTTTTCTGAATTGTTATCGTTGTAACAATTCTTGTTGTTTTCATGCATCTGTGATAGATTTATTACTTTTTTAACTTGAAGTGTGTTATAGAAACATGAATACCCCCTTCGAAAATTTTATTATTTGGTCAACTCACTTAGGACATTAGATATTCGGCGATTTTTCTGAATAATTAATTTGATATGTTGAATATTACATAACTTAAGCAACATGTTCTTAATTGCAAGTTGCATCCAAAATGTTAAATTACAGTTTATATTTGTATAATGTTTGGTTATATTTTTTGCTGGTGCGGTGCGGTATAACTTTGTCTTGCTCTTCATGAATACTTACTTTACAAAAATATTACACCTAAATGTTTATGTGAAGGGAAAAGTTGTGATTGTTTAGGATAAAAACTATTACAATCACTAATTGTGTCCCTATGAAGCAACACTGAAATGTTGTATACCAATTCCTTTTACTTGCGTTGTAATGCAAAATGGTTATGGTGCCTTGGAATTTGTTTTGATGTAACACTTGACTTTGTCTTCGACTTTGTTTTGGTGTCAAAGATGGAAGTTAGATCTGATAGGTGTGGTTTTGAGCATGCTTCAGTAATCCGTCTAGTGAGCCCTCGGTAGACAATTTGGTTGGCATGTCTCCTGAAGATAAGTGTGGCGAATTTGTAGAACGTCATGACTTTGTTACACGTGATGTAGAGTGAAATCAATCAAAGTCTATTAGTACTGAAGAGTTATTGCGTAACTTGTGTTCTCAATTATCGCTTTCTAGAATGCCTTTACACCAGTGTAATAATTTTGTTGACTTTTGTCCATTAGTTTAACATGAGTTTCGGTCAAAAGATTTAATGTTATTTTCATGATGTTTCAGACGACCTTTTGTTCTGATGTTTCTGGCAAAATGGAATTTAGTTGATTTTTGCCGTTTTTTTCTATCATTTCTTTATATCCTGACCCACCTGAATTCAGCCGAAACGCAAAAACTTTTCGGCAAAAGTCAAAGTGCGAATTGGCTTATCCTAAAATCCCTGGTTCGAAACTGGACATTGGTGGAAAGCAGAAGATTGACTTTCGCTCAAGTTAGCTCAGCTAAACGACTGCACTAGATTATTCACCACCACGGAATTCAAAATTAGCACACATGAGTCTTCCGGCCATCCCTTAAAAACAAAACAAAAAAGGCCTCACCAACAAAGCAGTTATACCTACAGCAAAACTAGCAGCTTCAACTAGGAACACAAGAAACACCAACAAACATGCTTTTAGGCATCTCCAAGTAAGAACTGACATCTATAAATATAGTTTAATTGCGGCCACAATAGTAGATTGTAATATTCTCCCCACTAGCGTATTTCAAGAACATAGCCCAGCTTCAGAGCACGTTGAGGAATTTACCATTTACATTAGAAGTTCAGTCATCTAGCATCCTTGGCGCTTGTGCGGTGTTCTAACATCGTGAGATGACACACCTTTAATATTGCAAAGATGTCATACTCTATGTATTTCTAGATAAATCTGAAATCTATAAAAGACTTGTGCTGAAACGGTAGATAAACACTAAAACATCAATATACTTTGTTCTTTTTGGCCGAAAAAGCCTGGAGATAACCCGTGTTGCTGGTTCGAGCTTTGCCATTGACTGAAAGAGTGTCAGTTTCTGCTCCATGGTGTTTTAATCTCCTTTGGCTGTAGATATTAAAAATTTTATTCGTGGAAATACTAATCCCTGGCCGGTTTAGACGCCATAGAGTCTGGTGACTGACTAGTACTACTACTTGTTCCATGATATAATGATAGTTATAACATAGAGCACAATAGTTTTGAATAAGTCAATTCATACTTTCATACTTTTAGGGATAGCCAATTTAAAATCCACGGGGTGGGGTGAATACATGAGAGGAGGAAGAGAAGTGAATTTGATCTAGATAGGCTAAAAGCCAACTTCAGTTGCTGCATGCCAATTTACGTTCACGGTGCACTATCAGCAACTTGTTTTCATAATATTCCAAAATAATATTTTGGAACTACAGAGCACATGTATTTGTTATTGTTGATGTTGGTTAAGGTCCCTACATGTTAAAGATATGACGCTGTGGCCCGCGCAAACGAAGGAGCAATAGTACTCGTACTAATTAAAAGGTTGTCACTCGCTTCATTTTTATATGTTGAAAATTATTGAACGATTATTGGATATATTTTTGCAGGATAACTTCAGTCAAACCTTGCATATATGCGGCCCGAGATTTTACAAGAATGAAAAACCAGACTCCGCAGAATTCAAGTGACAAGAAAGCCTCAACAGATGTTGTCATGTCCTCAGTGCCAGTATCTAATGCTGTTAACAGGTATGAAATATTATATCTTTGCCAAGGTTAAAGTGTTCAAAATGTTAGAATTAATGATTGACACGTAAACTTTGTTTCAGTATGCCTAATAGGAATTTAAATTGTGACGAAGGAGATGAACTTGATGCGGCTTGTCATGTAATATTTTATTTTTGAAGCATATGGAGATGTATGGTACTGTACTTCAATTTGTTCTAGAATTACTTTAAAAGCGGTACGATAATGAAGTACATGAATTGATATTTCAGAGATTGAAATGAGCATATCAACGCATTTTTTTTCCGTTTCGTATATTCAGGGGTGGCTTCTTCCTTGAGCACAAGAAAACAAATGATGGTGACGTCATTGCCAGACTAGAAACGCCAGGAAAGATCGATGTTTGCGACAAGTGAGACTTGGCCATCTTCAATTCAGTGTACCCAGTGCGAAAGAAGCCTCCATTCAAACTGCTGCTTTTTTCGAGGGTATATGAAGTGACAAAATACTGAGTAGAGTGCGTGAACAGAACAGATCTTTTCTGACTTCTTTTTTAAAATACTAGATTATGCGGATGCATCGGATCAATGGTGGGCAGATCGGGGCTTCCTTATTAAAGAAGAACTAGTTGAGAGCTGAGCAGAGGACAAATACGAGAAAATGGCGCTTGCTCACCACTCGCCCATTCACAAGAGGAAGGATGGCATTCACTATGACAACCTCGCTTCGCAGTGTTGCACCTGTTCCACTTCAACTCCGACAGCCTCGTCACAAAGCATTCGTTGTGCCTGATTGCTACAGAGCTGCCGTTATCCGATTTCTACAGTATGACCGCGAACTGATCACGGACGCTCAAAAGACCTGAAATTTAATTTTACAGACCCTGCCATATTTTGCCGTGATCTTAGTGACAAAATACCAAATGTTGTACAGTTGTCGTGATACTCGGTTCTTTACACAAACGACTGAAACGGCTAGTTTGTGATCCGCTGCCCTCGCAACCAGCGCAACACTCACCCCACCCGCCCCCCTCCAGCAAAGTGAAATAAACAAATGATTGGGACGGAGGTGCAGGAACTGAAACAATAGTTAGTGTTAGAAGATATGTTGAGAAAGTGTTCGAGCGGCTCAAACGTAACAAAAAAGTGACGTTTACTGGTTTTATTGAGGAGTGAGGAGTGTTGGTGGGATATGCATTTATTTTATCACTATATTGCTAAAGTCTGATGTGCCACCACCGGAGAGCGCAGTAATTCCGCATAAGAAATTGCTATGCGTGCACCCTGCAGGAGTTGAACCTACAATGACACTAACAAAAAAGTTGATAATATAAACACACATTTGATAATATATGCACACAGAATATGCCAACATAGGAAGACCTTTTGTTTATGCTAAAATACACTAAAGGTGTCACTTAGAGAGACTATAGATAAAAGATAGTAAATAGGGAGACCAAAGTATGGTCTACCAAAGTTGTATTTTTGGGTTATATATCATTGATTATTATATATGATGCACATTTGTCACCCGATTTACTATATTACTAAAGTTTGATGTGCCACCACCGGAGAGCGCAGTAACTCCGCATAAGAAATCGTTATGCGTGCACCCTGCAGGAGTTGAACCTACAATGACACTAACAAAAAAGTTGATAACATATACACACATTTGATGATATATGCACACAGAATAAGCCAACATAGGGAGACCTTTCGTATATGTTAAAAGACACTAAAGGTGTCACTTAGAGAGACCATAGGTAAAAAATAGAAAATAGTAAATAGTCTCCCTATTTACTATTTTCATGCATGCTCTCTATAAAATAATAATTAATAAACCTTTTCTAAAACCTTTGGTAAAACCAAAAAAAAAAATAATAGAAATAAAACAAAAACAACAAAACGCGATTTTGAAAGATTTTTAAAATACATTTATTTTGATACAATAAAGTTTGTCATTTTTAGTAGTTCTTCAAAGAAATAGTCGTGTAGTAATCTCAAAGTAAATTTAGATTGAGAAATAAAATGACGCGATGGATCTCCCATTGTTTTCCTGTGTATATGCCCGTACACATTTGGTATGTGATGCTTGGGCGGAAAACGATTTAAATAAGCTATATGGCATCAACTTGATGTTTATTCAATAAAGATTGAAAAGCCAAAAAAAGCTTGTTTGTATTTATTTTTCCCTTCTCCCCTTCCCCGTTCCTTGGGTGCAGAAAATATATTAAAGCTCTCCCATTTCCCCCCCCCCTCCCAAAAAGGATGGCAAATTGTAGTTACTTCGAAATTAAGATTTCCAAGTCTGGCCTTCAATGCGGCCGTAGGTGATATACGTTCATAAGTTAATATATCGTTTCATGTGTAAACATCCGGTGGCCTTGAGGGGTCAGCTGGGGTAGTATATCGGGGAAATATCAGAAACGGAAAAATGAACCATCACTGTTTAATATGGTATGACATAGTTCGGTACTTCAGAAGTTTCACATGCTGTTGTGGCATAGTTCGGTACTTCTCTTGCTGTGCTTCGCCCGGAGATTACCAGTTTATTGCATAAAAAATGTTAGGCAAGCAACCTGTGGCAGTCGAACCCAAAAAAGCAAACATGCAAAGAAAAATTCTCATCTTCGCCCTTGTTCTGATTCTGTGTTAATAAGTGTTTGAATAAACACTTAAGGAAATGTTTTATTTTGTAAAATAGATGTTTTGATACGGGATGAAATTAACTTTTCGGGAGTGGCGGTCGTGAGGTGCAGTTGACGACAGGTACATTCTCTTGTATCTGTGGCCGTATTCACGAACATCTGAGTTTATTTATTTAGATATTAAACTTAGATCTCAAGCTTAAACTTACTTAAGTTTACTTACTTACGTCATATTCACTTACGTAAGTTTATCAACTTACATTTAGTCAATATTGCAAAATTTTCATAAAGAGTGCGACTAATCGTAATCGTATAAACTGGTTGTCAATGTAAATATCGAAGGCCGATGAAAACTTTTGGATGTTTCGGGGCGGCAAAGCTTCTTCTTGTTTCCGACACCAAATTTTCGAGATTTTCCACAAAAAATGAATATCTTCTTTAGAAATCTATATCGAGTTAAGAGTTCGTCGTCATCGTCAACTTACAACGGATTACTCCTATCTCGAAACACTTTCCCTCCTAAAAACCCTTTCATAAACAAAGCACTCCAGGTATTTAAATATCGCGTAGGATTGAACTTAGAAATCTAAGTGTAGTCCGAAGTAAACTTAGAAGTTTGAACTTATACTTGAATGGAAGTTTAAGCTTACATTTTGTGAATACCGCTAAGTTTAGCCAATGGGAAAGTTAACTGTTACATTTTTGCACTTAGATTGACTCTAAGTTTAAACTTACACTTTCGCGAATACCGCCACTGGTTTACGGGTGAATATACCAGGTTGGCTATGGTTACGGCCTGTCCATAAACAAAAATTATTGCCAATATCTGCAGGCAATAACCGAATTGTGTCAGTGAAATTACGGGCAATTTGGTGCCATGATAATTGGTTTTAACTTAGTCCCAGAACGTGTCATTGATGTCAATTTTGCTGATCTCGGCGCATGACTCAGGCCACTGGCGTTAATTTAGAAAGAGTGCATCACACAAATGACCCAATTATAAATACAACGCACAATATGGTTAAACAACAATTTTGTACTGAGAAAAATACGTTTTCTTGGGATCAGGATATAAAATCTCCCATTAGCTCCCACAGCAACAATAAGTCAATTCGCACTTTTGACTTTTGCCGAAAAGTTTTTGCGTTTCGGCTGAATTTAGCTGATAGAAAAAACGGCAAAAATAAACAAAATTCCATTTGCCAGCAACATGCTCTCATGTTGGTTATTAAAGGGACTGAATAATATGTAAAATACTTTTCATAAGATTATATGATGGCTTTATAAATTTAAAATTGTGCATGTTCAAAGAAAATTAGAATTTTGATGTTTTCCCTTATCATTTCTTTATAATTTATCTCCCAACATTTGCAGTCAAAACTACACCTCCACTGGAAAGATCCAAAACTGCGAATTGGCTTATGACTGTACAATAAGCCAATTCGCACTTTGACTTTTTCAGAAAAGTTTTTACGTTTCGCCTGAATTCAGGTGGGATAAGGATATAAAGATAATGATAGAAAAAAAACGAAAAAATCAACAAAATTCCATTTTGCCAGCAACATATTCACGTGCTGGTTATTAAAGGGACTGATTAATATGCAAAATAGCTTTTAAAAGATCATATGATGGCTTCATAAATTTGAAAGCGTGCATGTTGAAAGAAAATTAGAAAATTGATGTTTTTTCCTTATCATTTCTTTATAATTTATCCCAAAAATATTTGCAGCCGAAACAATACCTCTACCGAAAAGATACGAAACAGCCCGAACTGGTTTATTACAGGAACTGTGATCATTTCTGTCCTAGGAAGATTGATCAAGTCATCTTCATGCAATAAGCCAAGTCACACTTTGGGTGTTTCGAATAATTTGCGAAAGAAATTTGATTTTCGACTGCGAGGGAACCAAAAAAATGAAATAAATAACAGAAAAATATGGAAGAAATATCGCAAAAACAGCTTATACTTGGAACATAAAGAAATTGAAACTTGAAACTATTTGTTAAAACTTATAATACATTTTTAAATAGCACAGGAGTTGTTAAAAACCTGACTGCTCTTTGGTGCAAGAGAAATTTGGCATTTAGGTGAAATCTCTCTATCATTTCTTTCATTTTTTACCCGGTTACTTTTATTCGAAACGCAGAACTTTTGCACAATTTTATTAACAACGCCCTAAGTGAGATTTGGCTTGTGGGTAACTGGGCCATAATGAGCGATATTTGGAGTTTATAGCAGTTTTATACCAATACAAATTCTTCGATATTTAAGCTAAGTAATAACACTTTTCTAAACGGTAAAAATCATTCAAAGAGCTAGCTTCCTGGCATGTGACAAATAGGCCAAAAGGTATGCAATTGGCTTACAACAAGAAAAATACACTGTTATATTTGGTATTAAAACAACGAGAAATTGCGTTTTCCCCCACGCAAGCACTGGTACTTTTTGATCACGTGATGAAAGTGTTAAATCTTATTGGTAGATGTAAGGTTGTGACGTGAACTTGTTCTCAAGAATAGAAAGGGTCCGCTGGGACTAGTTTTGCCATGGGTAACTGTAAACAAGAGGGCGATAATATAGGTTTTGTGCTAAAACATAAGATAAGGGCTTACTCTGCACGACAGTAATATGTCAAGTAGTCTTCAGGCTGCATGTAATAGTTTCAAGTTTTTTGTTATTTAGTTTAACTCCTTTCTTTTAAGTTATTCTTTGTCTCTGGCGGGTAGATGTAAACAATACAAACAAATTACCTGAAGTTTGTAACCACATCTCTCGCGGAAATAGATGAAACTGTGAAATTGTTTTTATTCCGAATAACTCCCCTCTAAAACTTGTATAAAGTGCCAGTAAATCATTAAATTACAAAATTTAAAAAAAAGAGATTTAGCGAGTCCACTGACTCTGCTAAAAGTGATCATTTGGAGAACCGGGTTCATATACAAAATTAAGGAGACGGTCTCTTTTAGTGGGTGTGTTTCTGGCAAAAAAGTTGGTCGAATAAAGGAGACCTCGACTTTTTGTTTATTCGTTATTGTTGTGTTTTTTTCAAAACAACCATAACAGATAATAATAATAATATTAATTTAAGATATCTATGCGATAACAAAAGAAAAAATGCGGAAGAGAAAGGATATACATTTGGTCTCCCCATCTATTATTTATCAGCATGGTCTCCCCAGGTCGCAAGGTAGGTGTATATATATATATATATATATATATATATATATATATATATATATATATATATATATATATATATATATATATATATATATATATATATATATATATATATCTGTGTGTGTGTGTGTGTATGTGCGTGTATATGTGTATTACAGGCCATGTTTAAAATCCTGCCAGCCATTCTTAGCCGTAAAAGGCCTGAATACATGGACTGATAGCTTGATTTCGGGGATTGTAAATTATTGAGTTATTCTGAAATGCCTCGACGTATGAAGAAGCACTTTTTGTAGTCTGTTGTTAGATTGTTATTTATGGTGTAAGACCAGTATTGTGGTGAATTATAAATTGCCATTGAAAATTTATTTTCTTTTCTCAATTCAAATGATAATAACAATAATTACTACATATTTTCAACACTCACATTAGATTGCATAACACTTAAATTAGACTTTCGTTTTGCCATAATACTTTTTTCTGTAGTATTTTATCGTTCACAATTTACTCTTTTTTCAAAGCAAATTACGCATTGTACAGCTAAACAGTTATAGAAATGTGACATCATTATTAACTACTTAAGACGGTCCGGGCAGGATCCAGATGAGCTCGATTATGAGGTCTTCCGTGATCGTCCACTATAAATGGGTCCTTGATTGGGCTCACGATTCAGAGTTGGATGCTGATCTTGAGAGGTTCTAGCTCTTTCTCATCATCCTGCCGGTACGGCATGGTTTATCTGTTTTTTTTGTATGAACGCAATGTACTGTTACAATGCAGTTCTTATCAATGCCGCTATATAGAAGGAGTGAGAAACTGGTTGCCTGGGTGGTTAGTATGCCTTCTTGGATTCCAATAGGAGGCATGAACAAGTCTATGGGTTGGGTCACTCACTGGCAATGCCGTGACATTTGTTCCTAGTGACGCCAGTCCTGTAACGATACATCATGTGTTCTATGGGTTTCTTTATATTTTGCCTTAATAACTCTGTTCTTCCATTTGGCGATGGCTTGGTTACAAATTCCCATCTCGATTCCTCTCCTACCGGCTTTACACTTTTGTGTTTTTGTGTGACTGCTAAGTGACATGCTGTTTTAACAATGAGCTTTCAAGTGACTCTCTTGGCACAGTTCACAAGTCATAATGTCACATGTTTTTCGGATGTATTTCTCCGAAGCGAGTGTAAAAGTATTCTCCACCTTTGACGGTGGTCACGGTTGTCTTTAACATTGTTAAGCTGTTGTAAAATTATTGCAAACTGAACTCCCCAACCCCGCCCATTCCAGTTTAAGGTATAACCCTTGTAAAAATCTGCACTTGGGATGAAATCCCCAGAAGTTACTTTGCTACCAGGTATTTCCATAGTGTCTTTTTATTTTAATTAGATTTTTTGTACCTATTTGTTCTTATTTTCTTTAATTTAATTATTAATTTGCATTATTATCACAATTATTATTATTATTATTATTATTATTATTATTATTATTATTATTATTATTATTATTATTATTATTTGTAGTAATAGTAGTAGTAGTAGAAGTGGCGTAATAAAAATAGCATTAGAAGTAGTGGAAGAGGCAGTACTAAAATTATCGCAAAATGAGCCACCAACCCGTCTCCACCGGCCACATTAAAACTCTAACGCCTGTCAAAATCTGTTATACTGTCGTGATAATAAATGGCAAGTTTGGGTGTTACGGTCTAAAATATAAGGCATACTTAAACCATGGTAATTTGCATTTGAGAAGAGGTTATTTATTATTATTATCGTTAACGTATTTACAATGCTCTCACGATGGTAAAAAACACTACGTACTGCAATAAAGTCAAACCTTCGCACAAGACTCGCCACCGAGTTAATCAAAAATTGCATTGCTTAACAGGATTTACTGATTTATAATATTATGTAAAAGTTTCCCTTTTCGTTATTCATGCTTTTTCTTCATTTTTTACAAACTGTTGGTTTCAATGCATCTATTCTTAAAAAGTGAGGACTATTTATCTGAAACTTTAACATATATTGGCCTTGGGAACTGTTTTCGTGTGAAAATTGTTGACTTTTGAAGCCGCCTGTAAAACTCCATCCACCAGTCTAGCACAAATCCTCACAAAGCGCATTTATAACCCTAAATCGACTAATTGATTTTTTCGACATTTTCTCCAAATATTTTTTACTATATGGTCTCTGGTGAGGAGGATACATATTATAATTTAGTTTAGCAATTTTCTTTGCATTTCTTACATGCAAAATTTTTTTGCTTCACCTCGACATAACGGAAGAAAATGTGTTCAATTTATCTGATTTTTTTTTTGCATGATGGAAATTGAGGTCTAATACTTCTGTGTAAGTCTTCATGCCGTTGCATCCTGAATTTACATTTTAATAACGATCTCTTTATTTTGAGCCTTTGAAACAATTATTCTGGAATGCTAATTGGAACTTTTGCTACTCGGTGGCTAGATCGTTCTAGTGTAACTGTAACAATAGCTTAAATCCAAACAATATATTAATGGCCTTTACCAGCGCTGCAAATGTCGCTTATTAGCTCCAAAATTAATTTGTAATTCACACATGGTCGATTGGGTTCACCACTTGGCATTCTGTTTCTGATATCTGGTCTAAAATCACAGTCTTCTGCTATTAACGTTGCTGTCAATGTTTTCTATCATTTAATCAAACAGGCGAAACAGTTCTGCAGCACAATGCAGGGAAAATGGTGTAAAGTTGACATGATGCTCAGAAAAAAGTGTTTACTATATTAGCCCCTACCAAAACGAACTCGAGTCAAATACAACACACACACACATACACAGCCTTAAATTTTTTCATTTGTTTCAAGTTTCTACTCAACCGACAGGAAATTGTGTATTACTTTGTTCTGTAATTCTGTAATCCTTATGACAAGGCAGTCACAAAAAGGACAAGATTCTAAAATTACTGAAGTTATTTTTTGTTAAGTGATCAGATGCTCTGCTGTACTTATTATACCTAATGCCCATATTAATGAGGGGTGGGTCTGTGGAGTAACTTAAATTCATTTGATTTTTCAGATTTTAATTTCATGTGTAAAAAATATTTTTTTGTCAATATTATTTAAATTGCCTTTGCTGTGACAAGAATTTTTAAGCTCCATTATCATAGGAGTTTTTTATTTTGGGGGAGGTGTGCATAATATTCCCACAGTCATGTGCCAATGACGTCTGTAGTTCCTATACATTTGTAAACTGATGAGTTTAAAATTGCACATTTTTGGGGAAAGGGTTTCCATATATATACATTATGTCGACGATAGGGATAATGTGCGACTACACAATTATGCTCAGTATAAAATGATATGTTTGAGCACATAACTACACACAGCTATACCGTTATGAGTGCGGTATATCAATATGTTACAATAAATGAGTGCATTTATCTGCCACTTTACTGAAAAAAGTAAAATTAATAAAGACATGTTCAACTACATACACACACACACATATATATATATATATATATATATATATATATATATATATATATATATATATATATATATATATATATATATATATATATGAAAAACCGGTCTCGATAATTTTGACTTCGGAGCTACACGTAATATATTTGTTGAAAACATAACATTTTTCTGTTGTCGTGCAGAATTAATATCAGAATATCATTTGCACTATATATATATATGTGTGTGTGTATGTGCGTGTATATGTGTATTACAGGCCATGGTTAAGATCCTACCAGCCATTCTTAGCCGAAAAAGGCCTGAATACATGGACTGATAGCTTGATTTCGGGGATTGTAAAGAGTTATTCTGAAATGACTCGATGTATGAAGAAGCATTTTTTGTAGTCTGTTGTTAGATTGTTATTTTTGGTGTAAGACCAGTATTATGGGGAATTATAAATTTCCATTGGAACTTTATTTTATCTTCTCAATTCAAATTATAATAACAATAATTACTTCATATTTTCAACACTCACATTAGATTGCATAACAGTTAAATTAGACTATCGTTTTGCCATAATACTTTTTCTGTAGTATTTTATCGCTCACAATTTACTCTTTTTTCAAAACAAATTACGCATTATACAGCTAAGCAGTAATAGAAATGTGACATCATTATTAACTACTTAAGACGGTCCGGGCTGGAGCCAGAATAGCTGGAATATGAGCTCTTCCGTGACCGTCCACTATGTATGGGTCATTGATTGGGCTCACAATTCAGAGTTGGATCCTGATCTTGAGAGGTTCTATCTCTTTCTCATCATCCTGAAAGAATAATTTATCCAGTTTTGACGGCTTCGACCTCTGCGCTGAATTTCTCAAAAGTGGTTTCGGACCCTGGATCGAAAGCTTCTGTAGGCCTTGTAATGATATTCAATGCTGCAAGATTTCATGTGCTTGCCTGTTTTGCCCTCTCAGAACAAGCTATGGTAGCCTATGGCGTCCGCCGGGATGCCGGTACGGCATGGTTTATCTTTTTGTTGCATGAACGCAATCTACTGTTATAATGCAGTTCTTACCAGTTATTATTATTATTATTATTAGTAGTAGTAGTAGTAGTAGTAGTAGTAGTAGTAGTAATAGTAGTAGTAGTAGTAGTAGTAGAAGTAGCGTAATAAAAATAGCATTAAAAGTAGTAGAAGAGGCAGTATTAAAAATGAGCCACCAACCCGTCCACATTAAAACTCCAACGCCTGTCAAAATCTGTTATACTGTCGTGATAATAAAAAGCAAGTTTGGGCAAATTCGAGACTTGAGTGTTACTGTCTAAAATATAAGGCATACTTATACTATGGTAATTTGCATTTGAGAAGAGGTTATTTATTATTATTATCATTAACGTATTTACAATGCTCTCACGATGGTAAAAAACACTAAGCACTGCAATAAAGTCAAACCTTCGCACAAGACTCGCCACCGAGTTAATCAAAAATTACATTGCTTAACAGGATTTACTGATTTATAATATTATGTAAAAGTTTCCCTTTTCGTTATTCATGCTTTTTCTTCATTTTTTACAACCTGTTGGTTTCAATGCATCTATTCTTAAAAAGTGAGGACTATTTATCTGACACTTTAACATATATTGGCCTTGGGAACTGTTTTCGTGTGAAAATTGTTTACTTTTGAAGCCGCCTGTAAAACTCCATCCACCAGTCTAGCACAAATCCTCACAAAGCGCATTTATAACCCTAAATCGACTAATTGATTTTTTCGACATTTTCTCCAAATATTTTTTACTATATGGTCTCTGGTGAGGAGGATACATATTATAATTTAGTTTAGCAATTTTCTTTGCATTTCTTACATGCAAAATTTTTTTGCTTCACCTCGACATAACGGAAGAAAATGTGTTCAATTTATCTGATTTTTTTTTGCATGATGGAAATTGAGGTCTAATACTTCTGTGTAAGTCTTCATGCCGTTGCATCCTGAATTTACATTTTAATAACGATCTCTTTATTTTGAGCCTTTGAAACAATTATTCTGGAATGCTAATTGGAACTTTTGCTACTCGGTGGCTAGATCGTTCTAGTGTAACTGTAACAATAGCTTAAATCCAAACAATATATTAATGGCCTTTACCAGCGCTGCAAATGTCGCTTATTAGCTCCAAAATTAATTTGTAATTCACACATGGTCGATTGGGTTCACCACTTGGCATTCTGTTTCTGATATCTGCTCTAAAATCACAGTCTTCTGCTATTAACGTTGCTGTCAATGTTTTCTATCATTAAATCAAACAGGCGAAACAGTTCTGCAGCACAACGCAGGGAAAATGGTGTAAAGTTGACATGATGCTCAGAAAAAAGTGTTTACTATATTAGCCCCTACCAAAACGAACTCAAGTCAAATGCAATAAAAGAAAAATAACACCGTTCTGTGCTTTCCAAACCTTTACAACACACACACACACACAGCCTTAATTTTTTTTCATTTGTTTCAGGTTTCTACTCAACCGACAGGAAATTGCGTATTACTTTGTTCTGTTATTCTGTAATCCTTATGACAAGGCAGTCACAAAAAGGACAAGATTCTAAAATTACTGAAGTTATTTTTTGTTAAGTGAGGAGATGCTCTGCTGTACTTATTATACCTAATGGCCATATTAATGAGGGGTGGGTCTGTGGAGTAACTTAAATTCATTTGATTTTTCAGATTTTAATTTCATGTGTAAAAATATTTTTTTGTCAATATTATTTAAATTGCCTTTGCTGTGACAAGACTTTTGAAGCTCAATTATCATAGGAGTTTTTTATTTTGGGGGAGGTGTGCATAATATTCCCACAGTCATGTGCCTATGACGTCTGTAGTTCCTATATATTTGTAAACTGATGAGTTTAAAATTGCACATTTTTGGGGAAAGGGTTTCCATATATATATATATATATATATATATATATATATATATATATATATATATATATATATATATATATATATATATATATATATATATATATATATATATATATATATATATATATATATATATAAAGAAATTTCGCCAGTAGCTTTTGTCCGAAAGTCACGGAAAATGTACCTGACGGCGGGCAGTTTGTTTTTTGCTTGCTCTCTACCTTCTTCCTTCTCTTACTCCATCTCTTCCCTAACTGACCATCGTTATAGCAATTATATTACCCTCGACGATCGACATTTAATTCTGGAAATAACTTAGATAATTTGGTACCGTTGGTAGTCACCCCCATTTATGGTACGTGCCGCGTCAATGACAATGAATTGTCAATGAATGACAATAAGAAAAAAAGAAAAATAGTTGATCATAGAACACACCTAGAAATAAAATAATGTGCACTCACACAGACATAATGAACAAAAATGTAGTCGAACTTGTAAGATAACAAGTAAGATAACAAGTTATCGAATTTCTCATTATTTAACCTACGTTTTCAAGTGCTTTCAAGAACCTTTCAAAAACTTCTCTGTCGATTTTACAAAATAAAGCTTTATTGTTCAGTGACAGCATAAGATTTATCAACTTTTGAGTAGGTCTTTTATCTCTTATCTTGGAGGACGTTGGTATTTCAAGTACGTATATTTTTAGGTCTTTTATCTCTTATCTTTGTGGGGGACTTTATTGCAACAGGTAAACACTACAGTGAAGTTGATGTTAAGTTGACAATAATATCTTTGTCGATTTTATAAAATACAGCTATATTGTTGAGTCAGAGCATAAGAAATGCGTCCTTTATCTCTTATCTTGAGGGTCTTTCAAATGAAGTTCACAATCTAGGACAAAATCCTTTGACGGGAGACTGAACTTTTCTCTTGAAATATCCGTATATAAAAGTTTCACCTACCTTAAAACTTGCACTGAAATTCAGCCATTGCCCTCTTTCTCTTTCCGAAAATTCTTCCAATTTGGTTTCAAAAAGGCGTGCCCGCTGTATCTTCACGCCGTATCCGATATCTTTTTCGTTAAGTTTTTAACGAAAAAGATATCGGAATATGCGCAGTTTAGGGGCAAATGACAACATAGATCCGTCGTTGATAATCTAATCATTACCCCTTGCTTCGCCTAAAACAACTTTCTCTGTAAATATCTATTATTCTCAGAAGCAGGTCCTCATGGGTTGCCAAATCTCTTGTTAAGACAGAGCAGAAATTTTTTATTCAAACCCTACGCTGCTTAGTAACCGGAGGGTGACTAAATGTTTTGGCTAGGCAACAAAGTACGTTCGGTAAAATCTAACCAATCAACCTTCTTCCTCCTCTGGAACTCTCAACTAATCTCAACAGCTCGTTCTTCTTTTATTGTTGTACTTCCCAATTCAGCGTCAAAATGTACTAATGTTCAACGAGGATTAATGCGTATTTTGTTCAAAGAAATTACTGGCAACTGCACTTGGATCCGATGCTCTTAAAACACTATCACACTATCTTTTCTATTCTCATAACACAGTTCTAATGTTATTTCTAGAATTAATCGCAATGCAGTACAAAGCTTGCTTGGTCAGTTCTAAGTACGCCATGGGTATCTTTATGGTTACCCGTACTACAATTTCGTCTTTATTTTCTTACTTACCAAGACGACGCATTTTGTGGCAATAATCCATTAAATAGGCTTTTTACCCTTTAATGGGTTGAAAGTGAGAATTGTCATTACAAAATTGTGCAGGAATAGTTGAGATCACAACAATGAGATGAATTCCATGAATACCTCACTCGCTGGGCGCTAAAGAAGAGCAGTTTTCAATCTACTGTTACGACCTTCTACGCCTAATAATTAAAAGTTTTATTTTAGAGGAAATGCGTCCACAATACTGCAAATTTATAACGACAACGTGGGTTTGCTAGCCGAACCATCTTCCTAAGTCCTACTTACAGGCAAGGTTTCGCAATACTTACCAGCCAACTTCTAAGAGTTGGTAGCTACACAACTAGTGTTACACAACGAGTTATAAGAAAGTGTTTGTTTGAGGGTGCAGAAATACTAATGTGTGATTTCACGACATAAGTCACTGTAATTACAACATGCGTGAGCATTATTGTCAGATTTTTATGGATTGCTACGGGCATGAAAAAACACGTTGTGGCCACCATGGGCACAAAGACTATAATGTCTATACCCGCGACTCAAACTTAAGGAATCGAAGAATCCATTGTCCACGAAGCATACCGGGTAAACTCGATTGGCCACCACCCTAGGTAACACGCATAGCCTGAGAAAAGGCCGTCTTTCTCCATCAAGCTGAATCTTGGAAGATACTGCAAAACGTGTTGCAATAATAGGCAGCAGCAACTTGTAGGATTACAAACACAAGCTCAAAGTCATGAGATCCAATAAAACCGCGCAAAGGTAGAAGTCCTAGCCTAAGAGCAAGAGGGAGCTATGATTCTACCCACAGTCCTTATAAAGAGGGAAGATGAAAGGCAAGGCAGCTCAACTGCATCAAGGCCTTGCAAAGCAAGGGGATACGCAACGGGTGATATCACCTTCAAAGAAGTCAGAATCATCGGATCTATAACATCACGCCGCCGAAGGAGACAAAGTTGGGTGCCAACCTAGCGCCATACACCCACCATATCCAATAGTTCCATAGAATGCGGAGTATCCTAGGGTGGAAACCAGACTGCAACGTCGCCATGCAAGCACCTGAAGTGTAGAAATTTGCTGATATGACCACATAAACGTGACGCCTCCCTGTTGCATGGGACAGCGCTTTCGTAAAGGAATATACCTGTATTGGTACCTAGCATTTCATCGATAAAAGTGTCGAACTGAAATTGCTGGCAAAAAGTGGAGATTTTTTAAATAGAACCCAAATGGGTAACTGTATTCTTGAGAAACACACTGGACTTCACACTACAGTTTGCGACACCAGACAGGATACAGAAGATGCAGGATATCTCCAGGACCATGCTAACTGTATCGGAGACTGCGGGACTACTGGTGGCAACAGAGAAAATGCTGCCCATAGAACGCCCCTGCTTCCAAAGTTACCAGCAAGAAATGTAGGACCACACCTCACGAAACAGGTTCAGTTTGCCACTACAGCTGACAAGAGGTTTTCAGACTTAACACAGGAATCCTAATTCAACTCACCCCAACCACAAATTCCCTTGTCCTTTTCGTTGGTGATTAGAGATGTTTCTATGAGAACAGAGATGTCCCGTTTGCGTACCCTTTTTCGGGTCATTATGGAAACTGCATAGTCTCTGGCCCGTAGTTGCTATGTCCAATGGTTTATGGTCGAGTACTGTTAGGGTTCGGATCTCCCTCTTCCTGCTCCGTCCTTTACTGTCTAGCATTCCTGATCGTGTTTAGTGTTTTATTTTTTTTCTGAGCAATTTTAGATACATCTAATGCATGTATTGGTTGAATCTATACATTGGGTCATATTGAATTACTGTATGTTTTCTGAAAACATTTTACAGTTACCTTGTGGTCTCATTTCTGCCTCTTCTTTTTGATAAGGCAGAGGTCCATCTGAGGTCATTCCCAGGGATCTATTTTGCACGCACCCCTATGCATCGTTGAACCTCAATTTTGTGTACGATAGATGCAAATTGGGCAGTATTTTCACTCTTTGTGACGGAACCTGAACTTGCCTCGAGGGCTTTCACCTGTCTTACAAAGAGTGAAAAGCCGCCAAGCAGAGCTGACAGGAGAAGGCCTGAAAGGAGGAAGAAACTAGCATCGATCTCTTTCATAACCAAAGAGTTTCTTGAACCAGGTGCCACAACCAGCCTATATGACCCTGAACAAGCCCAAAAATGTGGTGAACGTTCGATTTTGAATCAAGCATTGACCGTACTGTGTCTAGTGACAGGAAATGTCCTAGAAGAAGTGGAAGTCGAGTCAAACGCCTCTGCTGACCAAATGTTAGTGACGAACTCGTTTATGTTTACAGGACTCGACACTATGTTTACAGCTACAGTAGGCCAGCTGTCTATTCAGGAGCAGAGCGATCTTTCACGATCCCAAAGTGCATCTCAGTTACTACCCTGCCTCGGAAGTGAGGAACGTACTTTTTTTATGTCTCTTCAAGCTCAAACACAGCTGGCTTCAATCGAAGGTCAACTCGCTCGGACTCGACCCAGATAGGGAACGGCGCCGATGTTGTACCTCCAGTAGCAGAGAGGCACACCCTGCCATCAGCCTCGCAACTTTCTACCCAAGGAAAGCCCAGCGACACATCCAACACTGTCGTTGTAAGGGTGGACGAGTCTTCATTCATCCTCCATCTGCTCAAACGTGAGAGAATTTTGAACTTGGTAACCCAATGTCCCCGACGCTATTTGAATGGTGGCCTTGGAACAGGTGATGTTGTCAACTATCCACGTAACTGATGACGTCTATGATTTACTTGAGACAGGATACTTTCATGTAGCATTGCTCGTCTATCGTGAATGGTTTACGTGATTTGCTCCATGCTCTGATCTCAGGTGAAAAAGACTTTTCCCGCCGGCGAAGATCAAGGCGGGGAAACAAGAGAACGGCACAATGTCACAGGACTTTGGTCAGGATATCACATGCGCTCTTCTCCCAATCTACCAAGCGCAGGGCAATCCAAGATCTTGCAGCCCTTCCTTGCCCGTAGGCAGAAAGCTAGAAAAATTCTGGCAGACCTATGAGAAAATTGAGGCATCGCTGGGAAGCTTGCCGGTTTAGAGAAGGCTATGCTTTTCCTTTCAAGAAGGGACTGTTAGGGCTAATTCCGGCCATTTCCCCTCCACACCCAAGCAGGAGATGGCAACAGCAAAAAACTATTCAGGTGGCGCTTGTAAACCCAAACAAGATATAATCTTTTAGGGAGAGCGGTGGGACTTAAAGATCTCCCGTTCTCTCCCCATGGTGGACCGTCGACTGGTGATAACTCGTCGCATTTTTTGAGTCTGCAATCCATGGATCTCTCCTAAGGTTGTTTGTTGTGACCGAAAAGTCAGTGCCCCAGTCGACTGCATTACAAGGTCAGTCTCTGCAACTCAGATTGAGAGCACATCAGTTCTGTCCTCCCTCCTTGGTGGTGAGAGCCCCAAATAGTAAGTGAAGGGATTTAGTTTTATGCCTGCTCCATTTTGGGATGGTTAATAAATTTTCAGATGTGACGAAACAGCTGATCATTTGACCTTCAGGGTCATTACTGGCTGGAGTAGTCTGGATAGGCCTTAACAAACTATTCCAACAACCAAGGACAAAAGGCGTATTACTGGACAACTTTACGACCGTGGGCGGAACCAAGTCATCATCATCATCATCATCATCATCATCATCATCATCATCATCATCATCATCAGAGTCATCATCAGAGTCATCATCAGAGTCATCATCATCAGAATCATTTATATAGCGCTTACGACTAAGCGTTACAGAATATCGTTATGTCACTTATAGCACTGGATAAACGGATAAGTGAATATTTTAGTTTAAGGTGGCCTCTGCACTAAAAGCCCTAAATCCGCACTGTGATTGAATTTTGATAGTCTCAACAATTTCTGGATTTGTGAGCGTAAACCTCGAATTGGATCGTACTCATGCAATAGATCCCCTATGTACTGAGGGTTTAGGCCATTAAGTACCATGTATGTCACGACAGGTAGTTTAAACTTAGCACGTTGGTCCATCGGTAGCCAGTGTAAGCTTTTTAGCGCTTCAATAATGCTAGCATCCCATGGAATACAGGTGACCAGGCGAGCTGCAAAGTTCATTACCCGTTGCAGTTTTTTCAAGCGATATTTCGGTAAACCGGCCAAAACAGCGTTAAGGTAATCCAAGCGTGTAATGAGCAGACAAACAACTAAAGTCTTAGCTGCTTCAAAGGAAAGACAAAGACGAAAGTCATATTAAAATTAGTCGAGATTCGCAAGCAAAACCCTCTCCTGGTAGCCCCATGGTTCCAGTTTATTCTAGGTTACCCTTCAGTGAAAACAGTCCCAATACCGTGCCACGAGAATCTATTAACACAACCACACTGGGAATATGCTCACCCTGCCCTCCACCTACTAAATTTTTCGTATGCTGCCTAACCCTACCTGCCTAGTAGGCCAGGGTTTCTCTAAACAGGTAGTTGAGAAAATGGCGTTAAATGGCGACAAGCGGTCGATATCAAATATCTATCGCTGTTCATGGGAAAAGTTTGCCCCTGATGTTATAAGACATATTGCCACCCAAGGAATGAATACGTTTGTATACATTGCCCTCCAAGCCGTGACAGAGAGTTAGGAAAGAGCAGACCTGTTCTCTCTGTGCCATGTTAAAGCTTTGTGCCGCTCTCTTCGGCCCAATAGAGATACGAAAATCTAAAGGCACCGAGCATCTCTTTTATGCCAAATTTAAACAAAAAATCTTTCCAAACAGACGGCCTCTAATGATCCTAACGACATATAACAAGACATAGATAGACATACACATAGATGGATCGATAGAGCGGGAAGTGGGCGTGGGATGGGCGTGATTAGTCAACACCAATCATTCTGTGAGCATGTAGCATGCAAACATGCAGACATGCTTCTTTTTTTATATTGTTTATGGCAATGGTAGCTCCTTTTATCAATATTTGCTTCGGATATCTAAAACGAGCTTTTATGAGTTCTCCACTTTTAGCTTCCTATCCCACCCTCAATCCCTTAACAAGCTCTAGAGAATTTGCATCTCTTTGGTCCCCGAACAGGAATGCCGAGTAGAGCAGTAACGTAATACAATGTATTTCCCCGCTTCTGATCGGATCTTGACTGAACTGCGGGATAGAACTTTTCGAATTGCTACAGAAAAATATCGTATTGCGTGAAAGATATCAGCCGAAAAGAAACCATCTAAAAGTGAAGAACGCAAGTTACGGTTTTACACAGTGAAGATTGTTTTACTAAATAAAACGGCAGTTAATATTAATTGCATTCTGTCAAGTTTTATCTTCTTTTTGGGTGCGGTACACATTTAAGTAGTAATTACACATCGTATTGTAACCACAAAGGAAATTTGATTTATTGCTATGCTGTGGTAAAGTCAATTATGCAATATTTCAAAGGATTAGAGGCCTTCTACAAATGTGACTTGTCAAGAATATATGTCAAACCCTTACCATAGATCGTCCCCTCTCACCACACGTCCCATTCACACAGAACCCAACACGACCCTCCCGGCCCTCCCTCCTCTCACACCGCCCTCTCCCCGACCGCCACCCTCCCTAACACTTCCTCCAGCCCCACACAGCCCCTCCATCTTCTCCCAACACCGTCCCTTCCCTCACACCGTCCCTCTTCCGCTACATCTCCGTCCTCCTCCAGACCGTCCCCTCTTGCCCCACTCCGCCCTCTCTGACACCGCCCCTCCACCCACACCGCCCCCTCCCCCACACCGCCCCTCTTCCCCCACTCCGCCATCCTCCCTCTAGACCGCTCCCTCGCCCCACACCAACCTCCTCCCTCCAGACCACCACCCTGGCCGCACACCCCCCCTCGCCAGACACCGTACCCCTGCACCCACAACGCCCAATCCCCCACACCACCCCTTCTCCCCTACACCGCCATCCTCCCTCTAGACTGCCCCCTCGTCCCACACCGCCCCGCTTTCCCCCCACATACACCGTCCTTTTTAACCCACACCGCACTCCTTCCCTCACATTACATTTCTCCCTATAAAACACCCCTTGCCCCTTACCATCCCTGCCAGACAACGCCCCTCCTCCACCCACAACGCCCAATCCCCCACACCACCCCTTCTCCCCTACACCGCCATCCTCCCTCTAGACTGCCCCCTCGTCCCACACCGCCCCGCTTTCCCCCCACATACACCTTCCTTTTTAACCCACACCGCACTCCTCACTCCAGACCGTCCCCACCTTACTCCGCACCGCCTCCCCTCCATACACAACCACCGGCCAACCGCATAACTAGATTCCTTCCAAATTACCCCCAAAATTGGGAATGCTGAAATTGAGAGATTTTTTACTGTATGGTTAAAGTGCGAAAACAACGCTTTTTATATCTTGTAAGTACACTTAGCGATTAAAACTATTATGTTTTTGTAAACCTGAGGTCTCGTACAAACCACATCCAGGCAACCAGTAACCCTACTCATTAAATATTCTGGTACCCTGGACAGTGTACGTTACTGCAGTAATAGAATGAAAACTAAAGAGATAGTTACATTGAGCAGTGCGCGAGTAAAAAAATGACTTTGCACTGAACTCTCTGTCTGAAAAATCTGAACCCAAAAGTGACACTTTTAAGAAAAAATATCCCCTTTTCACAAAGATCGCGATGCCTGTGGAACATGCTTACACCACCCCCTCCTTCTCTGCGTTTTAGGCCATGCATGAATTCCGTCCACTGTCTCGCACCCCCCTCCCTATACCCCCACAATAAACACGGCAATTCCATTCGATGTTACACTCAAAGATGCACACGTTGTTTATGGTGGTGGTATTGACTATTGGAGAACATTCAGCTGTGAAAAACTGTCAAAACCTCTTCTCCTTGAATTAAAATGGAACTGATAGAGAACCAGTTAATTGTGCATGGAATGAACGAAACAGGGGTGAAGATCAAGCAGGCTACTTGGTGAATCTCTTGTCAGTTGTTGGAGATTTTCCGCAATCTCTAAGATATCAAAAAGTACTCCATCGTTTAGTAAGATACAATTTCATGACAGTTTTAATGCTAAGATAGTCACTGACCGCATCTAGATATGCTGGGTAAAAGTCGAGATTTTTTTCAACCTTTGTGCCTAGCCTTGACAGTATATTGACATACTATTTTTCTTTTGTGTATGAAATTCCATTGTCAAATTTAAGTAGGATAAAAGTGGGGTTTCTAAAACATATATAGTAGGGTTTCTAAAACATATAGAGTGTAGTTTCTAAAACAGGAAGTGACGTCATAATGACGTCACGAGGCGTTTTAAAATCCCCATGGGGCTTCTAAAACAGTGACGTCATTGTTTTAGAATCCCCATGGGGTTTCTAAAACAGTGACGTCATTGTTTTAGAAGCCCCATGGGGCTAGTAAAATAGTGACGTCATATGAACGTCATATGAACGTCATAATGACGTGATAGGGATAGTGGGCAGCCATTCAAACGGACAGCCATTCAAACGGGCAGCTATTCAAACGGCAGCCATTCAAACGGGCATTTCCCACACTCTCATGCATACACACACATACTAACACCATGACACGATTAGCGCTTATTTCATATCAGTGGGTGGCTCTTAAAAGAGCCGGGAGGTGTTAGTTCCCTGCTGCTTCTGCTGCTGCCGGATCAGAAAAATTCGACTATGTTCTGGACTGGCCTGCTGCGGTGTGTGAGTTGCTGTCCATTGAAAAGGAAGTGATCGCTTCGCAAGCCACAGGTGAAACATCTTATTGTGTAGCGATCGTTCAGGTCCAACAGCTGCGTCCAACGGGATGCACAAATCAAGCACAGCTGGTTCGAGTACCCGGTCTGGGGAGATCATGCAGCCACATCCAGCACAAATCTCCAGGTTCTGTTGGAGGAAGAATCTCCCCCAGGCCGGGTACTCTTCCTCTTCAAGACGGGATGGAATGATCTCCCCCAGTATGGTTGTCCTGAAGAAAGCCTCGCCATAATGGCCAGCCTCGATATCCCTCAGTCGCTTTCCAAGTGTGACCCTTCTATCAAAAAGACGGACACGCATAGGATTGATCCGTGAGCCGGGTCCGGCAGCAGCTGGAAGAAGTACACTCTTTCCGGCGGTGTCGGTGGCGGTGTGACAGGCAGGTAAAGTTCCCTGATTTGAGCAATGGTGAGAGTATCGTTTAAAGCGAAGAAGCACTCCATGTTGACTGAAGCGGATTTGAGCCCAAACTGAAATGACAATGGGTAATATACCACTTCAAGTGAGGACCCCCCCCCCCCAAAGGAAGCAACTGATCGACCGACCCCCCCCCCCCAGGCCCACCGACCTTCCGACCACCCCCCGGCCGACATATAGTATGGGGTTGATCGCCAGTGTACAGTAGTATATAAGTGGGGATTCACGACTACATTTCACAAACAAGCAGCAAGATGTCTACAAGTCGTTCTTTCACAGTGATGCGGAATGGCAGGGCAGTGACGCTGACAACAGAATGTTACAAGTGTTGGGTGTGGCTAGAATATCCAGGACAACCACACAATTGCTCGGTACACCACAATGCACCACGTCAATACTGTTGCAAAACCTATGGTGGTTTGCTATGGTACAAGTTTACGGCAACATTACCTGGATCAGAACCATGTACGGATTGCTGGTGGTGTGATGCCACTCTGAGAAGCATCAAGTATTATAATTTTAACCCCTTCAAGTGTGCAAGAAGACCGTTCACCATGCAACAATTATACAGATACCAATGTGATTGTGGGAACCCGACTTGTTGGTAAAGAGTCAACTTACTAACAGCTTTCGGCCCTTCTAAGGGCCATCCTCTGTTGTGAAATGAAAACGCAAATTTTGTCTATGTATAAAAGGAGGATGTCCGAGATTACATTTCAGCATTTCAGTTTCAGCTGTTGACGTAAGAACAACAACCAGCTAAGATGAAACGTGAAGAGCATGGGAAAGGAGCAAAGAGACAAAAGATGGAAGAAGATGACATTTGGCCATACGGTCCAGTATGGTGTACGGAATGCAATGTAGAATTTCCATCTAATCATGAAGAAAATTGGAAAATTAAAAGGTGAAACGATTACAGTCATTCCAAACATCATTGAGAAATATGTTGCATTCACCATGAGCAATCTGAAAATTACAGACAGCTTTCAGTTCATGAGTACCCCTCTGCAGAAGTTGGTATCCAACCTTGCAGCAGAAGGAAAAGATAACTTCTACAAAATGACCTCTCACATTCACGACAGTGAACAACAAGAATTGTTGCTGAGAAAGGGAGTGTACCCCTACGACTACGTGGACGAACCATCCAAGTTTGCTGAAACACAGCTACCATCAAAGAACAAGTGTCACAGTCAGTTTAGCGAAGAGGACATCAGTGATGAGGATTATGCGCATGCACAGAAGGTGTGGGATACATTCAACTGTACCACATTTGGCGAATATCACGACCTGTACCTGAAATCAGATGTGCTACTGCCAGCTGACGTGTTTGAAAATTTTCGTCAAGTATGCTTCAACACGTATGAATTGGATCCTGCCCACTACTATACAGACCAGGACTGTCGTGGGATGCTATGTTAAAAGCTACCAAGGTGGAGGAATATCTGTGATCACACACAAGTATGCGAAAGCAAATAACCCCTACGTAGCAGATTACAATTCTGAGATATCAAGCAACTGTCTGATGTACCTCGGTGCAAACAACTTGTATGGCTGAGCCATGTCACAAAGCATACCACAAAGAGGATTTATGTGGGTGAGCGAGCCAGAATCCCTCGACTTCATGGATGTAGCTGAAGATGATAATATTGGATTCATTTTGGAAGTGGATTTAGAATACCCACATTCAATCCATCGTCATAATCACTACCCAGTGACTCCAGAACGGAAATGTGTCAAATTTGGAGAATTGTCTGAGCACAGTCAGAAGCTGCGGAAAGATCTGAAAATGAAAGACAAACCCAGTGAAAAGCTCATTCGTAACTTGTCTAACAAGATGAAATATGCACTTCATTATAGGAATTTACAACAGTACGTCTCACTGGGGTTGAAAGTCACCAAAATACATCGCGCTATCATGTTTGAACAGAGCAAATGGTTAGCAAAATACATTACCTTGAACACGGAAAAGAGAAAATTCGCCAAGAACCCGTTTGAGAAAGACTTCTTTAAACTGATGAACAACTCTGTGTTTGGTAAAACCATGGAAAATGTGAGAAAGCGAATCAACGTTGAACAGGTTCACAAAGAAAAGCGGTTCAAGAAACTTCTTTCCACAAATTTAAAATTTTCAACGAAGATTTGACTGCCGTACATTTGCGCAAAGTGGATTTGCTTCTGGATAAACCCATTCAAGTTGGCTTCACCATTCTCGACCTCAGCAAAGTGCTTATGTTCAACTTTCATTACAACTACATCACGATCAAGTATCCCAATGCCAAGTTGTTGTTCAGCGACACCGACAGTCTATGTTACGACATAGAAACGGAAGATATCTACAAGGATATGCAGCAAGACGCTGATCTGTTTGACACAAGTGACTATCCGCTTGATCACTTCCTACATTCCAACGTGAACAAAAAAGTGCTTGGGAAAATGAAAGATGAGACGGAGGCATCCCTATTGAAGAGTTTGTTGGACTCAGACCGAAAATGTATAGTTTATTGTGTGGTTGAAAAAAAACATGCAGCTAAAGGCATTACTCGAGCTTGCCAAAGACGCATTAAACATGCGCAGTATAGAGAGAGTTTGTTCAACCAAACTCAAACGATGGCTACAGGGCTCATTATTCGAAGTAATAGTCACCAGCTTTTCTCGGAGAAGATTAGGAAAGTAGCCCTCTCCCCATATGACGACAGGCGATATGTATGGGATGATGTCTATTCCACCTTAGCTCATGGACATTACAAGACTGTGGTATAAAAAGGGGGAGGTCCTCCAATGTAAGAGTTATTTGAGGTGTGAACATTGAAGCGCTAACATAGAACTTTGACGTCGTAAGAGATCTTTTGGATACTCTTGCAGATACAGTCAAAGATTTTAAAGTTAAAAATCCTACCACCACCATCAAGAAAAATTGAAAGTGGAGACGACACCAACACCTCAGTCGTGGGATGGAATGCTTTCTCTAGGAAATGGACAGTATATTAAGATTATGAAACAGAGCAATGTAGGAGTGGCAAACACTCGCAAGTACCTCAGAGATGGGAGCATAAAAAACGTCTTTGAAGACAAGAAGACAGCTCTTAGTTGATCTGGCTGTTGAACTAGATGGAAGACTTTTTATCGGAATATGAACCCATTACAAATGGATTCTCATGTATGAGAAACTTATGTGATGACATTGTGCTTAAACATTTTGGAAAGTATATCATTCTATCACCTGACGATCAATCTGTGTTGAAAGACCACCTGGAGAAGTTGAGGATTCTTGTCTTTCTCCTAATACTCTCACACGATTTAGAAGTGCGTGTGACTGAGAACTGTCTAGACGTGTTTGTACGATTTCGCCAATATGACGAGCTTACAGAATGCTACGACTACATCACCCTCAACACAGTGGAATGGTACGTTCTGTTACAATCATTGGATTGGAAAGTACCTGACGCTTGAATTCAAAGAGGAAGGAGTGCAACTCATGCGAGGCACCAATTCAATTGAGCTGACACATCCCATGTGTGTTATGGTGATAGACATTGACATGAATTATCATGGATATGAACTGAAACTATCTGAACACGAAGATGTTAAAATAATAAAGTTGGTAATGGACAGTGTTATGCTAGTTTTCATAGCATTTACATTTAGATTGCTATGAATGGCAGTTTTATAGATGTTTTGAAGGTATTTGTGAAATAAAAGTTTAATGTAAAATAATTGTTAAAATGTAAATAATGTATAACACAATAAAAAAAGAATGTTGTATAAAACTGTCTTGTTTATTTACAATATCCATAATAAAATTAACAATTACCAACAACTTAACTAATACAACTTCACTAATACAACATCGATAAAATAATGGTTTATAATGTCTATGTACAAAATCCTTTACAACAAAATCACCGTCACTTCTTCTTAATACATCAATGATTTCAAAAGGACTATGTTCTCCAGCTCTTTGAATTATATAATACACACAATCAAATCCACATGTAGATGATATAGGCGTTTGCAATGGAACTCAATTACAAATGAAATTAAACTTTAAAAATTTATTCAAACGACTGTCTATAGGTAAAAATCCATAAGAGTCAAATTATTCTGCAGGATCTTCGTCATAATATCCTGCCACCCAATGCTCTCCTGGTTCATCATGATCGTCTGTGTTGATAACATAGGCACCGCGATGTAAAGATGGCAACTGTTCCATGGAAAACACACCTTGAAACAAGTCTTTTGTCGCGACATCATGAGACATTG
The DNA here is from genome assembly GCA_949752745.1 of Protula sp. h YS-2021. Classification (NCBI taxonomy): domain Eukaryota; kingdom Metazoa; phylum Annelida; class Polychaeta; order Sabellida; family Serpulidae; genus Protula; species Protula sp. h YS-2021. Next base: position 41,083,943 of record OX457033.1, read on the forward strand.
TGGCTTCTATTTGCTTCGTGTTCATGACTGGTAGTCGAACTGAATGCTACGAGTTGCACTTATTTTAATGATGTTATCAAATTCAGCATACACTATAACATTAACTGTATTTTGCAAGGGACCAGCAAAATCTATTTCTAGTCGCAAATTCCCATGTCTGATAAAGCCATAATGATCATCACCATCATAATCAGGTGTTAAGTCAAAAGAAAATGAAGAATAACCTCTAGACCAATCTTCCCGTTTTATAATAGAACTTTTCTCACCATTCAATCTATCAAAAGATTTGTAAAGAGTTTCAAAAGCGTCAAGATATTTGCCTTGGATTATATCAAGCTGCTTGAGAGGTTTGGATAGGACTGGTTCACCATCAGAGTAAAGCTGCATAAAGTTAAGAGTAAAATGTTCAAAATTGTATGGATTTCTCAATACTGTTCCAGCAAAGGATTCATTATGAACCATTCCAATGACAATACGTTTTGGTAATTGATCTAAAAAGGTGCTATCTTTCACAAAAGATTGAAATCCTGCTGGAATAGCCAAAACTTTACATTCTTCAACTTAGCAGTACTTTTCATCAATGCATCTGTATGTCCTAACTGAATACCTGGAGTAACCCTCACTTTGCGAATGATTAAAAACGCTTCTCTCACTTCGACTTTAAAACCATTATTTGCTGCCATTAATACATATTCATCTTTTTGTCTATGTAAACGTAATTTCATACTAACGCCATTGGGAAGAAAACGATCCTGCTCAAACAAATCTACCCTTAAACCACCTGTAACCATAAACTCACGGCTTAGACGTGTATACAAATAACTATCTTTATAGACGAGACGCAGAGAGCGCTCAGAATGGAGAGTCATGAATGAGATGCTGGTATAACCATGGGTATTGTTACTATGTGATATCAAACGATCACTTAGAAATAATTCAATATTAGACCATAACCCTTTAAACAAATCATTGATACATGACACGTTATCATCTACACCACACGGTGTTCCATCAGCCTTTACAATGCGACATACAATATGGAGTTTACTGTTCTTTATATCTAGATATTCTTCTCTACTCGCAGTGATGTAGAATTCTATTAGAGCACCCTCTCTAGTGGTAGTCATTGGTAGATAGTCTACATTATGGTATACGTGGTGGTATACGAAACCAGTCTAATGGAGAAAGACTACATTCACAAGAATGATTATGAATAAAAGACATGATTAAAAAATATCTTTGTTATATTTTGTTGATGTTATCCGTTTAGCTGACAGGTTTTGCTGTTTTCGCTCTCTTTTGTCCTCCTAACCCATTACCAAACACACGTTGTGCTACTCGACCTGTAACATCTTTCGCAACATCTTTTGCAGCCTTTTTAAGATGTGGTGCAACGATTTTAGCCCTTGCCTTAAGCAGTGGAATAGCTCTGCTAGCCAATGATCCCAGTATTGAACCAATACCATCTCCATATTGTATTCGCGCTCCTTTAAATCCTGGTAATTCCCACCCAGTTGACGAAGAAATTGGTTGCAATATATAGATGAATGGTGTGTGAATGCTTTCATAATGCTTTTCGTCGAAAATGAAGTTTACAGATCACCTTTTCAGTTTAAAATGGATTATTATGACCTGTGTCATCCTAAATATTCATTTATATCACGCCATATTTGGATGTATTTACAGAAACATAATGAGGTTCTCCATAAGTTTTCACAACAATGTCTCCATCATGTCCTTGTATTCCAACAGAACGTAGCAAAGGAACATAATAATCACCAACATCTTGTGACTCACAAATACTACAGTATACATAAAGTGTGTAAAATCCCTGTTTCACATCAGCTTTATGTTCAGCTGTACACGTTTAAGTATACCATTGATCTGGGATAAATCCTAAAATCTCAGCTAATCCAGCGGAGAATGACACTTCAAAGTTAAAATTTAGAAATAGAAAAACTCTTCGTCTAATTTTATCATACTTTATCTGAATAGCTTCTTTAAGGTCATCTTTCATAGAATTAGCTGCTTCTTCATTGACTGCATGACATATCTCTTGTATGGATCTTTAGTAACCATAAGGAACATTGATTGTGTCAAGAACAGAATCTATAAATGCTTGTTGTCGATACTGAATAGAATAGTCCATTTCATGTCTCATGGTTGTCCATGTATGTGGATATTGAATTTCGGCTAATGCCACTTCATATTTGTCATTCAGATAGATGGTTCGAGGCATACGAATTTGATAACTTGAAGTCATGTTGTTGGGATAATAGTTCATGCTAGCATTGGTGGGTAAAGTAATATAAAAACTTGTTGACTCAATGACAGTGATGTAGATAGACTAGATGTTTATATACATTGCTTCATGTTTGACACTTTTCATCCTCACTCCCTACATTGCTGTCTACATTGCTGTCTAAATTGCTATCTACATGATCTACATTGGTATCTACTACTTCTTCCTGACAACAACCACTAACACACCTAATTTTTACAGGGATAGTATTTTTATTTCCATTTTTTTCAACAACAACACCATAACTCTTTAATCCATGTTTAAAAGTTTAAAACAACCTTTGTTGACGTTGTTGTATCTCTTTTGTTATATCTTCACCAGTTGTCTTTTTGCCAAAAACAGTTTTTGGAATATTAGCATCTACAATTTCCTCAATAAACTGCTTCCAACCAAGTGGTGGTTGTCGTCGTTCTTTTCTTTTTGTAGCAACCAATACTTCTTTCAACAAATCTATAATGTTAGAATTTGTAATGACAGTACCCGTTTGTAAAACAAGTTCATTTTTATCCGTCCATCTCGTACCATATTTCTTAAGATCTGCCAGAAGTTGTGTTAGTTTTACATGATAAACAGGTTGAAAATGATTTAGAAACTGTTGGGGCTTTTCTGATTGTTTTACATTAGATGCTGTAACAGACTTTTGTCGTTGTTGTTGTGACTGAATTGTTCGCAAATGACGTCAAAGCACTTAAGACATTTCTATTGCTTTTTCACGAGTTTGGTTTTCACGTAAAAGTTTATTCACTTTTGTTTTGATTTCACCATCTTTTCCCTTCTTTTCTAACAACATTTTATATTCATATTCAGGAATGAGGGCTATTTTCAAAGTATGTTTCATTTTAACAGCAAATGATAAGGGCAATGCAAATTTAGCAACAGCTCAAATAAATCCTCCTTTCTGATTAACCAACTTCCTTTTTCTTCGAAGTGATGTCTTCTTATCTGCTAGTGTGCGTAAGGTATGACGTTCACGCTTGAATACCTTATACCTTTTTGAGCTTAAGTGTAAATGTCCTCGCAATATATTCAAACAAATTTCAAACAAGCTAGTTAATTCCTCCTTAGTAGCTTGTTGTAGCAAGGATTTACGTCGTTTAGGCCCGCTCCGTGCGAGCAAGTGAAGAAAGGGTTGATTCGCTTGAAAACGTTTAGACATCTTGGTTGCGAATGGTTAAGTGACTTGGTTCTTATTCATACGCTACCTTATCAACATATACGTAATGTGTATCTTTTGGTAAAATGCCTGTGCGAATACGTAGTTGATCATTCGTCTTCGGCTTCAAATCAATGAATAAATAGCCATGAGGTTTGCTGATAGGCTTCTATGAGAAATTGAGATTTTCCAGCATATATTTGTCGCGCTAATGTACTTATTTTTTTACTCTCTCTAGGATTTTTAAACAGAATAATGTAATGTGTATTCAAACTAATATTTCGCATTTCTCTACCATGATGGAACAAATTATGCACAATAAAAACAATACTTAGATTTTGATGACTGCTACCAACACTGAAGAGACGTGTCATACGCTCATCACTATGACATTTGGTCATTAAGTCATCAATGATAAGTAAGTTTGGCTTTTTCGGATTAAAGCGCTCTTCAATGTCATCTGGAATGCCTTGGAAAAATTGAACACCTTTCATTCCCTTGTAAAAAGGCTGATCTGCTGCATAGAGCCATAAAATGGTTTTTGGAGAGGGTTTAATTAGTTTTTGTTCTAGAATTTCTCTAACTAGAGAGGTTTTACCACTGCCAGCAGGTCCAGAGACCAAACATGTGAATAGATGCTTCATTTTCGAATATCTGTTTCTTTCACCCAACTGTTAAACTTCTTTGGCCAACCTAACCACTTCACAAATAATTCTTTAACACCTCGTCTTTTTCGTTTTTCAAAACCGTTTCAATTCTGTAGACTGATTCAATATCTTTTTTCACTTTGTGCAGTTCTTCTTCATAGAAATGTCAATCAATATCTTCATCCAAAAAGTCTTTCACACGATGCAAGTGAGCTCCTTGCTTCTTACAACGATGTGTGATAATGAAGACTTCTTGCGTCTACTTTATATGATAATCCCGTTGAAACACATATTTTATGTGAGAAATGCTAACTTCATCACCAATTTTAAATTTGTAGGGTTTTTTCTTCTTTGGTTTTAATTTCAATTTGTCTACATACATATACTTCCACACTTTCGATTCAATGTCTTCACGAATATCTGCAGAAGCATACTTATTAGAGAGGGAGCCATGAGGTCTATGGTTGTAATTATACACTAAGTCTGTAAGAATGTCCATATATCGATAAGTTTGATTATGTAGGAAATATCGATACATCATTTCCTTTAGAGTACGAATGACTCTCTCAGCAAAGTTGGCTTTGGTTTCATTCTTTGTCGTATAGGCATGTATTCCCTCCTTCTTCAAAAATGCTTTTACCCATTTGTTTTTAAATTCAGTTCCCTTATCCTACCTTAGAGTTCGTGGTCTTCGTTGTGTTTCATGAAAAATCTTTTGAAAGGCTTCTATGACGCTGGTATGTGATTTATTAGGTATTGGCTGCACCCATGGATATTTGGAAAACACATCAATGACAACCAATAAAGAGTGGGTGTCATCATTATAGGAAGCTATGTTTCCCATGTCAGCTAAATCAATATCTCACATGTCATTAATTCCACGTGTAATGACACGTTGCTTTTAAACTTGTATTTTACATGTTGTAGTACACTGAAGGCATCTTGATCCTGTAACCATTTCTTCACTTGTGAATGAGTGACTGGTTGATCATATTTTTAAATATGTGATAAAGTTTGTAAGGACCAGCAAATGCCCCGGGTCGACCAGGTTTAAAATAAACATTGGTTAATTAGTCTTTCTACGTCGATGTGTTAACACTAAATTATCAACACTTGTTAACATATCTTGCATTTTATTTTATCAACATATCTTGCATTTTATCAACACATCTTAAATTTTATTTTATCAACATATCTTAAATTTTATTTTGTTTTACAACTCAATCAACATATCTTACAAATCAAGTATTGATACAATAGTGTTAATAATTGGAGTCCACTGATCTTCAATTAATATTAACCAACTACTTAATTCATCAAATGTGATAGCATCTACATCATATTTCTCACAACGTTGATTTGCATTATCTAACACTTTATCTAAATGAATGTAATATTTAGTTTCATTCCAATATGTATAGACACATGTAGAATGACACGTATGTTATAAACACTCTTCATTTTGACAAGCAGGACATACTAAACATGCAAACTTTTTTTACAGCTAATAACATTTCTTCACAATAGGTTTTTTGCACAATATATTGTCTCAATATAATGTCTGTCATTATACTGCAATATAGATTAACCACTCTCTCACTTCATCAAACAGTCTTGGATCAAATCGAGCGAAGTGATATGCTGCTCCGTCAGCTCCGTCAATATTTGAAAACACACACTCTTTGATGAAATCCTCACGTAAGTTTGGTACGCTTAACGTGGAATGAGCAAGTTCCCAATAAATGTCAAAGTGCTGCAGTTGTTGTTGAATAGATCCAAAACGCGCCAGTTCACTCATCATGCAATCCACATACTTTTCCTTGAAGCATGTTTCTACATCCATCTTTCACATATCCATATAACACGTCTGCACACTATGACGACTGGTAAGCAAATGACTCTCAGTCTTACTCCGCAGAGTTAGTGAGCCGCACTTGTTGCAGAAGTTGTCCGGTTCACACAACTTGCAATTGTACTTGTGGCAGTGACAATCATAATCCTCAGCAAATCCGTAAGCACCACAATATTCACAGGTAATTTCAAGTTGATTTTGCACATCCATATTCTCCAATTGAACTTCAGCCAGTCTTTTCTTGGATAACTTTGACACTTTCATCCGGTTGTCCTTTTGCAGCTTGATAGGAGTTTTCTTACCATGACATTCCGTACATGGCAATAAAGTTGAGTTACTGCTATTCATCTCCTGAAGCAATGTCTCCCATTCACCATCATTCATGTTGATGTAATACTTGTATTCTTTCCCTTCAAACAGTGATGTTTGCACAAAACACACATAGCGCATATCCAAGTATGAAATGACTTCAAGCCATTTCGTTTGCGTTAAGTACAGTTTGAAGCCAAGTTCAGACACACAGTCTTCCACAAGGATGGTGATAAAGCGAGCCATCTCTGTCCACGTTTGATTCGAATAAATAACCCAAATTGTCCATGCTCCACAGTAATGGTTAAGTTTGCACTAATTTTAAAGCTGCTCGTTGAATGATGACTGCACTTGACACCTCACTCCTTTTCTATGGACATTACATGTATGTTTTCATCGCGGTGTGATCTCGTTGAAACTATCAAGAAAGGCTGTTGTCAAACCGTCTGTTAGAGATTGTCTAATGACGATCACTAAAAAGTCTCCTCGTTTGCGACTACCAATTATCCATTCGAAGAGCATTGGCATGGTGAAATGTCTTTTTTCATAGAGGTAGGCCATCATATCATACACCTTAATACGTTCTTCAAGATACTTGAAGCCATGTAGCATGACCTATGCACATTTGGAATCGCGATCCTCATCAACACACTTTGGCGCCGGTAGACATAAAGTCTTAAAAAGTTCCTCATGAAGACTTCTAATAAGTTGAACGAAACGTTGAGTCATGGCTTCGGAGAACTGTGGCTCTGACGCGGGAAGATGCTCTATGTTTCCTTCTAGCATGTAGATAAGCTGAGTGACAGTGTTCACTTCTTCCGTTAGATACATGTATGTGTGTTCGTAGAAAAAGCCTTCTTCAAATAAGCACCATAAAATGTTGCAATCGATCAGAGGAATCACTGCTCGAAAGTTTCGCTTCAATAGCGTGACGTCTTCCTCAGTAACAGGAATAGTTTTGCTCAATTCAAATTTGGATTTGAGCTGCTTGTCATCGTCATCGCTGTCAATATCGCTGTCACCATCGTTGTCGTCATCGTTGTTGTCATCATTGTGAAGCAACGTTTCTATACTACTGTCGATGAGCCAGTGGCTTGAAGGTAGATTGGCGCGGGGGGGGGGGGCTGTCTACCAGATCGGCGGGCGGGGGAGAGGGGCTGTCGATTAGGTCGGCTGCCGGGGGGTCTCTCCCTTTATAATAGCAGCCCCACACTCTATGCAGTCAGTCTGCTTTTGACCGTTGGCAAGAAAACATCTCAACATGCAGTACAAAGGCGAATTTTTCGCCAGAAGTATTATTTGACAGATAAGGACGTCAATCTGTTTGAAGAGATCTATATAGATTACCAGATGTTCTTATTTTGAAATTGAAGGGATTTTTCAGACAGCCAAACCACGGTGGGAGTAAAACCGATTTGGCAGGGCGGCGGAGGAAAGCCACAAAAGATTGAGGCAGCAGTCGTCTGAGAGGTTCCGGGACCCGTCGCCCTGCCAGGAAGCAACGCCAGCCAAAGCCACAGCGGTGACGATAACGACAGCGAGTCCTGCGAAATCGACTCCTGCCAAAGCCACAGCGTCGACGATGACGACTCCGCTGAAAGCAAGTCCGAGGGAACCTGATGTGACTGTCCGGAAGGTGCCGGCGGAATTAGTGAGGCGGTGCATGCCCAGCGCCACCGTTATAAGGCCGGACAGCCCGCCACCAGCTCCTGAGGATGAACTAGCAAAACTAGAAACTGGAGGACGACTCTACCAAAGAGTCAGGACTCCAGGATGTTGTGCAGCTCTTGGACTCGATGCATAATATTAGGTGCTGTGACTTCTGCCATTTTGAGATTCCAGCAGAAGTTACTGAGATAGTGCACGAACAGGAATGCCCAGAGGCTATGAAGCCCGAATTTAATTTCTGTAGCGCTATGAGCAGAGATTTCAACTCAAACAGAGCCGGGATAACCGCGCATAGGAGGAACTGCACGGAACTGCACGGAGGACACCGGCAGCGGCAGCAGGAGGAAGTAAAGGCCAAGAAATCCCTCCACGGCTGCTTTTTAGCGACTATCCATTATTGTGAAATGAAACGCTTAATCTGTCATGGTGTTAGTATGCATGCGAGTGTGGGAAATGCTTAAAAATATTTAAAAAAGGGGCCTATAAATCATTGATTTATACCCCATCTGTCCGTCTGTCCGTCTGCTGTGGTGTTATGTGTGTTTGGAGAGTGAGAAAGCAAAACAAGTTGCCGTCTGGGTTAAAAATACCCTGGCTTGAGAAATGAAACGCTTAATCTGTCGTGACTATTGCTATATGTGTGTAGATAAAGACAGAGAGTTAAAAAATGATTGTTTGTTTGCCTGTCTGTCGTAGGTATTATGTGTGTTTGGAAAGTGAGAAAGCAAAAAAAGCCACTGTCTGGGTTAAAAATACCTTGACTTATGAAATAAAACGCTTAATCTGTTGTGGGTATGTGTGTGAAGAGAGATAAAAAATAAAAAAGACTGTCCGTTTGTCTGGCTGTGGGTGCTAAAAATAGTCTTGCTTAATTGAATCTCAATGCTTCATCAGTTTGAATGGCTTTCGCAATGGTTTGGTTGGAGATCGAGAACCCCCCCCCCCCCAAAAAAAAAAAAAAAAAGAGTTGTTGTCGTGATGTGGTTTGCCTGGATAAAAAAATTTTAGAAAAAACGACTCTCTGGGTGTCCGTGTGTCTGGGTGTCCGTTTGTTCGGTTGCCGTAGGTGTTATGTGTGTTTGGAGAGTGAGAAAGCTAAAAAGAAAGACTTGTTGTTGCCTGTACATGGCCGCAATGCATGGAGAGCTCTCTGTGTTAAAAATAGCTTGCCTTAAGGACAAGAGTGCTCATTTTTAATTGCTATCGCAATGGCTTGGTTGGAGAGCGAGAAAGGCAAGAAAAACAGTTGCTGCCGTGATGTGATGCGTGTGGAGAGAGAAAGATAAAAAATAAAAAAGACTGACCCTTTAGCAGTCTGCCGTGGTGTGTGTGTGTGTGTGTGTGTGTGTGTGTGTGTGTGTGTGTGTGGAGCGAGAAAGCTTAAAAAACGAGTTGTTGCTTGTATACATAGAGTGGCCTGCGGTGCGGCTGGCCCAGGGGAGTCGGAAAGTCGGCTGGCCCCGGGAGGGGTGGACTGAAGGTCGATGGGCGGGGGGGGGGGTGCCTGTCGACCAGCTCATAGATACAGTGGCTATCCTTGCAGTGTATGCTTAAAGGTCGATGGGCGGGCTGTGCCCGTCGACCTGCTGTACAGTCTGAAGGCCGTATGGCCCCGGGGGGGGGGGCTGTCGACTAGCTCTATCACAGTATAGATACAGTGGCTATCTTCGCAGTGTATGCCTGCCTTGCGGAAAGTCGGCTGGCCCCGAGGGGCCTGAAGGTCGTGTGGCTCCGGGGGGCCTGTCGATTAGTTGGCCACATACAGGCTTAAGTCGATCTGTGTGACGTCATTGATGCGTCGAAATACCTAATAGGCGAGCTCTAACCATGTCTCTATGAGTCCCTCTGCTTAAAAAACAGTTGGAAAGCTCTCTACCCGTTTGTACGACTGCCCGTTTGTCCGACAGTCCGTTTGTCCGGCTGTCCGTTTGTCCGAATGTCCGTTTGTCCGGTTGCAGTAGGTGTTATGTGTGTTTGGAGAGTGAGAAAGCTAAAAAAAGAGTTGTTGTTGCCTGTACATGCCGCAATGCATGGAGAGCATTCTGGGCTAAAAATAGCCTGGCTTAGTTGAATTTTATTGCTTGCTCAGTTTTAATTGCTTTCGCAATGGCTTGGTTAGAGAGCGAGAAAGCAAAAAAAAAAGAGTGTCCGGGTGTTCGGGTGTCCGGGTGTCCGAGTGTCCGGGTGCCATTTTGTCCGGACGCCCTTTTGTCCGGGTGCCCTTTTGTCTGGTCGTCATAGGTGTTATGTGTGTTTGGAGAGTGAGAAAGCTAAAAAAAAGAGTTGTTGTTGCCTGCACATGGCCGTAATGTGTATGGAGAGAGAGAAAGAGCTCTCTGGGCTAAAAATAGCTTGGCTTATGGAAACTCATTGGTTGCTTATTTTTAATTAATTTTCCGATGGCTCAGTTGATCGTGTTACGGTGGCACATATAGTCCGGCTGCCCATTTGTCCCGCTGCCCGTTTAATCTGCTGCTCGTTTGAATGGCTGCCCGTTTGAATTGCTGCCCACTATCTCTATCACGTCACTATGACGTTCATATGACGTTCATATCACGTCACTGTTTTACTAGCCCCATGGGGCTTCTAAAACAATGACGTCACTGTTTTAGAAACCCCATGAGGATTCTAAAACAATGACGTCACTGTTTTAGAAACCCCATGGGGATTCTAAAACACCTCGTGACGTCACGTCCTGTTTTAGAAACCCCACTATATGAGGGGGGGGGGGGGTCAGTGCACATATTAGTGCACGAGGTGGAGAAAGGTCACCGAATGAGTACAAGCTAAACATTTAGCAAGAAGTAAAATGACATCAAGTTTTCTGCAAGAGTAGCATTTTTTTAAGCTTTTTAGGGGATGTTTGGTCTGATTTTCCTCAAACAGAACAATCTGAGGAGGGGGGGGGCAATTTTGAGGCCAAAGGCGGTACTCGTGGAGTGCTAATTTCGTTAAATAGGGGATAATTGTGATTCAGTACTCCTATGTTTCACACAAAATAGGGAAAATGGTGGGCGGAGGGGAAGCGAGTCCTTTAAGAACTTCTCATTTAAAGAGGGCACTATTTCAAAATTAACCAAACGCGTTTTGTGGTAGTTTCAAAAACGTCATTGTGATATAAGACTGTAATATTTTCAACATTTACTACTCCTCTTACCATAGGTGAACTCACTACCACCAGGTTTTGAACGTAAATTGCACTAACTGTGAAGCTGAGCACGCTATATTTTTACCTATGTTTTCACTTTCAAAATCAAAAAGCGGGCCAAAAATCAGTGATTTTTTATAAACAGATTAAATGATTTAACCCTGACAAAAAAATGGCGGACACCACTGATGAAAAAAAGTTTTGAAACATCGACTTCGACTTGCAAAATGTTAAAAAATGATATTATACGTGTAAAATACGAGGGCAAAATGGGAAAGTTAGGTGTAATATACGTGTATTTTGGCCATTGTGCTCATCGATAATGCGCATAATTTCCCACGTAAAAATTTATACGCATTTTACACGTAATTCCCACAGATTATTAAACTTCTTTTACGCGTGTTTTTTTTTTCATGGATATTAGACGGATTTCACGCATTTCTTAAACTTATTTTATATGCATTTCAGAGTTTGCCCACCAATGTAATCACCCAGATAGCAGTCCCAAATGTATTATGCACATGAACCTTTATCACTATAGTGCAGTTATAAAATGCTCCTTAAAACAATTTTCAGCACAAAAATTTTAGTGAAATTGGTATTCCCATGTCTATCTTTCTATTATACTTAGAGAAAAGGCGGCATTTAGCAAAATTTGAATATATTATCGCTCAATGGCGGCTGTTTCCGGTCTGCGATAATAGGCCCACATTGCCAGACTGCGTATAATATGCGTATATTTTTCCATGCATTACGACCTGGAAATTTTCACGCATTATAGACGTATATTTTAAATGGGAATACCCATATGGGAAATCCCAAATAAAATATATGCTTAATATGCGTCACATATTACACGTATAATATGCTTGGGCAAAAATGCGTTTAATAAACGTTCCTAAATATGCGTCTTATATACGCGAGTAAAAATGCATTAAATATGGGCATCTTTTTTACCATGCAAAATATATGCATAATATGCGTTCCTAGATACGCGTATAATATGCGTAGGAAAAAATGCGTATAATATGCGCATTGAAAATTTTTATCTGTGTAATAAATGTTCCTTGATATGCGCATATTATACGTGGGAAAAAACACGTCTAACATGCGGGTTTAATATGGGCATCTTTTTCCCACGCATTTTATACGTATAATATATGGTTCTAGAAATGCGGATATTTTTATACGTAATTTATACGTTTATTATGCGTCCGAGAAAAGATGCCCATTTTGCCCATGCATTTCAGATATTAAATACTTATAATATACGTATAATGTTTTGTAGGGAAAGCTGTGTGTCTACTTTCCGGTAAGAGAGAATAACAAGAATAACCAAGGACATTGTGACTAACTGGGATTTAGTGAATTAAGTATTCAGAGCCTTGTATGGTCGCCAAAAAGTGGTAATCATATTTTAAATTCTTGTTATTGAAATTTTTCAAACGCCAGCATTTAACTAATCTCTGGCGGATTTCAGAAACGTAAAAAAGTAAAGAAGCCTAACGTTTGACTACGTCTAAAAGTGAAAGTAATCTGACTAGAATTACTTGTAAAAAATTATTTTGAAAAACTCGATTCCCCACACATTTAAATGACAGCATGAGGCCAATTTTTGGAAGCCAGCGAAAAAAATTAAATAAAAAAGTTAGAATAAATCAAAACAAACTGCAGCAGAAAATGCAATTTGAAAAACAAAAGGAGTTATAATGCCGTCAATTGGCAGATTTTTAGAGAATAGCCAAAAAAGTAATTTTTCAAAAGAGGCAAATCTAGGAAACATTGATACGCACTTTTAAAAGAATCTGATGAAAACTGTGGTACAGGAAGCATTTTGAAAATAAGCTAATAATTTCAAAATCTCTCCTGTTTAGCCAGTTTCTAATGGATTACAGAAAAAAGCACTGTTCAAGAGAGGGCCTCCCAGTGAACATCAATGTAAAATTTGAAGGTAATCCGATAACATTTTTACGTAATATGATCCAAATTGTGATAGTAGAAGCATTTCAAAAATTGTCTACCAAAACACTGTATTTGGCCTCCATATAAAACCATCGGGAAATTGGGTACTAAAAATTAAGAAAGGCCCTCTTTTGGGTCAATGTTTGGTGGATGGCTAACAATTTTGACATAGATTTACCGAGTAAACAGCAAATTATAAATGTCCTCATTTAGTCAATTTTTGGCAAATTGCCAAAAAAATTATTTTCCAACATGGAGCCATTCAGGGAATAAAAGTTCATAACTGTAAAGAATTCCAATCAAAATTTTGGAGAAGAAAGTGGATCGACAAAAATGACTTAATATTCAACAGAGATTCAAATGGTGAACAATCCTTCAAAAATGGACAGAAATCCAATCAAAAAGATTAGAGGAGAGGAATTTTGTAAAGTGGCTACAGATTTTTCAAATGCCCCCATTTAACCAATTTTAGGAAGATCGCCGAGAAAACTGTTTTTCAAAAGTTGACCTACTAGTGAACATTTATGTAAAATTTGAAATACGATCAAAATTATGCAAAAAAAAACTTTGGAAAATTGGCCACCAAAAAATTAACATCCATGTGCCCAATTTGTGGCAGATCCCCAAAACCTTTCACGAAAGGCCTATCCAGTACAAATTGATAAAGGTTTGAAAGGCGTGCTATTAAAATTGTGGAAGCAGAAGTATTTTGAAATTGGATGGGATTCAAATTATTCCCCCATTTGACCAATTTTCTTTTGATTGCCAAAATAGTACTTAAGTGAAGGCTGCCTAATGAACATCTATACAAAATTGGAATTTGATCTGATCAAAACTGTGGAAGAAGAAATATTTTGAAAATTGGCTATCAAAAAATTATAAATGAAAATAAATACAAAATTTGCAGACAATCCTGTCAAAATTGTGGGAGAAGAGGCATTTTGAAACTATAGAAGAAGCATTTTGAAAATTGTCAGCCGATAAATTAAAAACTATCCCCTTTTATTCAATTTTTGTGGATCATCAAAAAGTAATTTTTCAAGAGGGGTCTTGATGCTAGACATTTGTGCAAAATTTGTAGACAGTCTGATCAAAAATGTGGGAGAAGAAGTATTCTGTAAATTGGCTGCCAAAACCTTATAAATACCTCCTATTTAGCCATTTTTTGGCCAATCGCAAAAAATACATTTTCTAGAGATAAACGTCTAAGAAATAACCATTCAGTTGGAAAGAAATCGGAACTAAATTGTAGGAGAAGCATTTTGAAAATTAGAAATTAACTACCGATATATTGAAAAATGCCCTCCATTCGGTCAATTTTTGGTGCATGGCCAAAAACAAACTTACGAGCAGGCGAGTGAGTCTTCATAAATAATATCATAGAGAAGTGAATACATACTACAAGTCAAAAGTTATTTATATTTTCGGCGGTCCATGCATTGTGAATGGCGGTGGTATGTAACGAGGTGTGAAAATTCGCGTTAATTGTCTCGAAACCCAAACAATGTTGTGTACACAGAGAAACACGATCAAAATTATGCAAAAAAAACTTTGGAAAATTGGCCACCAAAAAATTAACATCCATGTGCCCAATTTGTGGCAGATCCCCAAAACCTTTCACGAAAGGCCTATCCAGTACAAATTGATAAAGGTTTGAAAGGCGTGCTATTAAAATTGTGGAAGCAGAAGTATTTTGAAATTGGATGGGATTCAAATTATTCCCCCATTTGACCAATTTTCTTTTGATTGCCAAAATAGTACTTAAGTGAAGGCTGCCTAATGAACATTTATACAAAATTGGAATTTGATCTGATCAAAACTGTGGAAGAAGAAATATTTTGAAAATTGGCTATCAAAAAATTATAAATGAAAATAAATACAAAATTTGCAGACAATCCTGTCAAAATTGTGGGAGAAGAGGCATTTTGAAACTATAGAAGAAGCATTTTGAAAATTGTCAGCCGATAAATTAAAAACTATCCCCTTTTATTCAATTTTTGTGGATCATCAAAAAGTAATTTTTCAAGAGGGGTCTTGATGCTAGACATTTGTGCAAAATTTGTAGACAGTCTGATCAAAAATGTGGGAGAAGAAGTATTCTGTAAATTGGCTGCCAAAACCTTATAAATACCTCCTATTTAGCCAATTTCGGCCAATCGCAAAAAATACATTTTCTAGAGATAAACGTCTAAGAAATAACCATTCAGTTGGAAAGAAATCGGAACTAAATTGTAGGAGAAGCATTTTGAAAATTTAAAAATTAACTACCGATATATTGAAAAATGCCCTCCATTCGGTCAATTTTTGGTGGATCGCCAAAAACAAACTTACGAGCAGGCGAGTGAGTCTTCATAAATAATATCATACAGAAGTGAATACATACTACAAGTCAAAAGTTATTTATATTTTCGGCGATCCATGCATTGTGCATGGCGGTGGTATGTAACAAAGGTGTGAAAATTCGTGTTAATTGTCTCGAAACCCAAACAATGTTGTGTATACAGAGAAACATGAGACACATAAGCATTTTAGTGAAAATATTGCATTACATCTGTCACAGTGAAAAAAACGGTCCGGAGGCTCACCTCAATGAAGCGGGCGATTGCAAATTGCCCAACTGCAGGCTGGCAGAACTCAAAGAGAAGTTGCGCTAGACGTTTCCCAGCCAACATAAGCAGTATGCGAAAACGGTGCATTGAATGTGTCCAGGCTAGAAGGTGACATACACATTATTAAGTGTGACTTTCGTTATGAATTTTTGGGTCTCACTAGTTTATAGCTTCTGCTGTTGTTGATAAATAGTATTATTTTTTGTTATAGTCCTCAAAACGTGAGTAACAAGTTTGAAATTAAATATTTCATTCTTTTCTTTCTTTTTCGTACCAACTTGACAAATCCACAACCCACTAAACCAAAATATAAATAACTTTGACTTAGAGTATATACATTTTTTTCTACTGGTGACCGACCCCCGCCCAAGATATTATTGTTAACTAGTTATTGCATACCTCAACCCCCTTCATGAGGAAAAATAAAATTTGGCATATTTTTGCGCTTCAGACTATTCTGAGCATTTCTCACTACTCTCTCCCATGCCCAAATCTCATTTCTCGTTGTAAGGGAGGGGATCGATCAACAGTAAAACATGGGAGGGGTTCGATCAACACTAAAAAACTCTATGACGTTATCTAGCACATAATAAAGAGCTCTCGCACAAGATGAACTCACAAAACGACATTTTGATGGCACAAATGAGACTTTGCATACGAAATTTTAGAACAAGCTTTTGGAAACTTATGGATGACGGAGCATTCCAAAAACACATAATTTTAAAGAGTGGCCTACCTAGGGAACATTTCTATAAAATCTGGAACGAATCCCATCAAAGGAATCCAAGGGAGAAGAAGTATTTTAAGCATAAGTTTACATACGCACATAAAGCCGAGTGATAACATGACCCTCTATTGATGTGATAAGACCAGCCAGACAAAGTACGCTTGTCTAAAAAGTATAGTTAGCAGACTGCCCAACTATCGAGTTCCTTTATCAACTAACTATCTTTTACGTAATAAATTACACAAAGAGTGGGTCAGTTCAACTTCATTTTTCATCTTTTTTGTGCGGCTGTTAAGTGTTTGTAGAAAGGTTTAGAGATTATTTGAGGTGCGTGAATGTTGCAGTTGATTTCTTAAATTACATACACATTTTGTTTTATCGTTGTAATTGCACTATTTTTAATGAAATTGTTTCGTTCACTCTTGCTGTGCCTTGTAACGTGTTCTCCTTCACCCACATCCTCGCCACTCAAAGACATTTTTGCGTACACAGGGTACGATACTCTAGATTATTATTATCTCTAGAATGTTCTTCACTGTGTCCTCTGCGCAACCAACAAACAAATAATGAGAGAAAGTAAAGCCTTATCGAAAACGCCCACGTTCTTGATTAATACGGCTATATGCACTGGCATGCCACGAGACCTCTGTCATAAAGTTTATGCAAGGACTTAACTAAACGGCTGTCATTACAGAATAATTACGTGGTTTGATATTCGCGATAACAGGGTTAAAGTTGGTATTTAGTAGTGGCGTGGTAATAGTTATGCATTCAGTGACTGTATGAAGCATTCGTGAGGAATTAAATGTCAATTTATAAAATTTATTGAGAAAAATGTTGCTTGCATTTTAAAAAAATAAAAAATAACAACTAATTTTAGAAAAGCAAAATATTTCAATGACCGTAAAATAAAGTTTCACGAGTCCGAATTTACGACTCTTATTTTTATGGTTCGTAGTTTTATTACTCGTTTTTATGGCTCATAGTTTTAGGACCCGTTGTTTTATGACTCTTAGTTTTATTACTCGTTTTTTATAATCCGTAGTTTATGATCCGTTGTTTTATCTTGTACTTCTACTACTCGATTTTATTACTCTTAGTTTATTACTCGTCTTTTATGACTCGTAGCTTTATTACTCTTTTTTCTACCTCTTCATGCGCTTTTTTTCTGCTTTTAAAAACTGCTTAAGGCCCATTGATATAACTTTATAGGGACTTCTGGATAGCTTCCTAATACGAGTCACAGATTTTATCATATTGCTTGCTAATGTCATGTTTTTAATCTGAGTAGATTAAACTGACTTTTAAGTGTATATTTACTTTCGTTTTAAGTCGAAAACAGACATAAAAATCTAGAATGGATATTTGATTTGAACAAAAATATTCAGTTTAACATATCTCTGGTGTCTTGTAACTTTTGTGGACTTTCAATTCCATAGTTTATTTAATTCGTACGTTTCGGTGAAGTGATTCTGTGTGATTCGCTTTTCCACAATAACCTTATCACGCGACCTCCTCTGTGACAGCCAAGGCAAGGACGACCAAATGTGGCAAAACCACATTTTACTATGTCTGTTTGGTTTATTTCATTTCGTTAAAAAAAATTAATTAACATCATATATGTAAAAATGGACATTGGAATTTTGCCATTGAAGCCCACAGTTAAGGCAGTGAAGGCATTTGCTCTGATGTCAGCGTAGTCATATTGACCCATAATGAAAGCGATTATGGCATGTGTGTGTCCTGTTTATTGAAACATTTCACTTTGCCCCATTTGTAAAAGAATATATATATATATATATATATATATATATATATATATATATATATATATATATATATATATATATATATCTTAGGGAAACATTTCATTTTGCTAAATAATTTTCCTATTAGATGCAGATGTAGGAAGGCATGGAATGTAGTACAGTGGGAGTGATGGGAGGATACATAGAGGCATGTAAAGCGCTCCCGGTATGGTGGGAGCGATGGTAGGGATCCATACAGGAATGTGAGGAGGGGTGCAGAGAAGCACTCAAGTGTGGGTTGGTGGATAATGTCAGAAAACATGTTTGTGGTACGGGGTCGATGGGTGCAGGGAGGCATGCTAGATGCTCCGGGTACGGAGGGAGTGGTGGAAAGATGCAGAGAGGCACGCAAGATGATCCGGGTAGAAGTAAGTGATCGGAGGGTGCAGGGGGCATGTTAGGCACTCCTGGTACCGAGGAGTGATCCGAGGGTGCAGGGGTGTATGTGCGGTGCTCCGGATATGGGCTGAATAATGAGAGGCATGTGGGGTGCTGCGAGTACGGGTGAGAGATGTAGGGGGCATGCAAGTGCGGGAGTGACGGGAGACTACAGGGAGGCATATAAGGCTGTCCGGGTACTGGACAGGTATGCAGGGAGGCATGCAACCTCGGGATGGTGAATTCTGCAAAAACGTGCTTCGGGTATGGAGGGAGTGACGAGAGGGTTCAGACAGGCTCGTTAGGATGGTTTTGTGAATTATAGCAGAATAACATGCTCCGAGCACAGAGGGAAGTGATGGGAGGGGAGGGAGGCATGTTAAGTGCTCAATGTATTGGGGGAGTAATGTAAATGATGCAGAGATGCACACAAGGGTGGGTTGGTGAATCATGTCAGAAAATATGCTTCGGGTACGCGGAAGTGATTGAATGGTCGGGGAGGCATGTAAGATGCTCCGTATATGGACGGAGTGATGGAAGGGTGCACGGAGGCATGTAAGATGATCCAGGTAGGGGGAAGTGATGGGAGGATGTATGGAGGCATCCTCCCAACCGGGAACTTGGAAGTAATCGGAGGGTGCAGGGATGTATGTAAGGTACTGAGAGGCATGCACGGGCGATGAGAGGCATGCACGGAGGCATGTAGGATGCTGCGAGTACCGGTGAGGGATGTACGGAGGCAAACAAGATGTGGGGAGTGACAGGAATGTGCAGGAAGGCATGTGGGGCTTTCCAGGTACGAGACAGGTAAGCAGTGAGTCGTGCAAGGGCATGTTGGTGAGTTCTGGCAGGAACATACTTCGGGTATGGGAGTTCAGGGATTCAGGGATGCAGGTAGGGGTGTTAAGATGGGTTGGTGAACTAAGGAAAAAACATGCTTTGGAAACAAGGGGAGTAACAGAAGGGTTACAGGGAGGAATTGAGGTGCTCTGAGAATGAGGTGAGTGGTGGTTGGGTGTAGGGAGGCATGCACGATATGGGAGTGATGGGAGGGATGCAAGGAGTATGTCAAGTGCTAAGGGTATCGTAGGAGTGATGAGAGGTATGCAGTTTGGCATGCAAGAGCGGGTTGGGGAATAATGGAGGAAACCTATTTCGGGTACGGGGGAGTGCTGGGAGGGTGCAGGGAGGTATGTAAGGTTCATCGGATACGGGGCAGGTATGAAGGCAGACATGCAAGAGCGGGTTGGTAAATTCTGGTATGAAACATGCTTCGCATATGGCAAGAGGGACGGGAGAGATGCAGGCAGGCGTGTTATGGATGGATTGGTGAATTACGGCAGAAAAACAGGCTCCGAGTCTGGGGGAGTGATGGGAGGTTGCAGGGAGGCATTTAATTTGCTCCGGGTAGCGGACAGGTATGCAGGGAGTCATGCAAGGGCGGATTGGTGAATTCTGGCAGTAAACATGCTTCGGTTATGGGAGAAGATACTTTAGGGATGCAGGCAGGCGTGTTAGGATGGTGAATTATGGCAGAAAAGTAGGATTCGGGCACGAGAGAGTGGCACCAGCGTGCAGAGAGACATGTAAGGTGCTCGGGGTATGGGGGGGGAGGAGTGATGGGTGGGATGCAGTCAAGCATGTATGGTGCTCCGGGTACGGGGCGTGATGGGAAGGATCCAGTTAGGAATGTTTGGTGCTCCGAGTACAGGAGGAGTGATGGAAGGGATCCGAGGAGGCAAGTATGGTGCTCTAGGTACAGGAAGGAGTGATGATAGGGATCCAGTGAGGAATATAAGGTGCTCTGAATACGGGATAGTGGAGGGAGGGATGCAGGGATGCAATTCAAGTGCTCCGGGTACGGTGGGATGATGATAGGGATCCATTCAGGTATATAAGGAGGGATGCAGAGAAGCACGCAAGGGTGGGTTGGTGGATAATGCCAGAAAATACGCTTCTCATACGGGGGAGTGGTGGATGGGTGCAAGAAGGCATGTAGGGTGCTTCGGGTACATAGGTAGTGGTGAAAGTGTGCAGGGATTCACGTAAGATGATTCTGGTAGGGGGAGCGATAGGGGTTGCAGGGGGCATGAAAATGCCCCGTATGACCAAAGTAATTTTTCAAGAGAGACTTACAAGTAAACATTTGTGCAACATTTCAAGAAAATTCGATCAAAATTATAAAAGCAAAAACAATCTGGGGAACAATCGCTCAAAACAGGAAAGAAATCCGATCAAAAGTGTGGGAGAAGAAGCATTTTGAAAACTTTCAAAAATATGTAAACAGAAATAAGTGGCCTCTACATTGCCCTATTTTAGAAGATTGCCAATAAAGTATTTTTTCAAGAGAAGCCCACCAAGAGAACATTAACGCAAAATTTGAAGGGAAACCAATCCAAACTGAGGGAGAAAATCGAAGCATTTTGAGTAAAAGTTTACATACATACACACACATACGCACACACAATTTCAATAAACTTTCTGCCAGTCTTCAACATGCAGTTTTCTGTCAAAAGTCATCGACATTCATTAACAAAGTCAGTTTTCTGTTGGACAGTTGGACAAAAGTATTTGAGAACAGAATGCTCGAACCTTTGTTCATGTCGCAGTCAAACATTATGTTTCTATAATTAGGATTTTTTCTTTGTATTTGTGTTTGGCTGTCAAGTGTTTGTAGAAAGGGGTAAAGATTATTGGGGTACGTGAATGATAGGATTCGTCAAGAACACACCATATTACATGCAACGAAAAACAAGGGAAGGTTGTCGTCCCCTTCAACTCATACTACCCCAAGCCATCGGGGTGGCATCACAAACTCGGAGTGGCATTAGTGCTCTTTGTATTTTCAACAGATTTTTGCTTTTCAAAGCTTTTTTACCTAAGATAGGAAGAAAGTCACCATCCTACCTAATTGAAGCATTTATAGACACATCACTTGGCAAAATCGGAGAGCACTCAGCCAGAGTGTCATCACAGAATCGGAATGGCAGGTGAGCTCTTTGTAGTTGCCTTCCCATCCGGACATCTCGACACCCGTAGAAAACATTAGCCTTTCACAAATACTATCAAACAAATAGTCCGGCTCGCTAACGTCTTGTGCGACACACCTTGTCTCGATAGAGATGATCCTGCCATCTGGACGGTATTTCAGACTATGTTTCTCCATCGGGATTCGTTTATCGGACTTTCTACGAGTGAGGGCATCATGAATGCAGTTCTAATGAATTCAAGAAGATGAAGGCACTAGTGGGCAGAGCTAGAAATGCCTCTTATTCTGGCACTTGACTCTGCGAGATCAACCGAATGGGGCTGCTCTTTATCGGCGTGAGGGTTTTCTGCTACTACCCCCGCCGGTTCTCCTCCAGTAAAATTCCCGTAACACCAGGCATCCTGTTGTTGATCGCGAGTAAACAAACTCGGTCTTTCTACAGCAATATGTTTCCAATATTTTCTCCATGAGTCAGCAGATTCATCTTTACATGGAGATACTAGGAGCTGCGTCACTCTGACTGTCTGTTAGGGCGTTTCTGTCAGATTAGGTGTTGGACAGGCACGGAGACAGGCGGTGGCGCTGCTAAGTTCTCTAGTTGCCTTGGCTCCACACTGCTCCACGTAACCCCAACACCAATAGCTTGACCACTAGTGCTGGGACTGAATTAATAGAGCGTCGATTGGGTTTTTACATTTCTAGCTAGATTCACGGGAT
Source organism: Protula sp. h YS-2021 (assembly GCA_949752745.1). Taxonomy (NCBI): domain Eukaryota; kingdom Metazoa; phylum Annelida; class Polychaeta; order Sabellida; family Serpulidae; genus Protula; species Protula sp. h YS-2021. The sequence continues at coordinate 41,106,212 of OX457033.1, forward strand.
TCTTCGTCCACCCTTCTGAGCTTGTCGGGGCATTGGGTGGCACTAACCATGTTGATAGAGGTATCGATTTGAAGAGAAGGGCCAAATGGTTCTTTCCACTTTCGAAGAAGGATTAGCAAGAGTCCCACCGATGAGGGTTATCCCTCTTGCCTATACCCGTCCCAAGGGCGTGCCTATCCCCTTTCTATTCAGGTGTGGATAGAAGAGAGGGTAGAACAGGAACAAAGGCTATAGAGACAAACTGTATGAAGAACCAGAGATGCAAAGAGCTCTGCGAGGAACGCAGAACGTAGAAGACTCTTTCTGAATCTGAGGATGCACCTCTGTCAGAATCTTCGCCGGCTTTAGCATCAGAGCTAAGCTGAATCGCTCCATGTCTTCAGAGACAGTGGCCGAGTTAGACACAGAGGGCAGAGACCGGTACTGTGCCTAAGGAATTATCCAGCTCCTAGCGATCGCCGAAAAAAGGACAGCAATATTGAAGGGACTCAGCAGCGGTACGCAGCAATCCACACCCACTTCCCCCAACATTCCCGTCTCAGAATATCTCTCTACCCCTGCCGGCCGCACAGATGACGCGAATTTCGCAGGAGGATATACCGTTAAGAGACTTAATTAAAGAAATTACACGACTGGAAGGGGTAGAAGCGGACAACCCCTACACAGACAAAGAGGAGCCTCCCATTCGGCTGAATTATCTAAATGAAGAGCAAGAGCAGGAGTCACTTCTGGCACTTGCTAGACCTGAACCAATTTATTCGTAAGATAAGATTTCAGACGAACATTGTCTAAGTAACCAAGGAAATTATACGGCAGGGCATTTAAGATGCATATCTCCACATCCCAAATACACCGGAAAGCCTGTGCTTTCAAACAAGGAGAAAAAGCTCTGGTTTCTGGAACTTCCTTTCGGCCTACACACATCCCGGTACGAATTCTCGAACTTGATGGTGTTGAAATCATGGGTCAGGCTCCAGGGTATGCACGTATTTCAATACCCGGACGACTGGTCCCATCCCACAGCGAGGAGGCCCAGGCCAGACTCAAAACACATCTTTTGGCAAGTCAGGGGCTTCGGGCAAGTCTAATGGTCAACTTGGCAAAATCAGAATTTGTGCCCAAGCAGAAGATGGCCTTTCTGACAGAGAAGTTGGACCAGGAGTTAGCAAGAGCCTACCCCACTAACGAGAGATAAAACAGAATTGTCTTAGCTTTTCGAGACATCACTTCCCATCAGCTCATGAAGCTTGCCCGAATGGAGTCTCTATTGGGACTGCAAGTAGCCACAGAAAAGACAGTCCAACCAGGCAAACTTCACTACAGACGGATTCAAAGGGGAGTAAAATCGGTTGCAGAACGAGTCAATACAGGTTAGTGGCCATCCCGTCGAAAGCAATCTAAGACCAGCAATGGTGGTTATCCCCAGAATGCCCGGGTTATCCATCCAGGCTTGCCGTCCCCTTGCTGTCAATTCAGACGTATGCCTCGTCCAAAGGGTGGAGTTTCTATTCCAAAGGAAAGCTGTAGAAGGGCATCTGTTCAGCAGCTTAGAATTCAAACATACAAATTGGCTAGAACTAAGAGTTGTGTAGTTAGCAATCCCCAAACTGCTCCCAAGTCTGGAAGAAAGGTCTGTAAACGTGATGCGGGACAACTCAACAGCAGTGGCTTATCTCCGCAAGCAAGGAGGCACCCAGTCAGTCAAGCAGTTGACAGGGAAAATCCTTTGCAAAGCGAGAGATTGCGGGATCTGGCTCTTAGCAGACCACATAGCTGGTAAACTAAATTTGATGTCAGACCTGGTCTCCAGACTGAGCAGAGTAGTACAAACAGAGTGGTGCCTAAACTTAGGCTCGTTTTAGTAGATAGTGGCTTGGTCCCCGTGAGGTATTCCCATTGAAAGAACTTTTCTACACGAGGCATGCCATAGCGAGTTTTACCCGAACGCCAGTTTCTAATCCCGTGTAAAGGTGAAGATAAGCGAATGTTAGTTTTTGCAAAGTAAAACTATCTAGTTTTATCTAGTTTTTTTTAAACGCTTTTGTGCGAGTAAAAGTGTAGTTCGAGCTCTCCACCATTAGACATTCGGTTACCCGCCCTAACGCATTCTCACTTCAAATCAGCTCAGACGGGATTGGGGGGCACTAAGATAAAGAAGAACGTGGGTTATTTGCTGTAACTCAGTCTTAAACATTCGAGTTTTTTCAGTATTGCCGAAGCTGACAATTTTTGGTGGTGTTTGTTGATATTGTACGCCTACTCTGTACAAAATTTGGATTCACAATTTATGAATCAATTAAAACAAATGAGGGAAATTCCGTGTAAAGGTGGAGAACGCGAACTACGCCGTTATTCGTAAAAATGCCTTGTATGAGATAAAAAGATGGTTTTGTCATTATTATAACGGTTTATTCTCACTGAAAATACTGAATCTAAAATTGCGACCACAGGGTCCTCACTACCATAATCGCATCCTGATTACCATCAACTGATCCTCAGTACCTTCACCAGGTGCTCAGGGTCACCGCTGGAGCCTATGGGCCACCACACAACAACAACAACAACAACAACAACAACAACATGTAGTTCTTATAAAGCGCAAACAACAGGTTGTCTGATCTGTGTGCTTAAATCCACCTTTTAGTTTCCAAACAGCATGATTTACGTTATGGTTGTAATGGTTTATTTTCACTATCAAAAATACAAAATTAAAAAGCAAGAATGTCCAGGCGATCTTGTGACCAACCAATATCTAGTAAATCGGTAGTCTTGTGTGGTCACCAAAAAGCGGTTATCATATTGTTAAACCCGGATGTAGAATAATCGTACAAATTTCCGAAGGAATCCAGTCAAAATTGTGGGAGAAGAAGCATTTTAAAAATTTGCTACTTAATATTTTCAAATGCCCCAATTTAACAATTTTTTGTCGGATATTGAAAAAAAACTTGCACTCCATTTGGTAAATGTTTGGTTAATCGCCAAAAAAGCAATTTCTCACGAGAGACCTAGTAAACATTTATGCAAGATTTGAAGACAATCCAATCAAAAGTATGGGAGAAGAAGCATTTTGGAAATTAACTACCGAAAAATTATAAATGCCCTTGCCCTCCCTCCCCCTACACCTGTTTGGGCCAGGAAAATTTTTCAGGAGATAATCATGAAGAGAACAATCGTGCAAAATATGAAACGAGACCGATCGAAATTGTGGGAGAAGAAACATTTTGAAAACTGGCTACCAATAATTTTAAAAAAATGACTCCCATTCAGCCAATTTCAGCGGCTCGCAAAAACAAGTGACTTTTCAACAGAGAAACGTCAATCAGACAAAACTGGAAAGGAATCTATGTAAATTACGAGAGATGAAGTATTTTAAAAATTTGCTACCGGTTAATTAAAAATTCCCCCACCTCCCATTAAAGCAATTTTAACGGAGCGCCAAAAAAAAGCAAATTGTTTTTGTTATAAGTATGCTTTTGCAAGTATGTCAAAATTAAACTCGACAAATATAAATTTTTGCCTTCTGTGTCCTGTACATATTGTATGTTCATATATATCAAAAGCAAATGGCATATATTCGAAAAATGCACGTCTCAGTGCATCAACACCGAAAGGTTGAATGCATAAAAAGAATGAACAAAAAAAAAAAAAAAAAAAAACAACAACAACAACAAAAAAAAACAAACAAACACTCCGTGTGAAAATGTCAAGGCCGATCACATTGTTCCTTTGCAATATTTTGCAATATTAATCTTCGCTTATATTTTCTGATAAAAGGTCTCGTGTCAAAGCGCCTATACAGCAGTATGAAACAACAACGGGGTGATTTTAGCCTCTTTTTTACTTTATCTCTTTAGTCGGTTGCTGATTGTACAGAATGCACAGTATGAAAGTTTTACTGTTTTCACAACCAGCTGAAGCGAAGCGCTATATGGAGATCATTCGATAGCCCCCCCCCCCTCCCGAGTACATGTCGTAATTATAATTCTCTTTTTGTCTTTATAACCAATGCCAAACTTTTTGAAAATATTACACAAAGATTGTGAATACTGCCGTTGTGTTTAGAGGGGGATGTGGTCGCTATTACTCTCCTGGCGCCCCCTCCCCTCCCCCACACCACCTCCATCGCGCGACGACAACCGGGGTGACATCAAACACTGTGGACGCAGCATATCTCCTGCCATCCCACCAGGCGACGCCGTCAAGGGTGGCATTGTATCTTTTATGTTCTTCTATTCAATATGTTAATCTCAATATATTACCTTTTTTTCAAAAAATATATACAAATAAATGTGCCTATTCATAAAATTTAAAAAAAAAAAACAAAAAACAAAATTTCCCTTTTGGCATGGATGGATGGGGGTCTAAAATGCAATTTGTCTTTTTTGGCGCTGGAGGGGCATACACATTATATATAGCCCTCACCCCCTCCTACCTCTACCCTCCCACCCGAACCCACCCCCATTCCCTTGCATAAAAGACAAACTGCTTTTCTTCCTTCTGCTTTTAAATGCAAGTCACTTTGTGTGTGTATGTGTGCGAAAGCGAATATATTCCTCTATAATTTTAATAAATTTAGTCTTTATCCATTTTAACAAGAAAAAAGCTAAAATCTCGCTTTCTTTTCTCTCATCCTCTCTCTCTCCCTCCCGCCTCCCTTTTTTACTTGCCCTCTATCTATCTCTCCCCTCCTCTCACTCTCCCTCTCACTCCCCCTCCCCCTCCCTTTCTTTCTTGCTCTCTATCTCTCTTTTTCTCTCCCTCTCCATCCCTCTCTCTCTCTCTTCCTCTTTTCCCCTCTCCCCCTCTATCTCTCTCCCACTCCCTCTCTTTCTCTCTCTCTTCCCCTCTTGATCTCTCCCTCTCCCACGCTTTCTCTCTCTTTCTCCCTTATCTCTCCCTCTCTCTCATCCTCTCCCTCTCCTTCCCTCTCTCCCTCTCTCTCCCAATCTCAATCTCAATCTCTCTCCTCTCCCTCTTTCTCCCCCTCCCTCCCCCTCCCTCCCCCTCTTACTCTTTATCTATTTTCCCTCTTTCTCCCTCTCTCTCCCTCTCCCACACTTTCTCTCTCTTTCTCATCTATCTGTCCCTCTCTCTGTTCCTCTCCCTGTCCTCCCCCTCTCTCTCACTCTGACCCTCCCTCTCTCCCTCTCGATCTTTCTCTCTGTCTCTCTCTCCTTCCCTCTCTCCCTTTCTCCCCTCTCTGTCCCACTCCCTTTCTCTCTTCCTCTCTCTCCCCCTTTCTTCCATGGTCTCTATCGCCTTCTGTCTGTCTCTCTCTCTCTCTCTCTCTCTCTCTCTCTCTCTCTCTCCCTTTTGGGTTGGTGTGGGAGGGCATGGCAAAAAATGCGTAAAATAATCGATTTAATTAATAGAGCTCTTAAGAGTGGTTTGTTTATGTTGTTTACGTTCGTGTCAAGACTTATCGCGCCTGCCATAAAGTTTTTTTTTTAAATATTGCTTGGTTTTCAACATGTATAGAACGGAATTTGGAGAGTAAGAAGCGGCTTGTTTCTTGAGAATTTTTGTACTTAATTGAATGATGTAAGATTAAATACTACAGTGTTTGCTTTTCCGTTCTATCTGTCTCCATTTTATTTGAGTGTGTGTGTTTTTTTTTCTTTTTTTTTCTGCATAACACAGGTCTGAGCGATATAATATTATCATGTACGTGAATGACGTTTTTTGTGCTAACCCAATTTTATCTTCAGTGCTCCGCATTTCAAACATGTGATCAGGGTGTGTGTGGGGGGGAGGAGGGGGAGGGGGGCTAGGGGGAAGGAGGAGGGGGCGGGGGTAGGATTTCAAAAAACCGTCCACGTACTCCCTAAGTAGATCACATTATGTGTGAAATAAAATAAAACGAGTTTGTATCATTTGCAGTATCTCTTTGAGTTTTAGATGACTGATATCCCAGCTCTCCCCTACCCCCGCCCCCCCCCCCCCCACTCAAACCAACCAGACAAGATCGACCCCACCCCTTCTCACTCAGGGCAGGTTTTTCTTAAGATTAAAGACAGCAAATAAATATGCGTTGTTCTTACGAAAAGAAAGCAACTGTTGATTAAAAGGTTTTCCGAAATTTTAATTATATTGTATATTTCCTGTTTCGCAAAGGTCACTTTCAGTGTTTTCTTTTTCTCTCAGTAATCATCACTCGTCAAATCTTATTTCTTTTGTCAACAATGAAAATATCCCACTGCTTTTATTTTTCATACTAAAATCCTGATCAGTGTCTATGATGGTGATTAATGTCTAATAAGAAGTGAAAGCTCTTTCTGTGCTATATTTATTCTCACTCGGCAGCGCCAAATGTGAGCGTGTGGTGGGGAAGGAATGGTGGGGGGGGGGACGAGAGTGTGGTGGGGGAATGGAGGGGGCGTAAGCCTGTGATGGGGAATGAAGGGTGGGGTGTTGGCGTGTGGTGGGGGAATAAACTCCTGTACATACTCTTGTATGCAGCGTATGAATGAAAAAAAAACAACTTCTTTCGCTCAAAGGAACGATGTTTATCTCCGTGAAAAATTACATAGCGTATCAACAATCTGATGAACATTAACACGGCCATTATTACAAGATAACTTGGAATGGTGGAAAGCAGGGGGGGGGGCATCGCCGTACGACTACTCGTTATATTTACCACAAAGTTACTAAATATTTATATTTACTACAAATTTACGTGATATATTTATATTTTTTACAGATTTACATATTTACTACAAATACTACTGTTTCCTGTAGACGTGCACTGGCAATATAAAAAATAATTAATTATTGAATAATCTTTCTATCAAAATCATTCAATGATACGAAAATTTAAAATTTCAGTTTCCTGTTTTTTTTCTCCGCTAAAAAGCAAGATATTTATGTCTGTGAAAATTGCATAGCAAATCAACAATCTAATGAACATTAACACGGCCACTATTACAATATAACTTGGAATGTTGGAAAGCGGGGACATCGCCACGCGATTACTCGTTATATTTACAACAAAGTTTCTACAAATATTTATATTTACTACAAATTTACCAGAAATATAGATTTTTTTTTACAAATTTACATATTTACTACAAATACTACTTTTTCCTTTTGACATGCACTGGCAATATTAAAAATAATTAATTATTGAATAATCTTTCTATCAAAATCATTCAATGATACGAAAATTTAAAATTTCAGTTTCCTGTTTTTTTTCTCCGCTAAAAAGCAAGATATTTATGTCTGTGAAAATTGCATAAGAAATCAACAGCCTGATAAACATTTAACACAAGCATTATTACAACATAACTTGTTATCTCAACAAAGAAAATCAAAATGCCAAAAAAATCAGTTAAATAAACTTATATGGAACAACGGCCCTCTTGTTAAGTGTCGAAATTTAAACATCTCCTATGGTCTTCATTTTTTTTAACAGTAAATCAAGAGCGGTTAAAACAATGAAGTCAAGGAATTTCGCATTTTCCAACAGAAGAAGTTTACACCTTTCTTCAGATGAATTTATGCAAAATATATGCAAAATATATGGAAAAATACGTTATTCATTTTACAACTTTGGCACCTATTTCATATACTCCTATGTCTGTACAAACACCAAATACACTGATATAGAAACTAATTGCAAATAAACAAATAAATAAATAAAAAATAAAAAGACCGAAGCTGTTAATATATATTGACCTAATTTACAGATTAAAAAAATACGCAAGGATATTAATGAACTATGACGTTCTTCATACAATTCATTGGGAGGTTTTGACATTGCAAATTGTCAACACAATATAACTAAAGCCGGGCCATTGTTTATGGTTACCCATTATCTGCCCCGCCGTAACGGAAACAGAGGCGCTCTCATTAATTTTACTTCCTTCATGCATATCGAAAGCGCCACGCTACGCACAACTAAGAGCGTGAACTCGGCATCGCCATAGCAACGTAACCAAGCAACAGAAAACATCACACAGCAACACCAAAAATATCGAATCTTAATCAATGATAAATATTAAATAATAATAATACATTATATTTGTACCATAATCATAAAATAAAAATGAATCAACACTTTGAACTGATCCGAGAACAGTTCAGGGATGGCAGTACTCTGCTTCTAGGCATGTGTAGTGTTCGTATACGGCTTCTAGGCGTTCGTAATGTTCGTATCCTGCTTCCGGGTATGCGCAACGTTCGTATCCGGTTTCTGTGCATACGCATTGTTCGTATTCGGCTTTTAGGCATGCGCCATGTTCGCATGCGTGTTCTGGGCATGCGCAATGTTGGTGTCCTGCTTTCAGGCATGCGCAATGTTCGTACACGGCTTCTAGGCGTGCACAATGTTCATATCCTACTTCTAGGAATTTTCAGTATTTGTATCCGGTGTTTTTACCTTGCGCGATGTTTGAATCAGGTTTCTAGGCATGCGCAATGATCGTGTCCGTGTTCTGGGCATGCGCAATATTGGTATCCTGCTTCAAGGCATGCGCAATGTTCCTATCCGGTTTCTTTGCGTACGCAATGTTCGTATCCTGCTTCTAGGCATGCGCAATGTTCGCGTATGGTTTTTAGGCATTTACTACAAATTTACAAGAAATATTTATAAGTTTTCATAATTTCTACAAATACTAGTGTTTGGTTTAGACGTGCACTGGCAATATTAAAAATAATTGAATAATCTTTATATCGAAATCATTCAATGACACAAAAAAGGTTAAGTTTGCTGTTTTTTTATAAAAAGCAAGATATGTATCTCCGTGAAAATTGCATAGCAAATTAATAATCTCATAAACATTTAACACAAGCATTATTACAACATAACTTGTTATCTCAACAAAGGAAATCAAAATATTAAAAATCAATTCAATAAATATAGAACAACGGTCCTCTTGTTAAGTTTTGAACTTCAAACATCTCCAATGGTCTTTATTTGTTTCAAAAGCAAATCACTGTGCAAATCATATGTTTATTAAGCGCCGCTAAAACAATGAAGTAAATGAATTTCATATCGATCTACAGAATTATTTCACACCATCCAACAGAAGACTTTTACCCTTTTTATCCGAAGAATTTCATACTTTTTATCCGAGGAGAATTCCAGGCATTCCACCACAGGAATACGCACTCCAGCAGAAGAATTTCACACCTTCCATCAGAAGAATTTCACACCTTCCAGCAGAAGCATTTCACATCTTCCGTCATTCTCATGCAAAATATATGGAAAAACACGTTACTCATTTCACAATTGTGACACCTATTTTATTTACAAAAACTAATCGCAAAAAAAAAAAACGACCGAAGCTGTTATAAATATGTTGACCTATATTGACCTAAAAAAAGACACACGGATATTAATGTGCTTCTATATGTTCTTAATACCAACCCATCTAATTCACTGGTAGGTTTCGACATCGAAAATTGTCAAAATAATGCAACTCAAACAGGGCATCATATCTCTTATTTATGCCATTGCTTATGGGAAGTCATTATCACCCCATCCTTAACGGACACAAACAGAGGCGCTCTCATCAATATAACTTTCTTCATGGATATCGAAAGCGCCACGCTACTCACTACTAAAAGCGTGAACTACGCATCGCCATAGCAACGTAACCAAGCATAAGAAAACATTACACAGCAACACCAAAAATATTGAATCTTAATAAATAATAAATATTAAACAATAATAACATATTATATTTGTACCATAATCACAAATAAAAACGAATCAACACTTACATTTGGTCTTATCCGAAAACAGTTCAGCCATGTGCAGAGTTCGTATCCGGCTTCTGGGTATGCGCAGTGTTCGTATCCGGCTCCTAGGCAAGCGCAATGGTTGTATCCTCTTTCTAGTCATGCGCAATGTTCGTATCCGATTTTCGGACATGCCCAATGTTCATATATGGCTTCTAGGAATGCACAATGGTTGTATCCGCCTTCTAGGCATGCGTGATGTTCTTTTATCAGTCCACTGCCCGTATGTTATTCAATGGCACGATACATCCATGGGGGAGTCATTCCTGTCCAGAAGCACGGAACGGGGGGGTTGACCGATTTTATTAAAAACTGGGTAATTCCTATTAAGTTCTCCGGTTTTACCACAAAATAAGAGACTATGTCTGAATTAGAGTCCGCGTTTGGTGGGAAAAGGGTGTATTTTTTTTCAAGATTAGCATTCCTCGTTTAGGCCTCGACCTAAAAAGCCATGAACACGAAGAGGTACCAGCGTGAACGTGAGTGCTCTCCCTCCCACCCCCACCCCCTTCGCCTACAATACACTTTTGACGCGTTTGTCACAGCTTAATCCACAGAAAAGTCACAGTTAATACCGACATTTGTATTCTTTCGCTCGATACAAATAGTTCTTTGTTTTATTTTTTCCAAGTTAATGACATTTTCATTGTTTTTTTTTCTTTTTTTTGCTGAGATCATTTCACAGCAGTTGATTAATATTGAAGGCATATAATAAGGACACATAAGGAAGGATTTACTCATATTGGCCGTTGCTATAAATCGCATGACCTCTGAGAGATCTATCCGTTATGTGTAAACACAAAGTAGATGGACATCTTAATAAGTAGCCCCTCGCTTTACGTGTCCTATTTTACCCATGAATATCCAGTGGTTCTGCGGAGTAAAACAGTGTTATATACGAGACAGAAAACGGTGTAAGAGGGGATGGCTGCTGTGCAACTACGCATATTTGCAAGTACATTCTGGACCTCCATGCAGCTCGGCTGTGTTTTTCTCTAACCACTTACGGATCTTTTTGGCAAACGCTAGCATAATGCGGCGTTTACGGCAGCACATGAGAACGTCATCTTCGTGAACCCTGCAGTCAAGAAGATAGCTAAGACTGGGGTACCACATTCTAATCCTTTTCTTGGATAGACAGGAAATAAGTCTCCTGTATATTTTTAAAGCCCATGAGTACATACATTTATCCCCGTTCACATCAGTACTTTTTGGTTTATGGTTTCTCCTAAGTAAGAGAAACAGTATTGTTTTCAAAATATACGAGGTTATGTAGTCTTCGATACTGATTTCTTCCTCGACGTGCAGAGTGCTGAGGTCTAACCCGGGGCCACATATCATTGCCAGTCGCACAGCTTTAGCTATTATAAAACCATGGAGGATTGGTTTGGGTAGATTCTGGATAATGTCTAGTTCATTAGCGTGGTATGAGTTGTGAAATCTTCTATGTGTTGATCGGTAAAACCGTGAGGATTTTGCTATTAGGAAAACATTACGTGCTATTTGTTTCAGGGGTAACACCTTTTCTTTCCCTTCTAAGCTCATTTCAAATGTAGGCACAATATCAACATGAATAACAAGGTTGGAAAAAGCGGTGCCATGCCAAAGCAACTGTATTCGTGAAATTTTTTCATGTAACTGAAATCCGTACTTGAATAAATAAAGGTTACCGAAATGCTTTCCCTGCTCTGCGGCTTCTTGAGTGTACTTGTCGAAGAATTTGTAAAATATTTGACCGACAGTTCTGGGATCTAAGTGGGCAATGCCGTCTCGCAATGAATGCCATGAACTGCCCTCTGTTACAGAAATGTTTGGGCCCGAGAAAGTAGATAAATCTCCGATGTCCAAGCCCTTTTTATCAGAAAATATGCAAAGACAGTCCCATTCAGATGGGGCGTAACAGCGGGTACCTTCTGCCATGCTTCCCGTCACCTCATGTTCAAATTTCATAAAAGACACTTCTTCGTGTTTGGCGAAAAAGACCGATATATCTTCAAAAAGTCGATTTATTTCTTGTTTAAGCTCACCTATTTCTTGCTCGTGTTTTGTCATAAATAGCTGGTTATCTTTTACTATTTTACCAGCTGTTTTACACATAGAATCGTAAGACCGGGTGGGGCTTATTTTTGATGAAATATGGGGTCTCAGCGAAGGCCAGCTACTGTACACCTCCCTGCCCACCTCGTGCAGTTTCTCGTCAGCATGTTTGAATTTAATGCTATTTTGTAATTTATCAGCTAATTTTTGACTACCTAATTCTTTTAGGAATGACTCTAAATAAGACGATGTTGGTAAGCAGTCAAGCAAAATAATTGACAGTTCTTCACCGGAGACATTTTCGCAGAGGAGCTCGATAATGCGAACATGGCAGTGGTTAGTTATGGCTAGTTTTAAAGGTGTTCTTTGATTAAATGTCAACGACAAATCAGGTTTGTATTTCCAAATAGATTCGAACTTGGATAGTGAATTGCGTTCTATTGCACAAATAAGTGCCGATTCATTATTATCCAAAGAATCATTGATGTTGAAATCATAATCCATGAAGATGTTGAAAGTACTAGGTGATGTGAGCATGGCAGCTGAAGCGAAGGTGCGCCCAGATAGCTTTGCAAGTCCCTTCACATCTAAAAGTATTCTTAACATATCCGTTTCAGTTTTACATGTTTCAATGGCGTGTGAGTGCCAATTGCGTACTCTGAGATAGGCATCCAGGCCATTATCGCCTTCGTTATCCCGTATGGCTGCAGCCGCGCAAAACTGTTTATGCGTTGATAAGATTTCCAGCATTTTCAACCTGCGTACGAAACCCGTATCAATTCACCGGGAAAAAGAAAAAGTTCCGATGTCATTCCTTCGAGATCCTTTGTCGTTCCTGCGACATCCCATTCCATTTGCTCGACATTTTATGTCGTTCTTTCGATACATTTTGCTGGGATTTTTTTAGCCCGGTCGGTAATGGAGAGTTCCAGTAAACATTGCGACGTTCGATTAAGGTTAGATATGGAGCACACACGACGTTAACTGTCTATTGAAGCCAGAAAAACGTCTTCTTCTGGCGTTGAATGGACTTCGATTAAACGTTAAGACACACTCTTTCATGACTGCTTTCGAACTGACATTTCATGGCTACCATCTCCAATGTAGTATAACAATTTTTTGTTTGTTTTTTTTGTTTGTTTTTTTTTTTTTTTTGGTTTTGAACGAATCCGACATCTATACGGCATCGATTTTTCGAGTGCATCCAACGTCAAGTTTCCTATGTCTTACAAAAGATGCATCAAAGACGTTGATTAGGCGTCGGGGAAAGTTGCTTGTTGGTTGCGATCACAACCAAAGCACAATCAGAGTTAATGCTGTGATTTGGTCAGATCAAAGAGACAACCTCAAATTGTCGGTGGAACGCATGGGAATGTTTACTGGAACATAACAAAATCTTTTGGTGGCTAATGAAGCAGCCGCATAAACAATATCAGGCGAAAAAATCTCCTTAAATAATATTCGGTAACTCTTCGCTCACATTAGTTATGGGGTAGACTGCCATTGATTTCAAATGTCACACTGCATCCAACATTTAGAATTACAGCCACGATAAACCCCGCAACCACAGACATAATGAGGTGACGTGATACATGTCGAGGGGCGGAAAAGGATGTTGAGGAACCGACATACATGTCGACTGAACGACATAGGATTTTTTCTTTTTTCTCTGACCTGGTATTTTCGTCATAGGTACTACTGTTTAAGAGCAAGTGTATGGCTGTCCGTCCATTGCGGTCTGTAATAGTCAGATCACACTCCGGGTTATTATGGTTGAGTAGCGGCTTAAATATTGCCACTGAGCGACCAGAGTCACATGCAGTCATTACAGGAGTGTTGACGCCAAATGGTTTATTTATGAGACCGCCTTGGCGTTTTAACAGTAGCTCAGCGATTTCTACATAGCGCTTTTCTTTGTCTGGAGACTCTAAGTTAGCCCCAAAACAACAATTCCGTAACGCTTCTCGGGCGTCATCGTCATCAAGTTTGTATTTGTCGTCCATCAGCGCACGCTTTGCTCCATCAAAGTCCACGTATCTCTCCACACTGCGCTGTCTTGCTGTATAGCTAGAACTGTCACTGCTTGCCGACGTTTCGTCACATGTGCACAAATGGGAAAGTGGCGGGGTAACATTATTCGTTGACAGTCCGTCGTCTCTCGGATTATTAGTGCTATCACTTGCTGACATACCGTCAACATCGCCAGGATTGCTATCACTGTCATTCGTTTCAAATCTTGCCAACAATTCCTCGAAACGGTAACGTGGCGAGGCATTATTATCAGCACTATCACTTGTTGACGTACCGCCAACATCGCCAGGATTGCTATCACTGTCACTTGTCGCCATCACGTTACTATCCTCGGTGACTGAATTGTCATGGCGTGGACTATCCAAATCGACGGGACTGTTCTCACGACAAGGCACGTAATTTATTGCAGGTTCACTAGTAGAACTACGTAAACGTCTTGTTCTTAAACAGCCTCCCATTTTGTCACTGATTATTAAAATACCCAGTATCAGATATATTCTGTAACTGTGTGTATCCATCCAGCTTTGCTATTGAACTGAACTGCTTTCTCACAGGCGCTAACTGTATTTTTGTATGCGAGTCAGTTTATATACTGTGAAAACGAAAGTAGTTCTTCAAGGGATGGCACATTAGGAATGACGCCCATGAATCCTGAAAAAAAAACAATCCGATCAAAGTATAGTCTGAACAAAACTTTACATACATACGGTTATCCCCCTCCCCCACCCCTCCCCCTTACCCCCTCCTCCCCACCCCACCCCTCACCCTCTCCCCCACCATTCCTCACTCCCAAGTGAAACATTAAATAACCCAGTTATAATAAATAAGCCTCCCCAAAAAAGGGACACATCTTTTTTGGGGTACGACCGAACTTTAACTGCACTTGGCTTTGTTATGACGTCACTAAACTTACACACTAACAGCAATGGACACATTTCGAAGTTTAATGTTCCTGCCCGGGTGGGTGTGGGGGGGGGGGGGGTGGGGGAGGGTCATTCACGCAGCAAAATGGCCAATTAACGCAGAGTGGAAATTTTGAAATAATTCTCTCTTATTAAAACAAATGCGGAATGCAGTTCTGAAAGAACCCCTCCTCCTCCTTTTTATGAACAACGCGGAGTATTCGATAAAAATTACCACCCCCCCCCCCCCATTAACGAAACTGGAGTCTGGTTTCAAACTAATCCCCTTTCATTGCATGCCCTTTTTTGCGACACGCATGGTTACACAAAAATTTCTTCCCTCCCTAATTCTTATTACGTCTGGGCAGAATCATTCTGTTCTTCCCATTAAATATCCTGGGTAGAAAGAAAAAGCACAGATCTCAGGATCAGAAACAGATTTAAATTGCTATTTTGATTGTAAAAATATGCGGCACTGTTGTAATCGCGGGGGGGGGGGGCGTGAGGGATGTGGGTCACATTCTTTTACTAGACTGAAAGATTATAAATAAAAAGGATAAAATAAGAAGCCAAGTGAAAGACCGAATCAGTTAATCTATTGTGGCATTTGTTTCCGGTGGCATTTATTCCTGTTGGCATTTATTCCTGGTGGTATTTGTTCCTGGTAATATTTGGTCCGGCTTTCCTGAAAGAACCCTGCTATTTTTATGGGAATTGTTGAATAACGAATAACTGTTTGCCCTTTCCTCAATGAAACGGCCTTCCGCACTGACGGCACCTGGTCTCAGAATTACTCATCCCCCCCTCCTCTCCGCGTTTTTTTTTTTTTTTTTTTTTTTTTTTTTTTTTGGAAACGGGTAGTAACGCATATATTTCAATTTACCCATTGATAATATCTCCTTCAATTCGATAATACTAAGTAGTGTGAGAACGACACTTCTGGACACCGCTGAACGTTTCTAGATTCTGTTGCCAACCATCCGCCCCCACCCTCATCCTAGCGGTAAATTTGCAGTTTTGGCGTAGTTTTATGTTTCAGACAAATCTGATCATTTTTCATTTCTGGGCCCACCCCGCGCTCCATCCCCCCTCCACGGGATAATTTTCTGCTTTGGTATTTTTTCACGTTAAAAGCAATTGTGAGTATTTTTTTTAATTTTTTACACTACCCACCGCATGCGGGAAAACATATTTATGCATAGTTCTAGACCATAAGACCATGCTGATTTTTTTCAGTTCTGCACATCCCCTCTAGGGGCGAAAATCAGGTTTTCGCACAGTTTTACGTTTCAGACCATGCTGATTATTTTTCATTTCTCACTCCCTAGGGACGATTTTCTGCTTTGGTATTTTTTTTTTTTACATTGAAACCAATTGTGAGCATTTTTTCATATTTCTGCCCTCCCCACCCCAGGGAAAGAGGTACGAAAATCGTGAAATCACTCCTGGGGGTAGGGGGTGGGGGTGGGGATGGGGTGGGGCGTCGGTCAACTTAACAGGTTATTCGACAGGTTCAATCGCAGGAACGTGAATCAACTGAAGATGTTGTATCGCGTGACCGTGCAAATGTTCTGTTGTGGGGATGTTGGCAAGGTCAATTGTTGGAACGTGGGATGATTGGCAGTGCTATAGAGCGGTCTCCGTATATAAGCGTAGCGCTGCAACATTCCGTTATCATTGAACGTACAGCCAACAGCGATGGAGGCGACAAAAAATGTTTCCAGGTAATTGGTCAGTCATGGGGGGGAGGATTGGGGAGGTCGAGTGAAAAGTGAAAAATGCTCAGAATTGTCTGAAACGCAAAAATCTCTCAAAATCGCAAATTCACCGCACGAAAGGGGGTGGGGTCAGAAATATGAAAAATGCTCAGAATTGTTTGAAACATAAAACTATGCAAAATTGTCGCCGGGGGAAGCAAACGGTGTCCAGAAATGTCCAAAAGTGTCGTTCTCACAATACTATACTGATGCTAAAGTGAAGAAGTCCCCGGGTATGGGAGGCGTTGTGGGCACTCGGTTTCATCGTGTTTCCACGCATGTCCAAAACGCAGGGTAAATCTCCAAGATGTACCGGAAGTACCGGAAGTACTCATAACGAGTACATATTGAGTAGTTACTGATATGATTTGTATTTACCTTGTAAATGTCCGCTAAAATGAATGGGTGCCCGGTTGGAGCGGTGGAGTGTGTTTGTGTGGGTGGGGGTCGGGGGGTAAGGGAGAAGGGGTGGGGAGAAAGGGAGGACGGGGGTGGAAGGGGTAAGGGAGGAGGGGTGTGGGGGGTAAGGGAGGAGGGGTGTGGGGATGTAAGGGAGGAGGGGGTGTGGGGGGTAAGAGAGGAGGGGGTGTGGGGTAAGGGAGGAGGGGTGTGGGGGTAAGCAAGTAGGGATGTGGGGTAAGGGAAGAGGGCGTAGGGGGGTAAGGGAGGAGGGTGTGGGGGTAAGGGAGGAGGGGGGTAGGGGGATAAGTGAGGAGGGGCGTAGGAGGATAAGGGAGGAGGGGGTGTAGGGGGTAAGGGAGAAGGGGGTGGCGGATAAGGGAGAAGGGGGGTAGTGGGATAAGGGAGGAGGGGTGTGGGGGTAAGGGAGGATGGGGTAGGGGTAAGGGAGGAAGGGTATGTAGGTGGCTTTCGGGTTTTGAATAAATTTATTAGGGGTAGTGATTTTCCGCAGTGACCAGAAATGATAGGAAATTTATTGCGGGCGCGTTTTTCCCGGTGCGGGGGGGTGGTTAACTAACGCCGCAAATGTTATCCAAAGGGTTTTTTCTCCGAAGGGGCCTTTCTCCAGAATTTGGATGAAATATAAAATAAAATAAACGTTTCATTCATTTGTTAAATACGACAAACGTGACGAGGGCTCGCCGTGAGACCACAATGATGCACCAGACTTTGGACTGTAGATTAACATATGTTGCCAACTGACGCAGTCGACAAATTGTGCCTTATTTTCTTTTCGTAAACTACAACACAGATTCCAAAAGGAACAAGTGGATCAGTGAAACTGACTATGTCCCCCGCCGGCGTACAATCCCAGTATTTGATTTTGTTAGATTGGACTACAACCCCTCATATCATATTCGTGAATTTTAAAATTCCAGCTGGGCCAATGTCCTTAGGCCAACATGGCTCATTCTCAATACCAATTCTTGTTACCACCCATACAACCTATGTGTATAACATTTTGCCAATTGTTTAAAAAATGTAGGCTCGAGTGTGTTAACAAACTCATTCCAGTATGTAAGGTTTGTGAAAATTTCTGAAGTTCAGCTGGACCAATGTCCTTGGGCTGACAGGGCTCATTTACAATACCGACTTTTGTTGGTTCCAATACTTCCTATATCTAAAAGATTTCAACAATCGATCCAGAATTGTAGGCTTGAGTGTGTTAACAAACTCATTCAACTGAGTAGGGATTGGGAAAATTTGTGAAGTTCAACTGGGTCAATGTCCTTAGGCCGATAGAACTCATTTATAATACCGATCCTTGTTCGTTCCAGTACTACTCATATATACAATATCCTAACAATCGGTGGAAAAATGAAGGCTTGAGTGTGTTAACAAACTCATTCGACCGAGTAAGGATTGGGAAAATTTCTGAAGTTCAGCTGGGCCAATGTCCTTGGGCCGACATGGCTCATTTACAATGCCGATCCTTGTTCGTTCCAGTACTACCCATATATACAATATCTTAACAATCGGTGGAAAAATGTAGGCTTGAATGTGTTAACAAAAAGGTGTCGACAGACGGACAGACAAACCCGAAAACTATAGTCCCCCGGCGGGGGACTAAAAAGCCAAAAAAAAAAAAACACAGGTTAAAAAAAGACATGACATATACTAAAGTACACTCACCAAGCCGAACAAACAGATAAAGCATGAAACGCGGTGACCAAATGCAAAAAACAAGTTTTCGACTTTTCATGAGAAAAAATCGGCAATTTTCACTGATATTATTCAGAACGCCATACATGACTATTTAAATAAACTCACTCGCCCTCCCCCTTTCCCCATCCCCACCACTATAACGGCCTCGGCTGTTCCTGGGAATGTTTCATAACAATATGAGCGCGTGTGTTGGGATGGGGCTCGAGGAGGGGGTGGGGTTTTATGAGAGAGCGACCTAACACATTTTGCTCAAAAGTAGCGGATTTTTGCAGCAATTTGTTTCCATCTACGCGGCTTAGCGAGAGGCGGGGGGCGGGGAGAGGTGGGCCGGGAAGAAGGGGTGGGGGGCAGTTATAATCATTATCCCTCATTGTACTCATCAAACGGGAGTTACTTTAGTTGGCCCTTATTCAATAGCTCGTTTCTGGTTAGTGACTCGGCATGGTGCCAAAATGCAAAACCAGTACAAACACGCTGACCTCGCCTACTGTATACACACGGTTCTTGTGCATTACGTGGACTAAATTACTCGTGTTTTCTTTCCAAAAATGGCAAAAAAATCACTTTCAAAACTATATAAGAACTTCAACAGTATTTGACAATAAGAGGTGTATCATTTAGTGGAAAACGAAAGGTGGATTTAATGGAATTGTGTAAAGCTGCTCATTTATTGGGGGGTACAGGTTGATCCGGATGTTTTTTTTTTTGAAGACAGGGATGAAGTTATTAAAAATAAACTGATAAAATTCTGACAGGTCCAATGGTATATTTGGTAGCAGGTCAAGGGAAGAGAGATAAACATGTTATTCACAGCTCAGTGACAACACCCCCCTCCCGCACCCCCTCCCCCCACCACCCTCCCAGCGTTTTTCCTGATCAGCGATACAAGAATAACAACAATGGCTAATAACATAAAAAATAAAGACACTGGAGGTGAATATGCTTATGTGCAATGCAACCCTCTACCTCCCAACCCCCCCCCCAAAAAAAAAATGTGGGGATGAGATGTATCCAAAACTCAGCATCATCTGCAGTACACTGTTTTGCACAAGACAGCAGAGCGGCTAAGTTTGTACCAGTTTTGTCTCTGGGCACTCTGCCAAGCCGTTAACCAGATCAGACCGATTTATATACAGACAAACGAGCCCGTTATCTTGGTGAATTTCGCATTGTAAGTAATCACAACTTCCCCTCCAACCCCCCACCCCCCTCCAAACCTCCACATTGAACAGTCACATGGTGAGTATTTTCGTTTCGTTTTCTCCTCGCACAATATTCCATGTGAAGTCAAAAGCAATGCCATATATATATGGGTGACGCTTTGTACAGCTACATAGTATGACATGTGCACACACACAAACTCACAGTATGAGATCTGTACTTACAGGTACACACTACATACATTTTATGATACAAGTGAGAACTCAGTTTGCGACACAAGAGGCGAGTGGGCCATGTGCACGTGCACTACACGTGCGTTCTGAGGAGGGCGGGGGGTGCGGAGGGGGGGCGGAAAGGGCAGGAAGAGGCCGCAGGTGTGTGTGTGTGTGTGTGTGTCTGCGTGTGTGTGTGTGTGTGTGGGGCACAATCCGTCTGCTGGGCGGGATGGTACGGCGGATAAAACGGGACGGGACAAATGAAAATTAGTAAAGAAATAAAAACAAGAATGTCCAAGAACATTGTTACCAGCTGAAATCTATTATGCAAGTTTGTCCGAGGACAAAGATACAGGTTACGAAAAGCGATAAAACCAAATCCGGCGTGCTTGAACAAGGGAATTTCCCTGAAAAATTGGGCTTCAAAAGACGAGATGGCAATGAGCTAGCTAAATAATTAATTTAGCCACGGACCCGAACATAGACCGATAAATACATACAAAGATTTGTTTCCCCCCCCCCAAAAAAAGAAAAAAGTATTAAAATTGTATCCAAACATGTGTACTGCTGACATGCACTTTCGGACATACACAATTAGTTCAAGCAACAGAAACGACCAGAAAAGACCAAACACATGTGCCTTTTGTAAAGAAGAAAACGCCGCATCTGAAATATCATTACTTAAGTTTAATGTTTCGGTATGCATTATTTTGCGGGGTTTGCATTTCCGAAGAGTGCGCATGTTTATTTATCTTGTGTTGATGTGCGGTTTGCTTTTCGGGAAAATGCGCATGTTTATTTAACTTGCCGTTATGCTCTGTTCGCATTTCGGACCAGTGCGCATGTTTAGTTAGCTTGCGTTGATGTGCGGTCCACAAAGCGAACCAGTGCGCATGTTTATTTAATACGCATTGCTGCGCATGTGTACTTAACTTGCGTTGATACGTGGCTCGCATTTCAGACCAGTGAGCATGTTTATTCAACGTTGAAAAGCTGTTCGCATTTCGGACCAGTGCGCATGTTTGTTTAGCTTGTGTTAAGGCGCGTTCGGCCTTTCGGACCAGTGCGCATGTTTTTTTTTAATTTGCATTGATGAGCTTTTCTTATTTTAGACCAGTGCGCATGTTTATTTAACTTGCGTCGATGCGAAGCTCGTATTTCGGACCATTGCACATGTGTATTCAACTTCTGTTGATGAGTGGTTCGCAATTCGGACAAGTGCGCATATTTGTTTCTCTTGCGTTGATGCGATGTTCACATTTCGGATCACTGCGCATTTTTATCTAACAAGCGTTGATCAGCGTTTCTTATTTTAGACGAGTGTGAATGTTTATTTAACTTGCGTTGATAAGCGGTGCGCATTTCGGACCACTGCGCAAGTTTATTTAACTTGCGTTGATGCACGGTTATTATTTCGAACCACTACGCATGTTTTTATAACTTGCATTGATGCGCGGTATGCATTTTGGACCAGTGCCCACATTTATTTAGCTTGCGTCGATGCGCGGTTCGATTTCGAACCAGTGCGCATGTTTACCAAACTTGCGTCGATGCGCGGTCCGTATTTTGAACCAATGCGCATGTTTATTCAACTTACCAGTTTTGGCGGATCGCCCAAAAAAATTGTTTTTCAAGGGGAGCCTAACTGGAGAAGAATCGCACAAAAAATTGGAAAGGAAATCAATCAAAAATTGTGGGAGAAGAAGCATTTTCAAAATTAAACGCAATAAATTAAAAAATACGCCCCATATGGCCAATTTTTGCTGGATGGCCAAAATTAGTAAGTTTTAAAAAAAAGGACTACTTAGAAAATAATCGTGCAAAATTCGAAGAACATCTGGACAAAATTGTGTGAAAAAAAGCATTTTGAAAATTGGTGACCACAAAAACACAAATAGCCAAATCGCCAAAAACAGTAAATTTTCGAGATATTTAGAGAACAGTCGTACAAAATTGGACAGGAATCCGATCAAATTTGTGGGAGAAGAGGGATTTTGAAAATTAGGCACAAAAAATTAAAAATGTCCCCATTTTGCCAATTTTAAGGAGAATCACCAAAAAAGTAAATTTTCAAGGAAGGACTATGTTAAGAACATTCGTACAAAATTTAAAGAAAATCTGATCAAAATTGTTCGAGAAGAAGCATTTTAAAAACTGGGAACAAAAAAAATGCTCCCCATATAGCCAATTATTGGAAGATCGCCAAAGCAAGTAACTTTACAAGAAGGCCCTACCTAGAGAACAACTGTCAAAAATTGGAAAGAAAACCGACCAAAATCGTAGGAGAATAAGCAATTTGAAAATTAGACACCAACAAATAAAAAAATGTCCTTCTATTTGGCCAATTTTTGGCGGACGGCCGAAATGAGTACATTTTCAAGAGAGACCTATCTAGGGAATATTCGCAAAAAATTGGAGACAATCTGATCAAAATTGTGGGAGAAGAATCATTTTAAAAATTGGCAACCACAAAATTACAAATGTCACCAATTTGGCCAATTTTTGGCGGATCACAAAAAAAGTATTTTTCAAGAGCGGTTTACTTAGAGAACAACTATCCAAAATTGGAAAAGAATCTGATCAAAATTATGCGAGAAGAAGCAATTTGAAAATTAGACACCAAAACATTTAAAAAATGTCCCCTATTTGGCAAATTTTAGGCAGATCGCCAAAATAAGTAATTTTTCAAAAGAAGCTGACACAGAAAATATTCGTGCAAAATTTAAAGAAAATCGGATCACAATTGTGGTACAAGAAGCATTTTGAAAATTGGCATAAACAAAATTGCAAATGTCTCCCACCTAGCCAATTTTTGGCGGATCGCCAAATAGAGTAATATTCAAGAGAGGTCTACGTAGAGAACAACTATCCAAAATTAAAAAGGAATTCGTTCAAAAATTGTGGGAGAAGAAGCATTTTCAAAATTAAACGCAATAAATTAAAAAATACGCCCCATATGACCAATTTTTGCGGGTGGCCAAAATGAGTAAGTTTTCAAAAGAGGACTACTTAGAGAATAATCGTGCAAAATTCGAAGAACATCTGAACAAAATTGTGTGAAAAAAAGCATTTTAAAAATTGGTGACCACAAAAACACAAATGGCCAAAATTGGAAAGGAATTCGATCAAAATTGTGGGAGAAGAAGCACTTTGAAAACTAGACCGAATTTTGCTACATGTAGCGAAATAGCACACACTTGCAAGGGCAGAGACACAACATATTTGGTCAAAGACACATTTTTCAGTGTTTCGACACAGTTGTCAGCTTCTGGATTATTATCTTGAACGAGGCCATTGAAGTAAATATAACGTAACCTCATTTGGGCACAAATAAATGAAATTCGGTTTTCTAACCGGTTTTGAGATACTGATCAACTTCCAGTTTTTGACCTTGACCATGATGGAGGAGTCCAAGATCAACGAGGTACCTCTTGTATAACGTCACTTAGGCCCAAAGGGTTGAAAATGAGCTATCTCTAACCGTTTTCGAGCTAATAGTCAACTTCCGGTTTTTGACCTTGACCATGGCGGAAGAAGTCAAGGTCACTGACGTACCTCAGATGTAACATTGTTTAGGCCCAAAGGGTCGAAAATGAGCTCAAAATCTCAAAAATGTTTTGCGAAATAACAGTCAAATTCCGTTTTTTGACCTTGACCGTGACCCAGAAGGTCAATGTGACCGAATTACCTCTCATCTAACGTTGTTTGGGCCCAGAGGGTCGAAAATAACCTCAAAATCGTTCTAGAAGGTCAAGGTCACCGAGGTACCTCTTATGTAACGCCGTTTAGGCCCAAAGGGTCGGAAATGAGCTCAGAATCGCTCTATCTTTAACCGTTTCCGAGATAATAGTCAACTTCCGGTTTTTGACCTTGAGCGTGACCCAGAAGATCAAGGTGACCCAGTTATCTCCCATGTAACGTTGTTTAGACCCAAATGGTCGAAAATAAGCTCAAAACCGCTCTATCTCTAACCGATTTCGAGATATTGGTCATCTTCCGGTTTTTGACATTGACCGTGACCCAGAAGGTCAATTTCACCGAGGTACCTCTTAAGTAACGTTGTTTAGGCCCAAAGGGTCGAAAATGAGCTCAAAATCGCTCTGTCTCTAACCGTTTTCGAGATTACTCCGCCTGTCGTTAACGTCGCGTGAAGTCACGTGACCTTTGACCTGGACCCTCTAGGTCTAGTTTAGTAATAAATGTTTACCCCCTGCAGAGTACGTTTTATGTATTCAAACCTGGATTTGAGGCCCTTTATGGCTAATTTTCGTGATTAATAGGCGTTTCCAAAAATATTTTGACTTCACTTTGACATTTACCTCTGAGTTTCAAGGTCAAAAAATTTTGCGGATTTGACGGTAGCTCATTACCCTCTATGTCTCTGCCACATGCCTTTTTTCTACGACAAACTTTGTAGGAGGAGTTTTCTGGAAACCACTTTGAGACCATACAAGTAATTTTTCAAGTAAGGTCTACATAGCGAACAACTAGCCAAAATTGGAAAGGAATCCCATCAAAATTGTGGGAGAAGTAATTTGAAAATTAGACACCCAAAAAATTAAAATGTCCCCCATTTGGCCAATTTTTGGCGGACTGCCAAAATGAGTAACTTTTCAAAAGAGGCCTAACAGGAAATATTCTGGCGAAAATTGGAGAAAATCTGATCAAAATTGGTAGAGAAGAAGCATTTTGAAAATTGGCAACCACAAAATTACAAACGTTAACCATTCAGCGAATTTTTGGCGGATCGCCAAAAAGAGTAACCTCACAAGAGAGATCTACGTAGTGAAGTATTATCTAAAATTGGAAAGGAATCCAATCAAAATTGTGGGAGAAGAAGCAATTTGAAAACACCAAAAAAAAAAAAGAAAAAAGAAAAAGAAATGTCCCCCATTTGGCTAATTTTAGGTAGATTGCTCAAAAGAGTAAACTTTCAAAATACGCCTATCAAGGAAATATTCGTGCGAAATTTGGAGAAAATCTGATCAAAATTGTGGGGGAAGAAGCATTTTGAAAATTGGCAACCACAAAATTACAAATGTCCCCCATTTAGTGAATTTTTCGCGGATCACCAAAAAGAGTAATTTTTCAAGAGAGATCTATCTACATAACAACTATCCAAAATTGGAAAGGAATCCGATTAAAATTGTGGGAGAACAAGCAATTTGAAAATTTGACACCACACCCTCCCCCTTCAGCCAATTTTTGGCGGATCGCCAAAATGAGTAACTTTACAAAGGAGGCCTACCTAGGAAATATTTTTGCAAAATATAAAGAGATTCTGATCAAAATTATGGGAGAAGCCGCATTTTGAAAATTGGCCACCGAAAAAATTTAAAATGTCCCCTATTTAGCCAATTTTCAGATCTTCAAAAAACACTTAAAGAGAAGCCTATCTAAAGAACATTTGTGTAAAATTTGAGAGGAATTCGATCAAAATTGAAGGATAAAAAACATTTAAAGCAAAAGTTTACATGCGTACATACGTACATACAGACGACGGATACCCCCGATAGGATAAGACCAGCTAGACATAGTCGGCTGGTCTAAAACAGTATTATGATTTCACAAAATACTCAACAGCACTGAACAAACTGGAAAAACGCATTTTCGTCTGAAAAGAAACATTTAATAACACTTACTGACACGATTTCTTGCTGTTTATATCAGAGAAGTTGGGAGGGGGAGTGAAAGATACCGTTTCAGATCTATATAATAGATATTTTTAGACCATAAAAGGCCTTAGTCTAAAAAAACACTGCGCAATGGTGTGTCTAGTGGGGCAGCGACGTTGGGGGAGTGGGGGCTGCGTGGGCCAGGGGGGCGAGGGCTCGGGGGGGGCGGCGAGGAGGGAGTGGTGAGATGGGAGATGCATTGTTATAGAATTAACAGCATAGCCATGTTCTTCAAGAAAAGAATGAAATATTTAATTTCAAACTTGGTACTCACGTTTTGAGGACTATAACAACTTCTCTTTTGCGTTCTGCCAGCCTGCAGTTGGCCAATTGCAATCGCCTGCTGCATTGGGTTGAACCGCCGGACTAATTTTTCACTATGACAGATGTAACGCAATATTATCACTAAAATGCTTATGTGTCTCATGTTTGTCTGTGTTCACAACATTGTTTGGGTTTCTTGACAATTAACGCGAATTTTCACACCTTGTTACATACAACCGTCATGGACAATGCATCGGCCGCTAAAACTATAGATAACTTTTGGCTTATAGTATAGAAGAGCAGTTCTGATATTCCTAAAAAACAGGTTCAACGTTTAAATTCCATTGGAGAACTGGACGAGGGCCTGGTGAGGTCACAAGTAGCTTAGATTTTGATGTACAGTTTAAACAGAGAAATCAGCAAAACTGTGAAATCGTAAAACCCAGCTTGCTGCTTTGGCCGTTCAGTTACGCAAGCCACTGTTAAGAGGTGTTAAAATGAGATTGATTGACAGGAAAACTATCCTTTGTTTACACATGAAGGGTCGTGGGGAAGGAAGTGCACAAGCAATAATTGATTGATTTCGAGCCAGTGCAGTTGAAATGCCTTTAAAACAAAGGCATCGGAGATGCAGAGCCCTCAGCCAATAGCGGTTACATCACTGTTGTCCAGTTACCCTTTTAAAATTCCGCCCGGGCAAAAACAATATACAAGGCGCAACAAATGGAGCAACGGACGGATGCTTGCATATTTAAACTACCCATACTTTCTTTCTGTAAAATTTGGTTAAGATCCGATGAATAGTTTTTGAGATATCACCCGGACAAAAAAACTTAAAGTGTGACGGAGGGTCAGACAAACGGACACGAGAAAACTGATCCCGTTGCACATTTACACTATATATTCTTTCTTCCTGTAAGGTTTGGTGAAGATGCGATGAATAGTTTTTGTGATATAAACCGGACAAGAAAACAGGTGCAACGGGCGGGCAGACGGGTGGACATGATACACATTGAACCCCCCCCCACCCCCCCACCCCGTTGCACATCTGTAAATTATACTTCATTCCTGTAAGGTTTTGTGAAGCTCCGATAAAGAATTTTTTTAGATATTGTCCAGACAAAAAAAGTTTAGTGACAGACAGACGGACGGACAGACGGATAG
Organism: Protula sp. h YS-2021; assembly: GCA_949752745.1. Lineage (NCBI taxonomy): Eukaryota > Metazoa > Annelida > Polychaeta > Sabellida > Serpulidae > Protula > Protula sp. h YS-2021. The sequence goes on from OX457033.1 coordinate 41,133,286, forward strand.
CAATAGCTTTCAGCCAATATTGGTTAAGGGCTAAAAAAGAACAAGGATCCCCGCCCCAGGCGTTATAAAAACCAGCCTCGCTGAAGGGATAGGGTTGTAATTACGGTCGGTTTGAACGGCAGGGCATGCGGAAATTAAAAAAAACTCACGAGCAAAGCGTACATCGAAATTCAGGGAGTTTACACAGTGCAGCACCGAATTCCTTGATTCCAACATAGCGACATTTTAATGGCCAAGCTGCCCCACTTACCTCGGGGTTCAGTTGAAAATGGCTCCTTTCCCTCCACTTTTAATGGCTTTAAGCAACTGGCCTGGCACCCAGTTGAGACACTTATCTCTTTCATGTTGTCTGTTTAGCATAGCTGTGCTTACGAAAAAATAGGACGGGCTCCATTTCCGCAAACTTGCTGCGTGATGACGGGTGGATCATAAAAGTCATAAAAATTTTGTGCTTACATGATACAAATTGCTGCCATAAGCAAGCCCATGCACCAACAAAAAAAAAAAAAAAAACGCATCGTGTAAATCCCGTCGCAATGTTGCGCTCTATTGTTTTCTCAAGTGTCACTCATTTTGTACAACATTTTACCAGTAAGATTTTCCACGCAATTTCTACACGAAAACAGACTCAAATTAAAACTTCAGAAGCAAACATTCATACGTGAACTTCACTCACCTCGGCACCGATCTGATTTCCGCACCGACCAGCTTCAATGTGGACGATTTCACGCATTTTGATTCGATTTCTCCCCGATATGTCCTGTTGTTATGCTGTAGTTTTAGCTGTTCTGGTGCGCCCTGACAGTGCAGTTGCCTTTATATACTATCGCGAGAGGGGGAAGGACAGCTCCTAAGGCCGCACTCACACCACTGCTCTAAACCGCAGTCACAAACATTAACCACAGCGCAACGGCAATAATATTATACTTCTGGAATACAAATTGTCATGCGAAATTTAGGTTGTGTTCTATTTACCAACCTATTAATAAATGACCCTTTTACGAAATATTTATCTGTAATCGGCCATAGTCTATAGTAAATATTCTCCAGAAATGGCCGCAACACTTTCGTACAATCCGTACGTTACAAAGGCTTCCCTACCCAAGACACCGATCTGCAAAACCTGGGGGGGGGGGCGGGGAATTACCTACAAATTGTCCACGATTTCTTAAAACGACCCTGCACGCGAAGCACGAAATTTGAAAAATACTCCTCCCCCCTCCTTTTATTAACCAAAGGCGTATCTCATTAGCACCACGCGACCCGTCCAAACAAAAATTAACTTATCAACAAATAATGTATTCATGAGTACATGCGCAGTAAGAGCATGCACGTGATAGAGGAGTGGATGTAAGGTGTTGGATTCCCCCTTCCACTGGACGAGGGATACGCTTAAAAAAAACCCTTTTTGTTGGAAGGGTGAAGTACTCATTAAGAATGACTGCCAACTCCCCCCCCCCCACTCTCCCCCCTTTTTTAAACTGCCTCTCCTTGTGGCTACAAACGCCTTTCTCTGCGTTTCTTTCGTTTTTTTTTATTATTGGGGCATGCACGATAACACTTGCGCCCCCCCACCCACCGCCCCCCCCTCCCCACCCTGCGGGTGTGAACCTGCTTTTCCGAACCAGCGCCTCTTGAGACAAAACAGATACCTTGTAGAAATGCTGTTATCTGACTGATCGATTTCCAAAAAAAAAAATAAATAAAAACTAGAAAAACACCAAAATAAGTCACAATATTGACTTATTTCAGTCAACATGAATACGTTTTGTTGACCAGCTACGAATAGGCCCATATTTTCTTACTTTCCTTATACTTCCAAGTTCAATCGAAATAAATCAATTATTGCTAACTGATGATCGTTCAACTCTGGTGTTGATAATGCAGGAGTGTCCATCATACAGACGTGTTCATTGCAGGTATTCAGTATTAAGGAGTGTTCATCAAGGAAACATTGACTATCACGAGGCTCGCCGGTTAGGGTCTAAAAAGGCAGAAGAACACAAGTCTATTTGTGACGTCATAATGGACTCGTTCACTACACCGAGAAAACTTTGCATTGGGAATGTCAGAAGAACATCTTATCGATTCATTGCCGGCTTCAGCTCAAAATCTACAAAAATGTGCACTTGTGCACTTCTTACCTACGACCCTTCAAATACTCCCTATAATTAATGAGGACAGAGAACACAGAACGGTGGTGGGGGAGGGTGAGGGGGAGGGTGAGGGAGGGAGGAGAGTTTTCCCGTTATGTAAAAGGATATCAACACCTTCTTTAACGCTGGGTGTTTTGAACCACACCTTTCATCGAGTTGATTTTTACATAAATTCTGTCCTAAAAAGTGTCATGTTTTTTGGGTTTTTTGTGGCAGAATTGGTATTTCACACATAAAAAGAAAAGAAAACTTAATCCATTCTTCTTTTATTTTTTTTATTTGAATTTCAGAGGTTAGGAACTCACAGACAAACAGACAAACCATCATCGTCTCCACTTAGTCCCATATCACCCGCCACACCACCCTTTTCCACCTATCCCACCCCACAAGACACAACAACATGAAAAGATAAATGCCCTCACAATGACGTCACCATATGTACAACAACAGCACATCCAGACTGTTGACTTTATTCCGGACACACAAGCACGTCTCTACGTCACAAGGAATTTGTGTACTCAGGGATTACATGACATCCCTTGAGAATCTGCGCAATTTCTTTGAGATTTTTGATACACTTTTGACAGTTTACGATAAACGATTGAGATTTTACGATACACTTTTGACATTTTACAATACAAGAGTTAGATTTTACGATAAACTTTTGACATTTTACGATACACCGTTGATATTTTACGATACACGACTGAGTGTGTTTCATGGTTTCAGTATCGAAGACATTAAGCAACAAACCAATGAGGAAGTGAATGACTGGTACGGTTTTCATTGCGGCGGCCAAATTGCCACTTGTACTTCACTGTCGACCATTTGAAAAATTATTGTTATACACGGAACAGGTTTAAAACTGTTTTTTAACTATTATTTACCCTAGAGCAAAATTGAGGACACTGAATTGAATATTTAAAATTAAGATGTTGATTTTTTTTTGAGTCCTGACAGCAATCAGTGATTAAGCAGATTCCCTAGGGATTTCATGAAATCTCTCATTACACAGTTAATATGTAAATGTGTACCTATTCAATTCGCCCCACTAAACCATTACTTTCATTCTCAACCATTTCAGTACAGCTCATTTGTATCCGTACAAGCATTTGTATATAAATAAAATGATAAAATTACTCAAAGGAATTAAAAACTCAAATTTAATTGCTGCAAGCTAACCCAAATAAAACTTTTAGGTAAATGTAAAACATGCTGAACGTTGCTTCAACAGCCCAGAATCTCTGAAAAACTTATTTGCTCAAATACATAACCATAGCTTTTACTACCAGCATAAAAATGTACCTGACTACCAACAGAATAATAAAAATGCCTAAAAATATTCGCGCACAGCTTATAGATTTGCGTACGGCTCACAGAATCGTGTATGGCTTGCAGATTTGCGTACGGCTTATAGACTCGCGTACGGCTGTTCTATTTGTGTACAAGTTATAGATAGCGTACGGCTTATAGATTAGCGTGCGGCTTATAGATTCGCGTACGGCTAATCGATTTTCGTACGGCTTTTCGATTTGCGTACGGCTTATAAATTTGCGTAGGGCTTATCGATTCATATGCGGCTTTGAGATTTGTGTGCGGCTTATCGATTCGCGTCCGGCTTATAGAATTGCTACGAAGTTTGATGTCCCTAGACCTTTTACTTCGCACCTGTTCAAGTCACACATCAGTGACCACTGGTGTACACCGTGGTCCCTTAAATGTTACGGTCCGGACACGACAAGGCGATTCTGGAACCGACCCGCGCTCAAATGGCACTGGACAAAACCCTGCACACAAAGAGCCAGCAAACCGATGACGTCATGCGTGTCTGTTAACTGTTTACGCTTATTGTTTCCTCCCTCCCCCCAACCCCCCTTGTTCACATGAAAGTGACTGACTGAGATTCAACACGCTTTTTATGTTACAATAAAAACAACTTTTATCAATTGTATAAGACAATAAATGTTAACGAGTCATGTTTCGCTTGTGTTAACCGAGATTCACATTAACAGATCTTTAACAGCAGATGAAAAAAATAAACCTTTTCTATGTACTAACGGTACTTACAACATTAAGGCACTTCAGATCTTTCAGTGTCAATCCAGCAGCAAAAGGGTTAATAATTTTGCATTTCTGGATAAACCATGCTAAATATTTTGGACATTTCTGGACAGTATCGGATTTTTTATATTGTACGGTTACCTTAAAGGACATCTCTATGTATGAACAGATACGTTGAAGCACATATCAATGCACGAACAGACACCTTTGCCGGACATTTCTATGTACGATCAAACATCTTGTCGGACATTTCTATGTGCGATAAAGTACCGCGCCAGACATTTCTATGTGCGATCCAGTACCTTCCCTGACATTTCTATGTATGATAACAGATCTTCAAGGACATTGTATAATCAGGCGTATCTCCGGAAACGTTACGGAATATGACGATGATTATCGACACATACCGGAAATTGACATTTATCAATAAACACCATTCTAAATGCAGTATCGATAATAACGGGTCAATAAAAATCAATTTACATACAATAAATCAATGCAGTTATGACCTTAGTGTTGACATAGCCCTAGTTACGACACAACCTTAGTGATGAGACAACCTTAGTGGTGACCAGGGCTGGTATGATTTGATTTAAATGATGATTTAAATCAACGTGAAAAAATCACGATGTTTTTAAATCATTTGTTACTTATTGTCACTTGAGTGCAGTGAAGGCACCGAGCAATTGCTTTCAACCCCATTTTGTTTCAACAAAGCATTTCATATCGTACGCCTATCAGTGCGGAGGGGGCGGGGGGGGGGTGTTAGCGGTGAGCAGTAGGTGGCGAGACGGCCAGTGCCGGTAGCTGCAACTACTCCGGTGTGGGTCATATTTCTACCCCCATGTGCTTGCCAAGCAAAATATTTATCTTCCTGCAACGAATATTAACAAGGAACAGTCACAAACAGTCAACAAGATTATCACGGTTTTGAAGTTCTTCAGAAACAAACATATCATTCAAGCACAGCTGAAAGAGGTCAATCCGACAAAAATCTCCGCTAACACCAGAAACACGAATGGAATATGTAGCACGATCGGCTACCCCCATTACTGCACCAACTGGACACCACTCGTACACAACATTCCCCCGCGACCCCCGCCCCCCCCCGACCTACAGCCAGCTCGTGGTACACAGCCCATAGAGAATGACCAGATTCGACGGGCTGCATACAACCTGCTTGCAATTTTTTGAGGCAATTACATTTGCGCTTAAAATCTGCCAACATTGCAGGTGAATCTTTCACTTGCATTGCACTTAAGTTCTGTGACAGAAAATAGTGCAGGAGTCTGGAGGTAATTCAGCATCTTGAAGTTCACATATGGATCCCTTCGAACACAACTCTCAAAAATAGGCCGAAACATGCGCGTTCTGCTACGCTCGCCCAATCAATGACCAACTGTTATCTGTGCATTGAACATGTGGACGGTATGAACAATGGAATTTGCGAACAGTTACCAGAGATATTGTCAAATGTAAATGTACATCGGAACGTCTTACAAGAGAGCGTTATGACGTCTTTAATAAATTGTGAAAAGTGTGCTATTTTTTTCTTTTTCGACTTTGATTTAAATTAAAAAACGATTTAATAAAAATATCCATAATAAATGATTTTTAAACAAAAATTGGATTTTTTCCAGCCCTGGTGATGACATAGCTTTAGCGCTGATTGACATGACCTTAGTAATAATAGAATTTAGTGATGACACACAATAAATCATGACATGATCTTGTAACCTTATGCTGTAGATTCACAAATGAATTTTCAAAATAACTGACATATTCACAATAACCTTTAAAAATTAAAACTGCAATTTTCATCTGTCATTTTTTAAGACACTTTGAAACTGTAATAAAAACATATTATAAACCACAACAGGTTTTTTATGAAATGTAAAATCCCTTTTTTATCAAAATCGTACACTTGTGATTCTTTTTCTGCAATTTTCAAGAGAAAATAGTTAACTTAATCGGGTGTAAATTTATCCACAATTATTCACTTGGTCCATACAATTCAAGCGCATCAATTATGCAAATTCATGCAGTATTTTTGCAACTCACAACCACGCTAATAACATAAAAATACTAACACATAAATATTAACCTGAAAATATTAACATAAAAATGTTAAAATAAAAATATTAACATAAAAATGTTAACATGAAAATGTCAGCCATCAACAGAACCTTAACAGACAATGTTTTTAATTTCACGCATCATTTTACATGCTTCATTTACATAATTCCTAAACAATTGATATTATTAAATAAATATTTCGCATTTACATAATCCATGTAATTCGTAACCAGAATAATTTCATAATGATCCACGTAACACTGCACATGACCTTGTCCTAAAACATCCCGACACAAGGTTCACACACAATAGTATCTATAAAACAATAGGGACTCGCTACAAACAAAGACCACTTAAGCATATGGAGCCACTGTAAACAAACACCAGTCAGCCGTGCCGGGCCACTGTAAACAAAGGCCACAAACAAAGATCATGAAGGCCTGAGGCGCTCATTCTCAAAAGTTCACACGCCGAGTCACTCCTTCACGCTCACTCGCTGAGTGTGTTTTTCACGCCAACTCGCTGAGTGTGTCCCTCACGCTCACTCGCTAAGCGTGTTCCTCACGCTCACTCGCTGAGTTTGTCCCTCACGCTCACTCGCTGAATGTGGCCCTCACGCTCACTTGCTGAGTGTTGCCCTCACGCTCACTCGCTGAGTGTGGTCCTCACGCGCTTAGCACGGTATCCCTCAGGATCACGTCTTAGTGTGTTCCTCATTATCAAGCCCAGACTTTAACCATCATGGCCGTGTCTTTTGTTTTCATTCTTTATAAGCTGGTTCCACATTCGTTCGTGACATTAGCAGCCCGTCAGTGGCCATACAATAGCGGCCATCACATACCCTCCCTTCCCCCCTTACCGCCACCCTCCCTACCGACTGAACCTTGTCTCAACTGAATAACAGAAGGTTACATGACGTAATGAAAAGAGAACTTTCCTTGGTTCGGGTTCACCTGACGTACGTAGGTAGGCATTTCAAAGGCAAATTCAATACAAAATGATCATATATAAATATATGTAGAGATATAATCTGCGACACAATAATGATCCAGATCTGTACAAATCCTGGTGTGTTTTATCCAGTCACTGGTAACTTGTACACAACAACCAATCACAAACTGAGATACAAGTCTAGTTGTCATGGAAACTAATAGGCGGCTCTCAGCATAGCATTTTTATTTCGACCAATCAAAGCTGGGAACACATTCAGTTACTGATTCGTCAAAACTGGTGATCACTCTCTCCCTTCCTCATTGGTTTATTTTCTGACCAATCACTAACTCAGGTAAAAACAAAACAAAAATAAGGCAATAGCAGTTCGGATCCTAGAGAGTTCAGTCTTTCTTTTCTGAAACAATATAAATAATAAAAATAGTTAATTATGTTTTCCCATAGGGATTAATATATAGCAAAAATTTAACTCAGAAGAATAACAACGGTTATCATCGATGGTATTGAATTTGGTGAGACTCTTACATGCGACTCCGAAAGTGCCAAGGAAAAATTTTACAATCAAGACTTGCTCAAACTTCTCTCCGCACTACTGAACACGCGTTTTCCACTTTCCGTACCCCAACCATTACTTTCAATTCGTCCCGCGTGCCCCGCGTGCCCCCTCCCACTATGCTTTGTCCAGAGTCTAGGCCCAAACCTCCGGACGAACATCCCCCAGCTCGAAACCCCCTGTCAGAACCTCCTCACCACCGACAAAAGCCCCCCGTAGGCCTAAACCTCCCCCTCCCCCACCCGCCGTTCCGAAGTATAATTTATATTTTTGACCTATTATTATTATTATTATTATTATTTGCTTCTGAGATTTGTCCACATTTAAAATTGCAATCTTCTCTACGTTTGATGCGATTTATCCACATTGTAAATTACACTTCAAATGCCTATTGATAAGATCAGTCGCCATTTAAAATTGCAATTTCGGTTGCGATAGATATGGTTTATTATTGCAATCTCCATTGTGATCCGTATGAATGGGTAATATTTGTGAATAGTTTCAATACTAATGAGTGCTAAAGAGGTCAACTCGATTTCAGTGACTCCGAAGTCCGGAGTAGTTTTGTGGGATTGTATAAAAGTGACCCAAAATGCTCTGTCAAATCATACTACCATCATGGAATTCATTTCGTCTGCTAAAGGGCATCCAAAGATATTCTACGAACGTAAATAAAAAAATCTAGCCAATTGAGAACGCCAGGGGGCTGGGTTGGTCGGGGAGGGGTTAGGCCTACTGGGAGTTTAGTCGGGCGGGGGATTTGACGGGGGGAGTTCGGGCCGGGGGAGTGTTGGGCCTGTCCCTCTTTGTTCCCTCTCTCGCTTATACTGAGCATCCAGCCGCGCCATGCTCCCCTGTCATGCTAACTATGACACGGTGCTCACCCATATTGAGTTTATAGCCGAGCAATCTCCTCTAAGCTAACCATGCCTCTGGGCTCACCCCCATCCTGAGCATCCAGCCGTGCCATTCCCTTATCGTCCACTATGATATCTATGTCATTTGGGTCTTCCCCCACCCCTAGTCAAATCATGCCACCTTGCCCCCCCCAATTCCCCCCCACCAATACCGAGTATCCAACGGTGCCGCAGTATGTCCCCTCTCATACTGATCACCCTCCCAAACCATGCCCGCCCCCAGCCTATATATGCTAACTATGCACCTCTCGCCCCATACCTTTGCCGCGTTACAATAAAGAAGAGCTAATTTGTAAAATATCAATTCGCTCTGTGCTTGTACATAAAAGACAGATCTTAACAGAGGTCAGCTGTTTTATAACAACACATTCCTCCAGTAAGTCCACGTCCATTGATAACAACACTCCTAAACCATCACAGTCGCTCACCGCGCATACATCCCCATCCCGCGGGGCGCCCCTTGCTGAGCATTACCTGTTAGCAGCTCATCGCTCTCTTCAGGCAAGCAGACCTTGACCTCGGGTTCGGCCGCAGCTTCGTCTCCCACGGAGGCGCTCGGCTGCACCTCGTCTGAGAACTTGACCTTGGACTCGGTCGTCCTGAACCCTGCGTGACACAATACAAGTACTCAATACAGTCCACAGTACCCTGCGATACACGGCAAGTACTCAGTAATCCACACTACCCTGCGTGACACACGGCAAGTACTTAATAAAGTCCACAGGACCGTGTGTGATACACGGCAGGTACTCAGTAATCCACAGTACTCTGCGTGGCACGACAAGTACTCAATACAGTCAACACTACCCTGCGTGACACAAGGCGACTACTCAATACAGTTCACAGTACCCTACAGCACACACTTGTGACAAGGTCTTCTCGCTTAACTTGTTCAGCTCTTTTCCAGTTTAGTCCATTTTTCCCATCCAATTTTTCGATCGCTAGACATCATTTCTAGCTAGGGAACACCCTGATATAAGGAACAACCTGATATCACCTCTCGTTAAGAACATTCTGATATCACTTCTGGTAAGGAAAAGTCTGATATTACCTTTCGTTAAGGAACAACCTGACTCCACCTCCTGTTCAAAAACAAACTCCAACAGCGGAACGCACTTTTGGGCCCTGTTTTCTCTTATTTTTCCCACCTGTATTTGGTGGACACCTCTGTATAATTCTTTCCCTCAAGGTCGAATCTAATATAGCAGTTTTTGCGGTACTGCAGTTTGTATTTTTGTACACCGGATGAGAGCCTTGGGTTTTAATGAGTCTTTCAGCGAGTTATTTCGAGGATGTCATAACTGAACTGCTATTGCCCGCTTGCAATCGGCGGAATAATTTCTATAATGATAATTCAGTTATGTTGAAATCCTGGCGGTTCGAATTCCGTCACACAGAATTGTGCACAGAGGCGAATTTATACAGCTACACAATCATGTGCGAGGGCATTATGTTTTGCGTACGGAGGGGTATGTACGAGTGCACACTCTGATTCGCATCAATCTATATCCGAATTGACCAAAACCCTAACTCAAAAAATTACTCTTTAGGAATATTTGTTTCAGAAAAAAAATTCAAAATACAACAGGCGACTTGAAATTTTATTAAAAACAAAAAAAAGAAAAAAAAAGAAAAGAAGATGGTTTGTCAGGGACCTGTTATCAAAGCCCGTAGTCAATCACCTATTTTTAGAACATTTTCGTGCATTATTCAATTTTATTGTTCCTGCTGTTACACACTAGGTTCAGCTTTGCCCCTCCATCCACGTTAGTCTTCCTCTACTGTTTCCGTGCCGAAGACCTCAAAACGTTTTTAATAATTTCAGACTGTTTTCTGAGTTTTTTTTGTCTCGTCTTCCATATTTTAATGGAACGCATTCTTTATCATAGTAACATTAAAATAAGTTAAATTTATTAAATTTAAATTAGATATTTTAATTAGTTAATTTGTTAAAACCTGTCATTTCGCATCCACCGCCGAACACGTCATCATCGCCAGTATTCTGTTTCAAACCAATGCCGTGGGTCTCCGAGTATTTCCGGAAGATCTCGGGAAGCGCCGGTCCCCAATCGTCAGTGGGCCGAAGCAGTCGGTGGAAGACTTCCTCACGGGCCTCGGCATCCGACGGCAACCTCTTCAATACCTGTGTCAGTCAAAACACACCTTTGTCCTTCCGCCTAGCAACGATCACACCACTCACCATACACCTTGTTTTTCCGCCTAGCAACCACCCACCCGCACCGCTCACAAAACACCTTTTTTCGGCCTAGCAACCATACACCGGACCAATCACAACACACCTTGTCCTTCCGTCTGGCAACCATATATCCTCACCAAGATCTTGTTCAAAATATATACATATTTTCGTAATGACGTCATACGCCGCATTGGCTCGTTCTACTCGCAACAACATTTGATAGAATCTTTCTGATCTACCAAGCAAAAACTTTTACACAGAGACGTCATACGCCAACCCTAATGAAATAACATGCGTCAGAAGTTGATATAACCGTCCTACCCAACCAGGTAATAAACAATCAATTTTGAAGTCGACTTTTCGTTATCTTGCACACAACAGTTTCTTCACAACAGACTGACTCACACACACACACGTACACGTACGTACATACACACAGAACGTACAAGCACTACATGACTCCCCCCCCTCTTGGTCAGGGAGACATCATTCCTAAATAACCCTCTTGTCTGTGGTAAATGCAGAGTATTGAATTAAAATTACCCCCCCCCCCCCACTCCATCCCCCACCAATAGACACTCCCGGTTTGTCAACAAGATTGGCATTCTGCAGGACCTTGTCTGGTCTCAAAATCACCTCCCCTCTCCCTCCCCACCCCACCACGTTTATTTGGGACATATCATAGTAAGTGCCCACCTCCCCCCCACCGGACGCAGCAAATGCGTGCACGCATGCCTTTCGCATGGTCTCATGTGTCTTATATCATCTCACGTGTGTTTTACATTACCATAACATTACCATAACCCTACATTACCTTATACGTGTCTTCTAAAGTACGCACAAGTCTTATATCAGCCCACCCGTGTCTTACACCAGCACACACGTCTTCAATATAAGCTAACACGTGCCTTACATTTGCACAAATGCGTTTACATTAACAAATACGCGTCTTACATCAGCACACACGTGTTTTACATCAGCACACACGTGTCTTACATCGGAACACACACGTCTTACAGCAGCACACACGTGCCTTACATCACCACACACGTGTCTTACAGCGGCGTACACATGTCTAGCCCCAAGCTCGCACGTGTCTTACCTCGCATCCCCCGGAGCGGAAGAGGAACATGACGACCATGGTGAGCGGGATGAGAGCGCAGGGGCAGAGCGCCAGGGCCCAGCCGATGCTGAGCGCGCAGTCGGGGAACACGTAGTCGCCATACTGCGGAGGAACGTAGTTGACGAAGAGGAACACGAGCACGCACTGGAACATGGCAACAAGGAGTCATTGAGCACAGTAACACAAGGCAACAAAGAGTCACTGAGCACAGTGACACATGGCAACGGGTGACAGTGAGCACAGTGACACATGGCAACCGGTGACAGTGAACACAGTAACACATGGCAACGGGTGACAGTGAGCACAGTGACACATGGCAACGGGTGACAGTGAACACAGTAACACATGGCAACGGGTGACAATGAGCACAGTGACAGTTTTCACAGGGTCACAAAGAGTACAGTGATCCAGGGCAACATATACATACGGAAACGATTCAATCGAACAGTGAACTTGCAAAAACTATATAAACGCAGAAAACTTCAATTAAATGCGAATAAGTTTCACCTTTGTTCACTTTTTCTACTGATATCTTGGTAAAAATGCATTAGCTGAACTCAGTATTCGTGACCAGGTACAGTTCTATCAACGTGATCTTGTATGTGAGGGGGACGGGGGCTGGACAGAGTGCCAGACTACTTACAATGAGGGCTAGTGGCGACACGCCTATCCATGTGATCTTGTATATGGGCGAGGAGGGGCTGGTCAGGGGGTGGGGCTACTTACTACGAGGGCCACTGGGGACATCCCTATCCACGTGATCTTGTGTGTGGGGGGCGTTCTACTTACTACGAGGGCCACTGGGGAAACCCCTATTCACGTGATCTCGTGTGTGGGGGCTGGGGGGGTACTTACTACGAGGGCCACTGGGGACACCCCTATCCACGTGATCTTGTGTTTGGGAGGGGGGGCGGGCTACTTACTACGAGGGCCACTGTTGACACCCCTATCCACGTGATCTTGTGTGTGTGGGGGGGGGGGCGGGCTACTTACTACGAGGGCCACTGGAGACACCCCTATCCACGTGATCTTATAGTACAGATTTGGTCCTTTGCCAAGCATCATCTCAATGTCACCGCAGAAACGCTTATAGCCTGAAATCCAAAACACACTGTTACCTTTCATATTCAACCTAGCATCATTTTGACAACATTTATGGAGATATTATCCTGTCATAAACACTTCATAAGTAACGATTTCTTTGCTTAAAAACCTAAACACCAATTATTCGCACATTTTCGTTACAGACAAAGAGATCCCCAATATAAAGAATCAAAAGATACAAGCTGAAAACCAGTTCACAATGGCAACTATATACCATGGCCTCCCTCTTCCTCCCCCCCACCCTGTCCAACCCCCCTCCCCCGCCCGCGCCGAGTCGCACATACCATAAATGTAAATGATGACGATGAGCTCGAAGAAGGAGATGATGGAGAAGCTGACGAGCAGCGTGAACCAGTCCATCAGCGTCACGATGTAGATGCCGCCCTGCTCAACACATAGCCGCGCCAAACGCGGAGCACTCGGTCTTAAATCTCTGATTGCGTTCTACCATGTTTTGTTCTTGACTCTAACATTAAATTGTATTTTATTTATTGCCAGTTCCATTTATAATCATCGTTTAATCTCACAATTTGTATTACTTTAGCTTAATGAATTTTTTTGGCCAATACCTGCCTAGAAAGAAGCTGGACAATACCTGCGTGACCATGGGAACGCCGAGGAGGAACATGGACTGTCCCTGCGTGATTATGGGAATGCAGGGGAGGAACATGGATGGTACCTACGTGATCATGGGAATGCCGGGAAGGAACATGGATGGTACCTACGTGATCTTGGGAGTGCCGGAGAGGAACATGGATGGTACCTACATAATCATGGGAATGCCGTGGAGGAACATGGATGGTACCTACGTGATCATGGGAATGCCGTGGAGGAACATGGATGGGGTCTACGTGATCATGGGAATGCCGGGAAGGAACATGGACAATACCTGTGTGATCATGGGAATGACGGCAGGAACATGGACAATACCTGCATGATCATGAGAATGCCGAGGAGTAACATGGACGGTACCTATGTGATCATAGAAATGCCGGGGAGGAACATGGACAATACATGCGTGATTATGGGAATGCAGGGGAGGAACATGGATGGTGCCTGCGTGATTATGGGAATACAGAGGAGGAACATGGGCATTACCTGTGTGATCATGGGAATGCCGGGGAGGAACATGGATAATACCTGTGTAATCATGGGAATGCCGAGGAGGAACACGGGTATTACCTGTGTGATCATGGGAATGCCGAGGAGGAACATGCCGACGCACATAAAGAGCGTGAAGAGCTTCCTGTTGGGCCTCAGCAATTCCGGATATTCGTCGATGATCCCAGCCGCAAACGTCTCCACCTGCCCGAACTACAAAAAATCTCACCTAGTGTAATTTTGTTCTATATTTCTTTAATATGTCAAAGTCAATCACAAAAGACTTATTTCACATCTGCTAAAAACCCTGAGTGCAATGACAGTCACAAAATGGCAGTCATAAAATGGCAGTCACAGAATGGCAGTCACAGAATGGTAGTCACAGAATGGCAGTCATAGAATGACAGTCACAGAATGGCAGTCACAGAATGGCAGTCATAGAGTCAATAGTTTCGTATACGCGGGTTCTAAATTCGCTAGAAATGACTAACCACTGGTTTATTAACTGTTTCCCGCTATGACGAAAAAATACAACAACAAAAATTTGCAAGCACGCCAGCTGGGGCTCGTGTCGTGTGCTCGTGTTGTGTGTGGTGTGCTCGTGTCGTGTGCTCGTATCGTGAGTCGTGTCATGTGCTCGTGTGATGTGTCGTGTCTTGTGTTCGTGTCGTGTGCTCGTGTGGTTTGTTGTGTTGTGTTGTGTGTCGTGTCGCGTGCTTGTGTTGAGTGTGGTGTGCTGGTGTGGTGTGCTCGTATCGTGTGTCATGTGTTCGTGTCGTGTGTCGTGTGTTCGTGTCGTGTGTCTCCTACACTTCTTTCTGCTCCATCTTGTCAGCGCGAGGGTGAAACTTAATTGGAGGTAGCGGTTACGGTCTTGGTTACATTTGTGTGTGATGTGTGTGTGTGTTTTCTTTTTCATTTGTTTGTTTTTTTTTGTTTTTTTTGGGGGGGGGGGGTTGAATGGGGGAGGGGATGTAACAGGATAAAAAAAACTAAAAAAAAACAGAGCGCAAACTATATCATATCTAAAGACGTAGTATTTCATTTATAACAACCTATTATTTGATATAAGTATAGATCAAGCAAAAAAAGTAATTCAGATATTCTTTTGCTAGTTGATATACGACACCATGAACAAGGCGATTAAAAAAAATAGACTCAGGAGTCTTCTGCTTGAAATACACGGAGTATCACAGAACTGCTGGAGATCTGTGTCAGTCTATCTCTGACCGTTGCTGTCCAACAGCCAACCTCTACGGGCTGTGGTCTGTTGTGTGCAACACCTTTTCACTCCACAGACTCATTGGGGATTCCGCGAAAAATAGCACTCATGAGCTGTTTTTTTTTAAATGCCCATCCGCTCTGTATTGGTACATAATGGATACATCTGATCAGCGGTCCGCGGTTATACAACAATGCACTCTGACAAAACTCTTTTGCTAGTTGATATACGACACCATGAACAAGGCGATTAAAAAAAATAGACTCAGGAGTCTTCTGCTTGAAATACACGGAGTATCACAGAACTGCTGGAGATCTGTGTCAGTCTTACTCTGACCGTTGCTGTCCAACAGCCAACCTCTACGGGCTGTGGTCTGTTGTGTGCAACACCTTTTCACTCCACAGACTCATTGGGGATTCCGCGAAAAATAGCACTCATGAGCTGTTTTTTTTTAAATGCCCATCCGCTCTGTATTGGTACATAATGGATACATCTGATCAGCGGTCCGCGGTTATACAACAATGCACTCTGACAAAACTGCCTTGTTTAGCAAACGACACATGCATATCTGACCCATTTCCTCGGTGTTATTTTAAATAAAGCGTTTTGTATGGAGAAGATGAGAACTAATTTGGAAAGTCTGAATAATACAAAATGGGGTGTAAATGTCAGGCACTGAAATGAACTGAAGTCGGGGGGGGGGAAGGGTAAAGAAAAACCCTTGCCCTCACTAACTTCGAACTCTGAATTCCCAATCGTCGCACATTCCAACACAAAGGAAGGGTGAAGGGATGTGGGGGGGGGAGAGAAGGGGGTAGGGGGAAATGCAAAAATAGCAATACTGTTACCGTGCCTAGATTTACATTCTACCATTGCTATTTGGAGGCAGAAACCTTTTTATAACCCTATTCATTCGCCAATGAACCGTTTTCCATCAACAAAATAATTTCCAAAAAAAAAAAAAAGAAAGAAAGAAGAAAAAAAAATCATCGTAAAATGACTCCCCATTTGGAAGGTATTTAGGGTTATTGTGAGGATGAATGGCTGCAATTTGTCACGACAAAAACAAATCTATGGGATACGCGATCAGTTACCATTGGTATCATTTTGCGCTGCCATTACGCCCAGGGGCCACGCGTTCTATTTTTAGCATTTTTTGTTTTTTTCACTTGTTTCTTTCAATGTGACAAAAGACGGTGTTAGGATCCCGTCACGACACGAACTCAAAGACAACCTCTAAAGTAACAAGGGAACATTTTATAAGTACTCAAAACAATATATTAGTACCACGTGGGCATCTTCCAGTGCTGAGGAACCATCAATGAGAACTAAGATACTTTCTATTAGAACTAAGGGGCCATTATTAGCACTAGCAAACCATCTATTGTACTAGGAAACCATCCATAAGTACTTGGAAACTATCTCGAGGTACCCGGAAACCATTTATAAAGTATTAGAGAATATCTATGAAGTACTAGGGAACCATCTATAAACACTGTATTATTTAAAACAAGAATTTATCAAGCAAATAAGAATTCAAATAGTTTTTGTCATGTGTGAATTCGGCTAAATTGACCACGGTAGTCTATTCCGGAATAGACAACCGTCTATTCTGGAATATACTACCGAAGTTAAAAGTTCTCTGGAATGGAACGCTTTAAATTTTTCATATATATTACATTGTAAGATATATTACTTACAGGTTTTATAATATTTAAGTTTAAAATTACACAAAAACGTTCCATTTAAAAGGATTTGAAGGTCGGTAGTCTATTCCGGAATAGACTACCGTAGTCGTAAAATGCGTTAGTTCACCCATGACAAAAAATATCCGATTTCTTATTTGCTTCATAAATTCTTATTTTAAATAGTACACTGTTCTTTTAGGTATTGGAGTATCATCTATAAAATACCAGAGAACCATCTATAAAGTACTAAGGAGCCATCTATAAGCACTAATCGACCATCTGTAAAGTCCTCAGGGGCTACCTATAGTAGCGGGTACGTACGACGGGGATTTGGATGACGCTAATACGCCTATGCCGGTACATGAACGACGAGTACTGAGGGAAGGGGGTGGCGGACTTTAAAAATAAACACCAGTATTTGTCCGGAAGACTCCAGACCTAACCCTTACCGCTTATAAAACAATATCATTTTTGTGTTGCATGTTGTATGAAAAGTGCTGCTGTTATGTCGATCCGTCAAGCCTTCGTCCTCCTCCCCTCCCCTCCAATCCCCGACTTCCAACCCCCCACCCCCCACCCAGCACCCCCAACCACACTTACCAAATAAAGAAAGCGTTTTACTCACCAGACTGTCCAGACCCACAGTGAACATCATGAAGAAGAAGCAGATTGACCAGAAGGGAGCTCCAGGGATGAGGGAGAGGCCCTCGGGGTACGCGATGAAGGCCAGACCCGGCCCTGTCAACACAACACATGCGGTCAAGGTCAGCAACGGTGGGGGAAGAGAGGTGGGGAGGGGGAGGGATGGGCGAGAGGCCCTCGGGGTACGCGATAAAGGCCAAGCCCGGCCCTGTCAACACAATAGGCCGTCACGGTCAGCAACAGTGGGGGAAGAGTGGTGGGGAGGGGGAGGAGGGGATGAGGGAGAGGCCCTCGGGGTACGCGATGGAGGGCAGGCCCGGTGTAATGAAACATTTTGACCCCGAAACAAATCGACCCCCCGGTCGATTTGTTTTAAAACAAACAGACCCCCCGGTCGATTTGTTTTGGAAAAACCCGCCATAACAAACAGCCCTCCCCCATAATAAAATGACCCCCACCAAATAATCATGTTTAAATATAAAATGGAAGTAAAAAAGGTGCGTGTGATTTTTAAATACTATTTTAAGCATTTTCTACCTCTTGATGTAGAAAATCATTATTTTGAGCCTTTGAAATGCCATTATTGAGCTCGAACAGATTTTTGGTGACTATATGTTAATGGTGTTGTAAGAGTTTTCGTGTTTGAAAATGTAGATGTTAGTTGCTAGATAAATTGTTATTCGTGGATATAGTTTTTATTTCAATTAAAGGAACTAATAAGGTGGCCATATATGGAAAGAAATAAAGAAATCAACAAAAAAAAAATAAGAGGGTTAAAACATTTCAGAGGGGGTCTGTTTGCTTTAAAACAAATCGACCGGGCGGTCGATTTATTTTGGGGGTCAAAACGTTTCCTTGCTCCGGTCCTGTCAACACAGTCCGTCGTCACGGTCAGTATCGGGAAGAGAGGGACAGAATGGAGGGGGACAGATGGAAGGGGATAAGGTTCTCAGGGCACGTCGTCACGGTCAACGACGGGGAGGGGTGGAAGGGGGGATTCTGTCCCGTCCAGGCCCGGTCCAGTCAAAACAATACGCAGTCACGGTCAATAACGGTGGGGGCAGAGGCTGAGGTGGGGAGGGGGAGAGGAGTGATGAGCGGGAGGCCCTCAGCGTACGCCAGGCACGTCAGGAAGATGGTTTACCCAAATGCTTCACTTTTATCCCGGTTGGTTTATTTTGGAGGGGGAAATTCTCTCAAAACTTCAGCGCATTGCCCTTTACTTAGTTACTTAAATTACAGTGGATTTGATTCTAGCGAAATGTTTTAAGCTCATGTTTATCCATGTTTATAGGCAGATGATTTGTGTTCAAATCCAGCATTGAAATGGCTACTTATACCGAGGGTCACAGAGCGAAATTCAGGCTATAAAAATCCAATATAATCCAATATAGTAAGTAAACACACACCCCTCGCGGTGACGTCATCGATGTGAACCCCTTTGATGAAGGCCATGTAGCCAAGAACGCTGAAGATGACGAAGCCGGCGAGGATGCTCGTAGCCGCGTTTCCGAAGCCAACCAAGATGGCGTCTCTGACAAAACAAATATCATTAAATATACATTCATTTTCAAATATTAGATCAATGCGCCTTTTTTTCTCGTGACTTTTGCGTTTCTTTCATTCTATACTTAGCATGAACACTTTATGAGAGGAACGTTGTTTTATAGGACCTGTGTTCGGCGTTGACCTCAAAAGAGGAGCGCAAACCTCACAAGCCCGAGGAAGCGCTGATGTCACAAACCCGGAGAAGCGCTGATGTCACAAGTCCGGAGAAGCGCTGGCGTCAAAAACCCGGAGAAGCGCTAATGTCACAAACCCGGAGAAGCACCGGCGCCACAAGCCCGGAGAAGCGCTGACGTCACAAGCCCGATGAAGCGCTGGCGTCACGAACCCGGAGGGCTGACTCACCTGTCACTCCTGTTGCGAAACTTGTTGTAGCTGGAGAGCGTGATCCATCCTCCCCCGCCCAGCGACAGAGACGCAAACACCTGGGCCGACGCTTCACCCCACACCTGTCACACACCAGGCATCCGGTAACCAGCACGCCAGCGAGTGGGAAAAATACAGCATATTGCCCCCTTCCCCTTAAAAACACCATCCCATAGATGACCAGACCTTGTGATTTTGCGCCGCCGAGTGGGTCCGATATCTGAGACTTTGCTTATAAAGGTCGAAAAACAAATCAAATTTTTCAAACATTACGATGAGAAACTGTTTTTCTTTTTCATCCTGACCCTTGTGATTTATGGAATACACAACAGAGGGTCTATATCACTTCGCGGATACACACGTCTTTACCGCACTCCCGACTGCGACTACCACAGTTATAGTACCTTATTTACTGAATAAAAACTACATAAATTATAATTTGAATAATACATTCTTATATGAGATAATAGCAGTTTTCTATACACTTGCCTGCAGGCGAGCCAGCTTGCTGAAATCCGGCTTGAGATAATAGATGATCCCGTCGACGGCGCCAGGGAGAGTGCAGCCGCGCACCAAAAGCACAAAGAGCACCAGGTAGGAGAAGAGCGTCGTGAAAATCACCACCTTCAATCAAAAACACCACTCTGCTGAAATAAAGTGGGAAAATCACCACCTTCAGTAAAAAACACCACTCTGCTGAAATAAAGTGGGAAAATCACCACCTTCAATAAAAAACACCACTCTGCTAAATAACATGGGAAAATCACCCAGGGCATAAAGTTCACAGTATCCCGGGGTCCCTGGGAGCCCTGATAATCGGCTCGGGTCCCCTGGAATTTGACCTTGGGGTCCTGTGGGACCCAAGAAAAGAAAAGACGGTGTTCTCTTGCAACTGTTCAGTATCACCGCTAAGATCGAAAATGATTGATTTTTTATTGCTTAAAGTGGTATCATTCAGGGTCAATTTTTGTTGTTAGAAGTAGTAGTTTTGTGACTTGCATGATGTCAGTAATCGCGTTTATTTTTTTGTTGTTGCAAAAGCAATGTGAATTTCTGTATTTGAGACGCTCAGGTAGTACAGTCATGTAATTGCCTGTAAATTCTGAGACTCAGCTCATGGCGTTGTTCAGCTTGCCTCGTGAAAAAAGCAAAGAGTAATAAAATAATGAGAGTGAACAGCCAGCGTGTGACAAGGTGTCGCTTGTATCTGATCCATCAATTAGAAAGAACTTCAAGCATTTACAACTAATGAGCAACTGAACTGGGGGGAAACAAATTGCTGAATCTGAATTTGCATGTGAGGGCCACTTATCACAAAATTCACCGACATCCCACAAATTATTACACAATTCACCGACATCCCAACACATGTCACAGAATTCACCGACATCCCAATATTTTTCACACAATTCACCGACATCCCACAACTTATCACGCAATTCACCGACAACCCACAACTTATCACACAATTCACCAACATCCCAACACTTATCACAGAATTCACCGATATCCCAATACTCTCATGCACTCACCTTTCCCATGGACTCACGGTTCCCATGGATTCGCTTTTCCTAAATACTCACTGCTCCAATGCACTCACCTTGCCCATGGACTTGATCCCGCGGAAGAGGCACATGAAGCAGACGAACCAGGAGATGCCGAGGCAGACGATCAACGGCCACTGCACATCTCCCAGGGTGTCAATGCCGTCGCTCTTCTTCAGCAAATGATACCTGTAAACGCAATCAATCAATCAATCAGTCAATCACCCAATCACTCAACCAATCAATCAATCAATCAATGAACTGAGCAGCCACTGCACATCTCCCAGCGTGTCAATGCCGTCGCTCTTCTTCAGCAAATGATACCTGTAAACGCAATCAATCAATCAATCAGTCAATCACCCAATCACTCAACCAACCAATCAATCAATCAATGAACTGAGCAGCCACTGCACATCTCCCAGCGTGTCAATGCCGTCGCTCTTCTGTCACTCAACAAATCAACAAATCAATCAAACAACCAATGTAACAACAAAACGGCCCTTTAATATAACAAAAAGTAGGTGCTGCGAAGCAAACAGTAGAATAAAGCATAGTTTCGGTGGTGCTATGTCTGAAGCAACACTGTATTGGACCACGACTGATCGAGACGAAGTACCCTTTCGCTCTGGAATGATACCTTCTGCTGGTGAGGTCATTAGTACTAATTCCTTCCACAATTCCTGCTGCTCGCGCCCTGCATGTTAAGTGTTACCTAAATTTGAACGACCCTGCCCCCTCCCCCTCCCCCTTCCTTGATACCCCCCCCCTTTTTCTCCCGTCATTGGCCCAATAAATAACTAATAAACAGCGTCATTTTTTTCGCACCAGAAGCCCACACTATTAGTAGACCAAAGTTCTTTCTCTTTAACAAGCTCTGGCATCCGGCGATTCGAAAGGCGCTCAAGCAAATACAATAGGAACATGAGTTATGGTCCCCTTCCTTTTTTTTTTGCAGCTTGAAAGCAGAAAGCATCGATTCGTGTTTATTTTCTCTACCAATATATTTTAGAAATATCTGAGCTTTAATATTAGCAAGCCAATGTGCAGGAAGGGAGTGGATGGATGGAGTAGGGGGAGAGAAGGGGGGGTATGGGAGGGGAGGGACAGATTGATGGAAGGGGAGGGACCGGGGGTATATTGACGGAGGGATGGAGAGATGGATGGTTGGAAGGGGAGGGGAGGAACGGATTGACGGAGGGACGGACGGGGAGACGGACAGGCGTGAGGACGCATCGTCACATCTCTCCTGCCCCAGCACAAAGCCCCAGCCACGAATAATCACTAACAGGCATGTCAACCTTGCAGAAGTGTTGACCGAGGTGTTGACAGCATCCTTGACTATGAGCGTGATCATCCTTGGTGGGTGACCACACTAACAGGGACTCTTATCGAGTCATCTAGCGTCAACTTAAGGAGAAGCGAGAAATCTATTTTGAAAACCAACACAATCTTGATCAGGGGGGGGGGGGTGGGAGGGGGGAAGTGGAGAGAGAGGCTTTCAACTACAGAGTAACCTGTGAATCGCCGGGGTTTCAGTCCTCAGAATCAACCCTATTTCTAACAGAGGGACAGCAATTCCTGTCTACTCATACGAAAACTATACTATCACAAAATGTTAAAGGGGGGTAGGAGAGGGAAGGAGGAGGGAGGGGGAGTGGAGGGGTACGGGGAGGGAGGAGGAGGAGGAGGAGGAGCGGGAGGGGGTAAGTGACAACCATGAGTTGGCGGATAAAAATAAGCAGAACGGACAGACCCCGGTTTTGGCAAGTCCTGACAAGGATAGTTCGATAAGGGGAAATTCTGGCCCCTAAAAGCTTTGTTGTGCAGCAAATGTCAGCGGTCACCTATCCAAGTATTAAAAGCGTAAAGTGCCAATAAACGTGGTTGTGGAATTAAGTTCTCTACACCCATCGCTGAAAGCTCATTAGCGAGGGTCGACGCCGGGCTGCGTAAGTCAGTGGGGATTGGGGCTAAATTCTGACAGGCAGTATCCGCAGCCAAGGTTTGTAAGACAGTGCTCGGTTGTCCATCACACAGAGAGTGCTCCACTGAAGCGGCACAAGAACGTTCTCGGACTCCTTGTCAGACAGTGCTCCAGTCACGCAACATCAGTCAGTGCTCATTTCTCCTTAACTCTGAGTGTTCCAATGATGCGGCATCAGAAAGTGCTCGGGCCTTCTAGCCAGAGAGTGCTCCACTGGTGTGGTATAGGAAAGTGCTCGGCGTCGGTCTGACAAGCTGCACAATCCACCGCAGCTCCGACAGAGCCCAAAGGCTCTATTTCACCCACCAGTTCCATTATTTTGTTTAAGCGAAATTGATAACTATTATTCAGCCGTAGTTTCCACTCACTTAATGCGACAGGTCTCGTAGCATCACTTCCATGAAGTTATCACCCCTGTCATAAGCAATGTCTCCATCCCTCATTTCCTTTCCCTTGCTTTTTGCATAATCAGTCACGACTCCGAAAATGGCTTTTGTAATTTGGTCGCGAAAAAGTAATAATATGGCGAGAGACTGTTTTCAGGGCAGCAACAAATTCTGGTGTAAGCGAGAAGCATAAAAGGTGTTTAAAAGCATCATTATGATTCGAGTTTTGTGTCACCGTAATGGGATTGCAAATGACGCAACAAAAGAGGGGCTTGAGGGGGCAGGGTGGTCGGGGGCGGGGAAAGGGGGGAAGGAGCAGAAGGTGTGACCTAAACCAAACAGACAATTTAACGTAGAACGCGCCACGTGGGGTATGACGTCATCACAGAACGTTATCATGGCTGGAAGGAAAGCACCTGTTAACTGCGGACAATATCAAAATATCAAATTTCAAGATAAATTCAATACAGAAAGAGTGCTGGTTGTAAGAAGTAAAGGAAACAAACATATGGTTAGTGGGGTGGAGAGGGGGGTTGGGGTAACCATATCAACCCACTTAACGTAAAGATCTCCTGGCGTCACAAAAGCAATATCGTTACCCGCACAACATCAGAGCATTTATTTCCCTTATCATCCAGCTACTTTCTCTAAAAGCTTTTATGCTTTTCCTTTTTTCTTTTTGTAGAAGCTTCATTTATAAGGATATAGGACAATAATATCAGTTATGACGGCTCGCTGCTTCCCTCATTCCTATTTCTTAATGTTCTCTGGCGCTTTTCATATAATTATTCGCTATTTTGTTCTCGCGTTTACATTATGCTTCGTGTTTCAAGGCTTTAACACGCCAGCCTTTGTTTTTCTTTCTGGTCTTGCAAATTCTACAGCCTGACAGAAAGCTGCTGTTTTTGTCACAAAAATGTTGACACAGTTGCTTGCAGAGCTGAAATTACAAAACCCTAGACAGAACAACGATAAATTGTAGCAGAGGACAGACGCCACTGGCGACTAGCCCATCAGCCGAGCCCATGACCTCGGACAGACACCATGGCAACTAACCCATCAGCCGAGCCCATGACCTCGGACAGACACCACTGGCAACTAGCCCATCAGCCGAGCCCATGATCTCGGACAGACACCACTGGCAACTAGCCCATCAGCCGAGCCCATGATCTCGGACAGACACCACTGGCAACTAGCCCATCAGCCGAGCCCATGATCTCGGACAGATACCATTGGCTACTAGCCCATCAGCTGAGCCCATGATCCCAGATATCATTAGCTACTGGCTGAGTGCAGAAAAGATAACATCCAAAATGGAATTTCTACTGAAAAGTTGGTATACTACTCTTCACATCACCACACGTCAAAACGCGGTAAACGGTTCGGTTCTCTCCCCCCTCCTCTATCAAAGGGGGGGAGGAGACGTGGGGAAAGCGTTGGTGCATAGTTGTTCGTTACCAGTTGCCAATAAGCCCTGCAATAGCCCAGTCCTTCAGCAAAACACGACACGAAATTGATGTGTCCTGTTCGTGTCTAGGTTTAATGGTTCCCTGCATTACCCCTCGTTCCTCCCCCAACCCCCCACACCCGTCCCGCCGTAATAATTACCTCACTCCCGTGTCTAGTCACATTGCGTCTCTACACTACCCCCTGCCTGCCCCTCCCCCTCCCTCGGTCTGGCTGCAATGCATCGATACTTCACCCAGTCACCTCCCACCCCTCCCCTTCCATTACTCGCCTCTCGTCTTCTTACAAGCCCTCTATCGTGTGCCTTCGTGTCACTTCGCAATTTTTTACCTCAACTTTTAGATTAAGCAAAAGCTCCCCCACCCTAATTCCTGCCCTCACCCAATTAGCTAAACATCTTGGCGACCGGAAGTGTTATTACAGCGGATGGTTGAAGATACATTTGCGCGAAATCAACAACTGATTGGCAGCTACTTGCAGTTCGACACAGCTGCCTACGATCCCAAGCAGCTGCTTGCATTCCCACACAACTGCCTACAGCACCATACAGCTGTCAGCAACCCCATCAAGCTGCTTACATTCTCACACAGCTGTCTACAATCCCACACAGCTGCCTACATCCCCAAATAGCTGCTTACGATCCCGAACAGCTGCCGCATTTCCATACGGCTGCTTACATTTCAACACAATTGCGTATATTCCCACACAACTGTCTAGAGCAAAACACAGCTGCTTACATTTCCATAGAGCTGCTTGCAACCCGACACAGCTGCTTACATTCCCACACAGCTGTCTACAACCCCATGTAGCTGCTAACATTACGATACAGCCGTTTGCAACCCCCCCAAAGCTGCTTACATTTTCATACAGCTGCTCGCAACCCCACACAACTGTCTACAACAAAACACAGCTGCTTACATTTCCATAGAGCTGCTTGCAACCCGACATAGCTGCTTACATTCCCACACAGCTATCTACAACCCTACACAGCTGTCTACATCCCCAAATAGCTGCTTACGATCCCGAACAGCTGCCGCATTATCATACGACTGCTTACATTTCCACACAATTGCGTATATTCCCACACAACTGTCTAGAACAAAACACAGCTGCTTACATTTCCATAGAGCTGCTTGAAACCCTACAAAGCTGCTTACATTTTGATGCAGCTGCTCGCAACCCCAAACATCTGTTTACAATCCTACACAGCCGCTAATCCCAGACAGCTACTAATACTCATTAGCAGCTGCTCCTTGCGCTCAGCCAGACAGCTTTTTCACAATTGTGCCCTACATGATTTTTTCATAACAGACAATAACTGAACAGCGCGGATAATTCGTCCTCACTGGCGTGTCACCACAACGACAACTTAATGCTTGCTCCCATCCCTCCCCTCCCATCCCCTCCCCATCCCTTCCCTCCTCTCCCCATCCCTCCCCTCCCCTCCTCTCCCCTCCCCTCTCCATTCCTCCCCTCCCTAACCATCCCTCCTCTCAACTAACCTCCCCTCATCATCCCTCCCCTCCCCTCCCCTCTCCATCCCTCCCCTCCCCTCACCACCCCCTCCCCTAACCTCCCCCCTCATCATCCCTTCCCTCCTCTCCTCTCCCTTTCCCTCCCCTCCCCTGTCCATCCCTCCCCTCCCATTTCCTCCCTCCCCTCGCCGTCACTTCCCTCCCCTTCCCCTCCAAATCCCTCCCCTCCCCGTCCCTCCTCTCCCCTCCCTTCCCCTCCCCATCCCTCTCCTCCACTCCACTTCCCTCCCCTTCCCTCCCCTCCCGTCCCCATTCCTCCCCTCCCCTCCCCAATTTTCCCAATCTCCACATCCCTTCTCTCCCCTCCTCTCCCCTGCCCATCCCTCCCCTCCCCTTCCCTCCTCTCCCCTCCCCATCCCTTTCCTCCCCTCCACTTCCCTCCCCTTCCCTCCCCTCCCCTCCCCTCCCCATTCCTCCCCTCCCCTCCCCAATTTCTGTGTTAAAGAATCCCTCTGAAAACCAACATTACAGTGATGAGCTTTTATTATGCTGTACGCGTAGGTACTTGTTTACCAAAGCAAAAAAAAAAAACAAAAAAAACAAAAAAAAAACAAAAAAAAAAAAAACAGAAACAGAAACATTAATTTCGCTCAATTGTGATTATACGTGATTTCAAGCGCTGCACTCCATATCTCGGATCAAAAACTAAAGTGCCCCCACCCCCCCCCCCCCCACAAATCCTGTATCTATAAATAGTCTGGAATACTGCAAGAGAAGTTTCTGTGTATAATGCAGCACTCAGGAACAGCCATGCTAAAAGTATAACAGAATAACATTGGCACTTCCGGACCAGAAATGAAATCCATTTAATTTGCATGACAGCATTTCATTTCCATGATGTGTTTATCCATAGAACAAACTAAATACCAGGGACGGGTGAGCATTGATACTGTTTACGAACGCTGCCAGCAAACCCTGTTTTCAATCAAATGTGGGATGTTGATTATAAGAAAATATTAATGCAAGTCGACATATATTCAAAAGAGACCTGATACCACTGCACGCAATACAGGGCGTCGATTAGGCCCGCTTGTTTTCCACGCATGAATCTGACTAGTGTACAGTCTGTCATCTACCCTAGGGAAACTATATTTGTTACATATTTTCTTCGCCCCTTTGAGTGATCATGTGTCACGCTATTCTTAACGCTGAGAAAGTGAATCTATACAGGTGTCTGCAAATGCAAAAATTCGGATGCATTTCATTGCAATATAATTTATCTTTGCCTGACGTAATGTTATCGCGGAAAGAAGCGAACTAACAACACGGCCTGAAACATGACGAGCTACGCAAAGAGAAGCACATCGCAAAATATAACACCCGCCACTTACGCCACACGAGATACTGACGTAACAACCGCCACATGCGCCACACCAGATACTGACATAATAACCGCCACTCACGCCACACAAGATACTGACGTACCAACCGCCACTTACGCCATACCAGATACTGACGTAACAACCGCCTACATACGCCACCAGATAATGAGGCAACAACCGCCGCTTACGTCACATCGGTCGCTGACGCAAGATTCGTCACCTGAGGAAGAGTCGTCCGTGGAGAGGACAAAAATTAAGCACCCCTTGCCCACGACAATCAGAAATTAAGATGAGATTTAAAAAGCGGTTGCCGGAGAGAAACAAACGAAAGCAGCAGGGATACATATTTAGAAGAAAAAAAGAGATCACTGCGAGAATGTAGTTCTATATACAGTATCCCCTCGTTAATTCGCACCACGGGGGACCTGGGAATTTGGTACGGATTAACCGGGTAAACGAATTATCCGGGGGGAAAACTGGTATAAAATAGAGAAACTAGAACCTAAATATGAGAATGAATAAAGCGGGGAAACGAATCAACCAGGGACGAATTAACGAGGGTCTCCTGTATTAGCTAATCCTGTGTGGCTCAGTGATCATCCCGGCTTCCGAAATCTGAGAAGAAGGCAAACAAAAACGACACGGGATTTTCTGTTGACGCGAACACAAAAACTCTTTGAACTGAGCGTAATTTGAGATGGTGATCGTTTGATTCCAGTTCATGTCACTCGCCTAAGTATGGTTCTTATTTCCGCACCTCTGAGCCTAGAGGAAGGGACCAGAGGCGCGGCATGAGAAGGGGTGGGAGGGGTACATTTTCGATTTGAAGGTAAAAATATCGGTTAAAATCTCTTTGACCAAGAATTGACAGCCCTCTTACTCTTGAAAGAACGCCCCAAGCCCCCCTTGCCCCAACCCAATAACCCTACCCACAACGTCCCCCCCCCTCATGCCGCATTAACTACCCAGCCAACAACGGCGAAACAAAGTCGAGGGATCACTTACTCGAAGAATTCCTCGGTGGGGGTCTTGAGCAGCTTCCGGTACTCGTCTGTGCGGTTGTCATGGACACAGTACAGCCTACCCCCCGGCAGCGTGTCATTGGTCACGTCATCAAACGGCTCTGCCAATCACAAACAAAAGAAACTCAAACCGATTGTGACGTCACTTCACAGCTCTATGGAGTATCTATCGAACAAAACCATACATAGCGAAAACTGTGGTACTTATTTTACAATATACATAATGCTGTGAGCTAATTTCAGTCAGTCTTTTTTTTTTTTTTTGCTTAACCTCAGCGCTGGTTGGAGCAATATTTAGCATTCCAAATGTGGTCACACCACAACCCCATCGATACTCATTATTACCCTCACCACCGACCCCGGAGTGATACTCACTGCAGCGCTCTATGATGCAGTACTCGGTGTTCCACTTGTTGTCACAGCGCGACCAGGGCAGCTCGTCCGTGATGGAGGCGAAGAGGAAGAAGAGCGAGTAGGCGATGAGCACATTGTAGTAAGTGTTCACCAGCAGCAGCACGGTCAAGATGGCGTAGCCGATGCCTGGAACAGCAGACAGGTCATGCTGATTCTTCAAACAGTACCCAAGTCACGCTGATTCCCAACACAGTACACAGGCCACGCTCATTGCTCACACAGTACACAGGCCACGCTCATTTTTAAAACAGTACCGAGGTCACGCTAATTCATCACACATTACACAGACCACGCTTATTCCTCAAACAATGGGCAAATAGTACCGAAAACCAAGCTCATCCAAACAGTACAGTGCTTGAAAATGTACTCCTGAAACGATCATGTCTGAGAAACGTACATCGAAACGATCATGTCTCAAAAAGCGCCCAGAATACGCTCCTACTGAAACAGTACACCCCACACATACATTCACACCTGAACAGTACGCCCTCCCACACACATTCATGCTTGAACAGTACGCCTCACACATACATTCATGCCTGAACAGTGCGCCCCAGACGTACATTCATGCCTGAACAGTACGCCCACACACATACATTCAAGCCTGAAGAGTACGCCCCACACATACATTCATGCCTGAACAGTACGCCCCAGACGTACATTCAAGCCTAAACAGTACGCCCCAACACATACATTCATGCCTGAACAGAGCGCCCCACAATGAATTCATGCCTGAACAGTACGCCCCAGCATACATTCATCCCTAAACAGTACGCTCTCACACATACATTCATGCCTGAAGAGTACGCCCCAACACATACATTCATGCCTGAACAGAGCGCCCCACAATGAATTCATGCCTGAACAGTACGCCCCAGCATACATTTATCCCTAAACAGTACGCTCTCACACATACATTCATGCCTGAAGAGTACGCTCCACACATACATTCATGCCTGAACAGTAAGCCACAGACATACATTCATGCCTAAACAGTACGCCCCCACACTTACATTCATGCCTGAACAGTACGCCCCACAACGCAGTCATGCCTGAACAGTACGAACCCACACATACATTCATGCCTGAACAGTACTGCCCACACATACATTCATGGCTAAACAGTACGCCCCCACACATAGATTCATGCCTGAACAGTACGCCCATGCACATACATTCATTCCTGAACAGTACGCCCCACGATGCATTCATACCTGAACAATACGCCCCCCACATACATTCATGCCTGAACAGTATGCCCCACACTTACATTCATGCCTGAACAGTACACCTCACACTTACATTCATGCCTGAACAGTACGCCTCACACATACATACATGCCTGAACAGTACGCCCTCCCTACATACATACATGCCTGAACATTACGCCCCCCACATACATTCATGCCTGAACAGTATGCCCCACACTTACATTCATGCCTGAACAGTACGCCTCACACTTACATTCATGCCTGAACAGTACGCCTCACACATACATTCATGCCTGAACAGTACGCCCTCCCTACATACATACATGCCTGAACAGTACGCCCCCACATACACTCACGCCTGAACAGTACGCCCACAACATACATTCATGCCTGAACAGTATGCCCCACACTTACATTCATGCCTGAACAGTACGCCTCACACTTACATTCATGCCTGAACAGTACGCATCACACATACATTCATGCCTGAACAGTACGCCCTCCCTACATACATACATGCCTGAACAGTACGCCCCCACATACACTCACGCCTGAACAGTACGCCCACAACATACATTCATGCCTGAACAGTACCTCCCCCTCACACAATTATGACTGAACAGTACGCCCCACACATACCATTCATGCCTGAACAGTACGTCCCACACATACATTCATGCCTGAACAGTACGTCCGCCTCACACATTTATGACTGAACAGTACGCCCCCACATACACTCATGCCTGAACAGAAGGCCCCAAACATACATTCATGCCTGAAGAGTACGCCCTCAAACATACATACATGCCTGAACAGTACGCTCCCCAACATACATTCATGCCTGAACAGTACCCAAGCTACTC